>CM042051.1:75375000-76000000 GCA_023525745.1 Arctium lappa | reverse complement strand
TACCAATTGGAATTTGGGTCCAACTGTGTTAGCATTTGATTTTGGTACCCATTTCAAATTGGGTCCTCTTTTCTTTTGAAATGCATTTGAATTGGAATGAGATGAATGCACATGATAATTGCCAAACCAATCTTCAGAATCTTGACAAGAGATAGAAACATGTTTATCATAAATAGAAGACTTTCTAGCAGATAAAGATAACTGAAATAATTGTTTCATTGATATTGTTTACGAGAAACAGCAGGTTTTGAGTTCAAAATCACAACATCAGCAATTAAAACATCTTTACTAAGCGAAGTCTTATTACAATTAACACTACTAAACGATTTAACGGTCTTATCAAGCTTCCGTTTGGGTTGCCATTGAGAATTTACTTCTGGCCTTTGCTTGCACAGATCTGAAACATGTGAAACTGGAGAGTTAGACTTCTGAGCACCAAATGATTGTTTCTTCTTAGAATTATCAGTAGTGTTCGGTTTCTGTGAATGCTTAGATATTTTCTTACCTTTAGCATGTTTAGCTTTCACAGATACTGAGTTATCAACTTTCGTTGATTTTGCACTGTTAACAGGCATACTGGTTTGTCTTAAAGATTTCTTAATAAAAGATGAATGGTTAGGAAGTTTCGCATTAAAATCAAATTGTTCAAAACATTCATCTGAACCACCGTTGGAGTTAAGAAAATTAAACCCTTCGTTTGATGAACCAATTATGTCATCAGAGGTAGAAGCCTTTTTAAAAAGAACATTTTTCATAATGGCTGAAAAAACTTTTTGTTGAATCTCAATCAAGAGTCTTTCGTCTGATAAAGATTTCTCGAGTTCAGAAATTTTACCTTCTAACACGAGAGAAGGGACATAAAGTTTACCTATAACAGGCTTCGCCTCCATCTCTTTTACAGAATAACTTTGAAAGTAGTCAGTTGAAAGAGATTTCTTTTGATTATTTGGATAGTCATAACTATTATTCAACTTCGCATAATAAAATGGAAGGTGAACTTTAGATGACTTCTTCCGTTTTTCAATTTCATTGGCTTCATCCTCCTTTGATAGTTTAGTATTTAAAACTTTAAGGTTTGCGATTCGGTGTGAAACTAGCATAGAGGTATAATCATAAAGTGCAGGCACTTCTCTTATACCCTTTTTAAGACAATGAGGTTTCACATAACCGATTCCCCAATGTTCTTTATTCTTTTTCGATTTGTTAAGATGAATGGTTTGCTCACTTTGACCTAATGAGTATAACTTCTTTTCCAAAGCATCTAGTTTTGCAATTAAAGATTTGTTTTCTTTAGTACATGAAGAATGCATTTTAGTAAGCTTATACAAATCAATCTCACTTTTTGTCAGTTTAGACTTGAGTTCAGAATTCTCTTTAAGAATTATTGTCTGTTCTTTCGCGTTAGTGTCAACGTTTGTATGTAAAACCTCAACTAATACTTTATTCTCAACGATTTCATTGCTAAGTTTCTGTATCAATTGGTTTTTGTTAATTATAACACCATTTTCTCGCTTAAGATTAGATTCTAATTCTTCTTGTTTTAAACTCATGGCATGCATTTTATTCATGAAATCTAAGTACGATAAATCACATACCTCCTCTTCTTCATTACCTGAATCAGCTTCAGCATCTGATTCCATCTTGCCCATCAAGCACATATTGACGGCTTCATCCTTTTCTTCATCCTCTTCTTCCTCATCTAGGTGATCGAGCCAGTATTCATCTTCAGCCATAAGTGCCTTGCCAGCCTCCTGTTGCTTTGCAAGAAGCATTTTGTTCTTGTAGTAATCGGAGTTTCTTACTTTTGATCATCGGCAATCCTTGGCAAAATGACCTGTTTTGCCACAGTTGTAGCACGTAGGTGGTCCTGACTGACTTGATCCTTCATCCTTGTACTTTCTTTCTTCTGGTTTCTTCTCCTCTATCCTTTTCCCTTCAGACGGGTACCTTCTCTCTTCTGATTTCTTCTCCTCTAATCTCTTCCCGTCAAGCTTCTTCCCTTCATACCTACTACCTTCAACTCTTTCCTTATGAGCGTAGTTGTTGGGTCCAGAAGAGTACCTCTGACTGTTTGAAGTTGGCTTTCTGTAGAACTTTTTCTGAAAAGAATTCGTCAGCATTAGCAATGCTTGTTTCAGTTGTTCATTTTCATCTGAGTCAGAGATGACATCAGCTTCAGCTTCTTCTGATTCATACACAATCTTTTTGTTCTTCTTCTTGACTACAAGAGCAACTGTGTCTTCAACTGTCTTTCCTTTTCTCTTTTTTGCTAGAACTTCATCCACCTCTTCTTCATTTTGTCAGAGGGTTTCATACACCTCATGAAGTGGAATCTCATTCAGATCCTTTATCTGCCTCATCTACCTGGCAAAACTTTTCCATTCTGGTTGTAGAATACTCAGGAATTTGATATTCAGCTCGATTTGAGATTTTTTGACCTTGTTCTTGCTCAATTCGTTTAGCAAGGTCACGAATCTATCATATGTTCCTTCTAGAGTCTCTCCTGTTCTGCCTTTAAATTCTTCAAAACTGTGCAGGCAGTTAGAGATTTTAAGCTGGTTCCCAATCTTTGAACCCAACATCATCTTCTCTAGTTGATCCCACATTTATTTGCCGGAGGCCTTATAGTTGTCAATCTTTACGTAGATTTCGTTCGGAATCCCTTGTAGAATGTATGACTTGGCTAATCTGTCTGCTTTTGCTCTTAACTTATTATCACCTGTTAGTTCCTCATAAGTAAGTGCATGTCTTTCTTCTTCAGTACCTTCTGCAGGTTCCCTATATTTTGTTTCCATAAGGCCTTCTTCTAAGGAATGTTTGATGAAATCACCCAAATCCTGTCTTTCAATGAAGTTTAGGAACCTATCCTTCTACTGTTCGTATTCTCCTCTAAAGAGAACTGGTGGCTTGGTGTCAGTTCCTATTGCAAGAGCTTCTCTGGATGTCATTTCGAAGAAAATCTAAGTCTGGATTGGAGCAGAGAGGTTTGCGTGTCAAGCACAATGCACAAAGTGAGATTTGCGTTTTAAGTGGGAAGCGCAAAGTTGAGGTTTGCGGTTCTAGTTGGAAGCGCAAAGTAAGGTTTGCGGGTCTAGTTGGAAGCGCAAAGTAAGGTTTGCGGGTCTAGTTGGAAGCACAAAGTTGACTTGATCTTTTGAAGAGATGAACACAATGGCTTGAGGTTTGCGTTTTGAGGTTTGCGTTTCTGAGGTTTGTTTTTCTGAGGTTTGCGTTTCTGAGGTTTGTTTTTCTGAGGTTTGTTGCAAGAAGTGAGATCGAGGTTTGCGTATGCTTTTGGAACCGAGAAGTGGACTTTGCGTTTGGTGTGAGAGGCGCAAAGTTGAGCTTTGCGTTTCACTTGAGGAGCGCAAAGTAAGGTTTGCGATTGATGTTGGACGCGCAAAGTTTGAACTTTGCGTGTGTTCGTCCTCTGCTTTGCGCTTTATTCGTCATGTACTTCTAAAAATCGTCTAAAATCTGTATTGAAACGATTTAGCAATACCAAACACTACCCTTATGTCTAGAAACACTTCTAGAACTGATTGTAAGCACTCAATCTAAATAACACACACTTTTTCGAAAATAAATTGATAGCACAGTGACTGAAAGCTTTCGACCGTTTCTTCACTAAAATCACAAAATGGAACTCGATAATTGATTTAAAGTGAAATCAAACATCAACAACTCTATCTAGCATGCTAATTGATCACAACCTGGTCGATTTTAACACCTAAAACACTTTATCACTCAAAATCACTTTTTCAAATAGAACACAGAGTCGTTTTCTGAAAAATAAAAACTTGATTTGATCTTAATCAGACTCTGATACCAATTGTCGGTCCAACAATACTATATCAAGTTTTATATCAACAACACATTAACGATTACCAACCTGTATTGATTAATAACAATGGTTACAAGGTTGATCTTTGAAGCTCTCTTGTGTTCTCTCTAGATTTACACCTTTTGTGTGTGTTTTTGTGTTCTAATATCTTATCTGATTTTTGAGGGAGAGAGATACACAACTAATCTAACTAGTGTGTTGTTAGAGCACAAATATGTTGGATTCAAGATCATAAAGATTGATGATAAAAGATGTAGAAGTCAAAGCTGGAAAAGTGAACTCTCATCAAAGTCAAAGTCTTTTGTTAATAAAGTCAAAGTCAATATATTTGTATTTGTTTTCTTGTATTTGTTGTGAGGTATAAATACCTTGTTTCCTTGTTTCATTTGTAAGTAAGTCATTGTAAGAAAGTGAGCTGATTAGAGAAGAGCTTCATTGATATATCATTCTAGTGAGAGAAAGTAGTGAGAGAAAGTTGTAAGATTGTAATCTTGTGAATGATTCAATGATATGTGATTACGAGATTCATCTTGTTTGTTTGTTACTGAATTAGAACTGAATATCTGGAATAACAATTGGTATCAGAGCAGATCCAAAGTGAGATCAAGTCAAGAAATCAAGAAAAGTTCGTTTTTACTGTTCATGGTTACTGTTCATCGAAGTTCAAATCGATTTCGAGTTTTTGTGCAATTTATGAGTTGAAATCGATCAGAGTATGTTTATATAGTATAGTCGATCATGTTTGTATGATTTGTTTTGTCAATTGCACTGTAATTTTCTTAAATTTCGAATTTTTGTTGATGTTTTTGTTCACGAGTTAACATGCACTGTAAATCGATCCAAAGTGTATCATTTTGTGTTTGCTTTTGAAATTCTTGCATTATAATATGTTCTAGTATTGTATTCGATCATTTCTGCAAAGTTTCAAGACATTTGGACAAAGTTTGGATCGAAAACAGATGGAAAAATCAATTTTTGGGTCGACAAACGGAAGAACGTGCTAGATCTCTCAAACGCGCAAGTTCTTCGTGAAACGTGCTAGTTCGTCGTGAAACGCGCAAGATTCATAAGCTAGAACGCGCAAGTCGAAGGAATAAATTTTGGTCTAAAACGCGCACGTTTCGATCTGCGAGTTCTCCAAACGCGCTCATCAAAGCTAGCGAGTTTGAAAGGAACAGTGGTTAGCGAGTTTTTCGACGTGCGAGTTTGAAGAGGAATAGTTGAAACGCGCAAGTGAAGCTAGAGAGTTTTGTTCAAACGCGCAAACTTCGACGTGCGAGTTTTGTAAACGCGCAAGTCTCTGTTAGCGAGTTTCAGCGTGAACAGTTTTTAGCGAGTTTAGGCGCTTGCGAGTTTGATCATCTGCGAGTTTGCTTGCGAGTTTGTCTGCGAGTTTGCTTGAGAGTTTATCAAACGCGCAAATCTCGATCTGCGTGTTTCTCAGTTTGCGAGTTTTAAGCTTGAATAGTGACTAGCGAGTTTCTTAGCGGGACCCCCGTGCTAAGTCTGCCTAGGGGGACATAGTTCTGATTGTGATCAAAAACTCTGAAATTTTATTTCAAGTTTTTTTCTGTATTTCTTGTGATTTCATATTTGAACTAACGATCATTTCAAGTTCTTTTTAATTGAAACATGATGTCTTCTCAAGGAAAAATGTCATCAAAAGAAGAGATTGCTAATCTTAAAGCAGAGCTTCTTCATCTTGAAGGCCGATTTGCACAAAGTTGTAAAGAGTTGAAAGATTTACATAAGGACGTTGTTGTATGTAAAAGTCATTTGGAATATTACAAGAAGAAACATGATGATCAAGTTGACATTTATAATAAGCTTAATGAGTGGATGCATGCACATATAGGTTACCTGAAGAAGTCAACAGGTTCAGGTCAATATTCAGAATTTTTTGCCAAATACAAGGAACATTTTCAACAACTTGAAAAGGAAGTTATTCAAGTCTTGAAAGATGACAAATGGTTGGAAGCTGAGAAATTAAAGACTGAGAATTCTGATTTTCTGCAAAAGATCTCTGATTTGGAATCTCAAATAATCCAAATTCAGCAAGTAGATTCTGTTGACAGTTATGAGATGAAGATTAAGAATCTAATGGATGCTAATGCTGAGCTTCAAAAGAAAATATCTGATCTGGAGAAAAAGATGGTTGAAGAAAGATCTAATTTTGAGACTAAAAAGAAAGGATTTGCAAAGAAGTTATCAGATTTTTCTAGAAAATGTGCTGACGAGAAGAAGACGGTTGAGCTTAAATGCGTTAAACTTTCTCAACAAATCTCTGATTTTGAGAAAGTGATCATTATTGAAAGAGAAAAGTTTGCAAAGGATAAAAAGAAGATTGAGCAGAAGAATGTTGGATTTTTTAAAGAGATATCTGATGGAAGAAAGAATGTGGAAAAGGATTTTGAAGAAGAAAGAATTATTTTTGAGACTGAGATAAGGAAATTAACTGCAAAGTTATCTGAACTATCTGAGAATGCGCTTCTAGAGCAACAAACGAAGTCTGAATTCAAGACAAAGATTGACCTTCTTGTAAAAGAAAGAGACAGTTTCGCTTCAAAGATTAAAGAGTTTGAAAAGATTGTTTCAAAGGTGGTGGTGACTGAGCATACGCCTCCAGAGTCACAAATCCACACACCTAGAAATAATTCAGCTGACTTTAAAAAGACAGCCTCAAGCTCACACATGAAACCTGTTTCTTCAAGAAGGTTAGTCAATTCATTCAATCAGATTCGTACTTCTAATATTTTCTATGATCAACATGTAGATGGTTCGGGTACACAAAGAAGAAGAAGAAAATATCAAGAAGAGAAACTGGTATGGAAAGTGAAACCAGTGGATGATGATGAGAAGAATGATGAGAAGAAGGAAGAAAAGAAAGGAAAGAAGAAAGAAAACAAATCATTTGTATCTGCATCAAATGCAAAGAAGAACAAAGTGCTGAAAGGTAAACCTGATCTTGCTTACTCGAGAGATCAAATGTTCAGGTTATCTAAGAAAAGGTAATGTTCTTACTGTAATACATTTGATTTTGTTCATAAAGCTAGTGATCATTACTGGTATGGTTCTTATTCAGTTACTCCCATTCGAACTGCAACTAATATACATGGACCCAAATACCAGTGGGTACCAAAACCGAAGATTGATTCTATGTTGCAGGCACCACAAGTCAAGGGGGAGTAAGAGAACGATGGCTCTTGAAAAACACAGTTCAAGACCCGCATCTCAATGCCAAGAACAAGGCTTCTAAGTAAATCAACTTAGGACCCGTACTTCAACGAAGATTGACTTCTAAACACAACAGTTTAGGACTTGCTCTTCAATGATGAAAAAGAAATGCTACTCCTAAGCTGATAAGAGAGTGTACTCAGATACTTACAAGAGGAAATCAACCTTCAAGGGGGAGTACATAAATTTTTCTGGAAATATGTATTTGGAAGATATGATGAACTACACTTCAAATGGAGTTGTAGATCTCTATCATGTGCCTTTTTTCACTGATAAATTTCAGATGCATATTTTCAGGTGGAGTAAAAGATTATGATTTCTGATTATTTCAGATCAGAACTCGTATTTTTAAAGTTTTATTGCTTTATGTATTTTATTTTCTGTGAATAAAATTGATTTTGACTAGACTTTGAGACTTACAGGATGAGAGAAGCTGACACGATCATATCTACATGACTACAGCTGATTTTCTGAGATTTAAGACTGAAGCGAAATGGTAAATTTCTTATCTTAATTTCAAATATATCTGAAAGAAGGACAACTTTCAGATATAGAAAACATGTTCTTAAATGTTCAAACCACTTCCCGATTCTTAAACAGATTTTATAATTTGGAAGTGTGATTTTTAAATGTTTTTCATTTTTTATTTTGTGCTTAATTGTTTACAAACCGTGTGTTTTCAAAGATAAATACTTGTGTATTGTCTTTTCTATATACTTTCAAGTATTCACACACACCGGTTTGAATATTTGTTCAAATTGTTCTTACCATGTCTCTAAATTGAAACAAATTTTTTTATTCGATGGTAAGACACTCCGCTTGTACTTCAATGAATTTTTTGAGCGATATTTCATTTCGAAACGGTCATTTCAAGAATGTCTATATTTTGTTTCGTATAGACAAATATTAATTATTCTTGACCATAAGCTTTCATTGCTATATCATTCATTTCTGATCTTTTTCATACAATGTCAGATTTTCAAACAAGTCTTTTGCATTCATTTTCATTCATTCAATATACTTGTTTGAAAATATTTCAATGTTTAAAAAAAAATGCTCATATCTTCATGATTACTTTTTGAGCATACATTCATCTGATATTTGTATATGCGATTTAACTGTTAAAGTTAAACCATTTGAGCAACTCATGCTTTATAGGAAATATGGGTTCTTTGTGCTAGGAATTAACTAAACTTCTATGGATTCACGTTAACCAGTGTTTCCTACCCAAGAAGTTAATCCTTTAGTGATTGAGTGTGAGGAGTCTAAAAGAAATGAGTGTGGGTGTGATGAGGTAAAATGGAAAAGAGAGTTTGGTTAGTCGTGAGATTAATGATAAAAAGAAAGAGGGTGTGAGATCAGAGTAAAAGAATATCAAACTCTGCACCAACTACTTTCTGAGCCGGGCAGCCACATTACTAGCATTTCACAATTCTTTGGTGAATGTTATTGAAACAGGCAAATAGCCCATGCCAACTCTTGCTTAAACCTCACCAACCACTCATTTTCTTCTCAAAAAGAAAATATTTCACATTTTCAAGGGGACGCAGCATATTATCTATCTGGTTTTCATTTGGAAAATCTGGATATTGAAAAAGAAGGAAGTCTGCCCCACCTTCTCACTTCAATTATGCACATTGAGTCTGTGTTTATCTACTGTTGTCTCAGTGGTTTACACAATATTGAGCCTTATTGAAAAGCAATATTCGTGCTTAATTCTTTCTACACTTGCACGAGCACACAAAGAATTTGTTTCTTTGTCAAAACATTCATAGAAATTGCCTTTGTGGTATTTCGATGATTGGATGGAAGCCCTGGGGGAGTGAACATTAAAAAGCTCCTTTATATTGTGTATTCGTTACACACAGTGACTTTGTATTACTGACAGGCATTTTAACTGATTCATTTGTTGATTCAGGTGTTACATTCTTATTTTGTCCGGATTTGAAAAGATCTGGATAAATACATTGTTCGAATTGGCAAAGAATCAGAGGCTCAGATCAGAATGGTCAAAGACATTTCTTGATGAAAGTTTTGATGATGTTGATGCTCAATTCATCAAAAAGGGGGAGAAGAGTTCAAGAAATGTTTGAGAAAGCAAAGAAGAATACAAGAAATGTTTGAAAGTTTTTGAATGAAAAAGAATAGAAGTGTTGAAGATTATTTGCTGAAGCAAAGTGTGTTTTGTCTGAAAGAGGTTTGGTTACAACCTTGGGTGATTGTTAATATTCTTGAAGATCAGTTTTTGAAGAAGATTGCTGAAAGTTTTTAAAGATATTGTGCTTATCAGAGAAGGGGAGATTGTAAAGATTTCATACTAATAGGGGGAGCATGAGAATTGGTTGAGAAATTTATGTTTGTATCAAAAGGGAAGATTTCAAGAGAAGATACAGATTGATCCAAGGGGGAGGTTATTCAATCGAGCTTAATCAAAGAGAAGATCGCATTGCTAAATCTTTTAGTAATGATCTTGATCCAAAGGGGGAGATTGTTAGAGCACAAATATGTTGGATTCAAGATCATAAAGATTGATGATAAAAGATGTAGAAGTCAAAGCTGGAAAAGTGAACTCTCATCAAAGTCAAAGTCTTTTGTTAATAAAGTCAAAGTCAATATATTTGTATTTGTTTTCTTGTATTTGTTGTGAGGTATAAATACCTTGTTTCCTTGTTTCATTTGTAAGTAAGTCATTGTAAGAAAGTGAGCTGATTAGAGAAGAGCTTCTTTGATATATCATTCTAGTGAGAGAAAGTAGTGAGAGAAAGTTGTAAGATTGTAATCTTGTGAATGATTCAATGATATGTGATTACGAGATTCATCTTGTTTGTTTGTTACTGAATTAGAACTGAATATCTGGAATAACATGTGTTGAACACACTTCCTAAGATAATATCTAGATATTAGATTTAGATATTATTTCTAATATAACTAACTAAATACTAGAAACTAACTTTATCTAACTAAGTTAACTAAATCTAATATCTATTAGAAATAGATATTTAAACTAAGTTAACTATTACAATACTATCACTTAGATATTTAAATCTAAGTAAACTAAAACAATTACATTGACATTTATTACAAACGAGATAGACTTTAATATCGAGAATCGACGTTTAGGCTTTAGCTTCAGATTGCGATCTTCAGATTGGATGATCTTGAATCCAATGAGACTGTGTCTTAACACAAACTATAACCGACTCTCCCGTGCTTTTGACTATTGGTTAGTTACCCTTCGGTAGGTCCTTCTGTATCTTTCATAATAGATCATAGGAAAAGAAGCTATCAAAATCGGATTACCCCTTCTCAATTTCTCGATTTTCGTGATCTCAAACTCGAGTTTTTCAAGCGAACCGGGTGAAAATGCAGCTTGATCATCGAGTTAAAATCTGATATCGATCGTGTATGAAAGAACTTACAGTTATTGCCATGTTTAAATGCCCTTTACTGAAATAATGACATATCTTTGATGTGATTCCATCTCTTCTTCCTCTTAAAAAAAAATTCCCATCTGGGGGTATAACAATCTTCAGAAGGAAAAAAAAACTTGTGATTTCTCGACTAAAAGGTTCGAATTGAGCTCCTAATCCTATAAAGAAATCTTGATTTTGGTACCTACAATCATCGGAAACCATATTCGGATACGGTATCGGCATCGGGGACGGGATTTGTGAGGACAAAAAGGGCCGATTCGGATGCAAAGTCGATCAAAATTGAAGTGATGGCGATATCGGAGGCGAAGGAACTGATTTGGTGACTAAATTGAGCTCGATTTTAGCCTTTTGTATCAAATTTTAGATCAAATTATCGGGGTTGAAAGCTAATCGAATCATTTCGCGATCGGCATGGTCTAGCAAGTATAAGTAACTAATTATTTTTTGAGTTATGGTTTCTGTTTCTGTTTGTATAATTCTATTATAAACAACTTTTGTTGCTTCAAAAACTTTCATTTTGATATTTGTTCACAAAAAAAAAACAATTTGGGAAGTGAATTCAAGAATGAAGAACAATTTAATATATACTTACATCTATATCTATACTATATTATGAAGCACGGATAAAAAACTCTTAGATACAAATTATTAGGCATAAGGTACCATCATTTTATGCAAGATTTTAAAAATCTCTTAATTTACAAGTATCAAAACACAAGATAAATATTATTACTGCTGGCTTCTAACACCCACGAATTTGGTATGTACCGAGCCTTCCTTTTATGCAGACATTTCCATGTATCACTATTAATTAATATATTATATTACTATAAATTTGTTTTAATTATATTATTAAATATGTAATTGATTATTTTTTCTAGATAATCATTGAATTCTAACAAAATACTTATTATATATATATATATAAAACATTATATTATTAAGCCTAAATTAAACAAATTTATATAAAAAAAAACATTATCACTTTCTCAAAACCATCCAAAAACGTAGTGTAAATCGACAAAAAAACAAAAAATAAAATGAAACATTAAAATCGTGATGTATCTTGCTGCATTACGCGAGTACGCTTCTAGTAATATATATATATACACACACAGAAACACAAAAGAAAACCTCAAATTGGGGAAGTGAATTCAACAATGAAGAACACACACATATATATTTACATACAATATATATATATATATATATATATATATATATATATATATATGTATATATATGTTGGCCAAAATCGTGTGAGAAGTTGAGATTATATATAAATATATATATAAGGTTGGGTTCCGGTGACAGTTGAGGTTAAAGTGTTAACCCCAAAATTTCTAATTGTAAAAGTATTGTAAAACGAAGACAGTCCTAGAACCAGAGGACTTCTGCACCAACGACAAAGTTGATCCAGAACCCTGCCTACAAGAACTTGTCAAACAGAGTGCGCCCAACCAGAAGATCATCACAGAGAGGCAGAGCCTCTAGCCACCTCAAGACTTAAGTTTTGGATTCAACAAGTCCAATCTCTCTATGTGTGGACTTCCAACCATAGTCTGCTACGTCAGCATGAAGCGGTTATTTCACTTTTACACGTGGAATCTACCCATTTGCTCAAGCATTAACTTTCCTGATTTAGGGCTATGTATAGAAGATTTGATTTGTTAGGATTGTACATTTGAAATACCAATTCACGATCACACCTAAGATTCCACACACACTTAGAGAGAGAGAGAGAAATCTGGAGAGTGTTTTACACACCCTTAATACGCGTTCTTGATGTGTTCTTCATTGTAATCTCATAATTTAAGCAAAACAAATGACGATGATAATGGTGTTTGTTCTTCTAAATTCATGTCATTTACTGTTTAGTTTATTTTGATCTATTTGCTTTTGCTTCCGCTATATTCTTATTTCTATTATATTATTAAAATTCTAATACCGTTTTTCAGTTTTTGAAAAACTATTTTTTCCTCTCCACGTTCCATTTACAATGTTACATTTACCACCCTTATAATTAGTTATTTAGTTTACTTTTAATACCTTACTTTTTCATTTTCCATTCTAGACCTTTGTCATATTAACATAAATAATCCTATATGAACTAAAACATATTAAAAAATACATTTCTTTTTTTTCACAAGTTATACCATTGTAATCGTTTCGTCAATACCTTCGAAATGAGCCAAATATTGAATATCATTGGATTTAATCATATTATCAAATATCATGTCCGAATTAATTTGTTTTATATTCATTACATTTTCATTTTTCATTTTGCACCCTTATCTATACTATTATATTAAAGCTATTTTCAAGATTCAATATTACATTTAACACCCTCATAATTAGTTATTTAATTTAGTTTATATCATTTACTTTTTCATTTTTCATTTTACACATTTATCATGTTAACACAAATAATCGTATATTAACAAAAATGCAATGAAAAAATACGTTTCTTTTTCTACAAATTATATCATTATAACCGTCTCGTTAATACCTTCAAAACGAGCCCAATATTAAATACTTTTTAATTTAACCGTACTATTAAATATAATGAATATCTATGAATTAATTTGTTTTATATCCTTACATATTATTTTTTTTCACCTCTAGCATATTAAATATATATAATCATAGACCAACTAAAATATATTAAGAACACATTCATGTTTATTTTAAATTACACTATTGTTATTTTTTCGTCAATATTTCAAAATAAACTTATTTTTGAATATTTTATGATTTAGTAGTATTATAAAATAGAATAAATACGTAGTAATTTTACTATATATATATACATATATCTATAGCATATCGATAAACATTTATAACGGTTATTGTAAAAAGAAAATTAGGTGTACAAATCTATACATACCTATATTAGTTCTTTTTTTAGTTAGATTTATTCAAAATGTATAACTAGCTACATTGTAAAAGTATACAACTAAGGGGTTGTTTACTTGTGGCTTAATTGGGCATATCGGTGTTTTTGGCTTATTCGCATAACTACTTTGGGTTGTTTACATACGGCTTATTCGCACAGCACACGACTTAATCACACAGATGAAAAGGGTGTGTTGTCCCCATTCAACCACAAAAATGACACCACTGCCCTTTATTTAAAACACCTCTCTTTTTATCAAACACGCCTCCTTCCAGATAAGAAACCCTCTCATCGTCGGCCTCCTTTCCAACGATCGGCAACTGTTCCTTTTGGCGACCAGCGACCTCTTTTCTGGTGACCATCGACTGTCGATTTGTAGATCGATTTCTATCTGGTGACCTCCTTTCTGGTAATCTTTTTCCACATTGATTTCTTCTTCTATAGGGTGTATCATCGGGAACTATCTGGCTCGTTTTCTAGATCGATGGCTCTGGATTCGATCTTCAGGAAGAAGATGATGGAGGAGGGGGGGGGGATTGGTGAAGGAACTGGAAAGAGTGAATGGAATAGAAAGTCTTTTGGAGTTCAAAGGAAGAAGACGATGGCTCGGTTCGATGTTCCTGGGAATGTTGAAGTTTGAAGGAAGAAGACAATGGCTCTGTATGTGGGGTTGGTTTCATGTTCAAATAATTTTTATATTTCATAAATATCATTCGGATTAAAAAAATAAACAATAATTAATCAAATAGTGTATAATTAATATTGAGGGGTAAATTGGTTATTTACATTATTCAGACTGTTGATTCAAATAAAAAGGTGAACAACAACATTCCTTTATCAGGACAGACAAATTTATCCAGACAGTCAATTGTATCCATACAGGACTTAATAACAAAATTTGGTAAACAACCCCTAACATTAGTATAGACAAAAAGAAGACAAAAATGGAATATGATTGATTTATTTTTAATAGAAGGTCTACAATTCTCCGGAGACACAATTCACCTTTATTAAGCACTACAACTACTAATGACATTTATAGAGTATCTTCTGGATGATGTATACATAATAAATGGAAATGCATACCAAAGTACTTCAGAGTCGATGAATGATTCACTTATATGTGTACCAAGCGACTCAAGCACCATGTCTTCATAGACTAAGTATCGATAAGGACGAATATTACAAACTTAACATGAAACATGGTTGACATTTTGATTTCGATATGTTTTGCGAGCGGATACATACCTTTGTCACTTGTTTTTTTCGATTTCACGATGCTTCACGCCGCATCCCGTGTAACTATATCTATACTACTATATTAAAATTCTAAAACAGTTATACAGTTGTTTTGAAAGCCATTTTTTACTCCACACGTTCCCCTTCCCTGATTCAATTAAATTAAAATTCAATGTTACATTTACCGCTCTTACAATTAGTTATTTAATTTACTTTATATTCCTTGTTTTTTCATTTATAACACAATAATCGTATATGAACTAAAATGCAATGAAAAAAATACGTTTCATTCTTATTATAAATTACATCATTATTATTTGTTCGTCAATATTCTTAAAATAAGCTTATTTTTTTAATATTTCTTGATTTAGTAGTGTAACACCCTGGATTTCCATTGTATATCTTGTTATTCTTGTGTTAAGCTTTTGTTGTTAGCACCGCGTTCGGTTTCGAGTTCGAGTTTGATTTTTGAGAATTTGGGCAAACAAACAGTGAATTACGCGAGTTGCACCGTGACTTGAGGTCGCGACACAACCCGTGAAACCCACTGGATGTTTTGGGTTTGAGGGACACGGGCGAGTTATGCCGCGAGTTGAAGTCGCGGCATAACCCGCGAGGTTGCCTGGCCGACTTAAAAGTGGTCTTCACAAATATCTCATTTGGTTGGTAAATCAAATATCAAAATCTCATTTCTCTCTCTCTCTCTCTCTCTCTCTCTCAAGTCTCTCTCTTTCTTGGCTTCTGTGTTTGGTTTCTTCGGTTGCCGTTTTGTTGCTAGATTTCGTGTTACTATCAAGGGTTCGGTGTTAAAAGCTTCACCTCTTCGTCGTGGTCGATATCTGGTTTTTCAGGTTTTCGTATAAACCTATTGGGTGAGTTCCTACTATCTTTTTCTAAACTTTATACATGTCAAAACTTACATTTTGAAATTCTATATATCTCCATGGTTTCAGATCTAAGTTTACTACATTTTGACATAACTTGAGTTTTGGGAGATTTTAGGGTTCCCGATCATTTTCGACTAAAATGATGGGTTCCACCTCGAACTTTGCTCTTTCTTTCTTTTCAGCTTTGTCAAACAACTTGTAACTGACTTGAACTTGAACAACTGAAACTTTTCTCCAATTCTGTAAACTGACTTTGAAACTTTTATATATCTCCCCCTTTTTGATAAATTGTGAGAATCTGATTCATCAAAACTTTTGCAAAGTCAGCTCGGTCTTTGAAACTCCTCCCCAAATTAAACAATGTAGCACAGTCTTCATGATTAACAATCTCCCCCATGTATGAAAGAAATTAATCTTCCACAACATATATGATAATGAGCCGTTAATTCGTAAATGTATTTATCCGAATCTTTTCAAATTCAAACAAATTATGAGTTGTAACCCTGAATCAACATATGAAACAGTTAGGAACGCCTGTCAGTAACACAAAGTTACTGAGTACAACAAATGTATAATTTAAGGTGCTTGAGATGACGTTCACTCCCCAGGACTTCCATTCAATCATTGAAAAACACAAGGTATTTCTATGAATGTTTCAACATAAAAACATATTTTCTGTGTGCTCGTGCTTGTGTTATGAAAGAATTAGCACAATGATTGTTGTTTAGGCTTAAAATTATGCAAACCAATGAGACAACAATGATTATACATAGACTCAATGTGTATGAGAAAGGGTCGAAGGTGGGGAAACTTTCCTTCTTTTTCAATATCAGTATCTTCCGAGTGAAGTACCAATAGAGTATGTGTTGCTTCCCTAGAAAATGTGAAACATTCTCTTTTTAAGAAAAGAATGAGTAGCTGGTGGGGTTGTATGCAAGAGATGGCATGTGCTCACTGCCTTTTTTAATGATGATCACCAAAGAATGTGAACCAATCAGTAGATGTGGTTGCCCGACTCAGAAAGAAGTTGGTGCAGAGTCTGATATTCTTTTACTCTGTTCTCTCACCCTCTTTCTTTTAATTATTTTAGTTCACTTCTAAACAATCTCTCATTTCCATTTTACCTCTTCACATACCATCACTCAATCTTTTGACCCCTCTCCCCTCAATCACTCAAAGGATTACTTCCGGGGTAGGAAACACTGGTTAACATGAATCCATGAAAGTTCTGTTAAGCTCACACATTGAATCCCATGTATTTTCCTAAAAGAATGTGTTGTACAATGATTAACTTGACATTTAAGCACAAGAAATCATTTGCCAGTATATGTATGCTCATCAAAAATCAGAATGAAATTTGAGCATTTTAAGCATTTAAGATTTCTCAAAACAGTTTGAATGAATGAATATCATGAAATGAATAGAAAATGTTTTGAGAATCTGACAATGATTTAAATCAGATCAAAATTCATGAAGAACAATATTTTGGGAAATCAAAGACGTAGGATGTTTATATGAACGAAATATAAACATATTTGCAATGAAAGCACATGTAATGATAAAATGACGTCTGATCTCAAACAGTATTGAGTACTGATAACCCAAGAATCTCTAAATCCTTAGAGAGAGAAAGTAGAGAGATAGACACTATGGAGCGCAAAGTAGGAATTGTATTAATGTGCGTGTGAACCTTACAACCAACAAGACCAAAGGGACTTAAATACCCTTGGTCAGATACAAGACATATAAGCCTCTAAACACAGTATTGACCAAGTCCTATAAATACAATGATTACTATAAAATCAGACCTAACAATCTCCCCCTTAGTAATCATTGGCGCTTCGGTCTTCAAAAATTATCTTCTATAACAACACGGACCAACAAAGCGACTTTCAGAAGCTTTCTGACTTTTAAGAAAAAATTTCTTCTCAGCATCTTGAATAATGAAATTTTCTTTGCTGCTTAAGCTCAAGACGATACACCTCTTTTGAATGATCTTGAATGAACTGTAGTGTTCGGAGCAGGAACAACAAAAGATTTTGTTGTAGCTGAGAGAATAGAATCTTTGAGCGAATCTTGATCAGCAGATAAACATTTAAGCTCTTTGTCTCTTTAACTTCTCCTTGAATTCTCCCCCTCATGACCTTGATGATCTTGATCAACTTGGTCATGCGAATGTTGGAGACGAGACAACGAAAGACCTGTAAAATCAAAGAAACAGAGAAAACAGGGGTGGTTTGCGTTCCATGCAGGAAGCGCAAACTAAGGTTTGCATTCCACATGGGAGAAGCAAAGCAAGGTTTGGGTGCCATGCTTGATACGCAAAGCAAGGTTTGCGTGTCATTCTTGATGCGCAAAACAAGCTTTGCAGGCCATGTGAAGCTGCCTTAGAAAAATTTTACCTTTGAAAGCTCTTTGACTCCCCCTACACAAATGCATTAGATAAGACAATTCGAGATAACATTCATGTAAAGAAAATCAGACACTCCCCCTCAAAAACAGATATAATCTTTGAAATACATCTCTTTGTTCACTCCCCCTTGAATAATGCATAAACCCATTAAAATATATTTATGAGAACACAGTGATCAGAAATTAATGTAGAAAGAAAAATATACTGAATGTAAATTTTGAAACAACTAAACAAATAAAATTTTAAATACTAAACAAATTAAATTTTACAGAGTAAAATATCACAAATTTATCAATCATTTGAAATCAAACATATGTTGTAAGATAAAAGAACGAGTTTAATTGCATATCAAGTTAAAACATGTTCAGTTTCAAAACTTCCAGCAATCTATTCAGTGTGCTCACATGCGAATCTTCGACTAGCTTCAAGAAAATGCAATTCTAAAAATATTATAGAGAACTTTGCATGTACTAACACTAAGCCATCAAGAATTAAGATATTCATAAATTTACAGATTTATTGCAACTCAAACATATCACCAAGTATCATGAGATGTATGCTCATTGACATCTTTTAGCATTGTGCTCATTGGCATCTTAACATGAGTGTGCTCTTTGGCATCTTTTAAGCGTGTGCACTTTGGCATCTTTTGATCAAAAAGTTTATTAAGTAAAGAACATGCCGTAAACGTAACTTTCTATCTGACCCTATTGCAGGATTTGGGTCAGCCACTCCCAGACCAGTTGGCCTTAGGGGACTAGATGTCAAGCACCCCGTGGAACTTACTCTCCCAGATCAGAAAGGCTACATCGACATATCCTAAACCCATTCATACAAGTATAACATGACTTTCGATCTGATTCTATAGAAGGATTTCTGTTCGATCACTCCCAGACCAAATGACCTTAGGGAACCAGATGACAAGCATCCCATGGAACGTACTTTCCCAAACCAGAAAGGTCACAGGTACAAACTTTTAAACTTAGAGATTTCTGTATTTTAAGAATTTAATATTCATCTCAATCACTCAGATCAACGTCTAAATGCTTAGCCCATATTTTCATTCCAATCTAAAATATTGATCGTTTAGTTAGTCTAAGAAAAGTAAACTATAAAAATTCCGACTCACATATCTTTAAAGCAGAAATAAAAGTTTCAAACATGTTGCTGACTTTTCGACTTTTGTAAGACTTGAAATTTGACCATATAAAAACTTTAATATAAGCAAAAGAACTTGAAAATTTATCCTAGACACATATTTTATTCAAAGGAAAGAAAAAGTGTAAAGCTTTACTTTATAGAATAAAATTTGTAAAGATTTAAAATTTTAATTAATATTTAGTTGAAACAAAATAAAATTCAACTATTTCATTTTTTACATAGAAGAAAATAAATTTGTGTCTCATATTAGAAGAAAAAAATGGGTAATACAAATTGAAAAGAAAGATAAACAAGCTCAGATTCTTGAAACATTGAGAATAACTGGAACACATCATAATCAGAGATATATGCAGCGAAAATAAAATTGATGTACTCACATTATCTCATTTAGTCAGAAGCTTAATCATTGAAGAACGAGTTCTAAACTTTTGTGTTTAGAAGTCGAAGTCGATGAAGTGCGGGTCCTGAGCTGAATTACTCAGAAGCCAAATTTCTCTTACTCCCCCTTAACATGTGATGCCTGCAACTTTGAATCAGATAAAGATTTGGGAACCCACTTAAATTTGGGTATGTGTTTGTTAGTTGCAGTTCTAATGGGGAAATGAGAAGTAGATTTAACAGATAAAGCACGATGAATATGATCAGAAAAATAATCACAATCAGAAGAGAAAGCATAATCATCAGAACTCGAATCTGAGGAAGGACATGAGACATATTTTGAAATTCGAAACATTTGCTTTCTAGAGTATTTTGAAATTTTATTACATGAAGCAAATGAATCACTGTTATAAAGTTTGTCTACACATTTATCCCCATCAACAATAGATTCTTCAGATAATAGCTTCTTTCTCCAGATTTGTCTTGGTGACTTCCTCACAGTCCGATCTGAAGAATAAAATTCAGAATCATTATAATTTTCAGATAAAACAGTATCATGTTTCTTTGACTTCTTTGATCTTCTTCTTTTACGCTTCTTTTTATAGAATTGATCA
This sequence comes from Arctium lappa, assembly GCA_023525745.1. Lineage (NCBI taxonomy): Eukaryota > Viridiplantae > Streptophyta > Magnoliopsida > Asterales > Asteraceae > Arctium > Arctium lappa. The sequence goes on along the minus strand of CM042051.1, from coordinate 75,979,900 downwards.
TTTAGCAGTAAAGAATTATCAATAATTGAATCAAAAGAAGAAACTTTATCAAAGAAATCAGTCTTAGCATTTGATATTGTAGAACTAGCCTCGGAATCTGAAGAGTTTTGAGAAAGGATTTTAAAATTTGAAACTTCCTTTTTATTATCCTTGAAATCAGAAGAGATGTTAGAAATAGAATATGATTTTTGAGAAAATATATTTTCTTCTAGACTTGAAGTCATAAAAGAAAGAATAATGTCAGATTCAATTTTCTTTAAAATATTTTGATCTTCTATCTGATCTTCAAGATCTATGATTTTTCCTTCTAATACTATCGGAGGAATATATTTCTTCGAATCATAAGAGATTGGAGAACTATTTTCCTTAGAAGTATTAGGTGCATAAGGGTTAATAAAATAATCAGATATTGAAGATTTGATAGAAGATATGTCATTTAAAACTCTTTTTCCTCTTCTCGATTTTTCCGGAAAATATTTTGCATTTTCAGAAGTATAAACAAAAGGAATTTCATTTTTCTTTTTATATATCCTTTTCTCATTTTCAATATCTAAAATTTGCTTTTCACTAGTCCAAAAGAATTTGAATTGAGGACCATAGAGTGCAAGATTTAGATATTCGTATTTATATATAGTGGGAACTTCGTCTATCACTTTGTTTAAAAAATGAGGATTGTCAAAACCAAGTCCCCATATATCTTTAATAGCTTCTTCACTCCTTGGCTTGTTCATGTAAATGGTTTGCTCAGATTGTTCTCTTTTATATAATTTCCTTTCTAAAACAATTATTTTCTCAGAAAGAATTTTATTTGAAGAAGTCAGATCAGTCAATGAATCACGATAAGTCTGATTTGATTTTTCAAGATCAACTAACTGCTTTTGAAATTTCTCTTTTGTGTCAATTAAAATTGACTTTTCATCAGATAAAGAAATTTGCAGTTTCTCGATTAAATCAGACTTTTCTTGATTTTTAAACTTTTCAGATATAAACTTTGAGCGCAAATCATGCAAAGCATTAGTAAAAACATTCATTTGTGATAAGAAGAAATTATAGTTAAAATCAGATATTACCTTAGAACCATCAGATGAGGTATCATCTTCCTCATCATCACTTTGATCGTCACCAACAAAGCACATAGCCGCAACCTCTTCATTATCAGCCTCGTCATCCGAATGGCCCAACCAGTACTCTTCTTCAGCTAGCAGTACAGTTCCACTCTCCTTCTTTTCAGCTAGAGCCAACTTCTTTCGGTAAAAATCAGCATTCTTTACCTCTTTGACTCTGCAATCCTTGACCATATGTCCAGGCTTTCCACAGTTAAAGCAATTTATCACCTTTTTGTCATCTTTCTTCTGATCAACTGTCTTAGCCTGTTCATACTTTGGAGTGTATGTCTTTGAAGAAGAACCAGTCTTAGAACTAGAAGTAAACTGCAGATTGTTTGACCCAGATTTGTTCTTGAACCGTTTCTGATAAAGCTGAGTCAAAAGAGTCATGGCCTTCTCTAGAGCTTCACCATCATCATCTGTAGACCCATCATAGGCTGATTCAGTCAAAGTTTGCTCAACCAGTTGGCTAGCAATAAGAGCAATGGGATCTACTGACTGAGGCTTATTCTTCTTATCCATTTTTGCCTTCTTCTCCATTACCATAGATTCATCTGTCATCAAGATTTCATATAACTCCTGAATTGGCATTGTTGAGATTCTAACATCGTTTCTCATTCTGTGGCAAGATTTGTTCCACTCAGGTTGTAACGCGTTCAGAAACTTCAAGTTAGCCTCCAATTCAGTCTTGGTAACTTTAATCTTGAAAAGATCATTGATGACAGCCCAAAATCGATCAAACACACTCTTCAAACTTTCTCCATCCTTAGCTTGGAACTTCTCAAAGTAGTTCATGAATCTGGTCTGTCGTAACTGAGTAGACATAGCAGTACCAAGCATAATCTTCTCAAGTTGTGTCCACATCAGCATTGGATTATGTTTGAAGCATTGGAATCCTGTTATAAATGGAGTTGGGAAGAGCAAGGATCAGATTTGACTTAGCCAAACTGTCTGCTTTATATCTTGATAGCTCTTTTTCGTCATATTCACTCAAAGGAGTTTCAACTGCTGTAGCTGGAGTAGTAGCAGTAGCTGGGATTACTTTCATTTTCTTCACCATAGGACCCTCATACAGAGATTTCATCATGTTATCCCCATTAGGTTGCCTTTCAATAAAGTTGATGAATCGATCCTGCCACTGTTCGAATTCATTCTCATTGATCAGTACTGGTGGACGAGTATCAGACCCCAAAGACATCATGAGGTCATTCTTGTAGATCTGTGCTTGCAAAGACATATTGAGAAAATAATCAACTTGAAGTGAATGACCGTCCCAAACTATATATCAGAAAATAAAAAATCAGATCAAATTGAAATCTTAAAAAAAATATTTCGTGAAAAATGAAATTTGAATAATACTTGTTATTTCGCAGTGTAAAAAAAAATAATTCCAAAGATGACCAAAAAAATTTTCCAGACTTTTTTTTTTTGAAGACCCGCAAAGCTACGCTTTGCGGGTGAAGACAGAAATGCAAACTAAGATATGCGGATGCAGAGAGAAACGCAAAGTGAAGCTTTGTGGGTCAAGAGAGGAACGCAAAGTGGAGCTTTGCGGGTCACACTAGAAACGCAAAGTGAACTTTGCGGGTCTAACTAGAAACGCAAAGTGAACTTTGCGGGTCTAACTAGAAACGCAAAGTGAACTTTGCGGGTCTAACTAGAAACGCAAAGTGAAGCTTTGCGGGTCTAACTAGAAACGCAAAGTAAACTTTGCGCGTGTAGTAAGATCCGAGAACCTGACTTTGCGTGTGTCACTTGAGACGCACAATGAGGTTTGCGGGTCCAACGTGAACCGAAAACCTGAAACACAAGAACAAAGATTAGTAGAAAACGCAAAGTATATGATAGAAACGCAAAGTATTATGATAGAAACGCAAAGTTACAAGAATGAAACGCAAAGTTCAAAAACTCGTAAATTTTCACAAAATCAGATCAAATCAAGAAATTTAACCAAGAAAATCATACACTGATTTTCGAAAACACAATTCTAACAACATTTATTAACCAATTTCGATTAAACAACACAAAAACTCAAAAACGATGATTAAACAGTACCGAAAACGTATTTTTTTCAGAAAACTTTTAAACTCAAAATTGATGATCTAAACTTGATTTTTATGTAAAACAATATGAATCAAACGAAATCGATTATAAAAAACGAGTCTAAAGAGATCAAATTCAACCAAAAACGATCACAAACTGATCCAAATTTTATGAGAAATCAAGAAAACGAGATTTTCTTGAAAAATTCAAGAAAATCGATCAAATTTTCGATCTCAATCACAAATTCAGATTCAGTAAAACAATCTCTCAATTCTCTCAAGATCTAGCAAGCTCTGATACCAATTGATAACCCAAGAATCTCTAAATCCTTAGAGAGAGAAAGTAGAGAGAGAGACACTATGGAGCGCAAAGTAGGAATTGTATTAATGTGCGTGTGAACCTTACAACCAACAAGACCAAAGGGACTTAAATACCCTTGGTCAGGTACAAGACATATAAGCCTCTAAACACAGTATTGACCAAGTCCTATAAATACAATGATTACTATAAAATCAGACCTAACAAGTACAACTGGGAGTATTACCATAGAAAGATTTATCATTTGATACATGGTAATAACAAAGTCAAAAAATTTACTGAATCGATGTGTGTATGAATACTTGACAAAGCATATGAAAAGAAAATACACAAGTATTTTTCTTTAAGAACACACGGTCAAATAAGCATCAAAGTATCTAACTTAAAATCATTTAAAATCGCACTTCTCAATTCATGAAAACATTTTAAGAATAGGAAGTGGTTTAAACATTTAAAAACCATTTTTCACAAGTGGGAGTTGTTCATCTTTCAACAAGTAATAGAGTGTATGGATTAGAAATATATACCTTTATAACAAAATCCTTAATTCCCCCTGAAATGAATATTTTTAGTGATCCTTGACAAAAACTCAGTTATCCTCCCCATAAATATCTGTAAAAAGTCAATTTATTAGAAAAATATAACAATGTGTAGATCCCAGTACAGTGCAATCAACAACAAATATTATCAATGATGAACAGTATTTAAGCCACAACTACTAGTCATATGATTAATATGCAATCAAAGGGTTACAGGTTTACAGAAAGGATTTCTGATCAGAGAAAGTAAACCTATTGACTAGTAATCTGAATTATGAGACTGATGTAAAACTCTCTAACCTGAATAATGAACTAGTCATATGATTAATATGCAATCAAAGGGTTACAGGTTTACAGAAAGGATTTCTGATCAGAAAAAGTAAACCTATTGACTAGTAATCTGAATTATGAGACTGATGTAAAACTCTCTAACCTGAATAATGAACTAGAAAAGCCTTTATATATTTAGGCTTACAACCATATAATGGGATCATGGGCTTGGGCTCATCTAACTAATTAACTATCAAATAATTACATTATGCACCCTTATAAATACTTTATTCCACTTTCAACACATAGGACTTTCAGTCCTAACAATCTCCCCCTAAAGTTGAATAAAGCATTTAACAACTTGAAAAACTTCAGGCCTTCATCTTCTTTCCCTTTTAAACCTTTGAAGAACTTTGGTGTTGCATGTCTTCATGTCTTTCCACTCTCCCCCTTGAATAAAGCTCTTGGTCTACATAGTTTCAACTTTGTAACCAGATTCAAAGTACAGTAGCCTCGACTGAATGTACTATCAAGCAGCTTTTAACTGTAGAAACTCAATCACATCGGATTAGCACACAAGAAAGATAATGTGAGAGTTACGTGACTTTCCACGGTGCATCTTCAGTTTAAAACAAAGAATCTGTCTTTGAACCGCGAGTTTAATAGACTTTCAGCTTAAGAACATGTTTCAATCAGCTCGTAGGAGGAAATGACTTAGCAAACACCATATGATACGGGATAGAAGAAATAAAAACTTTGCAATCTTCACTGTATTCAAACAAACAAAATTTACAATTAAACTCATATCTTCATCTATTTGATCTCTAGACTGTCTTCAGAAACACACTTTCTCTTTTCACAGAACAAACTTTCTTTATAACTTTGAAATTGAACTTTGAAAAACTCTCCCCCTTTTTGATGATTTTGAGCATCGTGATCATCAAAACTTCTTCAATTTCAGCACTTTCTTTGATCTACCCTTTATGATAATATGACATTCTCCCACCTGTGATCTGAGTATCCGTCAATTCATGAAATGTATATATCCAAATCTTTTCAAATTCAGATATAATAGGAATTGTGAACCTGAATCAACAAATGATACAGTTAGAATGCCTGTAAGTAGCACGGAGCCACTTTCTACAACAGATGTACATTGGAAAGGAGTTTTTGTGATATTCACTCCCCAGGGCTTCCATTCAATCATCGAAAAACCACAAAGGAATTTTCTATGAATGTTATGACAAGAAAACATATTCCTTGTGTGCTCGTGCAAGTGTATGAATGATTGAAGCTACTTAGCTTGACCAGGCTCAAATTGTGTAAACTGTTGAGACAACAACATATATTACACAGACTCAATGTGCATGAAAAAGGTGCGAAGGTGGGGCAACTTTCCTTCTTTTTCAATATCTAAATCTTCCGAGTGAAGACTAGATAGCATATATGTTGCGTCCCCAATGAAAATGAAACATTTCTTTGTTAAAAAAGAAATGAGTGGTTGGTGGGGTAAATGCAAGAGTTGGCATGGGCTAGGTGCCTTTTCAATTATGGTCACCAAAGAATGTGAACCAATCAGAATATGTGGCTGCCCGGCTCAGAAAGTGGTTGGTGCAGAGTTCTGATATTCTTTTAACTCTGTTCTCACACCCTCTTTCTTTTAACATTAAATCTCACTTCTAACCAAACTCTCTTTTTCATTTTTCCGCTCAGCACAATGAGAAAAACTCAAACCGATGAGTTATCTACCCCACTCTTTGATTTATGACCCCTCACCTCTCAAATCACTCTAGGATAACTTTCGGGGAAGGAAACACTTTTTTACGTGAATCCATGGAAGTTTTGGTTAAGTGCTCACACAAATCCCATGTAAGTCCTAAAAAAATAGTAGCTCATCAGTTTATCTTTAGCATTTAAGCTCAAATAAGATAACACTGTCAAAATGTATGCTCATTAGATTTGAGCAATTAAACTTTGAAGATTTCTCAAAACAAAGATATAGAATGAATGAAATGAAATCACGAGATTTGTTTTGAGAATCTGACAATGTATCAATCAAACCAAATTAAAATGGTTAGGGTATCAAAGAACTGGATATTTTGTTTATATGAACAAATATAAACAATTTTGCAATGAAAGCACAAATTTGGAAATGATGATTGATGCTCAACAATATTGAATTTCAAACGAGGGTATTACCATCGAAAAATTGTTTCGTTATGAGACATGGTAATAACAAATTCAAATAAAATACTGAACCGGTGTGTATGAATACTGGACAATATATGGACAAGATAATACGCAAGTATTGATCTTTGGAAACACACGGTCAGTTAAACATTAAAGCTCAAAATTTGAAAAACATTTAAAAGACACACTTCTGAATTCATAAAATCTTTTGAGAACCAGAAGTGGTTTGAACATTTCAGAAAACGTTTTTCATGCTTGAAAGTTGTTCTTCTTTCAAACAATAAGAGATCTAGATCAGAAGATATTTACCTTTTAAGCTCCCCCTCAAATCATGATAGAATGATTTAGGTTTTTAAGCTCCCCCTGGATATTTGCAAAATATCCAAGTCTGAACGTTGAAGAACGGGTCCTGATATGTCATGTGATCAGAAGCCTAACTTCGTTGAAGTCCGGGTTCTAAGCTGATTTACTTAGAAGCCATCGTTCTTCTACTCCCCTTGACAGTAGGTGCCTGCAACAAAGAATCAGTTTTCGGCTTTGGTACCCACTGGTATTTGGGTCCATGAATGTTAGTTGCAGTTCTTGTGGGGGTAATAGAATAAGAACCATACTAGAAATGATCACTGGTTTTGTGAATGTGATCATGTGTACGACAATAAGAACAGTGGTATTTCTTACCTGACAACTTGAGTAATTGATCTCTCGAGTAGATGTGATCAGGTTTACCTCTACTCGCATTGTTCTTCTTGGCATTAAACGCATGTACACACGATTCTCTTTCTTTCAGCTCATCTTCAACTGGTTTCTTCTTCCAGACCAATTCCTCTTCTTTGTATCTCTTTCTTTTTTGATGTGTACCTGAACCATCTATATTTCTATCATAGAAAAGGTTAGTTTTACGAATCTGATCAAAAGATTTAACCGACCTTTGTGAAGAGACAGATTTCTGATTTGAACTTGATACAGTCTTTTCAAGCACTTTAATCGTCGAAGCAAAGTTGTCTCTTTCTTTAACAAGCAGGTCAATCTTCTTCGTGAACTCAGACTTTGTTTTCTGCTCTTTTAGTGCACTTTCAGATAGTTCAGATAACTTCTTAGTAAGCTTTTTGATCTCCGTCTCAAACATGCTTAGTTCTTCTTCAAATCCCTTCTCAGCATCATTTCTTTGGCCGAATATTTCTTTGATGAATCCCACATTCTTTTGTTCAATGGCCTTCTTTTCTTTTTCAAACTTTTCTCTTTCAAGGATGATTACTTTCTCGAAAGAAGAAACTTGCTGAGAAAGTTTTATGCATTTCAGCTCAACTTCTTTCTTCTCATCAACACATTTTCTAGAAAAATCTGAGAACTTATTTGCAAAAGATTTCTCTTTATTCTCAAAATCGGATTTGTCTTTTGCAATCTTTTACTCCAAATCAGAGATCTTTCTTTTTAGCTCAAAGTTCTCAGATTCCAGTCTCAGTATTTTCTCATCATTCAGCCCAGAAGTCTTTGTCAGAAGATCTTCATTAATTGTATTTAATGCACTTACTTCCTCTTTCAGTGTGTTGTTCTCATCAGCATATTGGTTTGCCCTCTTTACGTAAAAAGTTAAAGATAATTGGAGATTTGTGTTCTCCAATTTGAGGTCTTGAACTTCAGAAAAAAAAAATCCCATTTCGACTTATCTAATTCAAGCTTTTGAAAAAACTTGACAATAGATGAAACTTGAAAGTGCAAGGACCAAAAGCAACAAAGTGTGAAACTTGAAAGTGTAGGGTCCCAAATGACAAACTACTGAAACCTTGAAGTACGGGGGCTAAGAGAAATGCACTGCAAAATGATCGTGAGACAAAAAATTTGACCCTTTTTCCTTTTTTTTTAGATTTAAGCCAAACCCGGTCGAGCAAGGGTCCGATTAAGCAAAGGACCGATATAGACAAAGTACCGGTCGAACGAAAGGACCGATAAAACAAAGTATCGGTCAAAGGACAGGTATCGGTCAAGGACGAATATCGGTCAAACCAATAGAGGTCGAACTAATATCGGTCAAGCGGATTGACCGGTAATGCAGGGTACCGGTCGAAGCAAAAGACCGGTAGTCACAATGTACCGGTCGAATAAAGGACCGGTAACCACAATGTCCCGGTCGAAGAATATCGGTTCAATATCTATCGGTCGATAACAGATAAGCAGATAAGGATCGATAAAAACCAATAAAGACCGATAAACACGAAGAACAGTCCGAAGAACACGATGAATTTCAAGATTAATCGACCCAGAAACTGATAAATTAACCCAGAAAAAAAAATCGATTATGCAACAAATTCAACTCTATTAGCAGATTTAAACTTAAACCTACTTATTCAAATCGATAAGCACACCGATAAACAGAAAAATCATTCGACCGATAAACTAAAATCAACAGTAACCCTAAACCATAAAGTAGATCGATAGATAGACAGTAACTTAGACCGATAATCACTTTTCCAGAAAACAATCAGATTGATAACCTTCGAAAACTTCGACCGATAAAAGAAAACTTTTGAAATTGTAGAAACCTTCGATCGATAAAAAAAAACTTTTTAAGAAAGCTTCGACTGATAAACACTTAAAAAAATAATCAACCCAGATCGATAATAACTCAGAAACAGATAATCAATTAAAGCAGATAACAACGATTAACACGAATACTTGATTATAGGGTTTTAGACAAACCTTTTTCTGGATCAAAGCTTTAGTCTCTTTGCTCTGATACCAATTGTAGATCCCAGTACAGTGCAATCAGCAACAAATATTTATCAATGATGAACAGTATTTAAGCCACAACTACTAGTCATATGATTAATATGCAATCAAAGGGTTACAGGTTTACAGAAAGGATTTCTGATCAGAGAAAGTAAACCTATTGACTAGTAATATGAATTATGAGACTGAGGTAAAACTCTCTAACCTGAATAATGAACTAGAAAAGCCTTTATATATTTAGGTTTACAACCATATAATGGGCTCATGGGCTTGGGCCCATCTAACTAATTAACTATCAAATAATTACATTATGCACCCTTATAAATACTTTATTCGACTTTCAACACATAGGACTTTCAGTCCTAACACAATGAAAGTACAACTATCTATTATCTCCTCCCCCTAAAAGATATAACAGTTTAATTCACTAACTCTCCCTCAAATTAAAAAAACTTCTAGAAAAGATGTTATCATTTAAGCATCCATTAGAAGAAAAACATTTAAGAACGGGTTCTGAACAATAGTATTCAAAAACCATGATTACATATTCTCCGGTGAGAATAGTAATATACAGTTTACCAATGAAGATCGGGTTTTGATCGATTGTAATCAGAAACCATTGTCACTTGAAAGATAACCTGCAAGATAAAAGATTTTGGTAATCATTGTAAAAATGATTCCGCTTTTGTCAGTAAATGATGAATAAAAGTAACTGTTCATAATTTCCAAAACAAAACTAATATAAGCACAAAACAAAATACACTCCCCCTCGAATCATGGAATGGCATTTAACATACCTAATTTGCTGACTAGAAAGGTAAACCTATTTTCATCCAACGGTTTGGTGAAAAGATCAACTAACTAGTAGTCTGTTTACACAAAATGCATCTCTATATCGCCCTTTTTCCACTTGATCCTTGATGAAGTGGTACCGTACATCAATGTGTTTAGTCTTTGAGTGCTGTACTGGATTAGTTGTGATGGCTATCGCATTCTTGGAGTCACAGTAGATAGGGACTCGCCGATATGAATAACCGAAGTCTTTCAATTGTGTCTTTATCTAAAGGACTTGCGAATAGCAGTTACATATTCAGCCTCGACGGTTGAAGTACAAACACAATTCTGTTTTTTTGATGTCCAACTTACCAACTTGTCACCTAAAAACTGACATGATCCAAACGTGCTCTTTCGATCCAATTTTCACCCTGCGTGATCAACATCTCTGTTGGCGGTTAGATCAAAACTCGAACCCTTAGGATACCAAAGGCCTAACTTGGGAGTGCCTTTGAGGTACCTAAGAATTCATTTTACAACGACTAGGTGAGATTCCTTCGGGTTTGCTTGATACCTAGCACAAACACACGTGGCAAACATAATATCTGGTCTACTTGCTGTTAAGTACAATAATGAACCAATCATGCTACGATACACTTTTTGATCGACAGATTTACCAAAAAGACCAGCATCTAAAAGTGTACCCATTGCCATTGGTGTTTTCATCACTGAACTATCAGACATGTTAAACTTTTTCAGGATATCTCGAATATATTTTGACTGATTGATGAAAATGCCATCAGGTAACTGTTTTACTTGAAGACCAAGAAAAAATGTCAGTTCACCTATCATTGAAATTTCAAATCGAGATTCCATGATTTTTGAAAAGTTTTTACAAAATTCAGGATTTGTAGAACCGAAAATAATGTCATCCACATAAATCTGTATTAGAATCATATCTTCACCTTGCTTTTTCAGAAAGAGAGTCGTATCAATTGTACCTTTCTTAAACCCTGAAGCGAGTAGAAATTGGGTTAATGTTTCATACCATGCTCTCGGTGCCTGTTTTAATCTATATATTGCCTTGTCTAGAACGTAGACATGATCTGGGTGTTTTAGATCGATGAAGCCTTCGGGTTGAGCAACATAAACTTCCTCATGCAGAATCCCATTCAAGAATGCAGACTTTACATCCATCTGATAGACTGTAAAATTCTTGTGGGCTGCGTATGATAGAAAGATCCGAATAACTTCAATCCGTGCTACAGGAAAAAATGTTTCGTCGTAATCAATTCCCTCCTGTTGGCAATAACCCTTTGCAACGAGGTGAGCTTTATTTCTAAATACAACTCCAGTTTCATCTCTCTTATTTCAGAAAACCCACTTTGTGTTAATCACCGATTTCCCTTTAGGTAGTGGGATAAGTCGCCAGACCTTGTTCCTCTCAAATTATAGAATCTCGTCTTGGCTGGCTAAAATCCAGTCAGGATCTTGCAAGGCTTCTGATGCTTTCTTTGGATCAAGAGAACTAAGGAAACGCGAATATAGACAGAAATTTACAGATACCGCCCGCGTTTTAACTCCACTATGTACGTTACCTATGATGTTATATAGGGGATGATCTCTTCTCCATCTTGTAGTGCTTTGAAGTGGTTGAACAGAGATATGCGTGTTGTCATCATCATATTCATCATATATTGCAGGAGCAACCTCAGATGTACTCGGGACATCTTGTACATTTGTTTCTGACTGCTGTAGTTCTGGAGCAGCAGAAGAAGTACTCGGGACTTCTTTTCCAGACTCTGTATCTGCAGATGCAAAATTTGAATTAGTATTGTCAGAAATAACAGGTGTAGATGTACCTGATGAGGTTGTTGTGGTGACAGATTCAGACGGTCCAGAAATAACTTCAGAAATAACAACTAGGACCTCTAAAGTTGATGCGGATATGCTTGATTTTTCAAAAACTGCACAAATATCCATAAATGCATCAAAAAATAGTAAATCTAACTCAGATGTTACATTAAGTGAGTCAGAAGACTCAGTCTTTGAAGGTTCGGGTTCTATTATGTCTTGAATAGAAGCCTTCTGTTTCAGCTTGAGTTTTGAACTGCTATGTTGAGAAGTCAATGTAGATGATTCATCAAAAGAAACATTCATGCTCTCCATGATAGTCTTGGTCCGTCTGTTGTAGACCCGATAGGCTTTTGACATCAAAGAGTATCCTACAAAATAGCCTTCGTCTACTTTCTTGTCAAACTTGCCAAGATTATCACGGTCATTAAGGATGTAACACCTGCAACCAAAAACACGAAGAAATTTAATATTCAGCTTTCTATTATTTATAAGCTCATATGCTGTTTTCTTATGTCATTTAATAACAATGGTACGTTTTGGGTAAAGCATTCAATCGCTACGGCTTCAGCCCACAGATACATTGGAAGACCAGAATATGCCAGCATCGTTCTCGCAGCTTCAACCAAGGTTCAATTCTTTCTTTCGACCATGCCGTTCTGTTGAGGAGTATAGGCAGCATAAAAATTATGTGAAATCCCGACTGATACTAGATAACTCTGAAGAGTATCATTTTTAAATTTTGTGCCGTTGTCACTTCTCAATATCTTAACCGACAGTTGAAGTCGAACCCGGATCTTTTTGATGAAGGCTATGATTAATTCTGGCGCATCTGATTTGTTTTGCAGAAATTCCATCCAAGCATATCTAGAGTACTCATCTATCATAACAAGTAGGTACTTCTTCCCGTTAATAGATTGAGTTCTCATTGGTCCACAAAGGTCCATGTGAATAAGCTCCAGATGTGTTGAACAAGAGAATTATGTCTTTGCTTTATGTGAACTGCGTTTCATCTTTCCCATCTCACGGGCGGGACAAAGTGAATTCTTCTCAAACCTCAGTTTTGGTAGACCTTTGACTAAACCATGTCTCGCCAATTGATCTATCGCTTGAAAATTCTGGTGAGACAAGCGTCGATGCCAAATCCAACATTCAACTTTTGAAGCTTTGGCAATTAGACAAACAGATCTAGTTGTAGAAAGTGTTGGAAATGCACTGCATATAGATTTCCTTGACGCTCTGCTCGAAAAACCTCACAACCGTCCTTGTCTTCAATGAAACAGCTGTCAACAGTAAATCGAACTTGGAAATGACTGTCGCAGAATTGACTTGTGCTGAATAGGTTATGATCAAGTCCATTTACAAACAGTACTTTATTGATTGTCATGGTGCCGTTTTTCAATGAGTCGTGTCCTCTAATGATTCTATTAAGCTCAGAATTTGCAAAACTGACTGTCCCTGCAGGTTCCTTAACATAGTTATGTAAGAGATGCTTAAATCTAGTCATATGTCGCGAGCATCCTGAATCAATGTGCCACAGATGTGAGGCCTGCAAAAATAAAAAATCACTTCTTCTTAGGTACCCATATCTAAATGGGTCCTTCTTGGTTAGCCTTATGCAATTTATTCAAATCATCTACCTTAGCCTTGATTCGCCATTCATAACGAGGCTTAGGTATCCATTTCCAAACCATTTTTACATTCAACTCAGGAAATTTCTGTTTTCTAGAATGATAAGCATTCTTAGCATGAAAAACTTTAGCATGTTGTGATGAGGATTTAAAGACAGATTTAGCTTGAGATGCCTTTTAAACAGATTTTGGCTTAGGAGGAACAGAGTGAAATTTAAAAGCATTCTTACCACAATGTTTACATATAAAGTTCTTACGAGCAAATGTCAACAATTTTGATTTATCAAATTGAGTACAATTATTCATACAAAATTGACATTTATAATCGCTTGAACTATTACATGACAGATCAACACTAATGAAAACATTACAATAATTTTTATCAACATCTTTCTTTTCACTCTCAATCTTCTTCCATCCTCCTTTACCATTTTTCCTTTTTAAATCTGAAACAGGAAATGAAACCTTGTCAGTTTTCTTCTTAAAAGATAATTTTTTCTTTAAAGTACCAAAAGACTCTCTTTTCTCAAAGATGCTTGGAGGATATTCAGGAGTTTCAGTATAAACAACAAAGGTTTTGGAAGTAGTAGTTTCAAACTCTGGATTTGAATGAACATTCCATTTATGAGATTCAAACATCTTTTTCTCATTCAAAATTTGTTTAAACAAATCAACTTTTAAACCATTCAACTCTTTTGAGAGTTCTTTGTTTTCTTCAAAAGATTTGTCAAGTTTAAATTTGAGATCACAATTCTCATCTTCCAACTCTTCAATAGACTTTTGAAGATCTTTGATTTGTTTCTCAAAAGTAGATGTTTGATTCATCACAGAGTATGATTCTAACTTCTCAATTATAGGAACAGGATCTGAAGCATTCATCATGTTTTCAAAAATCTCCTCAGTCATTTGCTTTGAAAAATCAGTTTTAATGCAATGATTCATGACATTTAAGCACTCATCAGTCTTAATCTCTTTTAGAGATTCAGAAGTAACTGATTCAGATATTGGGATCTGATTCTCAACATCATTGTCTGATTCATATTCATCATACTGATATTGAGTTTCAGGTATATCTGTTTCAATATTGGCTGATTCTATTGGTGATGATGTAGAAAATAATGATTGAAACTCAACAAATTCAGGTTTTCTTGTTTTATAGCTTTTGTTCAATTTATTATAAGAAAAACCAAAAGATTTAAAACTTGATATTGAATCAGTACAACTTGATGTATCATCATCAATCACTTCTTTACCTTTACAAGAGATGTCAGACTTAAAAGTTTTAGCTTTAACAAATGTGTCATGAATGTCCAGAATTTTCTTAGGTTTTGACCCCAATTTATCAAAATTATACAAGTTTACAGGGGATTTCTTTAAACATCATTTTCTTCAAAACCTAATCCTTTCTTAGCATTATAAAATCGGACATCTTGGAGTTTGTTTGTAAGTAAATTCAATGTTTGCTCAGTCTGTTCTCTCTTTAAATTCAAATCCTCTAGTTGCTTGATTTTGCAATATGCTTCATGTCGCTCCTGAAAACAAGCTTCAAACTTAATTTTAAAGTCTCATTTTTTAGAATTTAAATTAACAAGATTTCTTTCAAGCTCAGTAAATTTATATTTCAAAACTTATTTTTCTTTCTTTAAGGCATCTTTCTCTGATTCTTTATCCTCAACGACAACCTTCAATAATGCGTTTTCATCACGAAAACTTGTCATTGATTTTCTTTCGTTGCTAAGTTTGTCTTTTAAGTTTTCAAACTCTTTTTCCATATTTTGAATCTGAGCCATAAGAGATTCAACAAGTTCAGAGTTGTAAAGAGTACTTACCTCAGATTCACAATCAGATCGGTCAGAAGAGGTTTCAACTTCATCATAAACCTTTTCCATCATACACACTTGTGTGAAGTGTGCTGATTCACCGTCAGAGCTTTGGAAGAACCAATTCTCTTCCTCAGCCATCAGTTCTTTCCCTTCTTCTGCCTTCTTTGCAAGTAAAGACTTCTTGGCATAGTAATCTGAGTTCTTTATCCGTTTGAACTTGTAGCCTTTAGAGAAATGGCCAGGCTTACCCAGGCTTACCACAATTGTAACACTTCACACATCTTTTTTCTCTTTTTTCTCATCTTTATCTCTTCTATTTTCTCATCTCTTTTCTCTTCTTTCTTTCCTTCCTTCTTCTCATACCTCAGCTTGTACTTGACTGATCTTTCCTTCCTGTACCCGTCATACTTAGGCTTTAAGAATCGTTTCTTTCCAAATCTTTTTTGAAATTGCTTGGTGATGAGGGCCAGGTTGTCAGCAAACTTTTGAATATCGTCATCAGAATGTAATTCAGTGTCATCAGAGGATTCTTCAAAACTCGACTGGCTAAGCTCTATAAGGAAGGCTTTGGATCTCTTGGATTTGTACTTTGATGAGGAAACGGTCTTTAATCTTGAACCCTTTGATCTTTCAGCTAGTAGAGCGAAAGAGTCCTTGACAATCTTCTTTTCATCATTTAGAAGCTTCACCTCATCCTCATGCTGAGCAAGAGTAGTGAAGATGTCATTAACGTCCTCTTGTGCCATGTTTTTAGTCATCTGAATGTTGATGGCATAGCTCTTCCATTCGGGATTCAAGTTCTTGATGAACTTGTAGTTGATTTCAGACACTGATTTGTTCATCCCGTTTCGTCTCAAGTCGTTCAAAATCACATTGAACCTTGTATAGGTGTCCACCAAAGATTCCCCTTCCTTGGCATGAAATCCCTCATATGTATTAATACTCTGGTTCAACTTGGCTTGAATTGACCACTCAGTACCTTGGAACTGTCTTTCTAGATCATCCCACATGGCTTTGGCTGATTCTCGACTATCTACTCGGTTGTAGATATCGTTTGGAATGGCCATAGTGAGATAGATAAGAGCCTCTTCATCTATCTTGTATTGTTCCTTCTCCCTCTCACTGAAATATTGATATGGCTTTGGTATATTTCTGTCAGGAATTTCTGGAGAAGTTTCTGTTTCAGCCTGTCCAGGTACATTTACAACAGGTTGAACTGGTCCTTCTGTGATGGATTTCATGTATTCTATGTTCTTATGATTCAATAACTGAATCATCCTCCTCTTCCACTGTGAGTTGTTGGGAACTGAAGATGTAAACAAGTCTTTAATGCTGCTAGTTCAGAATTACTACTGCCAGAGGACTTCAAAAGTTAATACTGCTAGGTATTACTACTTCTAGTAGAATTAACACTGCTAGTCAAAGTTAGTGCTGCTTGAACAAAGTCAGTACTGCTTAGCTAGTTAGTACTGCTAGAGGTTAGTGCTACTTAGTAGTTAATGCTGCCAAGACTCAGTTAATGTTGCTTCTGAGATAATATGAAGATAATGCTGAAGAGATCGTGATTAAAGATAAACATGGAAAGCTGAAGATATTCATGGAAGATATACTGAAGATATTTTATTTATTGTAATTATCTTTTTGTTCAGTATATGTATAGAATGTATAGAACAGTTTTAAATAATCAATTCATTCTAAGTTTTTGTGTTAGAGAGAGAATCAACCTCAAGGCATAGATCCTAATTCTAGAGAAGTAGAATTCGTCTTGAAAGAGCTTGTTCTTCAAGATTGAGGTTGAGTGTGTAATCTTGTGATTTAAAGCATTCAATACAAGTTTACAAATTATTAATCATATACTGTTTTGATTATTGTTACATTGAATATCAAAGTGTTATTCCGCAACTTCTTTGATATTGTTTCTGAGTATTCATAATTCTTGTTGAGAATTCGATCCTGACAAGTGGTATCAGAGCTAGTATTCTCAGAAACATTCATTCAACATCAATCATCAATGGCTAAAGTTTCAGATTCTTCAAGCACAGAAATCCCCACAGAGGTAATGTCTAATCTTTGCTCTAAAACTTGTATGGAAACTGTTAAACGGTACAGGGATCACAACCAGACAATGATTGATGACCTTAAAAGATTAGAGAGAGATATAAAAGACTATGTAAGAATTGTTGAGAGTTTTGAGGAACATATCAAAGTTTTCCAAGCCAATGAACTTCAACATTCTTATGATACAAATTACTGGAAGTGGGAGAAAAATGACCTAGAACTTCAGCTGAAAAAGTCTAAAGAGGAGAATGAGAAGATAAAGAGTGAGTTTGAGAAAGCCAAGCTGGATATTGAGAAATTTTCCAATGCTTCTAAAGCAATGGACTCTTTGCTCCAAACTCAAATCCATGACAAACTTAGAAGAGGAATAGGCTATAACACCACACCACCACCATACAACAACAATTACATCCCTCTTATATCAGACTTGCTAGAGACCAAGAATAGGAAGGAATTGTCTGATGAAGCCACTAAGGTAGATCCATTAGACAAAATGATGGTTGAAACAAACTTTGAAGAAGAGAGCTCTAATGATAAGAGTAAGGAGAACACTGTAGGTGGTGAGATTCCTCTAGAAAATCACATTATCACCAATGAGGGATGTGGAAAGACTTGGGGTCAAATCTAAGGACATAGAGAAGACTGAGGGAAAATCTAACAAAGTCCACTACAAACAGACCATAGTTGTGAAACCTGCTCCTTGTCAACAGTGTGCTTGCAATAAGTCTGAGCCCCAAAAACATGATAAACCAAGGGGAAATCAGAGAAATTGGAATAATCAGTGGGCACAAAAACAAGGGGTTGATCTGAGTAAAATCAATAGACCAAAACCTTGTTTTATCTGTGGAAAGCTTAATCATGTTGCCAAATACTGTTATTTCAATCCTATCAACCAAAGAGTTAATTTTCAAAGACAAACTCAAAACTCCTTTGGTTATAGGAAGCAAGGAAGGAATCAAATGGCTGAGAACAGAGCACCTAAAAAGTCTCATGTTCAAAACAAGTTTGCTAAAACTAAGAAAAATACTTCAAATAAAAAAAGTAGTAACTTAAAGACAAAGAAAGCAAACAACTTTGTTCAAGTTTGGGTTCCAATTGCAAAGAAACCTGTTAGTACTGCTATCCCAGATAGTACTGCTAACAAGAATAGTGTTGCTAACTTGATTAGTACTGCTAACCAAGTTAGTACTACTAACAAGGCTAGTGCTGCTTCTAGTAGTAATGCAGCCAAGCCTATAATCTTGACAAAGTATTCCAGCCATGAGGTTCCTAAACAACTCATACAGACTAAAATGACAGATTATATAAATGAGAAAGGACAACCCAAGACCACTTTGGCTTGGGTTCCCTACAAGACTAACTGATTTATCAAGTGTGCAGGGCAACCAACAGCTCAAGAGGAAGAGTATTTGGCATGTAGATAGTGGTTGCTCTTGGCATATATCAAGTAACATGAACTGCCTTCAAAGCTTCAAAAGGTTTGATGGAGGACATGTTGCTCTTTTTATGATACTCCAGATGGAGGTAAGTTCAAAGGTAAGACAAGTGGTAAAAGAATGATGGAAAATGGAGAGATGGAATAAAAGTGTGAGGTACAAATGAAAGGTTATGGACAACACAAGCTTAAAAGATGTAAGTGCAGTTAATGCTGCCAGTGCAGTTTTACTACTGCCAGTACACAGTTAATACTGCTAGTTCAGTTAATACTGCTAGTGGTTAATACTGCTCTCAGTTAATACTGCTAGTGGTTAATACTGCTAGTGGTTAATATTGCTCTCAGTTAATACTGCTAGTGGTTAATACTGCTAGTTCAGTTATTACTGCTAGTGGTTAATACTGCTTTCAGTTAATACTGCTAGTGGTTAATATTGCTCTCAGGTAATACTGCTTGTTAGTTAATACTGCTTGGTAGTTAATACTGCTAGTAGTTAATACTGCTAGTGGTTAATACTGCTAGTGGTTAATACTGCTTGTTAGTTAATACTGCTCTAGGTTAATACTGCTTATAATCCGAATACTATAAATACCCTTTGCCCGCCTAAAAGTTCATAACGACTCTTTGCATACTGTTCACTTGCGCTCTAAACCCTTTCTCTCTCAAGTACCAAGTTTTCAGGCAAGAACACTCAAGTTCAATGGCTTCAATGGCATTCATTGACGAGCACAATGAGATCGCTATGCTCCAAAGCCAAAACAAGCTGAAGGGTTTCACCAGATTGTGGATTTCCTCAAGACAAGCCACATTGTCCATGCTCTAACTGTATCGCCATCAATCTATATCGAGCATCAAAGGCAGTTCTGGGCAAATGCCACCATTGTTACTGAGAATGGTGTGCAAGTGATCAAGACAAGGGTGTGTGGCAAACCCTTGACAGTTACTGAAGAGGTAATTCGCATCAGTCTACGTCTAGACGATGCCTCTGGTATAACTTCTATCTCTAATGATGAACTGTTTTCTACTCTTACAAGAATGGGGTATGGAGGCCCATTGGGTGTGTTCAAGTTCTCAAAAGCTAAATTTTCACCCCAATGGCGTTTCTTTGTCCATACCCTTATGCACTGTATCTCTAAAAAGACTACTGGCTGGAGTGAGTTCAGTAGCACCATTGCTTATGCTTTGGTGTGCTTGACCACTGCCAGAAAGTATAATTTTTCTCAAATGATTTTTAATGATCTTGTCTCAAACCTGGGAAGTAAAAAGAGTTTTTATATGTACCCCAGGTTTGTCTAAGAAGTTCTTATCCATGAATTGACGGATATACCTCATTTTGATGAGGTATATGTACCCAAAATTCCCAAAGGTAAGGTCTTTTCAAACATGAAAAGGTCTCCTCTGGACTCGGAAGGAGTTGACACCCCATTGTTCTCTACAATGATGGTGGTGTCCCACACTGATGAAGGTATGGCAGCAGGGTCAAGGCCCCCATTAGACCATCCCACTGCTAGCCAATCCCAACCTTCCCACTCTAAATCAATTCCCCAGTCTCTTCTTGATAAACCAACTTCACCAATCACCCAAACTTATCAAAGAAAACAGGTAAAGAAGGCTCCTTCCCTTCTTGTACCTTCACCCACTCAGCCTTTAAGCCCTCTAAGGGAGAATTCTCCTTTAGAGAATATCAATAGGGAAACCAAAGGGGTGTCTCCCAACCCCAAGGAGGTACTCTCTGAGGAGGAGGAAGAGCATATGGGTGAGCAGGCTGCCACTACTTCTGCTAGCACAGAGAAGGACAGTGGCAACATAAATAAGACATCCCCCATGGCAACTTTGAATGAGCAATCATTCAAAGGTCCCAGGTGCCAAGAAACCACGGGGGTGGATAGTGCTTCTGCCAGGCAGAAGACTTCCACTACTAAAAGTTCCCATGATCCTTCAATAGGGGGTAACACTCCTGGAGAGGGTGAGGACAGATATGACTATCTTGAATTGATGGACACAATGGCAAACATCAACAGGGATGTGATCAACCAAGGAAAAGATATCGAAGAGATGAAACGAATAGTTCTGTCCCAACAAGCTCAGATTTCCAAACTGAAGAATATGGTCAAGAGATTGCTACAGAAAAAGAAGAGGAGGCAATTTGTGCTAAAGAGAAGGGAATCAATATCTGATGCTCCCAAAAAGGGGGAGTCAGAGGCTGAAGATAACTTGGAAGAGGAAAAACAGTAAGTTGTGTTTGAGGGGGAACATAATGGGGAGAAACACAGTGTTGAGGGGGAGCTAGTAACAGAAACTGAAAGAAACTCAGAACAAGCAGCAGTAAGTGAGCAAGCAGCAGAAACCATTAATGCTGCTAGTTCAAGTGGAGCAGCAGAAATGGTTACTACTGCTGACATGAACAAAGCAGCAGAAACAGTGAAGGAAGTACTAACAGAGCTGGAAATTGGAGAAACTCTAATCAAAGAAAAACATGATACTCCCAAGATCACTTCAAAGGCCAAAGGAGTTATTATAAAAGAAAGAGGTAATGTTGCAATGAAATCCAGGTCTGAGAAGGTGATAAGCAAAGAAAAGGGTAAGGCAAAGCTAGTTGATTCAGAATCTGACCAACCAATGAAAAGGCAAAAGTTGATTGAGGCAGATGAAGCTTTGGCAAGAAAGATACAAGCTGAATTGGAACAGGCAGAAAATGTCCAAGTGGAAAAAGACAGAGAGATAGCAAAAGCAATGGCTACAGAGCTGAATAAAGCCTATCAACAGAGTCTGGCAACTGAAATGGCTAAAAAGAAAGTCACATCTCTAAGGAAGATTGAAGAATTCAAAATGGGTGCAAAGAAGAAGAGACAACCCTCAAAGACATTTCTTGGTACCCAAGAGAGAAACAAGATGATCACTTTCCTCAAGGGTGCTGTAGGAGTTAAAAAGGAAATGTTTTCAAAGATGTCTTTTGAGAAAATCAAAGGACTATATGATGCAGAGATGAAAAAGCTTCAAGAGAATGACACTGCCAGGGTGGAAATGGAGAAAAGGATGAAGGAGAGCAATGACTTTGTAATACAAAAGCCTTTTCCAGATGAGCAAGAAACTCCAAAAAAAGAGGCTACTCTTGGTGAAGTCTAAGAACTTTAAAAAGAACCAAGATGATGGCAAGGAGAAAGCCTACAAAGAAGCCTAGCTTAGTGGAAGAAGAGGCTGAAAAGGCTGCTAAGAAGAGGCACCTGAGTCATCTAAAATGCAAGAACCTGCAAGTACTGAGAATGTCAAAATGTACATGGTAGTGATGGATAAAGTGCCTGAACCAATTTCAGCAGAACCTGTAGGGGTTAAACCTCCTGAAGTCATTCACTGGGATGTCATGGAGGTGGATGGCAAGGAGTACATCAGACTAAAGAGAAAAGATGAGAAATATGAAGTGTACAACACTTGGAGTAAGATTGTCAGAACCTGTTCAAGGTCAGATATTGAAGAAATGTTTGAAATAGGGATGAAGTTATATGCAGATGAACTGAAAGCCCCAGTGATTTCAATTAAAAAGTTGGTTATGGAATATTTGTGCATGTTGTTCAATCCAGAAGCAGTAAAGCATTTAATTAGAGATGTATTTGAAGCTGTTAGAGGATGGACTTTATATGAAAGGAGTGGAGTCTACGAATTGGCATTGGATACTTTTCACATGGAGTATTACTTGGTGGATAGGGTCTACAACCACACAAGTCTGAAGCTTCATGCCATGCTAAATAAGAAGTTGGGTTGTGCACCAAATTCAGAAATGGCAAAGTACCTAGTTCAGAGAACTATCAATCAGAGTATGGGACTGGATCCTAACATTGGAGTAGATCAATGAAGATTTTGGAAGCATTTGAAGAACTTGACTTCTCTTTCTAAAAGTCAAGTTAGGGGGAGATTGTTGGGAACTGAAGATGTAAACAAGTCTTTAATGCTGCTAGTTCACATTTACTACTGCCAGAGGACTTCAAAAGTTAATACTGCTAGGTATTACTACTTCTAGTAGAATTAATACTGCTAGTCAAAGTTAGTGCTGCTTGAACAAAGTTAGTACTGCTTAGCTAGTTAGTACTGCTAGAGGTTAGTGCTACTTAATAGTTAATGCTGCCAAGACTCAGTTAATGTTGCTTCTGAGATAATATGAAGATAATGCTGAAGAGATCGTGATTAAAGATAAACATGGAAAGCTGAAGATATTCATGGAAGATATACTAAAGATATTTTATTTATTGTAATTATCTTTTTGTTTAGTATATGTATAGAATGTATAGAATAGTTTTAAATAATCAATTCATTCTAAGTTTTTGTGTTAGAGAGAGAATCAACCTCAAGGCATAGATTCTAATTCTAGAGAAGTAGAATTCGTCTTGAAAGAGCTTGTTCTTCAAGATTGAGGTTGAGTGTGTAATCTTGTGATTTAAAGCATTCAATACAAGTTTACAAATTATTAATCATATACTGTTTTGATTACTGTTACATTGAATATCAAAGTGTTATTCCGCAACTTCTTTGATATTGTTTCTGAGTATTCATAATTCTTGTTGAGAATTCGATCCTGACATGAGTATTCTCCGATAGACAAGACCAGAGGTTTTGATTGAGAATTGTTTGTCCTGAAATCTAGATTCCTATTGCATTTTCACATACAAAACAAACAAGATTATCAATTACCTGTTTTGATTTCAGTTTCAAATTTAAACGATTACAACTGTTTTCTCACTTTCTCTCTCTAAACAATTCTCTCTCTCTCTAAAACTCTTTCTCTCTCTGAATAATCAATTAGTCACCTCTAATAACAAGAAAAACAAAATATTTATACCTATAATCAAAATACAAGGAAAATAAAATACAAAACAATAAACTTTGACATTTTATTACAAAGACTTTGACTTTTTAATAAGAAATGACTTTCTCAGCTTTGACTTTCTTGAACTTTGACTTTAGTCTTCATGATCTTGTATCCAACATAATTCATGCTCTAACAATCTCCCCCTTTGGATTCAAGATCACTGTTGAAAGATCTTACAATTCAGTCTTCTCTTTTAAACTCTGTCAAATGCAATCTTTCCCTTTAACATTGTAATCTTTTCAAATCTGTCTTCGAAGAATATAACAATCTCTCCAAATATGATAAACAAAGTCTTCAACAATCTCTTCAGTATTATCACAATACTCTTTCAGACTTTGGAAAGAAATTATCATCAGATTCAGCTTGGATTGCTTTAGGAAATAATCTTCAAATAAAATTTCAGTGAAATCAGCACATCTTCAAACATCTTTGACTTTGCTCGAATAATCTTTCAAACTCTCAAACTTTGAACTTTGTCACCTTCAAATCTTTAAACATTGAAATTTATGATACTGACATTTCTGTAAATCATCTCCCAAAACTCCAATACTTTAACATTTATTGATACCATCTCCCTCTTTTTGATGATTTGAGCATCGGTATCATCAAAAACTTTCACCAAGAAATGTCTTTGACCATTCTGATCTGTCCAAGAGCCTCTGATTCTGTGATCCATAACCATGTATTCATCGAGATCTTTTCAAATCCAGACAAATTAAGAAATGTAACACCTGAATCAACACCTGAATCAGTTAAAATGCTTGTCAGTAACACAAAGTTACTGTGTGTAACGAATACACATAGGAAAGGAGTTTTTTTTGATGCTCACTCCCCCAGGGCTTCCATTCAATCATCGAAAACACCACAAAGGCAATTTCTATGAACGTTTTGACAAAGAAACTAATTCCTTGTGTGTTCGTGCTTGTGATAGAAAGAATTAAGCACTTGATAATTGCTTTTAAAAGGCTCAACATTGTGTAAACCACTGAGACAACAATAGTATAAACGCAGACTCAATGTGCATGATTGAAGTGTGAAGGTGGGGCAAACTTCCTTCTTTTTCAATATCCAGATTTTCCAAATGAAAATCAGATAGATTATGTGTTGCATCCCAAAAAAAAAATATGAAACATTTTCTTTTTAAGAAGAAAATGAGTGGCTAGTGGGGTAGTATCAAGAGTTGGCATGGGCTAGTTGCCTGTTTCAATAATGTTCACCAAGAATTGTGAAACATTAGTAATGTGGCTGCCTGGATCAGAAAGTAGTTGGTGCAGAGTTTGATATTCTTTTACTCTGATCTCACACCCTCTTTCTTTTTATCATTAAGCTCACATCTAACCAAACTCTCATTTCCATTTGACTTCAACACACAACCCACACTCATTTCTTTTTGACTCCTCACACTCAATCGTTATGGAGTAACTTCTTAGGTAGGAGACACTAGTAATCGTGAATCCATAGAAGTTCATTTAAGTCCTAGCACAAAGAACCCATGTAATCCTATAAAGCATAATGTTGCTCAAAAATGGTTTAACTTTATCAGTTAAAGCTCGAATATAAGTCAAATAAATGTATATGCTCAGAATATAATCATAAAGTTATGAGCATTTTTAAACATTGAAGTATTTTCAAACAAGTATATTGAATGAATGAACATGAATGTAAAAGACTTGTTTGAAGATCTGACATTGTATGACAAATGATCAGAAATGAATGATATAACACTCAAAGCTTATGGTCAAGAATAACGGATATTGTTTATACGAACCAAAATATTGACACTCTTGAAATGAACTTTTCGAAATGAAATTACGCTAAAAAATTCTATGAAGTACAAGCGGGGTGTTTTACCATCGAAAAATATGTTTCAAATTTGAGACATGGTAAGAGCTTTTTGAACAAAAATTAAACCGGTATGTATGAATACTTGAAAGTATATAGAAAAGACAATACACAAGTATTTATCTTTGGAAACACACGGTTTGGTATTCATTTAAGCACAAAAATTATGAAAATCATTTAAAATCACACTTCCAAATTATAAAATCTGTTTAAGAATCGGGAAGTGGTTTGAACATTTAAGAAAATCATGTTTTCATATCTGAAAGTTGTCCTTCTTTCAGATACATTTGAAATTAAGATAAGAAATTTACCTTTTCGCTCAAGCTTAATTCTCATGAAGTCATAAAGATATGATCTTGATAGCTTCTCCCATTCTGCACAAGTCTCAAAGTCATGTCAAAGACAAATTTATTCACAAATTTATTCAAATGTAAAAGACCTAAAGCATTAAAACAGTTAACAGTACGAGTTCTGATCTGAAATAATCAGAAATCATAATCTTATTCCTTTGACTTGTACACTCCCCCTAAATTCATGCATCACAAAAAAATTTGTCAGTTAAGTAAAATGCAGAAATTAGATAAGCTCTCCCTCAAAAAAATATTGATCAACTTAGAATCTTTACTCACTCCTCCTGAGAACAATAACAACATGTTAAAGTGCAGATATCCTTTCAGAAATATTGATAAAGAAATGATGAAAAATTACAACAAAAGAAACTTTAATAGGTAATTACTGATTAGACATTGAGATTTAGCATACCAAGCTTAGATACAAGAAAATTAAATCTCTTTTCATCTAAAGCTTTGGTAAATAAATCCGCAAGTTGATAATCAGTATTTACAAAGTAAAGTTCTATTGTACCTTTTTCTACATTATCTTTGATAAAATGATACCTGACATCAATGTGCTTTGTCTTAGTGTGCTGCACAGGATTAGCTGATATGGCGATAGCACTCTTCGAGTATCAATAGATAGGTATTTTGTCAAACTTGAAACCATAATCTCGCAGCTGTGTCCTCATCCACAAGACCTGAGAGCAGCAACTGGCAGCAGCTACATACTCTGCTTCTGCAGTCGATGTGGATACGCATAATTGCTTCTTTGATGCCCAGCTAACGATATTGTCTCCATGGAATTGAATGTGACCTGAAGTGCTCTTCCTGTCCAACATGCACCCAGCATGATCTGCGTCTGAATAACCAGTCAGTTGAAACCCAATATCCTTAGGATACCACAGACCAATATCTGCAGTCCCCTTCAGATACCTAAAAATCCGTTTGACAACAGCCAAATGGGATTCTTTAGGAGCAGCCTGATATCTAGAACATAAACATGTTAAAAACATAATATCTGGCCTACTTGAAGTAAGATACATTAAAGAACCTATCATACCTCTATATGTCCTAGCATCAACACTTTTTGTAACATCCCGCCTGCCTCGACAACAATATTGTCCGCTTTGCCCCTGGATTTAACCAACGTGTAGTGCACGAATTTGTTTCTGGCGACCTGGTGAGAAACTTCCCAGGGGGTCACCCATCCTGGGACTACTCCCACCCAAGCACGCTTAACCTCAGAGTTCCCAGAACCTGACGTGCTTGTGGCCCCAAAACGCGTTGTTGTTAGGAAGGCCAAGATATTACTTATAACACCCAACATCACTCCTGTCCACGACCGATATGGGATATGCCTAAGGTGTTACAAACACCCCCCCTTGGGACTCATCGTCCTCGATGAGGTTTGCCCCATATCCCGAACGGCACAGGAGTGACTCTAATACCATCTGTCACAACCCGCTAAAGCGGAAACACGGGGCATAACAGCTCGATACACATAACACAAGATTAAAGTTCATACCACCATACAATTTAATTATTTAAACTTTTACCCGAAGGAACAATGCTAATCTTAGTACCTGGTGCCATCGGGGTTCCAATTGGTTTACAATTTTCCATTTTGAACTTCCGAAGAATATCCAAAATGTACTTAGATTGGTTGATGAAAATCCCCGTTGAAAATTGTTTTACTTGTAATACGAGAAAGAAATTCATCTCTTCCATCATACTCATTTGAAAACGTGACACCATGAGGTTAGAAAAGTTTTTACAGTATTTAGGATTTGTAGAGCCAAATATTATATCATCAACATTTATCTGAATAAGTATAATATCAACTTTTTCCTTTTTGATGAACAAAGTGGTATCGACTTTACCTTTGGAAAAACCTGACTTGACCAAGAATTTAGATAGAACTTCATACCATGCACGAGGGTCTTGTTTCAAATCATACAGGGCTGTATCCAAAATGTAGACGTGATCTGACTTATCTGGATTTACGAACCCTTCTAGTTGAGACACGTATACTTCCTCCTTAAGAATGCCATCCAGAAAGGTCGTTTTCACGTCCATCTGATAGACTGTGAAATTCTTGTGAGCTGCATAGGCTAGAAACATACGGATTGCTTCTATACGCGCTACTGGAGCATATGTCTCATCGTAGTCTATGCCTTCCTCTTGTCGGTAACCTTTGGCAACAAGTCTTGCTTTATTCCTTATGACAATACCATCTTCATCCTTCTTGTTTTTGAATACCCATTTAGTTCTTATCATGGTCTTTCCTTCTGGTTATCTACATAATTTTCAATTCAACAAATTGAGAAAAACTGAAATATCTAAAAACTTTAAGTCTAGAATTCGCAAATACTAAGAAACAAGTAGCAATTCGCATGAAATATGTATTAGAATTCGTACAACCCTTGAAATTCGTATAACAAGTTTCACAATTCGCAAAGTATAGAATTCACAGATAAGAGAACAAAAATTTAAGTAATTCGCATGAACTTATATGCGAATTCTTCAGAATTCGTATAAAGCCTTTTGCGAATCCTTTACAATTCGCACGTCTCTATGATGCGAATTTTATCCTTGGAAACATTTTCTTGAAAACCTTTTCGCATACAAGCTTTTCGCGAATAGAATTCGTATAACAAGAAGGTACAAATTCTTTACTTAGAAAAATTCTTTAAAGCACTATTCGAAAACTTATAAGAATTCGTATAAACACTTGTACGAAAACCAACAATTCGCACCACTCTATCTTGCGAAATTTACATAATTCACATTACACAAGTATGCGAATCTTGGGCAATTCGTATAAAGATCCTTGCGAATTCTTTCCTTGATAATTCAAAAACTAACTTCTCACAAAACACTTATGCGAATCCTTGCATTTCAGATAATGAGGTATACGAATTCCAACACTTAGAAATTTTCAAGAAACAATCTATGCGAATTCTACAACATTTCGTATATTAAAGTTTTGCGAATTATCTACTTAATGAGTTTAGATTAACTATTATGCGAATTCTTTCTACTTAAAATGAATTCTGCGAGTTCTTCGTACGAAATACGTATATCTTGCGAGTTCTTGAGTTCTAAGTCTAAAAAATTCAATTTCAGTCCAGAAATCGATCCAAATCCCCAAATCTGATGTTGTAACTTCACAAAATCATTCAAGTTAGTATCAAGATCAATCCAATGTGAAAATGTATTATCCCAGAATTCAAGCACAAATCAATATCAAGATTTGACAATTAAGATCTTAGAGAGAGAGTGTAGAGAGAGAAACCACAAGTCGTATGTATATTGATATCTGACAGTTACAATACACACATCTTACTTGGTTGCTTTCAACTCACATGACACAAGGACTATTTATACATGATAAGAAACTCTCACAATATAGAAACTCTCAAGACAACATCTCTTACAAGCTTACAATCAACACAAACTTTCATAAGGATAAACTCTGATATCACTAAGATTAACTATTTTGACTTTACAAGACCTTGACTTTTCACATTGAATCTTGGATACAATTTATACACTAACATTCTCCCCCTTTGTATTCAAGATTTAATAAAAAAAAATTGACAATCGTCTTCAGCGTTTGATTCTTAAAGACTTTTAACTTTGACAACTTTAAACGATGAAGCTTTGGCAATCTTCAATCTCTGATGCTTTGAAGAATCTTGAAAAGTCTTTAGCAATCTCTTTGAAAAGTCATTCTTTTTCGCTTTGACAAGTCATAAAGTTTTGAACTTGAATTTAAAAACTTTGAAACTTCTTTGAAATTTGAGGAATCTTTCAAAACTTGTATCTTCATCTCTGTTATCTCTGATCAGTTTTCGAAAAACCAACTTTCTCGAATCATCTTGATTTCTCTTCGAAACATAATCCATTGACTTTCATCTGTCTTGAATTTGAAATTCCATAAAGTATCTCTCATTTTTCATAATCTTCAGAAGATCTTTTCCTTTTAATCTTTGAAATTGAAATCTTTAAAAATATCTCCCCCTTTTTAATGATTGTATGCATCATGATCATCAAAACTTCTTCAATTTCATCACTGTTTTTGAATAATAGTCTCCCCCTTTGTGAAAAACTAACAATCTCCATCCTTTATAAAATGAGAATTTAATATCTCCTCCATTATAAAATGTTGACAATCTCCGCCCTTTGATCTGAGTATCCGTCACTTCATAAGTGTATACCTGAATCTTTTCAAATTCAGATATAATGAACTTTGTAACCCTGATTCAATGGATGAAACAGTTAAAATTGCCTGTAAGTAGCACGGAGCCACTTTGTAGAATGGATGTACATTGGAAAGGAGCTTTTGTGATGTTCACTCCCTCAGGGTTTCCATTCAATCATCGAAAAAAAACCACAAAGGAATTTTCTATGAATGTTATGACAAGAAAACTCATTCCTTGTGTGTATGTGCAAGTGTATGAATGATTGAAGCTACTTAGCTTTTTCAGGCTAAAATTGTGTAAACTGTTGAGACAACAACAAGTATGACACGGACTCAATGTGCTGAAAGTGGTGCGAAGGTGGGGAAACTTTCCTTCTTTTTCAATATCTAAATCTTCTGAATGAAGACCAGATAGCAGATGTGTTGCGTCCCTAAAGAAAATGAAACATTTCTTTTTTGAGAAAGAAACGAGTCGTTGGTGGGGTTAATTGCAAGAGTTGGCATGGGATCACTTCCTGTTTCAATGATGGTCACCAAAGAATGTGAACCAATCAGTAAATGTGGTTGCCCGACTCAGAAAGTGGTTGGTGTAGAGTTTTCATATTCTATTAACTCTGTTCTCACACCCTCTTTCTTTTGAACATTAAGGGTGCGTTTGGTACGCAGAACAGGGTGGAACAGGATAGAACATAACAGACTTGTCCCATGTTTGGCATGACCATATGTGGGACACGCTAGAACTAAGTGGAACAAGCATGGGACACACTTGTCCCACTCCAACCCCCTAGAACTAAGTAGAACAACAATATTTTGACTAATATACCCTTTGTTAAAAACCAAAACCTTAAACCTGAATAGTCCAAAATCCGAATCCAAACCGAAAATAAGATGTTTTTGCAAAACCCGAATACCCCGAAATCCGATAATCCGAAACCCGACATTTGGGAGGATATCTAGGCTCGGATTGGGTTTGATCGTTGGCCACCCGACCCATCCGAAAACTCGAAATAACATACATCTATATTTTAAATATGTTATATATATATATATATATATATCTAATTATCTTTTGAAAATCCTAAATTATAGTCTGTTGAAATATTTTCTAAATTTTAAACTTGCTATCGATTTCATCAATCTATCAATCGATTGTAATCATCCAAAAAAACGATTGAATTCATAACTAACTTTTGCATTATATAATACCCGAACCCAACCGACCGACATCAATCCAAAACCCGACCAACCCAAACCCGAAACAACCTAAAATCCGAAACTTAAAATTTGGATTTTGATTTCCATATCCAAAATCCAATCGTGATAAAGTAGTTGTATGCTTTTGATAATCCATTGCACTATGTATTAGTAATGTAAATTAGTTTTATGTGATGTAATCTATGATTTTTCATCAGGGGTAAATTCGTCATTTAATCAGTATAGTCATGTTCTGTCCAGTTCTGTCATGTCTTGCCAAACGCTGGACAACTGTCATGTTCTGTTCTGTCCCGTCCTGTTCCATCTTGTCCTGTCCTATCCTGTCTGTGTACCAAACGCACCCTAAAGCTCACTTCTAACCAAACTCTCTTTTACATTTTACCGCTCAGCACAATGAGAAAAACTCAATCGGATGAGTTATCTCTCCCACTCTTTGATTTAAAAACCCCTCACCCCTCAATCACTCTAGGATTACTTCCTGGGTAGGAAACACTGGTTAACGTGAATCCATGGAAGTTCTGTTTAAGCTCTCACACGAATCTCATGTAATTGTCCTAAAAAGAATAGCTGCTCAACAATTTAGCTTGAACAAATAAAGCTCAAAATGTGATAACATTGTCACATGAATGTATGCTCAACAAGAATAGGAATGATAACTGAGCATTTGATCGTTGAAGTTCTCTCAAAACAAGGAAGTTGAATGAAATGAAATCAAGAGAATTGTTTTGAGAATCTGATAATGTATCAATCAGATCAAATAAAATGGTTAGGGTATCAAAGAACTTGATAGTTGTTTATATGAACGAATATAAACAATTTAGCAATGAACGCTCAAGGATTGAAATGATGAATGATACTCAACAACATTTGAAAACAAACGAGGGTATTACCATCGAAAACTAGGTTCGTTTAGAGACATGGTAATAACAAATTTAAATGAAGTACTGAACCGGTGTCTGTGAATACTTGACAATTTATAGACAAGATAATACACAAGTATTAATCTTTGGAAACACACGGTCAGTTAAACATTAATGCTCAATAATGAAAAACATTTTAAATTACACTTCTTAATTCTTGAAATCTTTTGAGAATAGAGAAGTGGTTTGAACATTTAAGAAAATGTTTTTCATGCTTAAAAGTTGTTCTTCTTTCAAACAATCAGAGATTATGATCAGAAGATACTTACCTTTAAGCTCCCCCTCAAATCATGATAGAATGATTTTATTCATTTTAAGCTCCCCCTGGATATTTTCAAAATATCCTTATCTTTAACATTAAAGAACGAGTCCTATGTTGTGTTACTTAGAAGTTATAGTCCTTTAACTTTGAAGTCCGGGTCTTGAACTGAATTATTCAAGAGCCATTATTCTTTTGATCAGGTCAGAAGAATGATTAATAGAACTCAAAGGTCTAACATCGTAGAGAAGTACTCCAGACTGATGATTGTAGATACTCAGGCTGCTAATCCAATCTGAGACTAAATCCAAACATCCAGTATCTGAAAATCTTGACTGGCATGAGCACTCGTGAAAATTTAGATCAGTTGCTAAAAATATGTGATCAACGGAAGATAGGAATGATGTCACATATGCATTACGCTGAAAATCTCGGGAACATGGCAAACTTGTAGCAAAAATGGGCTCAGAATAGTCACTTTTCTCATAACACCAAAAACTTTTCTCATAACACACACAATTCGCAGATCATTAACTCTTTAAGGGCATAATTCGCATGAGGCTTTAGCCAAAATCTCCACAATTTGCATAGGCTTGTGTGCGAATTCTTACTTTTCGCATACGCCTATGTGCGAATTCCTCGCATTTTGCTTATAACTATGTGTGAATTATGCACTTAGAACATTTTATCGACACTGGAAGCCACTTCTCGCATATATCAACATGCGAATTCTTACATTTCACATAAGTGACTTGCGTGACTTGAGAATTCCTCACAATTCGTACACAACGTATGCACAGTAGCATGCGAATTCTGTACATTTCGCACATGACTACCTGCGAATTCCAGACTTAGAAAAAATTGTTGTGTCCATAGATATTTCATGCGAATTCCTCAAACTTTTCATCATGCGAAATCTCCATGCGAGTTCTTCGATGATCATGCGAATTCTCGAGATCTTGAACATTTTTTGAAAAAATCCACTGATTTCAGCTCAAAACCTTGAATTAGTTCATCAAAATTTGACATTGAGCTCGTTGGATGATCGATTACATTCCTTTTACATCAATTTTACAATAACAAACATGATCAATCGATTTTGATCATTATACAGAATATGATAGTTTACGAACCAAATTTTATCAAAATATAACAAAACTTCGAAATTTGTTGAAAGTAAACATAGTCATTGATTCTATGTAATTCGACAATAAACTCATAATCAATTTAACATCAAGGCTCGATCAAATTGACATCAATTTGACAAATTCGAACTTCTCGGAAACCGAATATGCGAACGTGAATGGTTCCATCAATCAAACTATGATCTCGATCGTTCCGTAGAAACATTTCTTCGTTTGGCTCTGATACCACTTGTGAGGTCCAATGATCAAGGTTTGATTGATTAATAAATGATTGACAAGAGATTGGAAGGGAATCTGTTGTATTATTCACAGAGTCTTGAGAGAGTTACAAGCTTTCTCCCTCTAGAAAACAAGGATTCGTATGGGACTACATTGTTATGACTTACTTACTAACAATTACAAACAAATCCATTATTTATACCCCAATACCCTTTTATACATTTTAAGCCGAAACCCAAAGTACAAGGCCCAAATACAAATTACAAAGATTACTTTACAAAACTTCTAAATAGAACATTTATGTTCTAACACATTCAATTTTTCATGACCTAAGCTTTTATTGAAATATCATTCATATTTGATCTTTTCATACATTGTCAGATTCTCAAAACATATCTGTTGATTTCACTTCATTCATTCAATTTCTCTGTTTTGAGAAAATCTTCCATGTTTAAAATGCTCAAATCTTCATGATTATCTTCCTGAGCATACTTACATCTGACATATGTATTGTGCTTTAACTTGTAAAGTTAAACTATTGAGCAACATTTGCTTTCAGGACAATTACATGGGATCATTATGTGATATTTTTTAAAAGAACTTCTATTGATTCACGATAACCAGTGTTTCCTACCCAATGAGTATGGGTGTGTGCTGAGATAAAATGAAAAGAGAGTTTGGTTAGAAGTGAGCTCAAATGATAAAAAGAAAGAGGGTGAGAGATTAGAGTAAAATAATATCAAACTCTGCACCAAACTTTTTCTAAGTCGGGCAGCCATATTACTGTTGTTTCACAATTCTTTCGTGAACTTCATTGAAACAGGCACTAGCCCATGCCAACTCTTGATTTAAACCCCACCAGCTATTCATTTCTTTCTCAACAAAGAAATGTTTCAATTTTTTCTTGGGGACGCAACACATAATCTATCTTTTCTTTATTTGGAAGATGTGGATATTGATACAGAAGGAAGTCTGCCCCACCTTCGTACTTCGATCATGCACAATTGAGTCCGTGTAATACTATTGTTGTCTCAATGGTTTACACAATTTGAGCCTATTTGAAAAGAAAAGTAGCTTCATTCATTTCTACACTATGCACGAACACACAAGGAATACATTTTCTTGTCATAACGTTCATAGAAAATTCTTTGTGATTTTTCGATGTTTGAATGGAAGCCCAGGGGGAGTGAACATCAAAACGCTCCTTTCCAATGTACATTTGTTGTACAAAGTAGCTTAGTGCTGCTTACAGGCATTTTAACTGATTCATTTGTTGATTCCGGGTTACTGCTCAATTCTGGATTTGAAAAGATTCGGAATACATTATGAATTGACGAATGTTCAGATGCTCGTTTTTCAAAGATCAGTGGTCAGAAAAAGATTCTTGACATTTCTTGAAGAAGTTTTGATGATTTCTGTGTTGCATCATCAAAAAGGGGGAGAACTATATATTCAAGAAATGAGAAGGTCAAGAAATGGATTAGAAGTTATGGGAGAAAGTTTCAACAAATGATGTCTAAAGATCAGATTGTGAAAATTATGTGGATAAAGTAATCAAAAGATGACAGTTTTGAAGGGTATATTCAGAAATATGGGGACATTGTTCATAAAGAAAGAGAAAGTTCAAATGTTCAGAAAGTTGGATGAAAAGTTGTTTAAATTTCCGTTGAAGATTATTGGCTAAAGCAAGGTGAGCTTAATCTGAAGATAATTTCTTTTCTGAAGTCTGAATGAGATTGGGTAAATCTTAATCTTGTAGGACCCTAGATCTAGACATTCAAGCTTTTGTAATAGTTTACGTAAGATAGGATAGGA
This sequence comes from Arctium lappa, assembly GCA_023525745.1. NCBI lineage: Eukaryota > Viridiplantae > Streptophyta > Magnoliopsida > Asterales > Asteraceae > Arctium > Arctium lappa. Next base: position 75,944,317 of record CM042051.1, on the reverse strand, counting down.
GTAGGATTTATTAGACATTTATTAGAAATGGAAAACTACACTAATGAGAGAGAGAATTCTAAGAAGACTACATTTTGTATATTTGAATTATGAAATGAATTACAAGGGTTAACACCTATTTATAGTGTCACTAATCCTACCTACCACCTTTGCTACACTATGTAAGCACAAGCCCTTACACTTTAAGTTCTTTACAATACATTTACAATACATGTAAAATAGATTTACTTTCCAATACTTTCAATGCACTAACATTCTCCCCCTAAAGTTTTGGAAAGTAAATCACATCTTTAAGCTCTAATCTTCTCTCCCTCTTGATTTGATTTGTAAAACTTTGGCGCAAGTTGACAATGATAGGTTCGGCTCCCCCTTTATCGTTGCTTTCACTCTTGAATTTTCGATTTTCAAACCGGATCCGAAGTACTCCATAAGCTCGACTAAGTGCACTTTGAAGCATCTTAAAATGTTGAAATCCAACTAGTTACGTTAAGCCCACAAGAATGACAACAAGAGGATTTTACGTGACGAATTGGTGCATACTTAGTGTTTAACAACGAATCCGTCGTTAACCTCGAATCGAATAAGAATTCCGCTTGAAAGACATAAACATTTCACTTTAGTGAGGAACAAATGATCATGCACCACTCGGTAGGGGTTGAGAAACAATTTTTGGCCAAAATAATGACTTTTGGACCAAAAATGTTAAAAAAACTTAACTGGACTAACAGATGCTCCGTTAGTTGACTTTTTACCATCTTCTTCACATGAAATGATAAAATGTTGACTTTTCTTTCTTCCTTCTTTGCTTCAATCCACGAACTGTTCTTTTCTTTCTTTCTTTTTTTTCATAAATTCACGATCAATAAAGCTTCTTGTTGCATCTACTTACCTCATTAAGCATCAACTAAACAATTTCAGCAACATGCATCGTGAAAAGCATGACAGCCGGCGATGTAACAAACTTTTCCGACGATGTGCTTTAGACAACCAAAACAGCTCCAAACTCATGAATACTTGCTGAAACCTTTGTAATTCATGTGCCAAATGAATAATATAACGAAATAAGCAAGGTCTGATTGAATAAGCAGCAACATTCCGGCGAGATCTGCGTTTTTTCCGGCGACAATTCGGTTTTCCGGCGAGACGAATTTCAAAGACCATTAATTTCGATTTTCATGCTCAAAATCGATCAATCAACTTAGAAGAAACATTGTAGAACAGATTTGTAATAAGAATTTAACAATATCAAAGCTTAACTCACGTTTTTCCGACGAGTGAACAGTAACTTTCCGGCAAAGTCGTTTTTCCGGCGAGGCTTCGCCAACAGATCAATAAACTCGAATTTTTTTTGTTCAAAAATGCTTCAAACAATCGAGAATGACATGAATAACAGATCTGGAAGAGATGTGACAACATCAAAGCTCAAGACCTCAAATTCCGGTCAGATTCCGGCGAGATCTAAAAAGTCTGGTGAAACGACTTAAAATGCTCATAACTCGCTCAATTTTCGACGAAATTCAGATCCAAAACTTGTAGATCGCTCGAAATTCAATGAAGAATATATCTTGACAATTCAAATTGATTCATGCAACGAATTTTTGGATCGAACAATTTGACGCGAAGAGAATACCGAAAATTTCAAAAATTTTCAAAAAATGTTGAAATGAAACTCTACGAATTGTAATAGATCTGGAATGTGATTAGGAACAATACTTCAAGAGGATTTAGAATTTGGATGAACTTATGAGTAGATCAGGCTTAAAAATGCTTGAAACGTCGAGATCCGTTCGTATCGAGAAAAGTATCATCGATTCTAGCTCTGATACCACTTGTAGGACCCTAGATCTAGACATTCAAGCTTTCGTAATAGTTTAGGTAAGATAGGATAGGAGTAGGATTTATTAGAACATTTATTAGAAATGGAAAACTACACTAATGAGAGAGAGAATTCTTAGAAGACTACATTTTGTATATTTGAATTATGAAATGAATTACAAGGGTTAACACCTATTTATAGTGTCACTAATCCTACCTACTACCTTTGGTACACTATGTAAGCACAAGCCCTTACACTTTAAGCTCTTTACAATACATTTACAATACATGTAAAATAGATTTACTTTCCAATACTTTCAATGCACTAACAGGGGAGATTGTTAAAATTTTTGAAGATGATAATTACAGACTTTGGGGAGAATATTGAAAGTCTGAATACAGTTAAAAGATAGGGGAAATGAATGCTTATCTTTATGAAGATTTTAAAGTGGGAGATTGAATTTTCCAAAGATCAAACAAAGGAGGAGATTGTTCGTTACTGCAAAATTTTCTTTTCATGGAAAGATCTCTACATGTTTCATGAAGGGGGAGATAATCAACTTAGTGTTTTGAAGGTGATCTTGAATCAAAAGGGGGAGATTGTTAGTGCACAAATATGTTGGATCCAAGATCATGGAGTTTGAAAGTCAATTGCTCAAGTCAAAGTCTCATTGCAAAGTCAAAGTCAAGCATGTCAAAGTCAACTAGTATAGTTTAGTGTTTAGTTGTTTGTTTTGTCTTTGTTCTTGTAAGTATAAATAGGTTTTTGTTTGTAGACTCATATAGCACTTTAATAGAATTCACATCATAGAGAGAGAAATATTGAAAGAGAGAGTTTGTGTACTGTTTGATTCATTGATCAATAATATGACATCTTGAAATGATCTTATTGTTGTTCATCTTGATTGCACATAATCGGGGAACAATAATCCCGAATGTAAGTCGATTTGTGAGAAGTATCCCGCTCCTTGAAGTTGGTCAAACAAGTCGTCGATTCTTGGAAGGGGATACTTGTTCTTGATGGTTGCTTTGTTCAACTCCCTATAGTCGATGCACATCCTCATTATTCCATCCTTCTTCTTAACAAACAAGACAGGGGCAACCCGAGGTGACAATCTCGGTCTTACGAACCCTTTCTCGAGAAGTTCTTGAAGTTGTTCCATGATTTCTTGCATCTCGGATGGGTCTAACTGTTATTCCCTGATTCTAGTTTCTAAACAAGATTAATCAAACAAGATACAATTACAAATCAATTACCTGTTTGATTTCACTTTCAATCTCAAAGATTACAAAATTCTCTCTCTACAATCTTTCTCTAACGAACTCTCTTTCTCTCTGATATTTCTCTCTCTAAAATTACAACTAAAAATTGCTTCAATTAAGTTCTCTACTAATTACAAAGGAAATAAAACTATTTATACTTACAACAAATACAAGGAAAACACAAATACAAAATACATTGACTTTTATTATAAAAGACTTTGACTTTAATGAGATTTGACTTTCTCATCTTTGACTTCTTGAACTTTGACCTTCAGTCTTCTTGATCTTGTATCCAACAGATTTATGCTCTAACAATATCCCCCTTTGGATTGAAGATCACTGTTGAAAGAACTAGTAATTCAGTCTTCACTTTAAACTTTGTCAGTACAAACTTCCCTTTTTCTTTGATGGTATTCTTTCCAAAACTGTCTTCAAATGATTAACAATTTCCCCAAAACTTTCACAACATACTTTCAGACTTTGGAAAGAAATTATCTTCAGAATCAGCTCGAATTGCTTTAACAAATAATCTTCAAAGAAAATTTCCTCAAAATCTTCAGAAATTCTTTGATCTTCTTCAAACCTTTACTTTAAACTTTTCTGACTTGGACATTTCTGAAAATCATCTCTCAAAACTTTATCATTTCTTGATACCATCTCTTCCAAACTTCAAAACTTTAGCATTTCTTGATATCATCTCCCCCTTTTTGATTATTTGAGCATCAATATCATCAAAACTTTCTCCAAGAAATGTCTTTGACCAATCTGATATATCAAACTGAGCCTCTGATTCTGTGATCCATAACCAAGTATTCATCTAGATCTTTGCAAATCCAGACAAAATAAGAACAGGTAACTCCTGAATCAACAGATGAATCAGTTAAAATGCCTGTCAGTAACACGAAGTCACTGTGTGAAACGAATACACAATATAAAGGAGCTTTTTGATGTTCACTCCCCCAGGGCTTCCATCCAATCATCGAAACACCACTAAGGCAATTTCTATGAATGTTATGACAAAAAAACAAATTCTTTGTGTGTTCGTGCATGTGTAGAAAGAATTAATCACGAATAATTGCTTTTTAAGGCTCAACATAGTGTAAACCACTGAGACAACAGTAGATAAACACAGACTCAATGTGCATGATTAAAGTGAGAAGGTGGGGCAGACATCCTTCTTTTTCAATATCCAGATTTTCCAAATGAAAATCAGATAAATTATGTGCTGCGTCCCCTTGAAAATGTGAAACATTTTCTTTTTGAGAAGAAAATGAGTGGTTGGTGGGGTTTTAGCAAGAGTTGGCATAGGCTATTTGCCTATTTCAATAATGTTCACGAAATAATTGTGAAACATTAGTAATGTGGCTGCCCGACTCAGAAAGTAGTTGGTTCAGAGTTTGATATTCTTTTACTATGATCTCACACCCTCTTTCTTTTTAATCATTAAGCTCATTAATAACCAAACTCTCTTTTCCATTTTACCTCATCACACCCACACTCACTTCGTTTTGACTCCTCACACTAAAGGATTAACTTCTTGGGTAGGAAACACTGGTTAACGTGAATCCATAGAAGTTTTAGTTAAGTCCTAACACAAAGAACCCATAGTTCCTATAAAGCATGAGTTGCTCAAATGGTTTAACTATAGCAGTTAAAGTTCATATACAAATGTCAGATGAATATATGCTCAGATGATATAATCATGAATATATGAGCATTTTTTTTAAAACATTGAAGTATTTTCAAACAAGTATATTAAATGAATGAATATGAATGCAAAAGACTTGTTTGAAAATCTGACATTGTATGAAAATGATCAGAAATGAATGATATATCAATTAAGGCTTATGGTCAAGAATAATGGATATTGTCTATATGAAATAAAATACAGACATTCTTGAAATGACGTTTCGAAATGAAATATCGCTCAAAGTTCTTTGAAATACAAACGGAGTGTCTTACCATCGAAGAAAAATTGTTTCAATTTAGAGACATGGTAAGAACATTTTGAACAAAAATTCAAATCGGTGTGTGTGAATACTTGAAAGTATATAGAAAAGACAATACGCAAGTATTTATCTTTGGAAACACACGGTTTGTAAACATGTAAGCACAAAATAACAATGAAAACATTTAAAATCACACATCCAAATTATAAAATCTGTTTAAAAATCGGGAAGTGGTTTGAACATTTAAGAACATGTTTTCTATATCTGAAAGTTGTCCTTCTTTCAGATACATTTGAGATTAAGATAAGAAATTTACCTTTTCGCTCAATCTTAATTCTTAGAAAGTCAAACTATAGTCAGTTAGATATGATCGTGTCAGCTTCTCTCATCCTGCATAAGTCTCAAAGTCTAGTAAAAAATTTATTCACAAAGATTTATTCTAAAATAAAAGACATAAATCGGTAAAACAATTAAAGAACGAGTTCTGATAAGAAATAATCAGAAATCATTGTCTTACTCCTTTTGATATTATAAGCTCCCCCTAAAATCATGCATCACAAAAATTTGTCAGTTAAGTAAAATGCAGAAATTAGTTATGCTCCCCCTCAAATGAATATAGATCATCTAAAATCTTCTCTTACTCCCCCTGAGATCATGAGCAAACAATTAAAGTGCAGATATCCTTTAGGCATAAAAATAAAGAAAATGATGAAAACTAACAATTCGTAACTTTAGTAGGTAACAACCGATTATGTCTTAAGATTTAACATACCAAGCTTAGAGACAAGAAAATTAAATCTCTTTTCATCTAATGGTTTGGTAAATAAATCTGCAAGTTGATAATTTGTTTTTACAAAATAAAGTCCAATTGTTCCTTTTTCTACATTATCTTTGATAAAATGATACCTTACATCAATATGTTTGGTTTTCGTATGCTGGATAGGATTAGCAGATATTGCAATCGCACTCTTCGAGTCACAATAGATTGGAATTTTATCAAATTTGAATCCATAGTCTCGTAGCTGTGTTCGCATCCACAAGACTTGAGAGCAGCAACTGGCAGCAGCTACTTACTCTTCTTCAACAGTCGATGTGGAAACGCATAATTGTTTCTTTGATGCCCAGCTAACGAGTTTGTCTCCAAGAAATTGAACGTGACTAGAAGTACTCTTTCTATCCAACATGCAACCTGCATGATCTGCATCTGAATATGCAGTTAGTTGAAACCCTGTATCCTTAGGATACCACAGACCAAGGTCTGCAGTCCCCTTCAAATATCTAAAAAATCCGTTTGACAGCAGCCAAATGGGATTCTTTGGGAGTAACTTGATATCTAGAACATAAACATGTTGAAAACATAATATCTGGTCTACTGGATGTAAGATACATTAATGAACCTATCATACCTCTATAAGTCCTAACATCAACATTTTTACCCGAAGGATCAGTGTGAATCTTAGTACCCGGTGCCATCGGGGTTCCAATAGGTTTACAATTTTTCATTTTCTACTTCCGAAGAATATCCAAAATGTACTTAGATTGGTTAATAAAAATTCCCGCTGAAAACTGTTTAACTTGTAATCCGAGAAAGAAATTCATCTCTCCCATCATACTCATTTGAAAACGTGACACCATGAGATTAGAAAAGTTTTTACAATATTTTGGATTAGTAGAACCAAATATTATATCATCAACATATATTTGAATAAGGATAATATCATCTTTTTCTTTCTTGATGAATAAAGTGGTATTAATCTTACCTTTGGAGAAACCAGACTTGACCAAGAATTTGGATAAGACGTCATACCATGCTCGAGGGGCTTGTTTTAATCCATACAGGGCTTTGTCCAAGATATAGACATGATCTGGATTATCTGAATTGACGAACCCTTCTGGTTGAGACACGTACACTTCCTCTTTAAGAATGCCGTTCAGAAAGGATGTTTTCACATCCATCTGAAAGACTGTGAAGTTCTTATGAGCTGCGTAGGCTAGAAACATGTGGATTGCTTCTATACGCACTACTGGAGCATACGTCTCATCGTAGTCTATGCCTTCTTCTTGCCGGTAACCTTTGGCAACAAGTCTAGCTTTGTTTCTTATGACGATACCATCTTCATCCTTTTTATTTTTGAATACCCATTTAGTACCTATCACGGTTTTACCTTCTGGCTTAGGAACTAGTCTCCAAACCTTTAGGGCTTCAAACTGATTGATTTCTTCTTGCATGGCAGATACCCAGTCCGAATCAGCAAGAGCCTCTGATACTCGCGTTGGCTCAATCTTACTGAGGAATGAGTCATGCATACATTGATTAAGAGTCGCTGACCTAGTTTGTACAGGCTTGTTAAGATCTCCAATTACTTGATGTAAAGGATGCTCTTTAGTCCAGCGATGCTAATAAGGAAGTGGAGTAGATACTGATTGAACATGATCATCATCTAGAAATCTACTTTCAGAATATTCAGATTGAATAACATGAGGGGGGTCTGCAGTTGAAGTCTCAGGTATAGAAGTGTCAGTTGGAACAGCAGATTGAGGCTGTTGAGTTGACAGTGTATTACTCCCAACTAAAACTATTACTTCTGGCTTAGTATTTGCTTGTACATCTTCAACTGTAGGAGTAACAGTAGGAATGTGAGTTTCTGACTAAACGGTGGATTCTTGTTCAGTTATGACTTCTGAAGTGACTGGATGATTGCAACTTGTGTCTTCAGACCTGTCAGTCACAGCAGATTTAGATACATTAGAACCTAGAAACTCATGATAAAAGAATTCAAATAACAAATGTAAATCAGATAAATGTGAAGTAGAAGTAGAAGCGTTATTCGAATTTGTCGCTGTAGAAACAAGTTCTGGACTGATCTGCCCAGAAGCTAATACTCCAGTAATAACGTGAACTGGTTTGATCAGAAACCATCTCTTCATCGAATGTGACATTAACGCTCTCAACAACTGTCTTTGACTTCTTCAGATAAACACGATATGCTGCCGATGTTGAAGAATAACCAATGAATATACCCTCGTCCGCCTTAGCACTGAATTTATTCAGACTCTCTCTGTCATTAAGCATGAAACATTTACACCCAAATATGTGAAAATACTTGATTGTTGTTGTTCTGTTGTTGATCAACTCATATGGAGTCTTTTGAAAACGGCGGTGTATCATGGATCGATTTTGAGTATGGCATGAAGTTGACACAACTTCTGCCCACAAAAATAGAGGTAAGTCCGATTGGCTAAGCATAGTACGAGCGGCCTCAACTAGCGTCCTATTTTGCCTTTCGACTACTCCATTTTTTTCAGGCGTTCTAGCAGCAGAATACTGATGTGAAATCCCAACTGATTCGAGATATTCATCAACAATCTTGTTCTTGAATTCTGTGTCGTTGTCAGTTCGAAGAAACTTAACTTGTCGCTGCATTTTCACCTGGGTCGTCTTTAAGAAAGTAATGAGAACTTCGGGCGTCTCATCTTTTGGTCGAAGAAATTTGACCCACGTGTATCTTGAGTAATCATCCACAATAACCAACACGTATTTCTTTCCACCCAAACTCCGAGTTCTCATTGGACCACACAAATCCATGTGTAACAATTCTAACTGAGAACTATTGCTTGGTTCAGGCTTCGGTTTATGTGCGGCTCTTTTCATCTTACCCTTTTCTCATGCTGCGCATAAGTGTTCTCGTTCATATTTTAGCTCAGGAAGTCCTTTGACCAATTTCCCACGAACCAGCTTGTTGATATAACGAAAGTTCAAATGAGATAAACGTCTGTGCCAAAGCCAACTTTGTTGCGTTGAAGCTTTTGTCATCAAGCATACTTGATTCTCAATCTGTACTTTGGAAAGATTGATGGTATAGAGGTTTGTCTTTCGATGTCCACCTAAGAGTTCTGTGCCGTCTTTAGTACGAACTGAGCAACTCTTAGACTTGAAGTTGACCTCTAACCCTTTATGCTGAATAAGTTGTGCCCCAAGCCTTCGACATAACTCACCTAACTTATCGATATGTGTCTTGAATAATGTCACCGTATCCTAAGATAGGTGAAAGCTGATCGTTTCCAAATCTGACATTTCCACTGAATTTCTCTGTATAATTAGACAATAAAACTTTTTGCCCAGTCATATGCTTCGAACATCCACTGTCCAAGTACCACATATGCCGGGTCTGCAAGAGAAATCAGGCAACAATAGATTTAGGTACCCATTTAAAAACGGGCCCTAACAGATTAGCACAAGATTTTGGTATCGATTTAAATATGGATCCTCCTTTTCTTTGAAAAACATTTGATCTCGAAGTATTAACATGATAAGATCCATACCAATCAGAAGAATTATGAGAATAAGCAAAATCAGTTATCCGATAATTAGAATAAAATGTAGTAGGAATAGGAGATAATTGTATCAATTGCTTTATTGAATATTTCTTGTAAAAAGTTACAAGGTTTTGTTTATTTGAAGCAAATTGATCAATTACATCAATATCACTACTAACTAACACTTTGTAGATTTAGATTGAAAAACAGTGTTCTTTATAACTGTAGAAAATACACTTTGTTGAATATTAGCCAAAAGTTTTTCATCAGATAAAACATTTTCAAGCTCGACTATTTTACTTTCAAGAATAGATGTAGGAACATAAACCTTTGCAATTGCAGATTTTGCCTTCATCTCAGAAGCAGAATAACTAACAAAATAGTCGTTTGAAAGAACTTTTGGTGTTTCTGAAAGATAACTATCATTTAACTTTACATAGTTAAATGGTAGTTGCATTTTCTTTTTATTCTTTCTATTTTCAGTTTCTTTGGCCTCAACTTCTTCTGGCAATTTGGTAACAAATTTGGGTTTTAAATTAGTATGTTTACCAGCACAAGCAAGAAAATCATAGTTATAAAGTGCTGGTTGTTTTCTTAAGATAATGGGGGTTTTCATAACGAAGTCCCCATTTCTATTTAACACCAACTTCTTCATTTGGTGCATTGAGAAAAATGGTTTGATCTGTTTGAACTCTCGCATAAAGTTTTGCTTCCAGACCATTTACCTTCTTATTCAAATGCTTGTTTTCAACCTGTAGTTTATGAAAAGTTAGTGCAGATTCTTTTTATTCTCAAACTCATATTTAGAAACTTTAACTTCAAACTCAGAAATCTTCTTTTCAAAACAATGTACTTGAGATTTAGAATCAGAAGTAGACTTACGTAAAGAATCAATCAGATCTTTGTTTGAAATAACAGACGTATTAAGCTCAAAGATATTCTTGTTCCTGTTAGCAACTCTTTCTTTGTCCTTTTTCAGTTTAGTTTGTAATTCTTGAAGCTCAATCACCATGGTTTCCATTTTGGTAATGAAATCTTTTGGAGTTAAGTTTAATACCTCATCATATGTGTCATCATCAGAATCGTCATTCTTTACTTCTTTTCCCATGAGACAAAGATGAGCTGTTTCTTCTTTCTCTTCATCTTCACCTTCGGAATGATCGAGCCAAAATTCGTCCTCAGCCATTAAAGCGACACCCGCTTCTTGTTGTTTTGCCAATAGCAACTTATTCTGATAGTACTGAGAGTTACGAACTTTTGGCTTTCTACAATCTTTTGCAAAATAACCCAACTTGCCACAGTTGTAGCATTTGACTGAATCATTTGCTGGCTTTTCAGCAACAGTGTAGTCATTCACGAACTTCTTCCTTTCATCAGGTTTCTTCTCAACATATCTGTTCTCTTTGTATCGCTTTCCTTCCACTCTCTCTCGGTGCTCATGGTTCTTAGAACTCGATGAAGAATATCTTTGAGAATTTGATCCCGGCTTCTTATAAAATTTCTTTTGAAAAGCACGGGTCAGTAATATCATGGCTTGTTTCAGACTTTCTCCATCATCACTATCTGTTACAGATTCTGACTCAGAACTTGTAAGAACTTTCTTCTTATTCTTCTTCTCTTTCTTTTCTTTCTTCTTCTCTCCGGCTACAAGTGCAGTAGGATCAGGAATCTTTTCTGCCTTCTTCTTCTCAGCTCTTTTCTCTTCCACTTCTTCTTCATTCTGCCTCAAGGTCTCAAACACCTCATGTAACGGAATTTCATTTAAATCCTTCATCTGCTTCATCCTACGTGTATGCTTCTTCCATTCAGGTCGTAGGATACTTAAGAATTTGACATTGTTTTCAAGCTGCTTCGTTTTCACTTTGTTCTTTGTCAACTCATTTAGAAGCAAAACAAACCGTTCATAGGTATCTTCTAGGCTCTCATTCTCTTTAGCTTTGAATTCCTCGTAGCTATTGATTCAATTAGCCACTTTCATCTGATTTCCGACCTTGGATCCCATCATCATCTTTTGTAATTGATCCCACATCTTCTTGGCATTTGCTTTGTAGTTATCAATCTTGATGTAGATCTCATTCAGAATGCTCTGAAAAAGTAAGGATCTTGCTTTTTTATCTGCTTTGTATCGGCTTTTCTGTTCTTCAGAATACTGAGAAGTATCCACTATCACTGTTTTCATCTTTTGATCTCTTTCCTCAGTACCATCTTCACTATCAGAAGAGTAAACATCAGGTATTTGAACTGTTATTGGTGCCATAGGACCTTCGGTGATAGACAGAAGAATATTATCTCCATTTGAATGCCGATCCACGAAATCCAGAAATCTATCCTTCCATTGCTCGTACTCTCCTTTGAATAGAACATGAGGCTTTACATCGGTGCCAATTGAAAGTGCATCTTTGGAAGTCATCTTGTTTAAACCTGTTTGAAAAATATATACAATAAGAAACTAGAAAGTGATCGTTAGTCCAAATGAAACAATCATGAAAATACAAAAAACTTGAAATATAAAATCATAAATTTTGATCACAACCAGAAATATGTCCCCCTTCGCAGACTTAGCACGGAGGTCCTGCTACCCGGTTAGCGGGTGGGGTCAAGGGGCAGCGCCCCTAGAGAAATTTTTTTCACTACTAAAGGCCATTTTACTATTTTGAAAAAAATGTCTAAGTCCTCCACACTTTGCGCTTCACACAGGAATCGCAAACTTCTACTTTGCGTTTCACGTTGCAGACGCAAGATACACTTCGCGTTTCTAGTTGCAAGCGCAAACCACACTTTACGTTTCTCGTTACAAACTCAAGATACACTTTACGTTTCTAGTTGCAAGCGCAAACCACACTTTGCATTTCTCGTTACAAACGCAAGATACACTTTGCGTTTCTAGATACAAACACAAATCACAACCTGTCTCTGAGCTACCACTTTTACTTTGCGTTTGTCTTTCAACCCGCAAAACCCACTTCTCGTTTTTCAAAGAAAACGCAAACTTTAACTTCTCGATTCTCGAAGGAACGCAAACCTTAACTTCTCGTTTCTCAAAAGAAACGCAAACCTTAACTTCTCGTTTATGAACTTTTTCAATGAATCATGCGCAAACTTTGTTGAATGAAACGCAAACTTGATGAATAACCCGCAAACTTGATGAATGACCCGCAAACCGCTAAAATCGAACAAAATCGCACCAAAAACTCATTTAGACCTAGAATTTCAACACTATACTTCGACAATTCACTCGTCTAAACATCTAAAACACAAAATTAACACATAATTTCGATCAAATACACAAAAATTACAAATTTGATGCAGACACAGTGTCAAGAACTCGTGAACACAAAAATCACAAAAATTCGAAAATTCGAATTGCTTACAGTGCAATTGACAAATCTTTCTATACAAACTCAATCGATTTCACTTTCCTAATAAAACCTAATCGATTACAACTCCAAAAACTCACTAAAACTCAGAATCGATCTAGACTTGAAGAACACAGTACGAACATTCGTATTTCTTGATTTTTTTTTCCGATTTGGATCTGCTCTGATACCAATTGTTATTCCCTGATTCTAGTTTCTAAACAAGATTAATCAAACAAGATCCAAATACGAATCAATTACCTGTTTGATTTCACTTTCAATATCAAAGGTTACAAAATTCTCTCTCTATAATCTTTCTCTAACGAACTCTCTTTCTCTCTGATATTTCTCTCTCTAAAATTACAACTGAAAATTGCTTCAATTAAGTTCTCTACTAATTACAAAGGAAAGAAAACTATTTATACTTACAACAAATACAAGGAAATCACAAATACAAAATACATTGACTTTTATTACAAAAGACTTTGAATTTAATTAGATTTGACTTTCTCAGCTTTGACTTCTTGAACTTTGACCTTCAATCTTCTTGATCTTGTATCCAACAGATTTATGCTCTAACACTAACCGGTAAGAAGCACTAGCGATCGGATCCTCCACCGAAACAAGATGAATTGAAAATTTCGCTTCTCAGCCAGGTGGTAAACCATGCATGTCATCTGGGAATACGTCAGGAAATTCGTGTACCACCTTCACGTCCTTGAGCTTCTTCTTCTCGAGCATAACATCTATCACATATGCCAAGAAGGATGAATATTCTTTTACCATGCACTTACGTGCTTTAGTCATGCTAATGACTGCGACATCTCGCTTCATTCATTCTCCATAAACGAACACTACATCACCGCCCGAAATTGGAATTCAGATCAACTTCTTTGAACACACAATTTCAATTTGGTTTTCCTCAAACCAATCCACCCTGATCACAATGTTGAAACCACCAATCAACATAGGCAACAAATTGACCGAGAAATATTTCCCTACTATCTCAAGGGTACAACCCCTCAAGACCTCACGAATTACTACTTGACCGCCATTTGCAATCTCTATTACTATGGCATCCTCTAGCACATTAGTGAGCATGTGAAGTTTTTGACAAAATGCATCCGGCATAAAGGAGAAACTTGTACCCGAATCAAATAAAACACGAGAAGGTACGGAGTTCACAAGAAACGTACTCGAAACCACATTCGCTGACGCCTCCTCCTCCTCATCCGACACCCTCGGAGGATTCTCATTCTTCCCCCGCTTCCTCCCATCTTTAACTTTGGGTATTCTCTTTGAATGTCCCAGTTCTCTACACTCGAAACACATGATCCCTCGGATTGGACAATCTTTAATGGCGTGACTGGGCTTGCCGCACTTGTAACAACTACTGGGAACAAAGTTTCATGGGCCAAAATGCTTACTTCAACATTTTGGGCACCACCTAGCCTCTCGCTAGGATTGGTCGCTCGGTTTTTGTTGAAGGTCCTTGGTTTCTTGCAGAGTATTGAATTTCCCTTTCACTTCCTCTTCCCCACAAACCCACCTCTTTCGTCCTTGCCCCGAGGATAGACGTCTTCCATAACTTGTGCCTCCTCAATATCCTCGCAAAGCATTGAGGCTTTAGATTTGCGGACCATTGCCATCATGTCCGCCGGTAAGCCCTTGAGGTAGGTCATGATATTCTCTTTCTTAGTCGGGGCCACATGCCCCACCAAACCCAGTTTCTCCATTAACTGTCGGGTATATTCTCTCACTGACATACCTTATTTCTTGAGAGCTCGGAACTCTTCTTCAATGCGTCCATAGCTATCTCATTGCAGTACTCGTCCATGACCTTCTTCTTGAACGAGGTCCAAGACAATTTCTCTAAAACATTAGTTTCAATGGTGGACTTGGTGATATTCCACCAAACGAGGGTTGGGCCCCCAAGCGTTTGAGAGCTAAGCCTTACTTTATAACCTTCATCACATTTACTTGCATCGAAGGCTTGCTCTATCTCTCAGATCCTGTTCATACAGACAACTGGATCATCTGACCAGAACCCGCATTTTTGGTACCCTAGAACCCGCAACTGTTATTCCCAAATCTATCAAGTTCTAATTGTAAAACAGAAATCAATCATGAATCGTAGTCATATGTCATTGATCAAATCTCAATTTCACATATTACAAGTTTTCTCTCACTACTCTCTCTCTAGAAATGTATTCTAATCACCTCTTCTCTAATCAGCTCTCACTGTCACAAATGACTTACAAGGACACAAGGTATTTATACCCTTTCACAATTACAAAGAAACAAAAACACATTACATTACATTACATTGACTTTGACTTTTATTACAAAATGACTTTGATTTTCACTGAGAGTTGACTTTCAGCCTTTGACTTCTTGAACTTTAACCTTCTGTCTTCATGATCTTGTATCCAACATATTTCTGCTCTAACAATCTCCCCCTTTGGATTCAAGATCATCACAAAAAGATTTAGCAAATCAATCTCCCCCTTTAGATCAATCTGGACAATCTCTTCCTTTTGTTTAACTTTATTCTTCCCAAGTTTGTCTTTGAACAAAATTACAATCTCCCCAAAATATGGTAGAAACAATCTTCAATAATCTCCCAAAATTATCACAAGACTCTTTCAGACATCGGAAAGAAATTATCTTCAGATTTAGCTCGACTTGCTTCAGCAAATAATCTTCAAAGAAAATTTTAGAAAATCAGCACATCTTCAAACATCTTTGACTCTTCTTGAACAATCTTTCAACCTTTCAATCTTTGAATTTTAACTTCTTCAAAAACTTTAACTTTGAAATATCTGAATTGGACATTCCTGTAAATCATCTCCCCCTTTTTGATGAATAGAGCATCTATAACATCAAAACTTTCACCAAGAAATGTCATTGTTTGTTCCGACCACTGATCTTTCACGAGCCTCTGATTCTTTGCCAATTCGAACAATGTATTTATCTAGATCTTTGCAAATCCAGAAAAAATAGGAATGTAACACCTGAACCAACAAATGAATCAGTTAACATGCCTGTTAGTAACATGATGTCACTGTGTGTAACGAATACACATTATAAAGGAGCTTTTGTTATGTTCACTCCCCCAGGGCTTCCATCCAATCATCGAAACACAACAAAGGCAATTTCTATGAACGTTATCACAATAAAAAAAATTCCTTGTGTGTTCGTGCTAGTGTAGAAAGAATTAAGCACAAATGATTGCTTATAAAGGCTCAACAATGTGTAAACCACTGAGACAACAGTAGATAAACACAGACTCAATATGCATGATTGAAGTGCGAAGGTGGGGCAGACTTCCTTCTTTTTCAATATCCAGATTTCCAAATGAAAACCAGATAGATTATATGCTGCGTCCCCAGAAAAATATGAAACATTTACTTTTTAAGAAGAAAATGAGTGGTTGGTGGGGTTTTGTCAAGATTTGGCATGGGCTAGTTGCCTGTTTCAATAATGTTTACCAAGAATTGTGAAACATTAGTAATGTGGCTGCTCGACTCAGAAAGTAGTTGGTGCAGAGTTTGATATTCTTTTACTCTGATCTCACACCCTCTTTCTTTTTAATCATTAAGCTCACATCTAACCAAACTCTCTTTTCCATTTTACCTCAACGCACAACCCACACTCATTTCTTTTCGACTCCTCACACTCAATCACTATGGAGTAACTTCTTGGGTAGGAGACACTAGTAAACGTGAATCCATAGAAGTTCATTTAAGTCCTAGCACAAAGAACCCATAATGTCCTATGAAAGCAAATTGTTGCTCAAAATGGTTTAACTTGATCAGTTAAAGCTCGAATACAAGTCAGATATGTATATGCTCAGAATATAATCATGAATATATGAGCATTTTTAAACATGGAAGTATTTTCAAACAAGTATATTGAATGAATAGATAAGAATGAAAAAGACTTGTTTGAAAATCTGACATTGTATTAATAATGATCAGAAATGAATGATATAACAAGCAAAGCTTATGGTCAAGAATAATTGATATTGTCTATATGAAACAAAAATATAGACATTCTTGAAAGAACGTTTCGAAATGAATTGACGCTCAAAATTCATTGAAGTGCAAGCGGGGTGTCTTACCATCGAAAAATATGTTTCAAATTTGAGACATGGTAAGAACATTTTAAACAAGAAGTCAAACCGGTGTGTGTGAATACTTGAAAGTATATAGAAAAGACAAGACACAAGTATTTATCTTTGGAAACACACGGTTTGTAAAACATTCAAACTCAAATAAAATGAAAACATTTAAAAACACACTTCCAATTCATGAAATCTGTTTAAGAATCGGGAAGTGGTTTGAACATTTAAGAACATGTTTTTCTATGATTGAAAGTTGTCCTTCTTTCAACCATATATGAGATTAAGATAAGAAATTAACCTTTTTCGCTTCGTCTTAAATCTCATGAAGTCAGCTGAAGTCATAAAGATATGATCATGATAGCTTCTCTCATTCTGCACAAGTCTCAAAGTCATGTCAAAGCAACTTTATTCACAAAATTTATTGAAAATTAAAAGACATAAAGCAGTAAACGATTATAGTACGAGTTCTAATCAGAAGTAATCAGAAGTCATCACCTTAACTCCCCCTGAAGTTATGCATCTAAAATATGTCATTGAAAAAGCACATGATAGAGATCTACAATTCTATTTTGAAATGTAGTTCATCATATCTATCGGATGCAAAATATTTCAGAAAAACATGTACTCCCCCTTGATGGTTGATTTCCTCATTCGAGTATTGGAGTATAATCTCTTATCAACACAGGAGTAAGGTCTTTTGATCACTGAAGAACGAGTCCTAAACTGTAGTGTTTAGAAGTCAAACTTCGTTGAAGTACGGGTTCTAAGCTGATTTACTTAGAAGCCTTGGTTCTCTTACTCCTCCTTGACAGTAGGTGCCTGCAACACAAAATCAGTCTTTGGTTTTGGTACCCACTGGTATTTGGGTCCATGTATGTTAGTTGCAGTTCTTATGGGAGTAACTGAATAAGAACCATACCAGAAATGATCACTAGCTTTGTGAACATGATCATGTGTACGACAATAAGAACAATATTTTTTCTTACCTGATAACCTGATTAATTGATCTCTCGTGTATATATGATCAGGTTTACCTTTACGCGCACTGTTCTTCTTGGCTTTATGTGTATGTACACATGACTTATTTCCTTTCAACTCATCTTTCTTCTCATCTTTAACTGGTTTCTTTTTCCAGACCAGTTTTTCTTCTTTGTATCTCCTTCGTCTTTGATGTGTACCTGAACCATCTATATTTCTATCATAGAAAAGGTTAGTACTACGAATCTGATCAGAAGATTTAACTAACCTTTTGGAAGAAACAGTCTTATGATGTGATCTTGCAGCTGTCTCGAATGAGCATTTCGAATCAGTTGAATCACGTCTAGGTGTGTGGATAATTGACTCTGGAGTCTCGTACTCAGTCACCACCACCATCTTAGAAATGAAATCTTCAAGCTCTTTTAACTTTGAAGCGAAACTGTCTCTTTCTTTGAGAAGAAGTTCAATCTTCGTCTCAAACTCAGACTTCATTTTCTTCTCTTTCAGTGCATTCTCAGATAGCTCAGATAACTTGCCAGTCATCTTTCTAATCTCAGCCTCAAACATGCTTCTTTCTTCTTCAAATCCCATTTCAGCATTGTTTCTCTGGCCGAATATTTCTTTGAAGAATCCAACATTCTTTTGTTCAATGGCCTTATTTTCCGTGGCAAACTTTTCTCTTTCCAAGATTATTACTTTCTCAAAATCAGAAACTTGCTGAGAAAGCTTTATACATTTAAGCTCAATCACCTTCTTTTCTTCACAACTTTTTCTGGAAAAGTCTGAGAACTTCTTTTCAAACTCATCTTTGTCCTTAGCCATTTTTATCTCCAAATATGATATTTTCTTCTGAGGCTCAGTGTTCTCAGTTATCATACTCTGTTCCTTGTCTTCAATGCTTTCATCATTAATGACAAAAAGAGAATGATCTTGAAGTGAAGCATTGAAATCAAACATATAAATTTTCTTAACAAACCCATCATCAGAATTAAGAAAATCATTTGCAGACGCAAATAAGTCATCAAAATTATCAGTTGAAGTTTGAGGGGCCTTTGAAAATTTAGAACACTCTGTAGATTTAGATCGAAAAACAGTGCTCTTTATAACTGTAGAAAATACACTTTGTTCTATATCAACCAAAATTCTTTCTTTAGATAAAACATTTTCAAGCTCAACTATTTTACTTTCTAGAATGAGTGGAGGAACATAAAGTTTTGCAGTTGCAGGTTTTGCCTCCATCTCAGTAACAGAATAGCTAACAAAATAGTCATCTGATAGAACTTTTGGTGTGTCAGAACGGTAACTATCATTTAGCTTTTCATAGCGAAATGGTAGTTGCATTTTCTTTCCATTCTTTCTCTTATCAGTTTCTTTGGCCTCAACTTCTTCTGGTAATTTGGTAACAAATTTGGGTTTCAAATGAGGATATTTATCAGCATAAACAAGAAAATCAAAGTTATACAACGCAGGTTGTTTTCTGATGGATATCTTTAAGTAACGAGGGTTATCGTAACCGACTCCCCATTTCTCTTTAACTTCAGCCTCTTCCATGGGTGCATTTAGAAAAATGGTGTGATATGTTTGACCTATCGTATGAAGTTTAGCCTCCAAATCATTTACCTTTTTAGTTAAGCTCTTGTTTTCACCCTGTAATTTATAAACGTTTAGTACAGATTCTTTGTTTTCTAAAATAGACTTAGAAAGTTTAGATTGAAAGTCAGAAATCTTCTTTTCAAAACAATCTTTTTCAGATTTAAAATTAGAAGCAAATTTGCGTAGAGAATCAATTAAATCTTTGTTTCCAATAACTGACTTATTAAGCTCAAAGATCTGTTGATTTCTCCTAGCAACTCTGTCTTTTTCCTTTTTCAATTTATTCTGAAGATCTTCAACTTCAACCATCATATCTTCCATTTTGATCATGAAGTCATTTTCAGTGAAATCCGTTACCTCCTTAGCTGAAAAACTCATCTTGAATATATGTTACAAAAAGAACTTGACAAAAATGATCGTTAGAAATTCAGAAACAGTATATCACAATCAAAACTTTGTTCCCCCTCCGCAGACATTTAGAGGCCATGTTACAGTTTTGAAAATTTTGTCTAAGTATTGAAACTTGCAAACCAAAGAAACTAGAATAAAACGCGCTAATGCCTTCGTGCGAGTTTGAGAAACGCGCAAATGCCTTCTTGCGAGTTTGAGAAACGCGCAAATGCCTTCTTGCGAGTTTTAGAAACGCGCAAATGCCTTCTTGCCAAGTTCTAATTTACAACCGTTATTGACAACCGTTTCATTCCTAAGGTTGATAATATCCCTATACTCGATCATCTTCATGAGGAACTCTTGCTGCTTGGCAAAAGTTGCATTCATCACCTGTATCACGTTGGCTATCAATTCAGTTTGAGGGGTTACCTCTTCCATGATCGGGTTAGAAGAGGCCAAATTGGTCCTTGGTATGTGCTTCGGCCCCTCGCCAAATATGTTGGGTCTGGGCGGTTACGTAGTTACATTAATCCTTTCTGTTAGATCTGTCATAGACGCATTATTAGTCCCAAATTGCAAGTGTAAACAATCAATTATACCACAAATCTCACCTGTATTGATTAAAAATGGATTACAACTTTCTCTCTCTACAAGTTCTATCAATGTGTATGCAATATGTTCCTACTACGAGTTCTTAAAATTACAAAGAAGCAAAGGCTATTAATACCTACTAGATATACAAAGCAAACAAACTAACAATACAAAACATTGACCTTACATAACAAGACACTGACTTTGACATAAAGAATTTGACTTTGACTTTTTTCATTGAGCTTTTACTTGAGGCTTTGACTTTGACTTCACCATTCATGATCTTGAATACAACAATATTTGGACTAACATTCTCCCCCTTTGTATTCTAGATCATACTTCAAATCAATTTCAGCTTTAACGAATATTCTCCCCCTTTGGAATGAATATTGACATTAATAATCTCCCCTGTATTGTTTAGTAGAAACAATCTTCATCATCTTTTAGGTAAATTTCCGCAAAGACATTCTCCCCCTTTATCTATCAAATAACATTTTTAACATAAAAGGAATCTTCAAACAAAATTCGGCTTTAAAAATCTTCTCTCTTGAAGTCAAACAATTCTGAAAAACAATATCCACTTCGAAATGAATTCAACCTTTAACATTCTCCCCCGAAGTCTTTCTCAAAAACAAACTTTATTATCTTTCAAAGAAATTATCACCAATTTTTGCTCACTTTCTTTGTAGTCTCAAATTTTTTGTCACAAATCTTCAGTTAAACTTTCTTAGAAGTCTTGATTTCTTTGCTAAGCAACTATCAGTAGTCTTTGAATCTTGGAATCTTGAAATTCACACTATCAAACTTCTTTCTATTTCTTTATTTCCTTCAAAACTGCTTTATCTTCCTTTTATTTCTCCCTGTAACTTGAAATTGAACCATCAAAATCCATTTCTTCTATCTTTGTCTCTAAGAAATTGGTTTTTCGTTTTGTATTTCTCCCCCTTTTTGATGATTGCAAGCATCAGCATTATCAAAACTTCGCAAGAAAAAGCATTCATTCCATCTATCAGAAAAATGACCAACTGATCTTCCACATCAATATAAGTAACATCCATCAATTCAATAATGATTCCGAATCTTTTCAAATTCAGAATTGAGTGGTAACCCTGAATCAACAAATGAAACAGTTAACATGCCTGTAAGTAACACAAAACCACTTAGTACAATGGATGTAGTGTATAAGGATTTTTATTGATGTTAACTCCTCAGGTCTTTCATTCAATCATTGAAAAACACAAGGTAATTCTATGAATGTTCCAAGAGAAAAAGTCAACATTGTCTTTGTTTTAGCTAGTCAAAGTTTGTTTAGTTTTACTTAGTGGTTAAGTCTTTGTTTGGTTAGTTGGTATAAATAGCTTTAGCTTCCTTCTATAAATAGGGTTGCTTTGTAATCTTGTTGAAAGAAGGTTTGGAACTAGAGTTGTAAGCACTCCATTGTAAAATCAGACTTGTGGTTAATGGATTCAAGATCTACTTTCTCTCTCTAGTTCTTGATCTTAATTATCATATTATTGAGTAATTGCTTGATTGATTGGGATTTTATTGATTAACAATTGGTATCAGAGCTGAACCAAACTTTTCAGAAATGAATTGATCAAAGTTTGAATTGAAATCTGGAGTTTTAAGATCGAAAATTGAGTTTTTCTAAAAAATTTTCAAGAACTCGTGTTTTTTACTGTTCATCCGAATTTTATTGAAATATCGTTTTTAGTACAAGAAAATGGAATCATTGGATTCAAATTATGTTCAGAAGTGTTTATTATTTTGATTTCATCTCGTAATTTGAACAAATTCGATGTCAATTTTCGATTTTTGAAATTATCTTGAAACTCGAGTTCGAATTCTGTTCTTGATCGATTTGTGTGAATTGTTGTTTTTAATCGAAATTTGATAGTAATCTTGTGTTTTGTAGTGTTTTTCGATGTTTCTGATAAATTTTTGAGGTCAAATTTGTCGATTTTGATCGATTTGAGATAGAAAGAGCCAAGATCCACGGTTTGCGCAAGTTCATACGATTTGCGCAAGTTCATCTTCGAGTTCATAGACATTTGCGCAAGATTTTACGGACTTTGAAAGTTTCATTTGCGTTTCAAGGCTATCACGCAAAGCAAAGTTTGCGCATCCTGTAGCTTACGCAAAGCTCACATTGCGTCTTCCACTTGTTACGCATAGCTCACTTCGCGTATCTCTTGGCTTACGCAAAGCTCAGTTCACGCATCACTTGGCTTACGCAAAGCTCAGTTCACGCATCACTTGTCTCACGCAAACCTCATCTTGCGTTTCACTTGGCTCGCGCAAAGCTAACTTTGCGTTTCACACTGATCATGAGAAGATTGGTTTGCGCAACACACAGTTCACGCAAAACTCGAATTTGCGCTACAAGTGTTTAAGTTTTAAATTTTGTGCTAGATTTCAATTTGATCTAATTTTTTTATTTTCTGATATATTGTTCGGAACGATCATTTATATCAAGCTAATTTTTCATTCAAAATGGGATATTTTGCAGATCTTGAAGAGAAGATTAGAAAGCTGAATTTAGAGAAAATTAATCTGGGTCATGCTGTTGACTTTCATTCTCAAAAGTCAAAAGAGTACTTTGCTGAAATCATCTCATTGAAAGAAGAAATCAGTGCTTTAAAGACTATCAATGAAGATCTTCTGAAAAGATCTTTTGGGCAGAATGATGAGAAGATAAACAAATTGGAATCTGAGAATGCTGAGCTTAGAAAGAATTTATCTGATTTTGAAAAACAGCTTGCTGAAAATAAAGCTGATTTTGATACGGAAAAGAAAATTTTTTCAAAGAAGTTCTCAGATTTCTCAAAGAAATGTTTTGAAGAAAAAAAGTCAGTGGATCTTCAATGCATAAAACTTTCTCAACAAATTTCAGATTTTGAGAAAGTACTTATTTTGGAAAGAGAGAAGTTTGCTCAAGAAAAGAAGGCCATAGGACAAAAGAATGTGGGATTCTTTAAGAAATTATCCGGCCAGAGAAATGATTCAGAAAAAGGATTTGAAGAAAAACGATCCATCTTTGAGTCTGAAATCAAAAAGCTAACTTCAAAGTTATCTGAACTATCTGCTACTGCGCTAAGAGAGCTGAAGACGAATTCTGAGTTCTCGAAGAAGATTGACCAACTTGTGAAAAAAAGAGACAACTATGCTTCAAAGATCAAAGAGCTTGAAAAGTCTGTTTCAAGTTCTAATCAGAAATCTGTCTTTTCCCAAAGGTCTGTGAAATCTTTTGATCAGATTCGTCGAACTAACATTTTCTATGATTGAAATTTAGATGGTTCAGGTACATCTCCAAGAAGAAGAAGTTACAAGAAAGAGAAATTGGTCTGGATGAAGAAATCAGTCAAAGATGACAAAAAAGATGAGCTGAAAGGAAACACATCATGTGTACATACACTCAAAGCAAAGAAGAACAAAGAGCATAAAGGTAAACCTGACCTTATATACACAAGAGATCAATTATTCAGGTTTTCAGGTAATAAATTTTATTGTTCTTACTGCTGTACACATGATCATATCCACAAGACCAATGATCATTTCTTGTCTGGTTCTTACTCTGTCAGGATCGAATTCTTAACAAGAATTAATTCTCAGAAACAATATCAAAGAAGTTTGCGGAATAACACTTTGATATTTTATGAAACAGTAAATCAACACAGAAAATATTAAGAACAAACTGTGAACTTGTATGGAATGCTTTGAAGTTACAAGATTACACACTCAACCTCAATATTGATGAAAGGCTCATCAATACGAATTCTACTGCTCTAGAATTAGGATCTATGCCTTGAGGTTGATTTCAAAAAAAAAACTTATATCAAACTATTCTATATCTTCTATACATATACTAAAGAAAAAGATAATTACAATAAATAAACAAATCTTCAGTATATCTTCCATGTATATCTCTAAGCTTCCAAGAATATCTTCATTCTTTCCAGCTGTCTTCCTTTCCATACGGATCATATAAGCAGCACTAACTATGCTCAGCAGCATTAACTTCTTCTAGCAGCATTAACTACTAAGCAGTACTAACTACTAGCAGTACTAACTATGACTAGCAGTATTAATTCTACTAGCAGTAGTAATACTCAGCAGTATTAACCTTTAAGTCTTCTAGCAGTAGTAACACTGATCCAGCAGCATTAACCACACTTAAGCTTTTCTTCAGTTCCCAACAATCTCCCCCTAACTTAACTTTTAGGAAAAGAAGTCAAGTTCTTCAGAATTACTCTTCAAGATGCTTTCAACACCTCTGATTCAATTTCCCAAATTTGGATCTAGGCCCAAGCTTTGATTCACAGTTCTTCTCACCACAATCTTGGCCATCTCTGAATCCTTTGTACATACCAGTGTAGCTTTAAGCATCCCTTCCAACTTCTCCTTGCTATGCTCATATATTTTGTCCACCAGGTAGTATTCATGATAACAATTGTCAATAGTAATCATGTATACTCCACAGTTTTCAAACAATATCCATTTATCAATCTTCTTGAAGATGAACTCATGCTAATGATCTTTAATCCTATAGTGTACTCTTTCTGGATCAAACATCATGCACAAGTATTCCAATGTCACTTTGAGAAGATTCTCTTCAGTACCTTTCAACACAGGTTCATAAAGTTTCATCCCCACTTTGTATAGTTCTTCCATATCAGCTCTGGAGCAGCTTCTGATAACTTTCCCCCATGTTGAATAAGCTTCAAATGAACCATCAGCTCTCTTGATTCTGAAGAAGTTCTTTCCATTGTCTATTAGAATATCCCAGAAAATGATCTCTGGAGCTTGCATAGAGATTGGAACAGCTTTCAAAGGTTCCACTATGGTCATGTACGGATCCATATTCTCATCTGTTGGCTCACTAGACTGTTCTGGAAGTTGTACTGATTCTGCTATAGGTACCTCTGAATGCTCTGTTGTAGTACCAGCTGTTTCTTCTACTCTGGGCCTTTTAGACTGCCGTTTGGAAGCAATTGTCTTCACCCTTTTTCCAGCTTTGGCTTCAACACCAACACTCCCAGGTTCTTCCTTTTTCTCTTCTGCTTCTTCTTTGGAGGGTGTAGTTTCCTCAGGGAATGGTTGTTGGATGTTGAGATCATGTCTCTCTTTCATCCTTCTCTCAGCTTCCTCCCTTTGTGCTGAGTCCCCTTGAAGCTTAGCCATTTCCTTTTGATACAACTCTTCAACTTGAGCATATGCCATATTGGTGAACATTTCCCCCTTAACACCAATTGCACCTTTCAGGAAATTTATCATTTTTCTTCTTTCCTGATTGGCCAAAAATGTTTTGGAGGGTTGTCTTTTCTGTTTCAGTTGTTGAGTTGGCATCTTTTTAACTGGAAGTTTCTTGGCCTGGGCTGCTGTCTGAGCTGCTTCTTTTAAGCTCTTTTGGTATTCTGCATTTAATTTCTTAGCCATAATCTTTGCAAGTTCTCTATCCTTTTCTGTTTGCAACTGTTCCTCCTTCTCCATTTGGTCTTGAAGCTGTTTATCAAGTGCCTCATCCATTTCAATTTGGGACTTCTTCTTTGCAGGTATTTCAGCTTCACCCATCTTCTCCTTTTCTTTTCCTTTTGACTCTTTTTCCTTTTCTTTCTCCTTCTCTTGGCTTCCTCCTTCATTGATGACTACTCCCTTGGCCTTTTGAGTAGCCTTAGGAGTATCATTCTTGGCTTTGATCAAAGTTTCTGCTATATCTATTTCTTCCACAGAGAGCCCTATTTCTGCTGCTTCAGTTTCTGCTGCTACTTTTACTTCAGCAGCATTAACTGTTTCTTTTTCAATTTCTTCCTCTATCTCCCCCTCAACTTCAACTCCCTTTCCAACTGTACTTTCTTTTTCTGATTCTGCCTCTTTCTCCCCCTTGTTGGAAGCATCTTTATTCTTTGACCTCTTCTTTAAGACAAACTGCCTTCTCCTCTTCTTTTGCAATAACCTTGTCACCATGTTCTTTAATTTTGCAATCTGGACTTGTTGTGACATAATCACCAGCTTCATCTCCTCTATGTCTTTTCCTTGTTTTATAACATCTAGATTGATGTTTCCCATTGTATCCATCAATTCCTGGTAGTTATATCTGTCCTCACCTTCTCTAGAAGTGTTACCCTATTTTGAAGGATCATTGGATCTTTTAGTAGTGGAAGTCTTCTGCCTAGCAGAAGCACTATCCACCCCCGTCGTTTCTTGGCACCAGGGACCTTCGAATGATTGCTCATTCAAAGTTGCCATGGGGGAGGTCTTATTGATGTTACCACTTTCCTCCTCTGTGCTAGCAGGAGTAGTGGCAGCCTCCTCACCCATATGCTCTTCCTCCTCCTCCTCAGAGAGCACCTCCTTGGGGTTGGGAGACACCCCTTTGGTTTCCCTATGGATATTCTCTAAAGGAGAATTCTCCTTTAGAGGGCTTAAAGGCTTGGGGTATGTTGGTACAAGAAGGGAAGGAGCCTTCTTTACCTGTTTCCTCTTGTAAGTTTGTGTGATGGGAGAGATTGGTTTTTCAAGAAGGGACTGGGGGATAGATTTTGAGTGGGAAGGTTGGGATTGGCTAGCAGTGGGTTGGTCTAATGGGGGCCTTGACCCTGCTGCCATGCCTTCATTTGTTTGGGACACCACCATCATTGTAGAGAACAATGGGGTGTCAACTCCTTCCGAGTCCCCAGCAGATCTTCTCATATTTGAGAAAACCTTGCCTTTGGGGGGTTTAGGTACATATACCCCAACAGGTTGAGGTATATCCGTCAATTCGTGATTAATAACTTCTTGAACAAACCTGGGGTACATGAAGAAACTCTTTTTGTTTCCCATGTTTGATACAACATCACTGAAAATCATTTGTGAAATATTATACTTTCTAGCAGTGGCTAAGCACACCAAAGCATAAGCAATGGTGCTGCTAAACTCACTCCATCCAGTAGTCTTTTTGGAGATGCAATGCATCAAGGTATGAACAAAAAAACGCCATTGGGGTGAGAATTTAGCTTTTGAAAACTTAAACACACCCAACGGGCCTCCATACCCCATTCTTGCAAGGGAAGAAAACAGTTCATCATGAGGGATAGAAGTTATACCAGAGGCATTGTCTAGACGTAGACTGATGCGAATAACTTCTTCAGTAACTTTTAAGGGTTGGTCACACACCCTTGTCTTGATCATCTTCACACCATTCTCATCAACAATGGTGGCATTAGCCCAGAACTGCCTTTGATGCTCGATATAGATTGTAGGAGCAATAGTTAGAGCATGAGCAATATGGCTTGTCTTGAGGAAATCCACAATCTGGTGAAATCCTGCAGCTTGCTTTGGCTTTTGTAGCATCGCGATCTCATTGTGCTCGTCGATGAATGCCATGGATGCCATTGAACAGGGATGTTCTTGCCTGAAAGACTTGGTTCTTGAGAGAAAAAGGTTTAGAGCGCAAGTGAACAGTATGCAAAGAGTCGTTATGAACGTTTGGGCGGGCAAAGGGTATTTATAGTATTTGGGACATAAGCAGTATTAACCGCGAGCAGTATTAACTGCGAGCAGTATTAACTGCGAGCAGTATTAACTGCGAGCAGTATTAACCACTAGCAGTATTAACCACTAGCAGTATTAACTGACTAGCAGTATTAACCAACTAGCAGTATTAACTGACTAGCAGCTTAGATCCAGATTTTTGAATTCAGTTCCATTATCTGATCTTATGACTTTTACTTTTTGATTAGTTTGGTTTTCAATTCTTAGGATAAAGGATTTGATCAGTCCACTTGTCTCATCCTTAGTCCTTAGAAAATATACCCAAGTAAATCTTGAGTAATCATCAACAATAACCAAGCAGTAAGATTTCTTGCCAATACTCATAACATTTGTAGGACCAAACAGATCCATATGCAGTAACTGGAGACAAGAAGAAATTGAGTTTATCTCTTTGGTCTTATGAGAAGTTTTGTGCTGTTTGCCTTTGAGGCAAGCAACACAATGATCATCACATGAAAAGACTTTAGATGGTAAACCTCTTACAAGGTTGTTTTTAACAAGTTTATTCATAGTCTTAAAATTCATGTGACACATCCTTCTGTGCCATAGAGAGGATTCATCTACAGAAGCTTTTGAAACAAGACAATTTAAAGATGAATCACTTTCAACATTGTCCATATCTAGACAGTAAACATTGTCCTTTCTTGGAGTTCTAAGTAGTATCATGCTTTCATCAACTACCTTGAACCCTGGAGCAAGGATCATACACTCAGTATTTGTGAATAATATACTATGTTGTTTGTCACATACCTGTGATACACTTAACAGGTTGTACTTCAATTGATCAACATAGTAGACATCTTCAAATGTCATCTTACCTTTGGTGACATTACCTTTTCCACTTATCTTACCACCAGTAAGATTATCTCCAAATGCAACATGTCCTCCATTGATATGCTTGAAATCCTGAAGGCATGACATGTTGCCTGTCATGTGCCTAGAGTAACCACTATCAACATGCCATATGCTCTTCCCTTGAGCTGTTGGTTGCCCTGCACATAAGATAGATCAGTTAGTTTGAATTAGGAACCCAAGCCAAAGTGGTCTTGGGTACCCCTTTCTCATCAAAATACTTGCATTCTTTCTTGACAAGATTTTTGAATTTTAACTCCTCATTCTTGGAGTACTTAGTCACAATAATAGGCTTGGAAACATGTGTGCTAGAAACAGTACTGGTTTTAGAGGTACTAATTGCCTTAGCACCACTTGCATGCTTAGCAGTACTAGCCTTGTTAGCAGTAGTAACTGTGTTAGCAGCAGTAACTGTGTTGGCAGTATTAACCTTTGAAGAGGTACTAACTGTATTAGCAACATTAATATTTTCAGCAGTACTAACACAGGTAGCAGCAGTAATACTTCCAGCAGCACTAACCCTGTCAGCAACACTAACAGTTTTAGTGCTTTTGGGCACCCACATTTTAATACTTTCTTTTAAAATCTTTTTCTTCATGGGGCCTTTCTTTTCACCATGTTTCTTTCCAGCCTTCCTATAATCAACAGGTTTTTGCACAAATCTTTGAAAGGTCATCTGTTGATTAATAGGATTGAAGAAGCAATATTTAGCCAGATGATTTAACTTGCCACATATGAAGCAAGGTTTTGGTCTATTGATTTTACTCAGATCAACTCCTTGCTTCTGAGCCCATTGATTATTCCAGTTTCTTTGATTTTTTCTTTTTAAACCTGAATTTAGGCTCTTGGCTTTACTGCAATCACACTGTTTACAAGATCCAAGATTCACAACTGTGGTTTGTTTGTAATGAACCTTGTTATCTTTTCCTTTGGTCTTCTCTATTTCCTTGGATTTGACCCAGTTTTTCCCACATCCCTCATTGGTGATTATATTGTTTTCTACTGGGATTTCTTTACTCATATCATTATCTCTCTTCTTACTGGCTTCTTTCTCAGTTAAATCTTTAATTACTACTTCATCCAAAGGGTCTATCTTAAAGGCTTTTTCAGATAAGTCCTTTTTCTCCTTGGTTTCTAACAAGTCTGAAGTAGGACAGATATAATTGTTGTTATAAGGAGGAGGTGTACTGTTGTATCCAATGCCAGGCTTCATCTTATCATGAATCTGAGCCTTTAGAAGAGAATCCATTGCTTTTGAAGCATATGAAAACTTCTCTATGTCAAGTTTAACTTTAGACAGTTCCTCCTTTAACTTATCACTCTCTTCTAAGGATTTAGACAGTTTGGTCTCTAACTCATTCTTTTCCCACTTCCAATAGTTAGTGTCATAAGAGTGTTGAAGTTCATTAGCTTGAAAGCCTTTGATTTGTTCTTCAAATCTCTCTACTATTAACACATAATCTCTTCTATCCTTTTCTAATCTTTTGAGGTCATCACACATACTTTGATTGTGATCCCTGTATCTTTTGACAGTGTCAATGCAAGTTTTAGTGCAAAGATTAGAAATTACCTCAGAGGGGAGATCTAACACTTCTGCCATAAGAGCTTGATTCTGAATGGCTTCCTCAGCTTGATCACTCCAGTCAAATCCCATTCCTTGTTGAGAAACAAGGGCTTGAGCAGGCTTCTTGTTCTGAGTGTAGCCTCCATTCTGAGTTTGTTGGTGGTTGTTGTTTGGAACAGTACTCCTGCATTCTCTAGCAAAGTGTCCTTTCATGTGACACTTATAACATTCCACCTTGGTCTTGTCAAAACCAGCTCCATCTTCTCTTCTTTGAGAGAAGTTATTCCTTCCTGTTCTTTTAATGAACTTCTTCACCCTCATGGATAGCATGGCCATCTGCCATTTGATATCCATCTCCTCCAGGTCATCAGGGTGAAGTTGATCCAGATCATCATTGATCAAAGAATTGTTACTATGACTGGACAAGAAGGCTTCAAAGATTGTTTCATTTCCTTTTTCTGAACTTGCTCCACTAGCAGTACTAACTGCTTCAGGGATGGCAGTAGTATCAGTGGCTGCTGAAAGAAGTGCAGAATTGTGGACATAACCAGTAGGCTTCTTCTTGATCTCTACCTCAGTTTCAAAAACTCTTAGATCATTGTATAGATCATCAAGTTCTTTCTCTTCCAGATTGTCACTCTGCCTATAAGAGACAGTGTACATAGTCCACTCATCCCCAAGAGATCTGAGGAACTTTCTGTTGATGTCAACTTGATCCATCTTCACTCCTACAGTAGCCAGTTCACCAATGAGCTTGTTGAACCTATCAAAAGTTTGAGTCATAGACTCATTCTTTGAGGAAGTAAAGTTCTCATATTGCTGCTTTAGAACATCTCTTTGATTTCTTTTGATGCTCTTAGTTCCAGCAAATCTTTTCTCTAGAGCATTCCAGAGAATTTGAGCATCAGTGCAGTTGCAAAATTGATGCTGATATTCATTGGGAATTGCCAAGAGCAAAGTGCTCAAGGCCTTCATCTTTGTCTGTCTGATCTTCCTTTCACCATCTGTCTTTGGTGGAGGTCTTTTCCTGTCTGGTCCTATCCTTCCAGCTTCAGAAGGACCATTCTCAATGATATCCCACATTGAGTAGTCAGTGAGGAGAATATATTGTCTGATTCTGATCTTCCACATGTCAAACTCACTGGGTTTGAGCATTGGAACCTTGGAGACCAAAGTACGGCTTGATTCTGTAAGATTTTCCATGATAGATAGATGTTTCTGAGAGAGTTTAGCTCTGATACCACTTGTCAGGATCGAATTCTTAACAAGAATTAATTCTCAGAAACAATATCAAAGAAGTTTGCGGAATAACACTTTGATATTTTATGAAACAGTAAATCAACACAGAAAATATTAAGAACAAACTGTGAACTTGTATTGAATGCTTTGAAGTTACAAGATTACACACTCAACCTCAATATTGATGAAAGGCTCACCAATACGAATTCTACTTCTGTAGAATTAGGATCTATGCCTTGAGGTTGATTTCAAAAAAAAACTTATATCAAACTATTCTATATCTTCTATACATATACTAAAGAAAAAGATAATTACAATAAATAAACAAATCTTCAGTATATCTTCCATGTATATCTCTAAGCTTCCAAGAATATCTTCATTCTTTCCAGCTGTCTTCCTTTCCATACGGATCATATAAGCAGCACTAACTATGCTCAGCAGCATTAACTTCTTCTAGCAGCATTAACTACTAAGCAGTACTAACTACTAGCAGTACTAACTTTGTTCAAGCAGTACTAACAATGACTAGCAGTATTAATTCTACTAGCAGTAGTAATACTCAGCAGTATTAACCTTTAAGTCTTCTAGCAGAAGTAACACTGATCCAGCAGCATTAACCACACTTAAGCTTTTCTTCAGTTCCCAACATACTCTATTACCCCCACACGAACTGCAACTAACATTTCTGGACCCAAATACCAGTGGGTAGCAAAGAAGAAAACTGATTCTTTGTTGCAGGCACCTCACGTCAAGGGGAGTAAGAAGATTATGGCTCTTGAATAATTCAGTTCAAGAGCCGCATCTCAATGTCAAGATTATGGCTTATAAGTACACGGCTTAGGACCCGTTCTTCAAAGGAGTTTGACTTCTAAACACAACAGTTTAGGACTCGGACCTCGACGATCAAAAGACCTTACTCCTATGTTTTTGCATCCGATGGATATGATGGTCTACATCCCAAGAGAATTGATCTGATATCTATCCTATACTTTTTCACTGATAGATTTTTCTGATATGATAGTCTACAATTCAAAAGGGAGTGTCTGATCTCTATCCTATTTTAACTGACATATTTCAGATGCCTAATTTAAGGGGGAGTAAAGGTGATGACTTCTGGTTATCTCAGATCAGAACTCATACTATAAAACTGTTTTATTGCTTTCTGTCCTTTTATTTTTGAATAAATAATGTGAATAAAGTGGCTTCTGATCACATAACAGATCTGGACCCGTTCTTCAATGTTCAGACTTGGATATTTTGATAATATCCGGGTGGAGCTTACATGACCTAAATCATTCTATCGTGATTTGAGGGGAAACTTAAAGGTAAATATCTTCTGATCTAGATCTCTGATTGTTTGAATGAAGAACAACTTTCAAGCATGATAAACAGTTTCTTAAATGTTCAAACCACTTCTCTATTCTCAAAAGATTTTATGAATTTAGAAATGTGATTTTAAATGTTTTTCAATTCTTGAGCTTTAATGTTTAACTGACCGTGTGTTTCTAAAGGTCAATACTTGCGTATTATCTAGTCTATATACTGTAAAGTGTTCACACACATCGGTTCAGTACTTCATTTGAATTTGTTATTACCATGTCTCATAATAAACAAAATTTTCGATGGTAATACCCTCGTTTGAATTTCAATGTTGTTAAGCATCAATCATTATTTCTAATTCTTGTGCTTTCATTGCAAAATTGTTTATATTCGTTCATATAAACAAAATATCCAGTTCTTTGATACCCTATCCATTTTATTTGATCTGATTGATACATTGTCAGATTCTCAAAACAATTCTCTTGATTTCATTTCATTCTTTCAATATCTTTGTTTTGAGAAATCTTCAAAGTTCAATTGCTCAAATCTCATGGGCATACAGTTTGACAATGTTATCATATTTTGAGCTTCACTGTTCAAGTTAACCTGTTGAGCAACTATTCTTTATAGGACTTACATGGGATTCGTGTGTGAGCTTAAACAGAACTTCCATGGATTCACTTAAACCTGTGTTTCCTACCCAGGAAGGTATCCTTGAGTGATTGAGGGGTGAGGGTCAAAATCAAAGAGTGGGGGAAATAACTCATCCGATTGAGTTTTTCTCATTGCGTGGAGCGGAAAAATGAAAATGAGAGTTTGGTTAGAAGTGAGCATAAAGATAAAAAGAAAGAAGGTGTGAGATCAGAGTTAAAAGAATATCAGAACTCTGCACTTACCACTTTCTAAGCCGGGCAACCACATCTACTGATTGGTTCACATTCTTTGGTGACCATCATTGAAACAGGCAGTGAACCCATGCCAACTCTTGCAATTACCCCACCAACCACTCGTTTCTTTCTTAAGAAAGAAATGTTTCATTTTCTTTGGGGACGCAGGATATATGCTATCTAGTCTTCACTCGAAAGATTTAGATATTGAAAAAGAAAGAAAGTTGCCCCACCTTTGTACCTCTTTCATGCACATTGAGTCCGTATAATATCTGTTGATGTATCAACATTTTACACAATTTGAGTCTTATGAAACACAATCATTGTGCTAAATTCTTTCATACACAAGCACGAGCACACAGAAATATTGTTTTTCTGTCAGAACATTCATAGATAAACCTTGTGTTTTTCAATGATTGAATGGAAGTCCTGGGGAGTCATCATCAAGCCAGCTCCTTATATTGTACATTCGTTGTACACAGTAACTTTGTGTTACTGACAGGCATTCCTAACTGTTTCATTTGTTGATTCAGGGTTATCACGTTCATTATGTCTGAATTTGAAAAGATTCGGATATATATCTTTCATGAATTGACGGCTCTCAGATCAAAGCGCGCCAACTGTCAAAGGGGAGATTGTTATTTGAATACAAAGGGGTGATCAAAGTCTGTGCTGAAATTGATGAAATTTTGATGATCAGGATGCTCGTAATCATCAAAAAGGGGGAGAATTTTCCAAAGATCAATTTCAAGCTATGAAGAGTTGTCAAAGTGAAAAATGCTTCCGCTTATTCAAAGACAAAAGACTCTGAAGAAAGTTTGTTCAAAGATAAATCAATATGATTCGTGAAAGTTTGTTCTTCCAAAGATGGTTCAGAGATCACAAGTGATGAAGATACATGTGTGTCAAAGATTACTCAACGTTCAACATTTTAAAGTTTTCAAAGCTGTTTAATTGTTCGAAGATCTGTTGTTTCAAAGTTGTCAATGTTTTTCAAAAGTTTCAAGATTTCAGTTTCACGTTCAAGGCATGTTGACTTTCCAAAGCTTCAAAGGGAAAAAGACTTTTCAAGATTCTTCTATAGGCTGAAAGAGTAAAGACTGTGAAAGCTTCAAAGTTCAAAGTTAAAGAGACAAAAGCTGAAGAATCAAGTGCTGAAGATCAGTATCAAATTTTTATTAAATCTTGAATACAAAGGGGGATATTGTTAAGTCTAAATATTGTATCCAAGATTTAATAGGAAATTCAAAGATGTAAAAGTCAACATTGTCTTTGTTTTAGCTAGTCAACGCTTGTTTAGTTTTACTTAGTGGTTAAGTCTTTGTTTAGTTAGTTGATATAAATAGCTTTAGTTTCCTTGTATAAATAGGGTTGCTTTGTAATCTTGTTGAAAGAAGGTTTGGAACTAGAGTTGTAAGCACGAAATTGTAAAATCAGACTTGTGGTTAATGGATTCAAGATCTAGTTTCTCTCTCTAGTTTCTCTCTCTAGTTCTTGATCTTAATTGTCATATTATTGAGTAATTGCTTGATTGATTGGGATTTTATTGATTAACAATTGGTATCAGAGTTGAACCAAACTTTTCAGAAATGAATTGATCAAAGTTTGAATTGAAATCTGGAGTTTTTAGATCGAAAATTGTGTTTTTCTGAAATTTTTTCAAGAACTCGTGTTTTTTTACTGTTTATCCGAATTTTATTGAAAAATCGTTTTTAGTACAAGAAAATGGAATCATTGGATTCAAATTATGTTCAGGAGTGTTTCTTATTTTGATTTCATTTCGTAATTTGAAAAATTCGATGTCAATTTTCGATTTTTGAAATTATCTTGAAACTCGAGTTCGAATTCTGTTCTTGATCGATTTGTATGAATTGTTGTTTTTAATCGAAATTTGATAGTAATTTTGTGTTTTGTAGTGTTTTTCGATGTTACTGATAAATTTTTGAGATCAAAATTGCAGATTTTTATCGATTTGAGATAGAAAGAGCCAAGATCCACGGTTTGTGCAAGTTCATCTTCGAGTTCATAGACATTTGCGCAAGATTTTCCGGATTTTGAAAGTTTCATTTGCGTTTCAAGGCTATCACGCAAAGCAAAGTTTGCGCATCCTGTAGCTTAGCAAAGCTCACTTTGCGTCTTCCACTTGTTACGCATAACTCAGTTCGCGTATCTCTTGGCTTACGCAAAGCTCAGTTCACGCATCACTTGGCTTATGCAAAGCTCAGTTCGCGCATCAGTTGTCTCACGCAAACCTCATCTTGCGTTTCACTTGGCTCACGCAAAGCTAACTTTGCGTTTCACACTGATCACGAGAAGATTGGTTTGCGCAACACACAGTTCACGCAAAACTCGACTTTGCGCTACAAGTGTTTAAGTTTTAAATTTTGTGCTAGATTTCAATTTGATCTGATTTTTTTAT
Source organism: Arctium lappa (assembly GCA_023525745.1). Classification (NCBI taxonomy): domain Eukaryota; kingdom Viridiplantae; phylum Streptophyta; class Magnoliopsida; order Asterales; family Asteraceae; genus Arctium; species Arctium lappa. Next base: position 75,908,125 of record CM042051.1, on the reverse strand, counting down.
TTTCTGATATATAGTTTGGAACGATCATTTATATCAAGCTAATTTCTCATTCAAAATGGGATATTTTGCAGATCTTGAAGAGAAGATTAGAAAGCTGAATTTAAAGAAAATTAATCTGGGTCATGCTGTTGACTTTCATTCTCAAAAGTCAATAGAGTACTTTGCTGAAATCATCTCATTGAAAGAAGAAATCAGTGCTTTAAAGACTATCAATGAAGATCTTCTGAAAAGATCTTTTGAGCAGAATGATGAGAAGATAAAGAAATTGGAATCTGAGAATGCTGAGCTTAGAAAGAATTTATCTTATTTTGAAAAACAGCTTGCTGAAAATAAAGCTGATTTTGATACTGAAAAGAAAAAAATTTCAAAGAAGTTCTCAGATTTCTCAAAGAAATGTTTTGAAGAAAAAAAGTCAGTGGATTTTAAATGCATAAAACTTTCTCAACAAATTTCAGATTTTTAGAAAGTACTTATTTTGGAAAGAGAGAAGTTTGCTCAAGAAAAGAAGGCCATAGGACAAAAGAATGTGGGATTCTTTAAGAAATTATCCGGCCAGAGAAATGATTCAGAAAAAGGATTTGAAGAAGAACGATCCATCTTTGAATCTGAAATCAAAAAGCTAACTTCAAAGTTATCTGAACTATCTGCTACTGCGCTAAGAGAGCAGAAGACGAAGTCTGAATTCTCGAAGAAGATTGACCAACTTGTGAAAGAAAGAGACAACTATGCTTCAAAGATCAAAGAGCTTGAAAAGTATGTTTCAAGTTCTAATCAAAAATCTGTCTTTTCACAAAAGTCTGTGAAATCTTTTGATCCGATTCGTCGAACTAACATTTTCTATAATTGAAATTTAGATGGTTCAGGTACATCTCCAAGAAGAAGAAGTTACAAGAAAGAGAAACTGGTCTAGGTGAAGAAATCAGTCAAAGATGACAAGAAAGATGAGCTGAAAGAAAACACATCATGTGTACATACACTCAAAGCAAAGAAGAACAAAGAGCATAAAGGTAAACCTGACCTTATAAACACAAGAGATCAATTATTCAGGTTTTCAGGTAATAAATTTTATTGTTCTTACTGCTGTACACATGATCATATCCACAAGACCAGTGATCATTTCTGGTCTGGTTCTTACTCTATTACCCCCACACGAACTGCAACTAACATTTCTGGACCCAAATACCAGTGGGTACCAAAGAAGAAAACTGATTCTTTGTTGCAGGCACCTCACGTCAAGGGGAGTAAGAAGATTATGGCTCTTGAATAATACAGTTCAAGACCCGCATCTCAATGTCAAGATTATGGCTTCTAAGTACACAACTTAGGACCCGTTCTTCAAAGGAGTTTGACTTCTAAACACAACAGTTTAGGACTCGAACCTCGACGATCAAAAGACCTTACTCCTATGTTTTTGCATCCGATGGATATGATGGTCTACATCCCAAGAGAATTGATCTGATCTCTATCCTATACTTTTTCACTGATAGATTTTTCTGATATGATAGTCTACAATTCAAAAGGGAGTGTCTGATCTCTATCCTATTTTAATTGACATATTTCAGATGTCTAATTTAAGGGGGAGTAAAGGTGATGACTTCTGGTTATATCATATCAGAACTCATACTATAAAACTGTTATATTGCTTTATGTCCTTTTATTTTTGAATAAATAATGTGAATAAAGTGGCTTCTGATCACATAACAGATCTGGACCCGTTCTTCAATGTTCAGACTTGGATATTTTGCTAATATCCAGGGGGAGCTTACATGACCTAAATCATTCTATCGTGATTTGAGGGGAAGCTTAAAGGTAAATATCTTCTGATCTAGATCTCTGATTGTTTGAATGAAGAACAACTTTCAAGCATGATAAACAGTTTCTTAAATGTTCAAACCACTTCTCTATTCTCAAAAGATTTTATGAATTTAGAAATGTGATTTTAAATGTTTTTCAATTCTTGAGCTTTAATGTTTAACTGACCGTGTGTTTCTAAAGGTCAATACTTGCGTATTATCTTGTCTATATACTGTAAGTATTCACACACATCGGTTCAGTACTTCATTTGAATTTTTTATTACCATGTCTCATAATAAACAAAATTTTCGATGGTTATACCCTCGTTTGGATTTCAATGTTGTTAAGCATCAATCATTATTTCTAATTCTTGTGCTTTCATTGCAAAATTGTTTATATTCGTTCATATAAACAAAATATCCAGTTCTTTGATACCCTATCCATTTTATTTGATCTGATTGATACATTGTCAGATTCTCAAAACAATTCTCTTGATTTCATTTCATTCTTTCAATATCTTTGTTTTGAGAAATCTTCAAAGTTCAATTGCTCAAATCTCATGGGCATACAGTTTGACAATGTTATCATATTTTGAGCTTCACTGTTCAAGTTAACCTGTTGTACAAGGGATTCGTGTGTGAGCTTAAACAGAACTTCCATGGATTCACTTAAACCTGTGTTTCCTACCCAGGAAGTTATCCTTGAGTGATTGAGGGGTGAGGGGTCAAAATCAAAGAGTGGGGGAGATAACTCATCCGATTGAGTTTTTCTCATTGCGTGGAGCGGAAAAATGAAAATGAGATTTTGGTTAGAAGTGAGCATAAAGATAAAAAGAAAGAGGGTGTGAGATCAGAGTTAAAAGAATATCAGAACTCTGCACTTACCACTTTCTGAGTCGGGCAGCCACATCTACTGATTGGTTCACATTCTTTGGTGACCATCATTGAAATAGGTAGTGAGCCCATGCCAACTCTTGCAATTACCCCACCAACCACTCGTTTCTTTCTTAAGAAAGAAATGTTTCATTTTCTTTGGGGACGCAACATATATGCTATCTAGTCTTCACTCGGAAGATTTAGATATTGAAAAAGAAAGAAAGGTGCCCCACCTTTGTACCTCTTTCATGCACATTGAGTCCGTGTAATATCTGTTGCTCTATCAACATTTTACACAATTTGAGTCTTATGAAACACAATCATTGTGCTAAATTCTTTCATACACAAGCACGAGCACACAGAAAATTTGTTTTTCTGTCAGAACATTCATAGATAAACCTTGTGTTTTTCAATGATTGAATGGAAGTCCTGGGGAGTCATCATCAAGCCAGCTCCTTATATTGTACATTCGTTGTACATAGTAACTTTGTGTTACTGACAGGTATTCCTAACTGTTTCATTTGTTGATTCAGGGTTATCACGTTCATTATGTCTGAATTTGAAAAGATTCGGATATATATCTTTCATGAATTGACGGTTCTCAGATCAAAGCGCGCCAACTGTCAAAGGGGAGATTGTTATTTGAATACAAAGGGGTGATCAAAGTCTGTGCTGAAATTGATGAAATTTTGATGATCAAGATGCTCGTAATCATCAAAAAGTGGGAGAATTTTCCAAAGATCAATTTCAAGCTATGAAGAGTTGTCAAAGTGAAAAATGCTTCCGCTTATTCAAAGACAAAAGACTCTGAAGAAAGTTTGTTCAAAGATAAATCAATATGATTCGTGAAAGTTTGTTCTTCCAAAGATGGTTCAGAGATCACAAGTGATGAAGATACATGTGTGTCAAAGATTACTCAACGTTCAACATTTTAAAGTTTTCAAAGCTGTTTAATTGTTCGAAGATCTGTTGTTTCAAAGTTGTCAATGTTTTTCAAAAGTTTCAAGATTTCAGTTTCACGTTCAAGGCATGTTGACTTTCCAAAGCTTCAAAGGGAAAAAGACTTTTCAAGATTCTTCTATAGGCTGAAAGAGTAAAGACTGTGAAAGCTTCAAAGTTCAAAGTTAAAGAGACAAAAGCTGAAGAATCAAGTGCTGAAGATCAGTATCAAATTTTTATTAAATCTTGAATACAAAGGGGGAGATTGTTAAGTCTAAATATTGTATCCAAGATTTAATAGGAAAGTCAAAGATGTAAAAGTCAACATTGTCTTTGTTTTAGCTAGTCAACGCTTGTTTAGTTTACTTAGTGGTTAAGTCTTTGTTTAGTTAGTTGGTATAAATAGCTTTAGCTTCCTTGTATAAATAGGGTTGCTTTGTAATCTTGTTGAAAGAAGGTTTGGAACTAGAGTTGTAAGCACGAAATTGTAAAATCATACTTGTGGTTAATGGATTCAAGATCTACTTTCTCTCTCTACTTTCTCTCTCTAGTTCTTGATCTTAATTGTCATATTATTGAGTAATTGCTTGATTGATTGGGATTTTATTGATTAACAATTGGTATCAGAGCTGAACCAAACTTTTCAGAAATGAATTGATCAAAGTTTGAATTGAAATCTGGAGTTTTTAGATCGAAAATTGAGTTTTTCTGAAAATTTTTCAAGAACTCGTGTTTTTTTACTGTTTATCCGAATTTTATTGAAAAATCGTTTTTAGTACAAGAAAATGGAATCATTGGATTCAAATTATGTTCAGGAGTGTTTCTTATTTTGATTTCATTTCGTAATTTGAACAAATTCGATGTCAATTTTCGACTTTTGAAATTATCTTGAAACTCGAGTTCGAATTCTGTTCTTGATCGATTTGTGTGAGTTGTTGTTTTTAATCGAAATTTGATAGTAATTTTGTGTTTTGTAGTGTTTTTCGATGTTTCTGATAAATTTTTGAGATCAAATTTGCAGATTTTGATCGATTTGAGATAGAAAGAGCCAAGATCCACGGTTTGCGCAAGTTCATACGATTTGCGCAAGTTCATCTTCGAGTTTATAGACATTTGCGCAAGATTTTCCGGACTTTGAAAGTTTCATTTGCGTTTCAAGGCTATCACGCAAAGCAAAGTTTGCGCATCCTGTAGCTTACGCAAAGCTCACTTTGCGTCTTCCACTTGTTACGCATAGCTCAGTTCGCGTATCTCTTGGCTTACGCAAAGCTCAGTTCACGCATCACTTGGCTTACGTAAAGCTCAGTTCGCGCATCACTTGTCTCACGCAAACCTCATCTTGCGTTTCACTTGGCTCGCGCAAAGCTAACTTTGCGTTTCACACTGATCACAAGAAGATTGGTTTGCGCAACACACAGTTCACGCAAAACTCGGCTTTGCGCTACAAGTGTTTAAATATCTTCTGATCTATCCATTTTATTTGATTTGATTGATACATTGTCAGATTCTCAAAAAAATTCTCTTGATTTCAGTTCATTCTTTCAATATCTTTGTTTTGAGAAATCTTCAAAGTTCAATTGCTCAAATCTCATGGGCATACAGTTTGACAATGTTATCATATTTTGAGCTTCACTGTTCAAGTTAACCTGTTGAGCAACTATTTTGTATAGGACTTACATGGAAGTTTTTTATGCTCTCATACTGATTCCATGAAATTGTGTCCTAAAAAGATGTGTTATTCAACAGTTTATCATGAACAAATAAACCTTATCAAATGATTCACATTGTCAAATGAATGTATGCTCCACAAAAAGATCATTAATATTTGTGCATTTTAACATTGAAGATTTCTCACAACAAGGATATTGAATGAATGAAATGAATTAGAAAGACTTGTTTGAGAAACTGACAATTGATCATTCAGATAAAATATCTTGAGATATAAACGTGTAAGGTTAGGGTATCAAGGAACTTGATTGTGTTTATATTAATGAATATAAACAATCTTGAAATAAATGCAAAAGTTGAAAGAATATATAATGCTCAACAACTTTGTTAGACCACAGTCTCATTGGATTCAAGATCATCCAATCTGAAGATCCAATCTGAAGCTAAAGCAGAAACGTCGACTCTCGATATTATAGTCTAATGTTACTTTGTAATAAATGTCAAAGTTGTTTGTTATTGTTATTAGTTAGTTTAGTTTAGTTTGTTTGTTATTAGTTAGATATAATATCTAATATTAGATATTATTAAGTTTATTATTGTTTAATGTTGCAAGTGGTTGATTAGGTAGTGTGTTGTAGAAGCTAGATCTAAGATCTGATATCTCAACAATTCTCTCTAACACAATCAGATTAAAACACATATTAGGTGATAGTGTGTTAGAGAAGATTTGATTTGTTCAAAATATCAGATAACTTTCACACACACACACACTCAAGGTGTAAAACAGAGAGAACACATAGAGAAAAGCTTCAATCGATCAATACCGAACCTTGTAACCATTTCTATTAATCAATACAAGTTGGTAATCGTTAATGTGTTGTTAATCTATAAAACTTGATAAGTATTGTGAACCCACAATTGGTATCAGAGCCTGATTATAGATCAAAATCAAGTTTTAAGAAAAACGACTCTGTGTTCTTGTTTGAAAATCGATTTCTAGATTTAGAGTGTTTTAGGTGTTAAAATCGATCAGGTTGTGATCGATATACATGCTAGATCGAGTTGTGAGTGATTAATTTCAGTATAGAGCTTTAATCGAGTTCCATTTTGGTGATTTTGTGGTCTGAGTTCGAGTTTTCAAAAGTTACTGTGCCATTGATTTATTTTCGAAAAAGTGATTTTTATCGAGATCAAGTGGTCACAATCTATTCTAGAAGTGTTTTTAGACATATACGTAGAGTTTGGTACTGTTAATCTTGGAAAAACAGGTTGAAAATTCGATTTTATCGAAGTACAGACGAACTTGCGCAAACCAGAGGAAGAACTCACGCAAAGCCTACTTTGCGTAACCTACTTTGCGTAACCAACGTGATACGCAAAGCCTACTTTGCGCAACACACTGATCACACAAAGCACACTTCTCGCGACCAACGGCTTACGCGAACTTCACTTTTCGCGACTCACTTGAAACGCAAAGCTTAGTTTTCGCAACTCAAAGCTTACGCAAACCTCAGTTCACGTGATCAACTCCTCACGCTCAACTCTACTTCGCGCAACCCACTTGAAACGCAAACCTCAGTTTGTGCAACCTTCTTGAAACGCAAACCTCAGTTTGCGCAACCTTCTAGTCACACAAACCTTAGTTTGCGCAACTCTCTTGAAATGCAAACTTCAACTTTGCGCAACTCTCTCAACACGCAAACTTCAACTTTGCACAACCCTCTCAACACGCAAACTTCAAGTTTGCGCAACCAACGTCTCGCGTAAACCTTACTTTGCGCTTCCAACGACTCGCGCAAACCTCCCTTTGCGCAAGCAACCTCTCGCGCAAACCTCTCTTTGCTCAAATACAAGACTTCAATCTTTTTAATCAGAATGAATTCCAGCGAAGCTAAAATCCAGAAACAAGGAGAGAAGAAAGAGACAGCAAACTTATGCTTGCTGAGTCAGATTAAGATAAAAACTGAACCAAATTCTAATGACGAGGTATGTGATCAAATGCATGCCATGAACATAAAATCCAAGATTTAGAGTCGAATCTTAAGCGAGAAAATGGTGTTATCACTGAAAAAAACCAATCGATACAGAAACTTAGCATTGAAATTGATGAGAGAGAAGTATTGATTGAGGTTTTACATAGAAACAATGTCACCAACGCCAAAGAAAAGACAATAATTCTTAAAGAGAATTCTGAACTCAAGTCTAAACTGCTAAAAAGTGAGCTTGATTTTTATGAGCTTACGAATTTGCAACCTTCAACTTCCAAAGAAAACTTTTCTTTACTTGGTAAATTAAAAAGTTTGGAAGAGAAGTTATACAAAATGGGTCAAACTGAACAGACTATTCATCTGAACAAACCCAAAGAGGAAATAGAGAGATGGGGAATCGGTTATAAGAATCCTCAATGTCTTCAAAAAGGAATATCTGAAGTGCCTTCACTTTATGATCATCTTTCTTTGAAATTAGCTCGAAGAATCCCTGAGTTTAAAACTTTCTGGACTAGACTATCTAAAAACGGATGAAGCCGACGAAACTGAAAAACGTTTGAAATCATCTAAAGTTCATCTTCCATTTTATTATGCGAAAATGAATAATAGTTATAATGAAAATCCAATATATCAAAAGAAGAAATCTCTTTCAAATGACTTATTTCAAAGTTATTCTGAAAAAGAAATGGAGGCGAAGCCTATTCAAGGTAAACTATATGTCCCTCCTCTCGTTTTAGAACGTAAAATTTCTAAACTCGAGAATTCTTTAACAGATGAAAGACTTTTGATGAATATTGAACAAAAAGGTTTTTCAACTGTGTTCAAAAATTCTGTTCTTTCTAAGGCTTCAAACTCTGAGGATATGTTTGGTTCATCAAATAAAGGGTTTGATTTTCTGAACTCTGACGGTGGTTTAGATGATTATTCTAATCAATTTGATTTTAATGCAAAACTTCCTAACCCTTAATCTTTTATTGAGAAATCTTTGGGAAAAACCAGTACGTCTGTTAACCGTGCAAAATCAACGAAAGTTGATAAATCAGTCTCTGTGAAAGCTAAAAATGCTAAAGGTAAGATTATATCTAAGCATTCACAAAAACCGAACACTATTGTTAAGACGAAGAAGAAGCATTCGTTTGTTGCTCAAAAGTCTAACTCACAAGTTTCAAATGTTTCAGCAATGAGCAAGAAAATACTTGAAGTTAAATCTAAATGGCAACCAAAACAGGAGTTTGACGAGACTGCTATATCATGTTCTAGTGCTGACTGTAATAAGATTACTACTAGTAAAGATGATATAATTGTGGATGTTGCTTTTATAAAACCAAATCTTGTCGTTTCACGCAAGAAATATTCATTGAAACAATTATTCCAGTTATCTTTGTCTGCTAGAAAGTTTTCAAATTATGATAAACATGATCTTGCTTCTCGTATAGATTCTGACATTTGGTTTGGAACATATCATGTTCCCTCTTATCATTCAAATTCTTTATCTGATTCTAAAAAGCAAAGCAGACCCAAATTTCACTTGTGCCAAAATCGTTTGCTAACACAGTTGGATCCAATTGGAAATGGATACCAAAGAAAAGGAATGATTTTGTGTTGTAGGTACCTACTATCTAGGGGGAGTAGGAGAGAAATGGCTTTTGAACAAAGCAGTTCAAGACCCATACTTCAACGAAGTATTGACTTCTAAACACAACAGTTTAGGACTCGTACTTCAATGATCAAAAGACCTTACTCTTGTGCTGATAAGAGATTGTACTTCAATACTCCAAGAGGAAATCAACCATCAAGGGAGAGTACATACATACTTTTCTGAAATTTTATGCATAATATTTCTGATAAGTTTCTGATGCATAATTTCAGGGGAAGTAAAAAGGTGATGACTTCTGATTATTTCTGATCAGAACTCGTACTTTAAAAGTTTTACTGCTTTTTTGTCTTTTCAATTTAAGTGAATAAATTTTACTTTGACTTGACTTAAGACTTTTGCAGAAGTTTGAGAGAAGCTTAAAAGATCATATCTTTATGACTTTAAGATTAGCTTCATGAGATGTAAGATCATACGTTCAGGTATTATCCTTTATCTTAATCTCATATATGGTTGAAAGAAGGACAACTTTCAATCAATGAAAACATCGTTCTAAAACGTTCAAATCACTTCCCGATTCTTCAACCAGATTTTATAATTCGGAAGTGTGATTTTCAATGTTTTCTTATTCAATTGAGCTTTAACTGTTAAGTTAAACCATTCTGAGCATCATATGCATCATAGGAAAACAAGGATTTATTTGTGCTAGGATTATGGAATCACGTTAACCAGTGATTTCTACCCAAGAAGTTAATCCATAGTGATTGAGTGTTAGAAATCGAAAAGAAATGAGTGTGATTAGAGTGAGGAAAATGTTTAAAAGAAAGAGCGTGTGAGAACAGAGTTAAAATAATATCACAACTCTGCACCAACTTTTTCTGAGTCGGGCAGCCACATTACTAGTGTTTCACAATTCTTTGGTGAACATTATTGAAACAGGCAACTAGCCCATGCCAGCTCTAGATCAAACCTCACCAACTACTCATTTTCTTATTCACAAGAAAGTGTTTCACATTTTCTAAGGGGATGCAGCACATTTGCTATCTGATTTTCATTTGGAAAATCTGGATATTGAAAAGAAGGAAGTCTTCCCCACCTTCGCACTTCACTCATGCACATTGAGTCTGTGTTTAACTTACTGTTGTCTCAGTGGTTTACACAATTTTGAGCCTATAAGTAATCATCAAGTGCTTAATTCTTTCAACACAAACACGAACACACAAGGAATCAGTTTCTTTGTCATAACATTTATAGAAATTACCTTTGTGGTGTTTCGATGATTAAATGGAAGCCCTGGAGGAGTCAACATCAAACAACTCCTTACCAATGTGTATTCGTTACACACAGTGACTTAGTGTTACTGACAGGCATATTAACTGATTCATTAGTTGATTCAGGTGTTACACGACTATTTTGTCTGGATTTGCAAATATCTGGATGAATATCTTTTGAATTGACGGATCAGAGGCTCCAAGTGGTTGACATTTCTTACTCAAAGTTTTGATGAAGTCGTTGCATTTTCATCAAAAAGGGGGAGAATCTAAAGCTTGAAGAAATCTCCAGTCCATTAAATTACAAGACAATGGAGAAGAGAAAAGCTAACCAAGAACTGCGAGATCAAAGTATTTTGAAGACATGTTGATTTCAGATAAATTTTCTTTAAAGATACTTTGCTAAAGCATTCTGAGATAGAGAAAGAGATTGCATCTTCTGAGATGAACAAGAAGACTGAATTGATAAAATCTTTTTAGTAATGATCTTGATCCAAAGGGGAGATTGTTAGACCACAGTCTCATTGGATTCAAGATCATCCAATCTGAAGATCCAATCTGAAGCTAAAGTAGAAACGTCGACTCTCGATATTAAAGTCTAATGTTACTTTGTAATAAATGTCAAAGTTGTTTGTTATTGTAATTAGTTAGTTTAGTTTAGTTTGTTAGTTATTAGTTAGATATAATATCTAAATATTAGATATTATTAAGTTTATTATTATTTAATGTTGCAAGTGGTTGATTAGGTAGTGTGTTGTAGAAGCTAGATCTAAGATCTGATATCTCAACAACTCTCTCTAACACAATCAGATTAGAACACATATTAGGTGGTAGTGTGTTAGAGAAGATTTGATTTGTTCAAAATATCAGATCACTTTCACACACACACTCAAGGTGTAAAACAGAGAGAACACATAGAGAAAAGCTTCAATCGATCAATACCGAACCTTTTAACCATTTCTATTAATCAATATAGGTTGGTAATCGTTAATGTGTTGTTAATCTATAAAACTTGATAAGTATTGTGGACCCACAAACTTGAAATACAAACGGGGTGTATTACCATCGAAATTGTTTCATTTTGAGACATGGTAATAACAAAGATCAATAAGAAAGACTGAACCAGCGTGTATGAATACTTGACAGTATATGAAAAGGATAATACACAAGTATTAATCTTTGGAAACACATGGTCAGTTAATCAATAACGGTCATGTATGAATGTTATTCCCAGATTATGTGCAAGATTAACAAGATGAACAATTTCTCAATCAAATGTCATTGATTTAAACTCCATAGATTACAAGTTCTCTCTTTACTTTCTCTCACTACAATATACAAAATGATACGCTCTTCTCTAATAAGCTCTTCTCTAATAAGCTCTGTAAGTTCATATTGCAAATACAAGGACAAAAGGTATTTATACCTCAAACACATTACAAGGAACAAAAACAAAACTAACTAAACATATTTTGACTTTAGTTGACTTTGACTTTGCAATCTTGAAGGCTTTGACTTGAGCTTTTGACTTTCCACTCTTGATGATCTTGTGTGCTCTAACATTCTCCCCCTTTAGATTCAAGATCATGTCCAAAAAGATATGCATTGACACTCCCCCTTTGGATAAACTTGTACTTCTCTTCAAATGAACTTCATCTTTAAAATACGTTCTCCCATTTTGGGATAAAAACTGATCTTCTCAAGCAATCAACATTCTCCCCCTATTGAGATGAAAATTGATAATCTTCTCTTGAATATTGATCTCCCCTTCTTGTGATCTTTAATATTCTCCCCCAAAGACTTTGATAAACAACATCATCTCTAGCAAGGAAATTATCTTCGGTTGTAGCTCACTTTTCTCTTTCCAAAATAATCTTCAAAGAAAACTTCTTGAACTTTCTTGACTTCTTGAAATTTCTCCTCATATCTCTGAAAATGAACTTTCACAAACTTGCATTTCTTGACAATTTCTCTCATATATAACATTTCTTGACTATTTCTCCCCCTTTTTTTATGATGAAGAGCATAGAAATCATCAAAACTGTCTTCAAGAAATGTCATGAAACTTTTCTGACCAATAATCTTTGTCACTGAGCCACTGAACATTCGTCAATTCATATTATATTCTTTCGAATCTCTGCAAATTCAAAAAAATAAGAATGTAATACCTGAATCAAAAAATGAATCAGTTAATAATGCCTGTCAGTAGCACGAAGCAACTGTGTGTAACAAATACACATTGGAAAGGAGCTTTCTGATGTTCACTCCCCCAGGTCTTCCATTCAATCATCGAATAACACAAGGTTAAACTATGAACGTTTTGACAGAAAAAGGAATTTTCTGTGTGCTCGTGCATGTGTTTGAAAGAATTAAGCACAGATGATTTCTTATGTATTAGGCTCAAAATTGTGTAAACCATTGAGACAACAACAGTTAAACACAAACTCTATTATGCATGATCGAAGTGCGAAGGTGGGGCATACTTCTTTGTTTTTCAATATCCAGATTTTCCAAATGAAAACCAGATAGATTATGTGTTGTGTCCCCTTGAAATATGAAACATCTTCTTTTTTAGAAGAAAATGAGTAGCTGGTGGGTTTTTTTTTATCAAGAGTTGGCATGGGCTAGTTGCCTGTTTCAATGATGATCACGAAGAATTGTGAAACACCAGCAATGTGGCCGCCCGACTCAAAAAAAGTTGGTGCAGAGTTTGATATTCTTTTACTCTGTTCTCTCACCTTCTTTCTTTTTAACATTGAGCTCGCTTCTAACCAAACTCTCATTTTCATTTTACCTCATCACACAAACCCACACTCAAGGATTAACTTCTTGGGTAGGAAACACTGGTTAACGTGAATCCACAGAAGTCCAGTTAAGTCCTCACACAATGAACCCATGTAATCCTATAAGTACAATGTTGCTCAAACAGTTTAACTTTGCAGTTAAAGCACATGTATATAAGTCAGATGTTTGTATGCTCAATGAGATAATAAAGAAGAGTTGAGCATTTGTAATCATGAAGATATTTCAAAACAAGTATATTGAATGAAAGAAATGAATACAAGAAACTGGTTTGAAAAACTGACATTGTATGATAAAGATCAAATAGAATGATTTAGCAATTAAGGCTTAGGTCAGCAAAAATTGGATATTGTCTATACGAAACAATATATTGACACTCTTGAAAGAAATGTTTGGAAATGAAATCAACGCTCAAATATTTGAATATCAAGCGGGGTGTATCACCATCGAAAAATATGTTCAATTTGAGACATGGTGATAACATATTCAATAAATATTTTAAACCGGTGTGTGTGAATACTTGAAAGTATAGTAAAAGATAAAACGCAATTATTTATCTTTGGAAACATACGGTTTATTAAACATTGAAGCACATATAACAAGAAAACATTTAAAATCACACTTCTATATTCATAAAATCTTTTTAAGAATCAGAAGTGGTTTGAACATTTAAGAATATGTTTTTCATATTTGAATGTTGTCCTTCTTTCAGACACGTATGATATTAAGATTAGAAATAAACCTTTTGCTCAGTCTTTGTCAGGATCGAATTCTCAACAAGAATAAATTCTCAGAAACTAATATCAAAGAAGTTGCGGAATAACACTTTGATATTCAATGTAACAGTAAACAAAATAGTATATGATCAACAACTTGTAAACTTGTATTGAATGCTTGAAGTTACAAGATTAAACACACAACCTCAATATTGATGAACAGGCTCACCAATACGAATTCTACTTCTCTAGAATTAGGAACTATGCCTTGAGGTTGATTTTCTCTAAAACTTAGAATGAATGAATTGATTCTAAACTATTCTATCAATTCTATACATATACTGAATAAAAGATAATTACAATAAATAAACTATCTTCAGTATATCTTCCATGAATATCTTCAGCTTTCCATGTTTATCTTTAACCACGATCTCTTCATCATTATCTTCACATTATCTCTGAAGCAGCATTAACTTGGTCTTAGCAGCATTAACTACTAAGCAGCACTAACCACTAGCAGTACTAACTTTGTTCAAGCAGCACTAACTTTGACTAGCAGTATTAATTCTACTGGCAGTAGTAAAACTCAGCAGTATTAAGTTTGAAGTCTTCTAGTAGTAGTAATTCTGAACTAGCAGCATTAACCATACTTGAGCTTTTCTTCAGTTCCCAACAATCTCCCCCTAACTTGACTTTTAGGAAGAGAAGTCAAGTTCTTCAGATTTGATCTTCAAGATGCTTTCAACACTTCAGTTCATACTCCTAGATTAGGATCCAAACCCAAACTTTGATTTATAATCCTGCTAACCACAACCTTTGCCATTTCTGAATCTTTTGAACAAATAAGCTTGGCATTCAACATTGCTTGTTGTTTACCCTTGCTGTGCTCATATATCTTGTCCACCAAGTAGTATTCATGATATGCTCCATTCACAGTGATGACATAGACCCCACATCTTTCAAATATCTTCCAGTTTTCTATCCTTAGGAATTTATTCTCCAGATGCAAATCCCTGATCACATGTTGAACTTTACTAGGTTCAAACATCATGCACAAGTACTCCATGACTAATCTGATTAATTTTTTTTCTTCTCCTGTCAGCTCCTTTTCATACAATCTCATTCCAACTTTAAACATCTCTTCTAGATCTGCTCTTGTACAACTTCTGATGAAACTTCCCCAAGTAGGATACACCTCATATATGTCCCCTAGCCTCTTAATCCTAAAGAATTTCTTTCTTTGATCTTCCAGGATATCCCAAAAGATGATTTCAGGAGCTTGGATAGAGATAGGATCTGCTTGTATTGGATCATCATTTGTTAAAGTCATGAACAATTCAACCTGCTCATTAGAATGCTTGTTTGATGATTCTGAATTCTGAGTTGGTTCTGCTGAAGTTGTAACAGGAGGTTCAGCTTCAGATTCTGCTCTTTCTTCAATTCTTTGTCTTTTGGACTGCATCTTGGAAGCTATAGACTTTACTCTCTTTGAAGACTTTACTTTCACCTCAACATTCTCTTGCTCTTCTTTCTTTTCTTCATCTTTATCCTTTGAAGGTGTGGTCTCCTCAGGGAATGGTTGTTGGATGTTGAGATCATGTCTCTCTTTCATCCTTTTTTCTGCTTCTTCCCTTTGAGAAGAATCCCCTTGGAGCTTTGCCATTTCCTTCTTGTAGAGCTCCTCAACTTGACTGTAGGCCATGTTTGTGAACATCTCCCCCTTGACTCCAATTGCACCTTTCAGGAAATTTATCATTTTTCTTCTTTCCTGATTGGCCAAAAAGGTCTTGGAGGGTTGTCTCTTCTGCTTTTTGAGTGGCATCCTTTTGACTTGTACTTTCTTGGCCTGAGCTGCTGCTGTTTTCATGCTCTTCTGATACTCTTCATTTAGTTTTCTGGCCATATTTAGTGCAAGCTCTCTATCCTTCTCAGATTGAAGTTGTTCCTCCTTTCCATTTCTGCCTGAAGCTGCTTTGCCACTTCTTCATCCAGCTCAATCTGATTTTTCCTCTTTGAGGGTTGTTCAGGTTCAACCATCTTAGCTTTACCCTTTGTATCCTTCAAACCTGCCTCACTTCTTTCTTTTGTCTTCTTTTCAAGGCCTCCTTCATTGATGACCACTCCCTTGGCCTTTTGAGTAACCTTAGGAGTGTCATTCTTTGCTTTTACCAAAGTTTCAGCTATTTCCAATTTTTCAACAGATAGCCCTGTTACTGCTGCTACCTGTTCTGTTATTGCTGCTGCTTGAACCTTATCTGTTTCTACTGCTTGTGCTTCTGTTTCTGCAGCTTTCTCCCCCTTAACATCAAATCCCATCTCAGAAATACTTTCCTTTTCTGCTTCAGCGTCTGAATTCTCCCCCTTGTTGAAAGCATCATTAGCATTTTTCCTCTTCTTCAAAATAAATTGCCTTCTCCTCTTCTTTTGCACCAATTTTGTGACCATTTTCTTCAGTTTGGTAATCTGTACTTGTTGAGACAGGATTACCAGCTTCAACTCTTCAATTTATTTCCCTTGTTTGATGACATCCATATTAATGTTGCCCATTGTTTCCATCAATTCATTGTAGTCATATCTGTCCTCACCTTCTCCAGGAGTGTTACCCCCTTTTGAAGGATCATGGGATCTTTTAGTAGTGGAAGCCTGCTGCCTAGCAGAAGCACTATCCACCCCCTTGGTTTCTTGGCACCGGGGACCTTTGAATGATTGCTCATTCAAAGTTGCCATGGGGAAGGTCTTAGATATGTTACCATTATCTTTCTCTGTGCTAGCAGAAGTAGTGGCAGCCTTCTCACCCATATGCTCTTCCATCTCCTTAGAGAGCACCTCCTGAGGGTTGGGAGACACCCTGTTGGTTTCCCTTTGGATATTCTCTAAAGGAGAATTCTCCCTTAGAGGGCTTAAAGGCTGAGTGGGTGAAGGTACAAGAAGGGAAGGAGCCTTCTTTACCTGTTTTCTTTGATAAGTTTGGGTGATTGGTGAAGTTGGTTTGTCAAGAAGAGATTGAGGAATTGATTTAGAGAGGGAAGGTTGGGATTGGCTAGCAGTGGGTTGGTCTAATGGGGGCCTTGACCCTGCTACCATACCTTCATTAGTTTGGGACACCACCATCATTGTTGAGAACAATGGGGTGTCTACTCCTTCCGAGTCCCCAGCAGATCTTCTCATATTTGAGAAAATGTTGCCTTTAGGGGGTTTTGGTACATATATCCCATCAGAATGAGGAATATCCGTCAATTCATGGGTGATAACTGATTGAACAAAACTGGGGTACATATAAAAGCTCTTTTTGTTTCCCAAGTTTGAGACAAGATCATTGAAAATCATTTGGGAAAAATTATACTTTCTGGCAGTGGCTAAGCATACCAGAGCATGAGCAATGGTGCTACTGAACTCACTCCATCCAGTAGTCTTTTTAGAGATACAATGCATAAGGGTATGGACAAGGAAACGCCATTGAGGTGAAAATTTTGCTTTTAAGAACTTGAACACACCCAATGGGCCTCCATACCCCATTCTTGTAAGAGTAGAAAACAGTTCATCATTAGAGATAGAAGTTATACCAGAGGCATCGTCTAGACGTAGACTGATGCGAATTACCTCTTCAGTAACTGTCAATGGCTTGCCACACACCGTCGTCTTGATCATTTGCACACCATTCTCAGTAACAATGGTGGCATGTGCCCATAATTGCCTTTGATGCTCGATATAGATTGATGGAGACACTGTCAGTGCATAGGCAATATGGCTAGTTTTCAGAAAATCCACTATCTGATGAAATCCTGCAGCTTGCTTTGGCTTTTGGAGCATCGTTATTTCATTGTGCTCGTCAATGAATGCCATTGATGCCATTGATCTTTGAAAGTCCTTGACTGAACACTTGATACTTGAGAGAAAGAGGGTTTAGAGCGCAAGAGAATAGTATGCAAAGAGTCGTTATGAACCTTTTAGGCGGGTAAAGAGTATTTATAGTATTCGGTACATAAGCAGTATTAACCTAGAGCAGTATTAACTAATAAGCAGTACTAACGGCTAGCAGTATTAACCACTAGCAGTATTAACTGAGAAGAGCAATATTAACGGCGAGCAATATTAACTAACTAGCAGTATTAACTGAGAGCAGTATTAACTACTAGCAGTATTAACTAACTAGCAGTATTAACTGAGAGCAGTATTAACTGAGAGCAGTATTAACGAACTAGCAGTATTAACTGAGAGCAGTATTAACTAACTAGCAGTATTAACTGAGACCAGTATTAACTACTAGCAGTATTAACTAACTAGCAGTATTAACTGAGAGCAGTATTGACCACTTGCAGTATTAACCGTGCACTGGCAGTATTAAAACTGTACTGGCAGTATTAACCATACTTACTCTTTTAAGCTTGTGATACACTGAGTACTGCTATACATATCCTGAAAAAGAAGATTAGGACCACCAAGAAATAACAATATACAGGTATTTAACCACTTTTTGAGAAAGGACTTATTCAAAGTTGATCATTCCCACATTTGTTACCAAGAAAGTGAATCTACCCACATCAAAAGATTTAGTGAATAGATCAGCAAACTGGTTATCAGTGTGAACTTTTACAACTTGAATAAGTTTCTTTTCATTACAGTCTCTTATGAAGTGATACCTGATCTCAATGTGCTTTGTCTTTGAGTGCTTGACAGGATTATTCACAATGCTAATAACACTGCGATTATCAATAAAAGTTGGAGTGTGTAGAAAGGTTACCCCATAGTCCAACATTTGATTCTGAATCCATAAGACTTGAGAACAGCAACTTGCAGCTGCTATATATACTCTGCCTCTGTTTTAGATGTGGACACTGTGGTTTGTTTCTTGCACTGCCATGACACTAGTCTTGCACCCAAAAACTGACATCCTCCAGATGTAGATTTTCTGTCCAAGTTTGCTCCACCTAGATCACTATCTGAGTATGCAAGTAGGTCAAAGGATGAGTCATGAGGATACCAAAGTCCCAATCTGGGTTGCCCTTTGAGATATCTGAATATCCTCTTAACAACTTGATAGTGAGATTGCTTTGGCCTAACTTGGAATCTTGCACATACACAGACTGGAAACATTATATCTGGCCTAGAGGCTGTAAGATACATGAGAGAGCCAATCATGGATCTATAATGATGAACATCCATATCCTCCCCCTCAAGATCTGCTGTTATCTGCTTGTGTGTCTCCATAGGTGTGCTGGCAGGTTTTGAATCTGAGAAACCAAATTTGGTTAGAATGTCCTGCACATACTTGGACTGACAGATGAAGATTCCATCTGACTTCTGTTGAACTTGGAGTCCAAGGAAGAAAGTAAGTTCCCCCATGGAACTCATCTTGAACCTTTGATGCATTAGTTCCTCAAACTCCTTGCACATGTTGTCTCTTGTTGATCCAAAGATAATATCATCAACATAGATTTGGACTAGCAAGATATCCTTCTTCTTTCTCTTGATGAATAGAGTCTTATCAATGACTCCTCTTTCAAAGCCATTTTCCAAGAGATAGGATGACAGAGTGTCATACCATGCTCTTGGAGCTTGATGTAGTCCATAAAGTGCTTTCTTCAATTTGTATACCCTGTCTGGATAGCTTGGGTTTTCAAACCCTGGTGGTTGATAGACATATACTTCTTCTTCAATTGAACCATAAAGAAATGCACTTTTCACATCCATTTGATAGACTTTGAATTTCATATAGGAAGCATAAGCCAGGAATAATCTAATTGCTTCTATCCTGGCCACAGGTGCAAATGTTTCATCATAGTCTATTCCCTCTTCTTGTGTATACCCTTGAGCCACCAGCCTTGCTTTATTCCTTATCACTATACCTCTTTCATCTCTCTTATTCCTGAAGACCCATTTTGTCCCTATTGCTCTTTGGCCTTTAGGAAGGTCTACCAGATCCCAAACATCTTGCAGTTTGAATTGCAGTAGTTCTTCTTGCATTGCTTCTATCCAACTGGACTCTTTCATAGCATCATGTGCCTTTTTAGGCTCAAGCTGGGATAAAAAGCAAGATAGCACTGTATGCTGTTGGTCTTGCATTTCTTGAAGCCTACTTTGATTTCTAGTCATCATAGGAGAAGATATATCTCCTATTACCAGTTGTGGAGGATGATTCTTTTGTATTCTGGTGTGATGACTAGGTTCTTCATTAAGTCCCACCTCTAGATTAGAGTCATTCAAGTCAACTGACGTATTTTCAGCAGCTACTTCTGGTTCTTGATTTTCTTGATTCTCCTCATCTCTACTTTCTTCTTCACTCTGACTTGGTCCAGTAGATGGTTCCTTTTCACATAAGTCCACTGTTGGTATGGGAAAGATCACAGATTGAGATATACTTTCTGGAACTTGTGTAGTCCCTGATCCTCCACTCCCTGTACCTGTATAATCATCACTACTGAAACCAAAAGAGTTAGTTAGTGAGTCAATGTCAAATAGCCACTAAGGACCAGACCCAATAGGATTTGGTGTGTTCTCATTGCATTTGACATTGTCACTTTCTTCAATTATTCTGGAAGAAGAGTTAAAAACTCTGTAAGCCTTACTCTGAGATGAGTAACCAACAAGAAATCCATCATCTGCTTTGCTATCAAACTTACCTAAGTGAGATTTGGTATTGAGAATAGTACAAGGACACCCAAATGGTTTAAAAAATCCAATGAAAGGTTTTCTTTTATTTAAAAGCTCGTATGGGGTCTTGTTCTTTGGCTTGACCACTAGAACTTTGTTTTGGACATAACAGGCAGTATTAACTGCTTCAGCCCAGAAGGTAATTGGCAGTTTTGAATCAGCCAACAGAGATCTAGCAGCCTCTATTAGTGTCCTATTTCTCCTCTCAGCAACTCCATTTTGTTGAGGAGTCCTAGGTGCACTATATTGTCTCTCAATGCCTTTTTCTTCACAAAAGGTGTTTAGATCAAGATTTTTAAACTCAGTCCCATTATCTGATCTAATGACTTTTACTTTTTGATTAGTTTGGTTTTCAATTCTTAGGATAAAGGATTTGATCAGTCCACTTGTCTCATCCTTAGTCCTTAGAAAATATACCCAGGTAAATCTAGAGTAATCATCAACAATAACCAAGCAGTAAGATTTCTTGCCTATACTCATAACATTTGAAGGACCAAACAGATCCATATGCAATAACTAGAGACAAGAAGAAATTAAGTTTAACTCTTTGGTCTTATGAGAAGTTTTGTGTTGTTTGCCTTTAAGACATGCAACACAATGATCATCACATGAGAATACTTTTGAAGGTAAACCTCTTACAAGATTGTTTTTAACAAGTTTGTTCATAGTCTTGAAATTCATGTGACACATCCTTCTGTGCCATAGAGAGGATTCATCCACAGAAGCTTTTGAAACAAGACAGTTCAGGGATGAATCACTATCAACATTGTCCATATCTAGACAGTACACATTGTCCTTTCTTGGAGTTTTAAGTAGTATCATGCTTTCATCAACTACCTTGAACCCTGGAGCAAGGATCATACACTCAGTATTTGTAAATATTATGCTATGTTATTTGTCACAAACCTGTGATACACTTAACAGGTTGTATTTCAATTGATCAACATAGTAGACATCCTCAAATGTCATCTTACCTTTGGTAACATTACCTTTTCCACTTATTTTACCTCGAGTAAGATTATCTCCAAATGCAACATATCCTCCATTGATATGCTTGAAATCTTGAAGGCATGACATGTTGCCTGTCATGTGCCTAGAGCAACCACTATCAACATGCCATATGCTCTTTCCTTTGAGCTGTTGGTTGCCCTGCACAGAAGATAAATCAGTTAGTATGAATTAGGAACCCAAGCCAAAGTGGTCTTGGGTACCCCTTTCTCATCAAAATACTTGCATTCTTTCTTGACAAGATTTTTAAACTTTGACTCCTCATTTTTGGAGTACTTTGTCACAATGATAGGCTTGGAAACATTTTTGCTAAAAGCAATACTGATTTTAGAAGTACTAACTACATTAGCAGCACTTACATGCTTAGCAGTACTAACCTTGTTAGAAGTAGTAACTGTGTTAGCAGCATTAATATTTTCAGCAGTACTAACACTGTTAGCAGTAGTAACTGTGTTAGCAGCATTAATATTTTCAGCAGTACTAACACTGTTAGTACTTCTAGGCACCCATAGTAAAACACTTTCTTTTAAAACCTTACTTTTCATAGGGCCTTTACTTTCAACAGATTTCTTCATCACATGTTTCTTTCCAGCCTTCCTATAACCAAGAGGTTTTTGCACAAATCTTTGAAAGTTCATCTGTTGATTAATAGGGTTAAAGAAACAATACTTAGCCAAATGATTCAGCTTGCCACATATGAAACAAGGTTTTGGTCTATTGATTTTATTCAGATCAACTACTTGTTTCTAAGCCCATTGATTATTCCAGTTTCTTTGGTTACCTCTTTTTATACCAGAATTTTGGCTCTTAGTTTATTGCAAGCACACTGTTTACAAGGTCCAGAATTCACAACCGTGATTTGTTTGTAATGGACCTTGTTATCCTTTCCTTTGGTCTTCTCTATCTCCTTATACTTAACCCAGATTTTCCCACATCCCTCATTGGTGATAATGTTGTTTTCTAATGGTATCTCTTTACTCACAGCATTATCCCTATTCTCACTTGCTTCTTTCTCAGTCAAATCCTTAACTACTACCTCATCCAAAGGATCTATCTTAAAAGCTTCCTCAGACAAGTCCTTTTTCTCTTTGGTCTCTAACAAGTTTGAAGTAGGAGAGATATAGTTGTTGTTGTAAGGAGGGGGTGTATTGTTGTATCCAATACCAGGCTTCATCTTATCATGAATCTGAGCCTTTAGAAGAGAATCCATTGCTTTTGAAGCATATGAAAACTTTTCTATGTCAAGCTTAACTTTAGATAATTCCTCTTTCAGCCTATCATTCTCTTCTAGGGACTTAGACAGTTTGGTTTCTAATTCATTCTTTTCCCACTTCCAATAGTTTGTGTCATAAGAGTGTTGAAGTTCATTAGCTTGAAAGCCTTTGATTTGCTCTTCAAATCTCTCTACTATCAACACATAGTCTCTTCTGTCCTTTTCTAATCTTTTGAGGTCATCACACATGCTTTGGTTGTGATCCCTGTACCTTTTGACAGTGTATGTGCAAGATTGAGTGCAAAGATTAGAAATTACCTCAGAGGGGAGATCAGACACTTCTGCCATAAGAGCTTGATTCTGAATGGCTTCCTCAACTTGGTCACTCCAGTCAAACCCCATTCCTTGTTGAGAAACAAGGGCTTGAGCATGATTCTTGTTTTGATTGTAGCCTCCATTCTGAGTTTGTTGGTGGTTGTTGTTTGGAACCTCACTTCTGCACTCTCTAGCAAAGTGTCCTTTCATGTGGCACTTATAGCATTCCACTTTTGTCTTGTCAAAACCAGCTCCATCTTCTCTTCTTTGAGAGAAGTTGTTCTTTCCTGTTCTTTTGATAAACTTCTTCACCCTCATAGATAACATGGCCATCTGCCATTTAATGTCCATCTCCTCCAGGTCATTAGGGTGAAGTTGATCCAGATCATCATTAATCAATGAACTGTTGCTGTGACTGAACAAAAAGGTTTCAAAGATAGTTTCAGTGCCTTTTTCTGAATTCACTCCACTGGCAGTACTAACTGCTTCAGGGTTGGCAGTAGTATCAGTAGATGCTGATAGAAGTGCAGCATTGTGAATATAACCAGTGGGCTTCTTCTTGGTTTCTACCTCAGTTTCAAAGACTCTTAGATCATTATATAGATCATCAAGTTCCTTCTCTTCCAGATTATCACTCTGCCTATATGAGACAGTATACATAGTCCATTCATCCCCAAGAGATCTGAGAAACTTTCTGTTGATGTCATCTTGCTCCATCTTCACTCCTACAGTAGCCAGTTCACCAATGAGCTTGTTGAACCTATCAAAAGTTTGAGTCATAGACTCATTCTTTGAAGAAGTGAAGTTCTCATACTGCTGCTTTAGAACATCTCTTTGATTTCTTTTGATGCTTTTAGTTCCCGCAAATCTTTTCTCTAGGGAATTCCAGAGAATCTGAGCATCAGTGCAGTTGCAAAATTGGTGCTGATATTCATTGGGGATTGCCAAGAGCAGAGTGCTCAAGGCTGTTGGGAACTGAAGAATTGATCAAGTATGGTTAATGCTGCTGGTTCAGAGTTACTACTGCTAGAAGAATTCAAGGATAATACTGCTGAGTATTACTACTGCTAGTAGTTAATGCTGCTAGTCAAAGTTAGTGCTGCTTGAACAAAGTTAGTACTGCTTAGCTAGTTAGTACTGCTAGTGGTTAGTGCTGCTTAGTATTTAATGATGCTAAGACCAAGTTATTGCTGCTTGAAGAAATTAATGCTGCTGAACGTAGTTAGTACTGCTTATGACTTGAAGATCCGAATGACAGCTGGAAAGATTAAAGATATTCATGGAAGGCTTGAAGATAATGATGGAAGATATACTGAAGATATGTTTATTTATTGTAATTATCTTTTGATTCAGTATATGTATAGAATGTATAGAATAGTTTAGAATTAGTTCATTCTAAGTTTGAGAAATTCATTCTAAGTTAGAGAAATTCATTCTAAGTTAGAGAGAAAATCAACCTCAAGGCATAAATCCTAATTCTAGAGAAGTAGAATTCGTCTTGAAAGAGTCTGTTCTTCAAGATTGAGGTTGAGTGTGTAATCTTGTAATTTCAATTATTCAATACAAGTTTACAGTTTGTGATTCATATTTACTGTTTGTGATTACTGTTTTATTGAATATCAAAGTGTTATTCCGCAAACTTCTTTGATATTGTTTATGAGAATTAATTCTTGTTGAGAATTCGATCCTGACAAGTGGTATCAGAGCTAGTATTCTCAGAAACCTGCAATCATCATTCTTCCTTGAAATCAGAAATCATCAATGGCTAAAGTTTCAAATTCTTCAAGCACAGAAATCCCCACAGAGGTAATGTCTAATCTTTGCTCTAAAACTTGTATGGAAACTGTTAAAAGGTACAGGGATCACAACCAGACAATGAGTGATGACCTTAAAAGATTAGAGAGAGATATAAAAGACTATGTAAGAATTGTTGAGAGATTTGAGGAACAGATCAAAGTTTTCCAAGCCAATGAACTTCAACATTCTTATGATACAAATTACTGGAAGTGGGAGAAGAATGACCTAGAACTTCAGCTGAAAAAGTCTAAAGAGGAGAATGAGAAGATAAAAAGTGAGTTTGAGAAAGCCAAGCTGGATATTGAGAAATTTTCCAATGCTTCTAAAGCAATGGACTCTTTGCTCCAAACTCAAATCCATGACAAACTTAGAAGAGGAATAGGCTATAACACCACACCACCACCATACAACAACAACTACATTCCTCCTATATCAGACTTACTAGAGACCAAGGATAGGAAGGAATTGCCTGTTGGAGCCACTAAGGTAGATCCTTTAGACAAAGTGGTGGTTGAAACAGACTCTGAAGAAGAAAACTCTAGTGAAAAGAGTAAGGAGAACACTGTGAGTGGTGAGATTCCTCTAGAAAATAACATTATCACCAATGAGGGATGTGGAAAGGCTTGGATCAAGTCTAAGGACATAGAAAAGACTGAGGGAAAGTCTGAGAAGGTCCATTATAAGCAAACCACAGTTTTGAATCCTGTCCCTTGCAAACAGTGTGCTTGCAATAAATCTGAGCCCCAAAAACATGATAATCCAAGGGGAAATCAGAGAAATTGGAATAATCAGTGGGCACAAAAACAAGGGGTTGATCTGAGTAAAATCAATAGACCAAAACCTTGTTTTATCTGTGGAAAGCTTAATCATCTTGCCAAACACTGTTATTTCAACCCTATTAACCAAAGAGTCACTTTTCAAAGAAAACCACAAAACTCTTTTGGTTATAGGAATAAAAGATGGAATCAAATGGCTGAGAACAGAGCTCCTAAAAAGTCTCATGCTCAAAACAAGTTTGCTAATACAAAGAAAAATGCTCCAAATAAGCCAAGGAGTAATTTAAAGACAAAGAAAGCAAACAACTTTGTTCAAGTTTGGGTTCCAATTGTAAAGAAACCTGTTAGTACTGCTATCCCAGATAGTACTGCTAACAGAAACAGTGCTGCTGCAACCAACACTACTGCTAACAAGGATAGTGCTTTTACTAGTATTAATGTTGCAAAGCCTATAATCTTGACAAAGTATTCCAGCCATGAGATTCCTAAACAACTCATCTAGACCAAACTGACAGATTATATAAATGAGAAAGGACAACCCAAGACCACTTTGGTTTGGGTTCCATCCAAGACTAACTGATTTATCAAGTGTGCAGGGCAACCAACAGCTCAAGAGGAAGAGCATTTGGCATGTAGATAGTGGTTGCTCTTGGCACATATCAAGTAACATGGACTGCCTTCAAAGCTTCAAAAGGTTTGATGGAGGACATGTTGCTCTTTGTATGATACTCCAGATGGAGGTAAGTTCAAAGGTAAGACAAATAGTTAAAGAATGATGGAAAATGGAGAGATGGAATAAAAGTGTGAGGTATAAGTGAAAGGTTATGGGCAACACAGGCTTAAAAGGTGTAAGTGCAGTTAATGCTGCCAGTGCAGTTTTACTACTGCCAGTTCTCAGTTAATATTGCTAGTGGTTAATACTGCTTTCAGTTAATACTGCTAGTGGTTAATACTGCTAGTTCAGTTAATACTGCTAGTTGTTAATACTACTCCCAGTTAATACTGCTTTTAGTTAATACTGCTCTCAGTTAATACTGCTAGTTAAGTTAATACTGCTAGTGGTTAATACTGCTTTCAGTTAATACTGCTAGTGGTTAATACTACTCTCAGTTAATACTGCTAGTTAGTTAATACTGCTAGTAGTTAATACTGCTCTCAGTTAATACTGCTAGTTAGTTAATACTGCTAGTAGTTAATACTGCTCTCAGTTAATACTGCTCTAGGTTAATACTACTTATGTTCCGAATACAAAAAATACCCTTTGCCCGCCTAAAAGTTCATAACGACTCTTTGCATACTGTTCACTTGCGCTCTAAACCCTTTCTCTCTCAAGTTCAAAGTTTTCAGGCAAGATTTTCACAAAGATCAATGGCATCAATGGCATTCATAGATGAACACAATGAAATCGCGATGCTACAGAAGCCCAAACAGGCCGCTGGGTTCCACCAGATTGTGGATTTCCTCAAGTCAAGCCATATTGCCCATGCTCTTACTGTATCACCTACAATCTATATCGAGCATCAAAGGCAATTCTGGGCAAATGCCACCATTATTACTGAGAATGGTGTGCAAATGATCAAGACAAGGGTGTGTGACAAACCCTTGACAGTTACTGAAGAAGTTATTCGCATCAGTCTACGTCTAGACGATGCCTCTGGTATAACTTCTATCCCAAATGATGAATTATTCTCTTCTCTTACAAGAATGGGGTATGGAGGCCCATTGGGTGTGTTCAAGTTCTCAAAAGCCAAATTTTCACCCCAATGGCGTTTCTTTGTCCATACCCTTATGCACTGTATCTCCAAAAAGACTACTGGATGGAGTGAGTTCAGCAGCACCATTGCTTATGCTTTGGTGTGCTTGGCCTCTGCCAGAAAGTACAACTTTTCTAAAACGATTTTCAGTGATCTTGTCTCAAACATGGGAAACAAAAAGAGTTTCTTTATGTACCCCAGGTTTGTCCAAGAAGTTATTACTCATGAATTGACGGATATACCTCATCCTGTTGGAGTATATGTACCTAAACCCCCCAAAGGCAAGGTTTTCTCAAATATGAGAAGATCTGCTGGGGACTCGGAAGGAGTAGACACCTCATTGTTCTCTACAATGATGGTGGTGTCCCAAACCAATGAAGGTATGGCAGCAGGGTCAAGGCCCCCATTAGACCATCCTACTGCTAGCCAATCCCAACCTTCCCACTCTAAATCTATCCCCCAGTCCCTTCTTGAAAAACCCACCTCACCAATCACCCAAACATACAAGAGGAAACAGGTAAAGAAGGCTCCTTCCCTTCTTGTACCATCAACCCCCAAGCCTTTAAGCCCTCTAAGGGAGAAATCTCCTTTAGGAAATATCAATAGGGAAACCAAAGGGATGTCTCCCAACCCCAAGGAGGTGCTCTCTAAGGAGGAGGAAGAGTATATGGGTGCTGAGGCTGCCACTACTCCTGCTAGCACAGAAGAGGAAAGTGGTAACATCAATAAGACCTCCCCCATGGCAACTTTGAATGAGCAATCATTCAAAGGTCCCTGGTGCCAAGAAACCACGGGGGTGGATAGTGCTTCTGCTAGGCAGAAGACATCTACTAATAAAAGATCCCATGATCCTTCAATAGGGGGGTAACACTCCTGGAGAAGGTGAGGACAGATATGACTATAATGAATTGATGGAAACAATGGGCAACATCAACATGGATGTCATCAAGCAAGGGAAAGACATTGAGGAGCTGAAACTGGTTATTCTATCTCAACAAGTTCAGATCACCAAACTGAAGAAATTGGTGACAAGATTGTTACAGAAAAGGAGAAGAAAGCAGTTTGTGTTAAAGAAGAGGGCAAGTGCTCAAGATGCTTCCAACAAGGGGGAGAATCAAGAGAATGAAACAGAGAAGGAAAGCAAACCTGAGATGGGATTTGATGTTGAGGGGGAGATAGAAACTGAAGAAACAGAATTTGCCCAAGCAGCAGAAACTGTTAATGCTGCTGAGGTTAAAGAAGCAGCAGTAACAGGGCTGTCTGTAGAAGAATTGGAAATAGCAGAAACTCTGGTAAAAGCAAAGAATGACACTCCTAAGGCTACTCAAAAGGCCAAGGGAGTAGTCATTAATGAAGAAGGGATCTCAAAGAAGCAAAAAGAGAAGGAAGTCTTGAAGGATATAAAGGGAAAAGGAAAAGAAAAGATGGTTGAAGAAGCTGAACTGCCTACAAAGAAGAAGTCTCAGATTGAAATGGATGAGGCAATAGCAAAGCAGCTTCAAGACCAAATGGAAAAGGAGGAACAGTTGCAAACAGAAACAGACAGAGAACTTGCAAAGGTCATGGCCAGAAAGTTGAATGCAGAATATCAGAAAAGTATAAAAGAAGCAGCTCAGACCAAGAAACTTCAAGTTAAAAAGATGCCAGTGATGAAGCAGAAAAGACAACCCTCCAAGACCTTTTTGGCCAATCAGGAAAGAAGAAAGATGATAAATTTCCTGAAAGGTGCAATTGGAGTCAAGGGGGAGATGTTCACCAACATGGCATACAGTCAAGTTAAGGAGATCTACAGGAAGGAAATGGCAAAGCTCCAAGGGGATTCAGCACAAAGGGAGGAGGCTGAGAGAAGAATGAAGGAAAGACATGACCTGAATATTCAAAAACCATTCCCTGAGGAGACCACACCCTCAAAAGATGAAGCAGAAGAGAAGAAGGAAGAACCTGAGAGTGTTGATGTAGAAGCCAAAGCTGGAAAAAGGGTGAAGACAATTGCTTCCAAAAAGCAGTCTAAAAGGCCCAGAGTGGAAGAAACAGCTGGTACTACAGCAGAGCATTCAGAGGTAGCTATAGCAAAATCAGTACAACTTCCAGAACAGTCAAGTAAGCCAACTTATGAGAGTATGGATCTGTACATGACAATAGTGGAACCTTTGAAGGCTGTTCCAATCTCTATGCAAGCTCCAGAGATCATCTTCTGGGATATTCTAAGAGACAGTGGAAAGAATTTCTTCAGAATCAAGAGAGCTGATGGTTCATTTGAAGCTTATTCAACATGGGGGAGAGTTATCAGAAGTTGTTCAAGAGCTGATATAGAAGAATTATACAAAGTGGGGATGAAACTTTATGAACCTGTGTTGAAAGGTACTGAAGAGAATCTTCTCAAAGTGACATTGGAATACTTGTGCATGATGTTTGATCCAGAAAGAGTGAATTATAGGATTAAAGATCATAAGCATGAGTTCATATTCAAGAAGATTGATAAATGGATACTGTTTGAAAACTGTGGAGTATACATGATTACTATTGACAACTGTTATCATGAATACTACCTGGTGGACAAAATCTATGAGCATAGCAAGGAGAAGTTAGAAGGGATGCTTAAAGCTACACTGGTATGTACAAAGGATTCAGAGATGGCCAAGATTGTGGTGAGAAGAACTGTAAATCAAAGTTTGGGCCTAGATCCAAATTTGGGAAATTGAACCTGAGGTGTTGAAAGCATCTTGAAGAGCATCTGAAGAACTTGACTTCTTTTCCTAAAAGTCAAGTTAGGGGGAGATTGTTGGGAACTAAAGAATTGATCAAGTATGGTTAATGCTGCTGGTTCAGAGTTACTACTGCTAGAAGAATTCAAGGATAATACTGCTGAGTATTACTACTGCTAGTAGTTAATGCTGCTAGTCAAAGTTAGTGCTGCTTGAACAAAGTTAGTACTGCTAGTGGTTAGTGCTGCTTAGTAGTTAATGCTGCTAAGACCAAGTTAATGCTGCTTGAAGAAATTAATGCTGCTGAACATAGTTAGTATTGCTTATGACTTGAAAATCCGAATGACAGCTGGAAAGAATAAAGATATTCATGGAAGGCTTGAAGATAATGATGGAAGATATACTGAAGATATGTTTATTTATTGTAATTATCTTTTGATTCAGTATATGTATAGAATGTATAAAATAGTTTAGAATTAGTTCATTCTAAGTTAGAGAAATTCATTCTAAGTTAGAGAAATTCATTCTAAGTTAGAGAGAAAATCAACCTCAAGGCATAGATCCTAATTCTAGAGAAGTAGAATTCGTCTTGAAAGAGTCTGTTCTTCAAGATTGAGGTTGAGTGTGTAATCTTGTAATTTCAATTATTCAATACAAGTTTACAGTTAGTGATTCATATTTACTGTTTGTGATTACTGTTTTATTGAATATCAAAGTGTTATTCCGCAAACTTCTTTGATATTGTTTCTGAGAATTAATTCTTGTTGAGAATTCGATCCTGACAAAGGCCTTCATCTCTGTCTGTCTGATCTTCCTCTCACCATCTGTCTTTGGTGGAGGTCTTTTCCCATCTGGTCCAATCTTTCCTGCTTCAGAAGGACCATTCTCAATGATATCCCACATTGAGTAGTCAGTGAGAAGAATGTATTGTCTAATTCTGATCTTCCACATGTCAAACTCACTAGGTTTGAGCATTGGAACCTTAGAGACCAGAGTACTGTTTGATTCTGCAAGGTTTTCCATGATGAATAGATATATGTTTTTGAGAGAACTAGCTCTGATACCACTTGTCAGGATCGAATTCTCAACAAGAATAAATTCTCAGAAACTAATATCAAAGAAGTTGCGGAATAACACTTTGATATTCAATGTAACAGTAAACAAAATAGTATATGATCAACAACTTGTAAACTTGTATTGAATACTTGAAGTTACAAGATTAAACACACAACCTCAATATTGATGAACAGGCTCACCAATACGAATTCTACTTCTTTAGAATTAGGAACTATGCCTTGAGGTTGATTTTCTCTAAAACTTAGAATGAATGAATTGATTCTAAACTATTCTATCAATTCTACACATATACTGAATAAAAGATAATTACAATAAATAAACTATCTTCAGTATATCTTCCATGAATATCTTCAGCTTTCCATGTTTACCTTTAACCACGATCTCTTCATAATTATCTTCACATTATCTCTGAAGCAGCATTAACTTGGTCTTAGCAGCATTAACTACTAAGCAGCACTAACCACTAGCAGTACTAACTAGCTAAGCAGTACTAACTTTGTTCAAGCAACACTAACTTTGACTAGCAGTATTAATTCTACTAGCAGTAGTAATACTCAGCAGTATTAACTTTGAAGTCTTCTAGCAGTAGTAATTCTGAACTAGCAGCATTAACCATACTTGAGCTTTTCTTCAGTTCCCAACAGTCTTAAATCTCATCAAGTTAGGTTTAAGTCTTATATGATATGATCATGTAAGCTCTCTCTCACTTCGGCAAAAATCACAAGTTGTCAAATTACAAAGTTTTATTCACAAAAATTTATTGAAAAGTAAATACATAAAGCAATAAAACGTTTAAAGTACGAGTTCTGATTAGATGTAATCAGAAGTCATATACTCCCCCTGAAATATTGCATTAACAATAATTGAAATCAGGAAAAATATGTACTCCCTTTGAAGGTTGATCTTCTCATTTAGATATAGTACAATCTCATATATGCACGGAGTATAACATCTTTTGTTTGTTGAAGTACGAGTCCTAAACTGTTGAGTCAAACTCTTTATCATTGAAGTACGGGTCCTGAACTGTAGTATTCAGAAGCCTTAGGAATTTTCACAACCGTAGGAATTCGCACACAACACAGAATTCGTACAACACATAGAATTCACATACAAAGATATGCGAATTCTACACAATTTGCATGAAGCTATATGCGAAATCTTAGGAATTCACATGTAGCTATATGCGAATTCTTAACAATTCGCACAAGACTGTTATGCGAACTCTTGACTTTTCGCATTCAAGCATATGTGAATTATGTTCTTTGAGTATTTTCAACAAACTTTTCGTATCTGAGAGTTATGTGAAATCGCACTTTTCGTTTGAAAGAATATGTGAATTCTGAGGATTTCGTACACAACTCTCATGCAAATTCTACACATAGATTTTTCAAAAAAACTAGTGCCACGCGAGTTCTTCATTTTATGCGAGTTCTTCAGATCTCAGACCAAAAATTCAATTTTGAACTCGAATTCGATCCAAAACTTTGAATTATCTTCTGAAAACTTACCAATTCATCCACGAACACTCTCTGAACAGATTACAATCAATGAATTTCAAACAACAACTGTTGACCCCAAATGTTCTGTTTGTTAAAGTGTGGAAAATACCCAAGTCATATTTCAGAGGACTTCCAAAGATAGACCTCAGAGGGCATAGACTTCAGAGGACGAAGACTTCAGAGGAAAAACCTGCCTCTAAAGTACTTATCAGAGATTGCAACTTTCAGCAGAAGAAATCAGAGATGGCTTCATCAGAGGCTCTGAAGACATTCTCTCTGAAGATGGCGCTGAAGACTTTCCTGAAGTTTCAGAACAGATAACCAATCACTTAGTGATAAGATTTACTTTATAGAGTAGGTTAATGTTCAAACATGTCTTGAGCTTACCTATTAGGTAAGACACTGTTCAAGCATGCTTCTATTTGTCATAATAGTACACTGTTTACTTTATGGTCCTATAAATAGGACCATCAATCCTTTGACAAAAGTGTGCTTTTTTATATCTTGTACAAGAAGAATCAATTGAATATATCTCACGAAGATCTTGTTCTTTGTACTTGCTTTATATTTGAACTGTGATATTTGAATCTGCTTTTGATATTAAACTATATTGCTTCCGCTGTCTATACTCTTGTTGTTTATATCATTATTGTTATAATATTAAATCTGGGACCCAACAATTGGTATCAGAGCCTCTTTTGTTTTCTAAAACAAAGAAAGATCATATCTGCATACTCGGATAGATTTAATTCTTACTGATTCAAGCTTTTATTATCTGTGCATGTTTATGTAAACCCTGGTTTATTAAACTTCATATGCTCCAGATTTAAAAGTAAATCACAGTTACATCATTTAATAGAAAGATCTTCATAGAAAAGCATCAGTTCTTCAAATCTTCATCTTTTCTTCACAAAAATGGCAAACTCAAGCATAAGTGCCATTTATACAGCCAGATCATTAACCAAAGCTCCTACACTTCTAAGGGATGAATATCCTCAATGGAATATAAAGATGGTAAATTTCTTAGAAGGCATGGACAGGGATCTGTTAAGATCAGTGAACGATGGACCTCACCAACCAATGGTGTTGGTACCAAGAGTTCCAGCAACAACAAATACTGCTGAAATCCCTGCTTACTATGAAAAGAAAACTTCAAACTTTACGGATGAAGAAACTAACATGATGGATAATGATTCAAAAGATGTTAGATTACTTATAATGGCCATTCCCAATGATATCTTCCAAGAACTTGATTCTTGTGTAACTGCAAAAGAGATATGGGATCAGTTGTTAAATCAACTTGAAGGAGGCCTACAAACTCAAAAGAACAGGAGAAATCTTTGTATCAATGAATATCATGATTTTCATGCATTACCCGAAGAAACCTTACATCAAACATACTCAAGGTTTAACATCCTCATCAACAAATGCAGAAAATTTGGGGTCATGAGAACAAAAGAAGAAAACAATGTTCTCTTTCTTAAAAGTCTAAATAAAGAATGGTCACAACTGTCAATGTCGATACAAGACAATCAAAATCTTGAATCATGGTCATTAACTGACATTTATGGTACCTTGGTAGCACAGTAAAAAGAAGTTGTTAAACAAAAATCAAAAACCTCTTTAGGTGGTCCACTTGCACTCATGTCAGAACAGAAGGGTGTAGCACAAGAATGCAGAAATGCAGAAAAAGACAATTGTTCAAAAAGGGAATCTAAATAAAAATCCAAGAAGGTTCTGATGTCTGAAGAAGTTGAACACTCAGATTCTGACTCAGATGATGACATCAATGCCTTTGCCAAATCTCTTGCATTAATCACCCATCAATTTAACAAGAAATTTGGCAAGAAAATCTTTGAAGGAAGAAGAGATAATGAAGAAGGAAGAGGAAATCCAGAAAGAAGATTTCAGAAAACTGAATATCAACAAGATCCCATATCTACTCTGCATAGTGATCAAAAGGGCGTTCATTTCACCAATCATGATTCTTCTCAACAATCAAGATCTCAACAATCATTTCAGCCAAGGTATCCTCAACCTCAGAGGTACTTCAAGCCACAACCACAAGTACAAGCACAGAAGACAGAATCAAACACTGCTCTTCCATCAAACCAAAACGATGGAAGATGTTTTAGATGTGGAAAGCCAGGCCATTACTCCGCCAACTGCAGAGGTAGACTCATCAAGGATGAAGACTACTACAAAAACAAGTACAAGTACAATGTCAAAGAAAGAGTACTTGTAGGAGAGAGGAAGGCTGGCTGGCTGTCAGACTCAACAAGCGATGGAGAGGAAGAACCCACCAATCTCTGTGGTATGGCGTTCACAGATGATCAAAGTGACGGATCATCAGAGGACTACTCTGAAAAGGTAAACTCTCCTTCCACCTCTGAAAGTGATCTTGAATTGGATGTTATTAAACTAACAGATGAATTTCAAATCCTAAAGCAAAAACTTGTTGAGGAAAAAGAAAAAGCAAAACAAATGACAAAAGATCTTAAATTTTACAAAAGAGAAAAAGATCTTCTTGAATCAGAAAAGAGAGATATTTTTGTTCAAAAATCTGATCTTGAAAAAGCTCAGAAACAAAAGGAAAAATCATTTTCAGAAAAATTCAAAGAACTTGAGAAAGTTTTAAAAGTTAAAGAAGAAGAAGTAAAAAAATCTGAGTATGAAAGACTCAATTCTGTTGCCTTAACCAATTTTTTCCAAAAAGGAAGAGAAATCCTACATCAATCTCTGGAAAGGAAAGAGATTCAAATCAAAAGTTATCTTGATGCTCAGGATGTTCATATAAAGATAAACTCTCAAATGGATACTCAAGGGTTTGGATTCAATGAATTGGATCCATTCACTAGATTGAAGAAAACTTCACTTTCTTCCTCTTTCTGTAAACGAAAGGTCCAGAGCTCTGACTGTCCATCACAAAACAATTTCAAGAGAATAAAAACCTCAGAGAGATAAAAAATAAGGGCTCTGAACTTTAAAAATGTAGCATACTCTGAAGTATAAAGCTTTCAAAGTTCCATCTTAAAAATAGAAAAGGAAACTTCAGAGGTATTTTTCACAAAACCTCAGAGCAATGATCCTAAAGAGATTTTTAAGTTTAATGCATTCATCAAAGATGAATCAGAGACATCTGAACAAAGTACATCTGAAGCAAGTACTTCTGAAGATGAACCTCAGAGTTCACTTAATCCAGATGCCCCTCTGTATTCACCAATCTCTGATGAATGCATCAGAACTACATTTGCGGATGACATCAAGAGAATAAATCAAGAAAATATCATAGCTGATTTAAAAAAGAAAGAAAGCATGAAAAGAATCATCAAAGACTCAAGACCTAAGAAAATTGAGAAACCATTAGAGGTAGTTATCTCTGGTAAGACTGAACGAGACTTTCTTGACTCTGAATCTGAATCTGATCTAGAGGTAGATGAACAGATTTTCTACAAACTAGAGAAAGTAATTCATAAAAAGATAGATTCCGTTGGTTCTGGAATTTTGAAAATTCCTATTTCTGTTTTAAAAAATAAACCCAGAATACCAATATGCCCTGACTTTGCAGAAATGTGTCTTCAAGCAAAAACTTCTCTGGAACTTGAAAAAGAATTACAAGAAAAGGCAAAGAATAAAACTATCAGTTCTCAACTCTACACTTATAAACCAATCAAGTTTACTCCTGGACAAAAAGGAAAATGGCAAGAAATTAACCATTCTGATCCTGTTTGTGCAGTGAGCAACAAAGAGAAGAGGATGTTTCTGAATAAG
Source organism: Arctium lappa (assembly GCA_023525745.1). Classification (NCBI taxonomy): domain Eukaryota; kingdom Viridiplantae; phylum Streptophyta; class Magnoliopsida; order Asterales; family Asteraceae; genus Arctium; species Arctium lappa. Next base: position 75,871,912 of record CM042051.1, on the reverse strand, counting down.
AGAAGGCAACATGAAAAGAAGACTGTCTCTCAAGCTAAATGAAAAGAAGTAGTTAGGAATACTTGTAATATTCCTAGTACTAATTCAAAAAGGAATCATAATGTATCGAATGCATTTAATGAAATGAAATCCTTTGCTACTACTTCTTCTTGTTCTGTAAAGTGCTATTGCATCCAACTCTTGATGAAACTAAAAAATCACTTCAAAGGTTCCCACTGTTTTCTTAATCAATCTCTGAATAAAAATTCAGAGACAAAACCTCAAAAGAAAAGGGACAATTCTGCCAAAACATCAAAAGATAAGAAGGCAAAATTTCAAAGAGATAATCAAAAGTCTAACAAAATAGGACCCATAATGAGATGGGTACCTAAGAAAATCTAATCTGTCTTGCAGAAACAGTCTATGCCGATCTGGTACTTAGATTCTAGATGTTCAAGGCATAAGACTGGAGATAAAAAGTTACTATCCTCTTTCAATGTTAAATCTGGGGGAGCAGTAACTTTTGGAGACAATATGCAATGACAGATTAAGGGTTATGGTGAGCTTACAAGAGGTAATGTTTCAGTATCAAAGGTTGCTTATGTTGATGGGTTAAAGCATAACTTGAGCAGCATAAGTCAACTTTGTGACCATGGTTTTGATGTGAAATTTCAAGAAAAACATTGTTCACTACTTCACTCAAAAACAGGTCAAGAAATGCTAAGAGATGACAGAAAGGGAAATTTATACATAATGAATTTTTCCAAACACATAAAAACTAACTCAGAGAAACAATGTCTAGTATCTCTGAACATTGAAGGTGTTTGGCTCTGGCATAAAAAGTTCTCACATCTGAACTTTTCTTCACTTGATAAATTGGTCAAACTAAATCTGGTTAAGGGATTACCATCTCTGAATTTTAACAAAGATCATCTTTGTTTTGCTTGTGAAATGGGAAAAATGAAAAGATCTTCCAACAAGACCAAAAGTGATAATAATTGTCCAAAACCTCTACATATGCTTCATGTGGACCTTTGTGGTCCTATCTCTGTATAGAGCTTGTCAGGTAAAAAGTATATCCTCATTTTGATTGATGAATACTCTAGATATAATTGGATAGAATTCATCAGAGCCAAGTCTGATGTCCCTGATATTTTAATAAGATTGTTAAAAAGATTGCAGGTTCTGTTTGATATCAAAGTTCAGAAATGCAAAAATCAACTCATATCTTTCAGAGGAAGGCATAACTCCGAACTTCTCTGCAGCTAGAACACCTCAACAAAATGGTGTTGTTGAAAGGAAAAACAGAACACTAGTTGAGGTTGCAAGAACTATGCTTGCAGGATCAGATCTTCCCACAAACTTTTGGGCAGAGGCAGTGGCAACAGCCTGTTTCACGCAAAACAGAGCTACAATTTTCAAAAGATTCAAGAAAACATCTTATGAACTCATTAACAATAGGAAACCTAATGTTAAATATTTCCATGTTTTTGGATGCAGATGTTTTATTCTAAATGATACAGTGTCTCTTGGAAAGTTTGACAAGAAAGCAGATGAAGGCAAATTCATTGGCTATTCATTAGCCTCAAAAGCTTTCAGAGTGTTCAATCAAAGAACCAGAACAATCCAAGAGAGTATCAATGTGTCTTTTGATGATGACAAAAGTCTGGCCAACAAAGATATCAATCAAATTGCCAAAAATATCTCTGAATCATCAAAGACAAGAGAATATGAACTCAACAAAATATTCGAAGATTTCTTTGATGATGAAAACTCAGAGTTTCTTTTCAGAGATATTCATAGAGCAACTTCAGAGGAACCACAAACGTCAAGTACAAATCTCTCTGGTCCCTCTGAAGTTACAACTTCTGCTTCCTTGAATGCAGGTCCAGAAATGAATCAACTTCAGAGCCTCTGAAATCAACTTCAGAGCCTCTGGAATCAACAAAAGAGATGTCTCTAACTGTCATCTCTGAAGCTCAAACTCCACCTCATGTTTATGCTCCACTCACAAGATGGACAAAGGATCATCCCCATGATCAGATCGTTGGATCACCTTCAGAGGGTGTCAAAACCAGATCAGCCACAATCAATGAATGCTTTTTTGTAAAAAATTTAAGCATCATTGAACCAAAGAAGGTAAATGAAGCTCTTGAAGATCCTCATTGGATCTCTGCAATGCAGAATGAGGTTCAAGAGTTTCAAAGAAACAAAGTCTGGACCTTAGTTCCCCTTCCTAAAGGAAAATTTGTAATTGGAACTAAATGGGTCTTCAGAAACAAAGCTAGGTTGGTGGCTAAGGGATATTGCCAAGAAGAGGGCATTGATTATAATGAAACCTTTGCACCAGTGGCTAGGCTAGAAGCAATTAGAATCTACTTAGCCTATGCTGCACACAAAGGGTTCAAAGTATATCGGATGGATGTTAAATCTGCCTTTCTGAATGGTAAATTAAATGAAGAGGTTTATGTCCAGCAACCACCTATAGTTTTAAGAATACAGAGTTTCCAAACCATGTTTATTATCTTGATAAAGCTCTATACGGACTTAAACAAGCTCCAAGAGCATGGTATGCTACTCTGTCCACATTTCTGATAAATAATGGTTTTGAAAAAGTACAATAGAAACAACCTTCTTCATAAAAATGTTCAAAAATGAGATGCTTTTAGTACAGGTATATGTTGTTGACATTATATTTGGCTCTACAAATCAAAAGTATTGTGATAAGTTTTCAGAGTTGATGAATAGTAAATTTGAGATGAGTCTTATGGGAGAATTAACATTCTTTCTATGCTTACAAGTAAAGCAAACATCAGAGGGTACTTTTATAACTCAATCTAAGTATGTCTCTGACATTTTAAAAAAATACAGACTCAATGATTCAACCTCTATGAAAACCCCTATTGCCACAGGAGTCAAGCTTGACTCTGATCTTTCGGGAAAATCTGTAGATGTCAAAACCTATAGAGGAATGATAGGTTCACTATTATACTTAACTGCAAGTAGGCCTGACATAATGTTTGCAACATGTCTTTGTGCTAGATATCAAACAAATCCAAAAGAATCTCATTTATCTGCTGTTAAAAGAATTTTCAGATACCTGAGAGGGTCACCCTCATTAGGCCTCTGGTATCCAAAACTTTCTAGTTTTGATTTAACAGCTTACACTGATGCAAATCATGCAGGATGCAAGCTTGACAGAAAAAGTACCTTTGGGTGCTGTCAGTTATTAGGCAATAAGTTGGTAAGTTGGACATCCAAGAAGCCAAACTATGTTTCAACTTCCACAACAGAGGCAGAATATGTTGCTGCTGCTAGTTGTTGCTCTCAAGTCACATGGATGCAAACTCAGCTCCGAGACTATGGCTTATAATATGACAGAATTCCAATTCTGTGTGATTCAAAAAGTGCCATAGCCATCTCTGCCAATCCAGTACAACACTCCAAAACAAACCACATTGATGTAAGGTACCACTTTCTGAAAGATCATGTTGAAAAGGGAACAATAGAGATGTATTTTGTACCAACTGAACTTCAACTTGCTGATATTTTCACAAAAGCTTTAGATGAACGAAGGTTCAATTTCTTAATTAGCAAGTTGGGTATGTTGAACATGTCTGCCTAACACAGGAAAACATCAGAGTCTCTGGTCCATTCATCAGAGCCTCTGACATGCGTAGCATGTTCAACCAGAACTTCTGAAACTAATTTTAGAGCCTTTGGACTTTTTCACAAATGGTAAAAATCATTCTTTTGTATCTCCAAGCATGTGTCAAGGGGGAGAAGATAAAGACATTATTCTTTGGTCAAGGGGGAGACAAAGAACCTTTCTTCTTTCAAGGGGGAGAAAGTGAGCTTCTCTGATACTCATATCAGAGCCTCTGATCTTGTTTCTGATATTTATATCAGAGCCTCTGATCTTGTCTCTGATATTTATATCAGAGTCTCTGATCTTGTCTTCGATATTTATATCAAACCCTCTGATCTTTTCTCATTAAACGAATATTCCAGTAAATTCTTTTAATAATAAATCTTTTGGATAACCATTCGTTTCTTTTCAAAAACCCAACTGGCGGTTTTCTGACACCAAGCGGCTCTCCCCTACACACCTCAACGTGTCACCTATTAATTAGGGGATAATGGAACATCCTTTCTGACATTGGAACTCTCAATCGCCGTTTCCATAACCTCTCCCTCTACCTTTTTTTCTGTCCATAAAAAAACCCCTTTTTCTCTTCTCATTATTCTTTACGCTCTCAGAATCCAATATCCCAAATCTCTCTTTCTAAGCTCTCATCTTTCTCAAAAACCTGCAACAATGGCGGCTCATTCCCAAACCTCAGATAACTCCAGCAAACTTGTTCCAAGCTTGAATATGGCACTGTTTGATGTTCCATTAAAAGGTAACAACTACTTTCTGGACGTCACCCCTACCAAATACGATGAGCAGTTTCGCCCAATACTATATTTTTTGACCAACTGCGAACTCAACGATGTCCTCACCAAACATGCTTCAGATATTCCTCTACGCTTTGTCCAACAATGGTGGTATTCAAGTGAATACCATGATGAAAAGGAAGTACTGGTTGGGTAAATTGACCAAGGTGAACAAAACATGAACATAAGAATCACCCCACAAACCCTAACTCGTCGATTCAACCTACTAACAAAAATTGATCTTCAAATATAAACCTTTGAGAAACTACCAACTCAAGAAGTCCTTCTTCAGTTCCTCTACCACTTAGGCTACAACAGGGAGATCACACGCCTAAGTCAATTCAGACGTCAGTACCTGCCTCCCAAGTGGAACTTTATGATTAGTGTTCTCAACCAGACAATTACCTGCAAGATTGGAAGCCAGGACCAGACCCACCCAGCGATTCTAGCCATAATGTATGCTCTCTTCTTCAACAGAACCATAAATATGGCTCTCATTCTCTTCTGTGAGATGCTGACGGCGGTGGACAAAAAGAACAAAGACTTGGCCAAAGGAAAAGAACCAATTTGGGTACTGTTTCCCATATTCATCTATGTGGTCATTCAACGAGCAATGGAGAAATTCTCCATCACTGAGGATGTAACATCCTAAAATTGAGAGTAATTTAAAACTTCATAAATAAGGCAATATGACATCTATATTGCTATAAACTTCTCAAAAAGTGCATCAGTACTTAAGACTTTACAAAAACCTGTACGGATTTAGAGTTCATCAACAAACTAATCTAAACATAACTATCTAGATTACATCAGTTGACAATCCAAATATCATCAAAACAATGGGACTTAACAATGCCCAACTATCAACACACTATAGTCATCTCAAAAATGCCTCGAGACCAAACTCGTCTCTCATAAACCTGTGCATCCCACCGCTAAGGGAACCATGTTATACATATCATTTGAGAAAAAGTGTTAGGCTTAAAGCCTAGTGAGAACATACAGCTCACAAATCTCAAGAGATATAATCAAATGCATCAAAGTAAATCCTTCCAAAGGTTTAGTTATACAAAATACAGTTCTTTGATAATATACGGACAACCGGTCCAAAACACATCTTCCGATGACGGGGATTACCCGATTTACCAAGGATTATAGTGGAACACAAAGTAAGCCACAAATCCAAGTTAAGAGCTAAATACATGGAACTATGGCCACGAACGCTTCGGTCCGTACTACGATGTGAGGGAGGCCCCCAAGGAACCAGTCATACTCTTCGTTAGACTACATTTGACCCATGGCTAGTAACCGGTTTCACATAACCATACCAAGTGCCCCAGAAGATCAATGTATCTAACTACAACAGAAGGGCGCAACCTTCCCAGCCATAAGTCGACTCGATACCTAGGGATCCACTAGTATAGTCATGACTTGTCACAATATTTCATGTGACCATTTTAAAGCTAGAAAAACCGCTTTCAACACATTTATATTTCAAAATACCATTTTCCAGGCCAACTGTTGGTAAGAAAGATTATCATAAAACCAGTTTATATACATTCTCTCAATAAGTCACAAACGTAGGCAAGTAAAACATCATTTTACTTTTAATAAGGCGAAACCAGTCATTTTAGTCAAAACTGATCGGGAACCCCGAAAATCACCAAAAACTTCATTTATATCAAAATGTAGAGAACAAGAAATCATACCGTAGAAATACTTCGGATTTCACAAATAAGAGTTTTAACATGTATAAAGTTTGTAAAATGGTAGTAGGAACTCACTAGTAGGTTTTAGGATAAAATCCGGAAAACCAGATAACGATCACGACGTAGAGGTGAAACTTAAAACACCGAAACCTCGGATCGAACACTAACTATTAACTACCAAACTCTAGAGAGAGAGAGAGAGAGAAATGATTTAGAGAGAGAAGAGAGAGTTTAGAGATTGAGATAAATGAGATATTTTGGAAACTGAACCCTTAAGTCTGTCTAGGGGGATTCGCGGGTTATGCCGCGACCTCAACTCGCGGCATAACTCACCCGTGCCATAAAACTCTAAAACCAACTGAGGCTTTCGCGACTAATGACGCGAATACCCCTCTCATGCAAGTCGCGAAGCTCGTAAACCCATAATCAACAGTGGACATCGCGACTTATGTCGCGACTCCAAGTCGCGAAACTCACTGGAAGTTCACATTTTCACCGAAAACCACGCATTCGAACGATAAACTATTAACGGTGTTAACAACAACGGTTAAACACAAGATTACAACGATATGTATAATGAAAATCCAGAGTGTTACAATCATCCCCAACTTGGGAATGACTTCGTCCCCGAAATCCAAACTATACAAAAAGATGAGGATATCTTCGCTTCATATCCTCTTCGGATTCCCACATCACATTTGCTCCTCGGTGATGCTTCCACTGCACCTTGACCAATGTGACTTCTTTGTGACGCAATTTCTTAGACTTTCTTTCTAAGATCGCGTCAGACTCTTCTATACAACGGTTACCCTCATCAACTGTCAATTCGGAGAGAGGAATAACGCTTTCCTCTTCCGCCAAAGACTTCCGAAGATAACAAATATGAAACATGTTGTGGATTCTGCTCAACTCTGGCGGTAGTTCCAATTGGTACGCTTGCAAACCTATCCGCTTGAGCACTTTGAAAGGTCTGAGGAAACAGGGACTCAGCTTCCCACGCTTTCCGAATCGTATAACACCTTTCCACGTCGATACCTCAAGCAACACACGATCGCCCTCTTGGAATTCCATCGGCCGCTTCTTCTTATCGGCATAACTCTTCTGCCGGTCCTGAGCCGCTTTCAATCTTTCACGAATACATTTGACCTTATCAGCCGTCTCTTGCATAATTTCAGGTCCGACAAACTGTTTTTCTCCCGCTTTAAGCCAACATACAGGAGTTCGGCACTTTCGTCCGTACAATGCTTCAAAAGGTGCCATTCCAATACTCGGGTGGTAGTAATTGTTGTAGGCGAACTCCACCAAAGGTAAGTGAGAGTCCCAGCTACCCCCGAAATCGATGACACAAGACCTCAACATGTCTTCCAATGTCTAGATCGTTCTCTCGCTTTGCCCGTTGGTTTGTGGATGGTAAGTCGTACTCAACTTAATTCGTGTACCAAGCTCTTTCTGAAACCCATCCCAAAAGTTCGTAGTGAACCGACTGTCGCGATCCGACAAGATTGACAATGGTATGCCGTGCCTCGAGACCACCTCATCGATGTACAGTTTTGCTAGTTTGTCCATTGGTAATGTCTCGCGCATGGCCAAGAAGTGAGCGCTGTTTGTCAATCTATCAACTATCACCCAAATGGTATCGTGACCTCGAAAAGTTTTAGGTAACTTTGTCACGAAATCCATGGTGATATGCTCCCACTTCCACTCGGGAATCTCTAAAGACTGAAGACTCCCATATGGTCGTTGATGTTCGTCCTTAACTTGTGAGCATGTGACACAACGCTCCACATACCGCGCCACATCAAGTTTCATTACCGGCCACCAATAGTGCAACTTCAAGTCCCTGTACATCTTTGTACTTCCCGGATAAATGGAATACTTGAACTTGTGAGCATCTTCAAGTAGTAGATCACGGTTACCCCCAATCTTGGGTACTCACACACGACCGCTGAACAGTTTTACCCCACGGCTATCTTCCGTTAAGTAAACGCTGCTTCGTCATGACTTCTTCTTTGAGATTCTCTTCTAACAAGGCTTTAATCTGCGATGCCTTGATCTTTTCAACAAGGGTGGATACTAACTCGATTCTCGAATGGGTAGCCCGAATACATCCACTATAGTCCTTCCGACTTAACGCATCGGCTACTACGTTTGCCTTACCAGGATGGTAAAGCAACTCACAGTCGTAATCTTTAAGCAACTCGAGCCACCGCCGTTGTCTTATATTCAACTCTTTTTGATCAAAGACATACTTCAGGCTCTTATGATCTGTGTAGAGTGTACACTTAGTGCCATAGAGATAGTGTCGCCAAAGCTTCAGGGCGAACACCACCGCGGCTAACTCTAAATCGTGGGTAGGATAGTTCTCCTCGTGTATTTTAAGCTTCCTCGAGGCGTAAGCGATTACCTTGCCACGTTGCATCAACACACAACCTAAACCCATTTTCGAAGCGTCGCTATAAACTACGAAGTCTTCTGACCCTTCAGGTAACGATAAGATCGGAGCTTCACATAACTTCTTTTGAAGGATACGGAAAGCCTTCTTATGCGTTTCGGTCCATTCGAACTTCACATTCTTCCGAGTCAAAACTGTCAAGGAAGAAGCGATTTTCGAAAAGTCTAAGATAAATCTCCGGTAGTACCCTGCCAGACCCAAGAAACTTCGGATCTCTGACGGCCTCTTGGGAGATTCCCAATTCATCATAGCTTCAATCTTGGAGGGATCCACTTTCACTCCGTCTCGAGTGACAACGTGACCCAGAAATTGTACCTCTTTAAGCCAAAAGTCACATTTGGAAAACTTGGCGTACAATCTTTCCTTTCTCAACACTTCAAGCACTTCTCGTAGATGTTGTTCGTGTTCTGACTCACTCTTGGAGTACACGAGCATGTCATCAATGAATACGATGACCTACTGGTCGAGGAATGGTCGACACACTCTATTCATCTAGTCCATAAATATCGCGGTGCGTTCTTTAGACCAAAAGGAATTACAAGAAATTCGTAATGGCCGTAACGCGTTCTGAAAGCTGTTTTCGGAACATCTTCTTCACTCACCTTCACTCGGTGATAACCCGAACGTAAGTCGACTTTGGAAAAACAACACGCTCCTTTAAGTTGATCGAACAAGTCGTCTATTCTCGGAAGCGGATATCTGTTCTTTACTGTAGCTTTGTTCAACTCACGATAGTCAATGCACATTCTCATCGTGCCATCTTTCTTCTTTACAAACAAGACCGGAGCTCCCCAGGGGGACGAACTTGGTCTTATAAAGCCCTTCTCCAAAAGCTCTTGGAGTTGTGCCATCATTTCTTGCATCTCTGACGGCGCTAAACGGTAAGTAGCTTTAGCAATTGGTGTTGCTCCAGGCACAAGATCAATTCGAAACTCTAACTGACGATTGGGTGGTAACCCAGGCAAGTCGTCCGGAAAGACATCTGGAAACTCACGCACAATCTTCACATTTTCCAGCTTTGATTTCTCTAACTTGGCATCGATCACATAGGCTAGGAAAGACGAACATCCTTTTACTAAGCACTTGCGTGCCTTTGCCATTGTGATTATTGCCACTTCATCTTTTCTCTTTTCACCATAGATGACAATGACTTCGCCAGAGGGGTTGGGAAGTCGAATCAACTTCTTGGAACATACTATCTCGGCATGATTGTTTAACAACCAATCCATGCCGACCACAACACCAAAACCACCGATTAACATCGGTAGTAGATCGATTGAGAATTCTCTCCCTTCGATACTAAGAGCACACTGCTTCAGAACATCGTGGATCAGAACTTGACTACCATCGGCTATTTCTACTAATAATGCATCCTTGAGACTAGTAGTGGGCACAACAATCTTTTGACGGAACAACTTAGATATGAAAGAGAAACTAGCACCCGTATCGAATAAAACACGAGCATGTACAGAGTTTATAAGAAATGTACCCGATACCACATCAGCGGATGCCTTCGCCTCATCGGCCGTCATCTGAAATGCTCGACCCGGAACCCTCGGAGGGTTCTCCTTCTTTGACGCTACGCTACCCGACTTGAGCTTTGGGCAATCTCTCTTCACATGCTCCGGTGCCTTACACTCGAAGCAGACCATCCCCACGACAGAACAGTCGCGGGCGGTGTGATCATTCTTACCACACTTGAAGCAGAATCTAGAAGTGGGGTTGCAGTTACCGTGGTGCTTTGTTCGACACTTCGAGCACCATCTGGATTCTTGATAACCGCCGAAACTGCGGTTTCGACAAAAGGTCGGGTTCTCTTGGAAGGTACAGAACTGCTCTCCCACTTTCTCTTATCAGTCCCCACCACAACTTTCTCAGCTTTGTTCCTCGCGAACATCTCTTCCATGTACTGAGTTTCTTCAACCATCTCGCGAAGGTTAGAAGCTTTAGAATTATGGACCATAGATTGCATGTCCGCGGGTAGGCCATTCAGATAGGCCTTCATCTTATCCTTCTCTGTTGGGGCAGCGTGCCCCACCAGATCAAGCTTCTCCATGAACTGACGGGTGTACTCCCTCACCGTCAGGCTTCCCTTTACCAGAGATCGGAATTCTTTCTCAGTTCGATCCATTGTTCTTTCATTGCAGAACTCTTGTAACAACTTTTTCTTGAACTCGGCCCAAGATAACTGAGCCAACACAACAGAAGATAGGGTGGATTGAATGACATTCCACCAAATGGGCGCAGTATCCTTCAGCAGTTGGGTACCGAACCGCACTCTCTGATCATCTCCGCATTCGGAAGAGCCAAAAGCTTGCTCGACCGCTCGAATCCACTTCACACACAAGATTGGGTCGTCGGAACCAGAGAACTCTGGCGGTCCGCAATCCAGAAAGGATTTGTAGGAACAACTTTTCCCACTTCCTGGAGCATTAATAATCCTGCGTTCCTCAGCCCTGACCCCTGTACCAGCGCCTCCAATACCCACTACAATGTTTTCCACAACCGTCTCATTCCTCCGATTGTTCACATCGCGGTCCTCAATCACTTTCAACAGAAAATCTTGCTGCTTTGCCATCTCTTCCCTCATTGCCAACATAATGTTGGCCATCATCTCAGATGGGGAATTAGCATCCCTGATGACTGGGTGGGACGAAGCCAGGTCTACTCGCGGAATGACCTCTGGCCCCCCACCTAGACCTTGCTGAACAGGTGGTCGCACCACAACCTTAACTCCCTCCGGCTGACCAGCGGTGGAGGCTGTCGCTTCCAGACCATCAACACGCGTACGCGGTCCACCATGCGTATTCACCATGCCAAACTGCTTCACAGAACAGGAAGAGAGATAAGAGAGAGTTGGAATAAATACAAAGGAAACATACTACCACATTACCAATCGTCATAGCAATAGAAATTCAAGTACACTTACGTACGATATCCTCATAATAACATTAGCTAAGTGAGATTATGAACATATAACACATAAAGGTTCTTCTCACGATCGCCACAACACCTGATAAACGTACTTTCCATTGACTCTAAGACTAACCCATCTTAGAACCTCTACCCAATCTGACGGATCAATTCTTATCATACTCGGTCTAAGTCTAGACATCTTACATTCATGCCTAGTTCACTTAAACCTGGCTCTGATACCAACTTGTAACATCCTAAAATTCAGAGTAATTTAAAACTTCATAAATAACGCAATATGACATCTGTATTGCTATAAACTTCTCAAAAAGGTCATCAGTCCTTAAGACTTTAAAAAAACCTGTACAGATTTAGAATTCATCGACAAACTAATCTAAACATAACTATCTAGATTACATCAGTTGACAATCCAAAATTTATCAAAACAATGGGACTTAACAATGCCCAACTATCAACACACTATAGTCATCTCAAAAATGCCTCGAGACTAAACTCGTCTCTCAAAAATCTGTGCATCCCACCGCTAAGGGAACCATGTTATACATATCATTTGAGAAAAAGTGTTAGGCTTAAAGCCTATTGAGAACATACAACTCATAAATCTCAAGAGATATAATCAAATGCATCAAAGTAAATCCTTCCAAAGGTTTAGTTATACAAAATACAGTTCTTTGATAATATACGGACAACCGGTCCAAAACACGTCTTCCGATGACGGGGATTACCCGATTTACCAAGGATTATAGTGGAACACAAAGTAAGCCACAAATCCGAGTTATGAGCTAAATACATGGAACCATGGCCACAAACGCTTCGGTCCGTACTACGATGTGAGGGAGGCCCCCAAGGAACCAGTCATACTCTTCGTTAGACTACATTTGACCCATGGCTAGTAACCGGTCTCACATAACCGTACCAAGTGCCCCAGAAGATCAATGTATCTAACTACAACAGAAGGGGCACAACCTTCCCAGCCATAAGTCGACTCGATACCTAGGGATCCACTAGTATAGTCATGACTTGTCACAATATTTCATGTGACCATTTTAAAGCTAGAAAAACCGCTTTCAACACATTTATATTTCAAAATGCCATTTTCCAGGCCAACTGCTGGTATGAAAGATTATCATAAAACCAGTTTGTATACATTCTCTCAATAAGTCACAAACGTAGGAAAGTAACACATCATTTTACTTTTAATAAGGCGGAACCAGTCATTTTAGTCAAAACTGATCGGGAACCCCGAAAATCACCAAAAACTTCATTTATATCAAATTGTAGAGAACATGAAATCATACCGTAGAAATACTTCGGATTTCGCAAATAAGAGTTTTGACATGTATAAAGTTTGTAAAATGGTAGTAGGAACTCACCAGTAGGTTTTAGGATAAAACCCGGAAAACCTGATAACGATCACGACGTAGAGGTGAACCTTAAAACACCGAAACCTCGGATCGAACACCAACTATTAACTACCAAACTCTAGAGAGAGAGAGAGAAACGATTTAGAGAGAGAAGAGAGAGAAGAGAGAGTTTAGAGATTGAGAGAAATGAGATATTTTGGAAACTGAACCCTTAAGTCGGTCCAGGGGGATTCGCGGGTTATGCCACGACCTCAACTCGCGGCATAACTCGCCCGTGCCATAAAACCCTAAAACCAACAGAGGCTTTTGCGACTAATGCCGTGACTACCCCTCTCATGCATGTCGCGAAGCTCGTAAAACCATAATCAACAGTGGACATCGCGACTTATGCCGCGACTCCATGTCGCGAGCAAGTCGCGAAACTCACTGGAAGTTCACATTTTCAATGAAAACCACACATTCGAACGATAAACTATTAACAGTGTTAACGACAACGGTTAAACACAAGATTACAACGATATGTATAATGAAAATCCAGGGTGTTACAGAGGAGGGCCCAAGGACACCTCTATTTATGATGAACTCGTTCAAAGCTACAGAGGTTCCTCCTTATCCAAATGACCGACGTTTCCGACACACCATGATTGAGGTACTTCCTGCTGACTCTACTACCCACCTCCTACTTAGTCGTGTTGCCCAATCATCAGAACCGATGAAGGGATCCCCAACACACTTAGGTTCTGAGCCTGAGCCTGAATCAGAGAGTGATATCTCTGATACTGCTCAAAACGTTAACAGAGCGCAACCAGAGGGTGGCTCTGAGAGAGTAAGGAAGAGAAAACAAGAGAACCCTGCTTCTGACGAAGAGAATAACTCTGTCAGAGCAGAGGAAAGTGAGGAAGAGAGAATTCCAGAGGGTGAGTTTCTAAAATTAGAATCCGAGGGCGGCGAGGTAGAAAAAGATGTCCTTGTTGGCACACATGAGCGATTCCAAAGCCCAAATCCCTGTGCAAACACATCTACTGTCCAAGGTGGTCCAACATCAGTGGACATTGAAATAGAGGTGCACACCTCGAACCCTTCCCATCCTAGCTGCTCAGAGGCATCTACTTCTGCCTCTGAAGCACGCACCAATGGGGAAACCTCTGATACGGCTAAGTCCTCCAAACAGGACTTAGACCAAGATAAAAATACTCATTCACCCCAGAGTATGTCACCTCCTCACACACATGATGCCTTTGTGGCTCATAAAAAGATGGACCGTCCCTTAGATCAGTAGAGACCTAAGATCTCTCGTAAGGATTGCCTGTCAGAAAAAGAATGGCACGACCTTCTTGCACATGGACTCCTTAGCGTGGACAGCAAGGTTTCCACCCACATTTGTTTCTCATCATCAGATTCTGACTCTGATGATCAGAGACCAATCGGAACCATTATAGGGAAATCCTTGAAAAAGGGTCCCCAAGGATTAAGGGGAAGTCCTTCCGGAGTCAATATCAAGCCAACTCCAAAAGAAGGCCTCTCTGAACTCGAGGGAAACTTAGAATCATGTGTTGATCCTAAGGTCACCCCCTCTAATTACGTTACCAAAGAGGAGTTCCGAATCTTTGGTGATGAAATCAGAGAATCTCTGAAGGAGATTAAACTTCAAATAGAGAAGACTTCAGAGGCCTCTACCTCTCACTCTGAAGTTGCAAAGCTCACTTCAGAGGTCTCTGAGCTGCGCACGACCATTATCTCTCAGAACGATAAACTGGATGTTCTGGAAAGCCTGGTCATCAAAAATGACTCTGTTCTATCCAGAGAAATTCAGAACTCCACCACAGAGCTCCTCAAGGCGATTCCAACTCCCTCTTCCCCCACTCCAACACATGCAGACTTTTCTCAATTCAAAGTGGAAGTCTTGTGTTCTATGGCAGAGGTGATTGCAAAGATCCCTACCTCCTCTGCTGCTGCTCCTGCTAAATCCGAATATGTTACAAAGGCTGACCTCACCAACTTCTCCAAGAAGATCACCAGCAATGTAATGAATATCTCCAGCAAGTTCGTCTCCAAGACCACTCAGCAGAACAAAAAGATTGAAGACCTTCTGCAGAATGTCAAATCTTCAGAGGGATCATTGAAGCGGAAGGAACCAGATGTCGCATGCTCTGAGGAAGCCCAAAAGAAGGCCACGTATGAAGACTCTGATGACCAACCTCAGGGGTCATCCGATCTTCATAAGGGGGAGAAGACTCCTACACCAAAAACTGTTGAAACACAAAAGGAGTCCACTCCCTCTAAATCAAACCAAAGCAAGGAAAAAGAAAGAGAGAGACGTTCAACCTCAACCTATGCTGAAGATAACCAAGCCACTCTAAAGTCGCTAGTACCTGTTATCTTTCTAGCACCATCTACTTCGAGTGCTCCAATAGTTCCAATAATAGCTGCAACTCCAGAAACTATTATAGCTCTGCAAGAAGATGAAGACGTTTAGCTAGTAGACTTCTCTACATTAGAAGATGCATTCTCATCACCAGAAAGACCAACTTATGTGATGAGAGATGCTTACGAATCAGAGACTGGAAGAGCAGAACCAGAATCTGAAAAAGAAGAAAAATCAGATTCTGAAAAAGAAGTTGCTAAAAAACAGATTGAAGTAATTGATGTTGAAGAGTATGTATTCAAGAATGCTCAACCACATCATACTTCAACAACAACAGAGCTGAGGGATTCACCAGAGATAGATGGATACATCTCTGAACCTACAACAGAAGATCCTCCACAGACAAAGAAACCAGAGACCATGGTTGCTGATGAACAGGCTCCTTCAGAGAATCCTGTTCAGAAGGCAAACATTGGTTTACCAGCCAAAGTGTTTACTCAACCTCCTACATTCCTTGCATCCAATCCCGAAGCTTCCATAGAAGACCACTTCAGATACATCTACTATGAGTTCAATATGGCAGACACTCTAGTCATTCCTCTGAATCCAAGGATCAAAGAGAACATGTCGGACTATGAGCGAAGATTTGTCAGAGATAAAACCTCACCCAAAGTACAAGTCCTCTTTGATGATCCAATCATCAAAATCAACAAAATCTCAGAGAAGACCTTTGCTTACAACAAGATCATCTATAGGCATTATGTGATAACTCGATCTGATAAGAAGATTTACGAGTTCAATGATAATGATCTAGTAAATATAAATCCATATGATTTACCTTATTTGTATGCCTATTGCTCTGCCAGATATGATCAGGGAAGAAGGGAAATCAGGATGGGCATGGTTGAAGTCAGACGGGCAATGGAGGCCTATGTCAAACACAGAGCAAAACGTGACTTCCAAATTGCTCTGAACCTGGGGGAAGAAAAGCTGGAGGTAACTGAACCTGTGGAGTTAATCGTTAATCTTGAGGCAAAGAAGACTGGATCAATCATTGCAGAACCTCTGGGTTTCGTCTACAGAGTAAACCAAGTAAAGAAGATCTTTCTCGCTTTGGAAGTTTCGAAGTACTCTGATGAAACCTTGAGATGTATAAAGAAAATGATCCATGTGAATTAAGAAAGGTACAGAGCAGATTTACTTGCAAAGATTGACTTAGAGATTGACTCGATGATCAACTTCAGAGCTCTGATCATGAAGTTCCATGGAAGCTGTTCAAGTGACAAATTTTAGTTTGTTTCTTTATTTTTGAATATTACTTTTTCTGTATTAAACTTCAAAATGTTTAAGAAGTAATATTTAAGAGGATGATTTTCTCCTCTACGCTTTCTAGTTTAAATCTCCTATTCTATGCTATTATTATATCTTTTATTTTCAACACTTAGGGGGAGATTGTTAGCCCCAAATCTTCTGTTTATTTCAGAGGACTTCCAAAGATAGACCTCAGAGGGCATAGACTTCAGAGGACGAAGACTTCAGAGGACAAACCTGCCTCTGAAGTACTTATCAGAGATTGCAACTTTCAGCAGAAAACATCAGAGATGGCTTCATCAGAGGCTCTGAACACAATGTCAGAGCTCTGAAGACATTCTCTCTGAAGATGGCGCTGAAGACTTTCCTGAAGTATCAGAATAGATAACCAATCACTTAGTGATAAGATTTACTTTATAGAGTAGGTTATTGTTCAAGCATGTCTTGAGCTTACCTATTAGGTAAGACACTGTTCAAGCATGCTTCTATTTGTCATAATAGTACACTGTTTACTTTATGGTCCTATAAATAGGACCATCACTCCTTTGACAAAAGTGTGCTTTTTGATATCTTGTACAAGAAGAATCAATTGAATATATCTCACGAAGATATTATTCTTTCTACTTGCTTTATATATGAACTGTGATATTTGAATCTGCTTTTGATATTAAACTATATTGCTTTCGCTGTTTATACTCTTGTTGTTTATATCATTATTGTTATAAAATTAAATCTGGGATCTAACAACAACACCAAAATTACAATCTTGATCACTACACAGTGTATAAAATGAACTAGAACAAATATCTAAGAAATTCCAAAATTTACCCTAAACAAATGTGAATTAGGCCAAACATTACAAACCAAGTGTGTTCTAGATGTATAAACGAGTATTATAGCAACAAAATCAGATCCAAAACATCACTAGATTTCGAAAATCGAATTCGCACAGTCGTTTTTGCGAGTTCTTGAAATGTCGACCAAAATCTTGAATTAGATCACAATTTCCCAACTTTTGTGTGCTCTGATACCACATGTTAGGATCAAGCGCTTACCACTACGCCAAAAGCAATTGCTGATGGAGAAGGCACGACTTTATTTCCATATAGTGTAGCAGCCAGCGCCATGTTTCGATTTAGGAAGATGTTGGTCGATGACCCAACAATCCCCCCAGCATCTGCCAGCACTAACAAGATCTTTGCTAGAAGTTAATGGCTGCACAGCATGCCTTTGGCATTTAAATGCACTCCATGGGATTCGAACCCGTGACCTGCTCTGATACCACATGTTATTCCCGGATTATGTGCAAGATTAACAAGATGAACAATTTCTCAATCAAATGTCATTGATTTAAACTCCACAGATTACAAGTTCTCTCTCTACTTTCTCTCACTACAATATACAAAATGATACGCTCTTCTCTAATAAGCTCTCTAAGTTTATATTGCAAATACAAGGATAAAAGATATTTATACCTCAAACACATTACAAGGAACAAACAACAAAACTAACTAAACATGCTTTGACTTTAGTTGACTTTGACTTTGCAATCTTGAAGCTTTGACTTGAGCTTTTGACTTTCCACTCTTGATGATCTTGAAGACAACAATTTATGCTCTAACAATGAAAACATTTAAAATCACACTTCTAAAATTCATAAAATATTTTGAGAATAATAAGTGGTTTGAACATTTAGAAACATGTTTTCATGTCTGAAAGTTGTCCATCTTTCAAACAATTTGAGATTAAGGTTAAAAAAATACTTACGTTCATCTTAAATCTCATAACTCCCCTTCAAATCATGATTAATTGACTAAAATCAGATAAGCTCCCTAAGAATATCTGCAAAACGTCAGAATGTCGTCAAAGTATCAAAGTCGTAGTCAAAGAAAAACATTGAAACACAAGTCCAGATCTGAATTGATTAGAAGTCAAAAATCTATAAAGATTGAGTACTAGACTGATATATCTAGAAGCCATCTACTCCCCCTGAAATTGTACATAAAATCAGAAAAATTTGTCAGTAGAAAAAATATGCTTTACTCCCCCTTGAATGTTGAATATCTAAACTTGTCACTCACTCCCCCTGAAATAATCAGCAAACCTTTAGTGCAAATATCTTTTAGAATTAAAAACAAATACACGATGAAATTTGTAAGCCAAACTATACTAAGCAAATACAGATTATGTAAAGATTAGATTTTAAGATTCAACATGCCTAATTTTGAAATCAGAAAATTAAATCTCTTTTCATCTAAAGGCATAGTGAAAAGATCCGGAAGCTGATAATTTGTATTTACAAAGTACAATTTGATTGTACCTTTCTCCACATGGTCTTTGATAAAATGATATCTGACATCTATGTGTTATGTCTATGTATGTTGGACAGGATTAGTTGATATTACAATAGTGTTATTCGAATCGCAATATATCGAAGTCTTGTTGTACTAGATGCCATAATCTCATAGTTGTGTCCTCATCCACAATACTTGAGAATAGCAGTTGGCAACAACTACATATTCTAATTCCGCTGTTAAAGTGGATACACATAATTGTTTCTTTGACGCCCAACTAACGAGCTTGTATCCCAAGAATTGAATGTGTCCGGATGTGCTCTTCCTATCCAACATGCATCCAGCATGATCTGCATCTAAATAAGCTGTCAGTTCAGATCCTGTATCTTTAGGATACCAAAACCAAGATCTGCAGTGTCATTCAGATATCTAAAAATTCTTTTCACAACCGAGATATGGGACTCTTTGGGGTTGTCTTGATATCTCGCACACAAACATGTCGAAAACATAATATCTGGTCGACTTGCAGTTAAGTACATTAAAGAACCTATCATGCCTTGGTAGGTCTTCAGATCAACAACTTTCCCATTAAGGACAACTCCAATCTTTGTTGTTGTTCTAGAATCAAGTCCAATCATAGTAAACACAAGATATTTTAATCACAAGTCATTTGTCAATGATTTAAATGATATTACAATCTTTTCTCTCTCTAAGCTCTATGACTCTCTCTTTAGAATCACAAGTTTCACATACAATTGAATCTCTATGTGTGTGTGGTTCTACATGATTTACAAAGGAACAAAGTATTTATACTAAGTCAACTAAGTTGACTTTACAACACAAAACTATTAAACGAAAGTCAACACCTTTGACTTTACAACACAACTAATAGACATTTACACTATTAACCCTTTAAATCTTGAATACAATATTTAGGCTCAACAATCTCCCCGTTTGGATTCAAGATTTAAATTTTTTTGACAAGAATCTTCAGCTCTCTCTTCTTCAGAACTTTGACACTATTCAGCTCTTTTGCACTTGAATAATCTTCCCATTTGTTACTTTCACAGCTTGAAACTTTAAATCTTCATCACTTTGAATCAGCTTTATCAACCTCTTTTCATCTTTGACTTGAACAGTCTTCCTTTGACAATATCTCTTTCCTTAAAAAAATCTTCCCTGATTTCTTCTTCAACACCAGAAACTGATATTTTTCACTTGATATGAAACTTTCAAAACATTCCAAACATCTCCAACATTCTTCAAACTTTCTTCAGAATCATCTGACTGATTATCTCCCCAAATCTTGAAATTGAAACTTCAGAATCATCTCCATTTCCCATTACTTCTTCATTTCTTTCTGACTTTGACATTTTCAGATAGTCTCCCCATCTTGACTTTTCTGACTTAAAATCTCTAGAACATCTCCCCCCTTTATATGAATATGAGCAACATGATCATCAAAACTCATTTCAAGTCAACATTGTCTTTCAATACAATCTCCCCCTTGTAGACATCTTGCATTGATCTGAGGAACCGTCAATTCATAAATGTACTCATCCGAATCTTTTCAAATTCATACAAATTAAAAGTTGTAACCCTGAATCAACATATGAAACAGTTAGTATGCATGGAAGTAGCACGGAGCAACTTTGTACAACGAATGTACTTTGGAAAGGAGCTTTTTGATGTTCACTCCCGCAGGGCTTCTATTCAATCATCGAAAAACAACAAAGGAATTTTCTATGAACATAATGACAAGAAAACATATTCCTTGTGTGTACGTGCAAGTGTAGAAATGATTGAAGCTACTTAAGATTTTTCAGGCACAAAATATGTAAATTGTTGAGACAACAACAAGTATTCCACAGACTCAATGTGCATGAAAGGGGTGCGAAGGTGGGTCAAACTTCCTTCTTTTTCAATATCCACATCTTCTAAATGATGACAAGATAGCATATATGCTGCGTCTCCAAAGAAAAATGAAACATTTCATTGTTAAGAAAGAAATGAGTGGTTAGTGGGGTTAATACAAGAGTTGGCATGGTATACTGTCTCTTTCAATGAAGTTCACCAAAGAATTGTGAAACAACAGTAATGTGGTTGCCCGACTCAAAAAAGATTTGGTGCAGAGTTCTGATATTCTTTTAAGTCTGATCTCACAACCTCTTTCTGTTTTTAATCAGCTTACGTCTAACCAAACTCTCATTTACATTTTACCTCATCACACTGAGAAAAACTCATCCCTTTGAGTTATATCTCCACCATTATTTGATATATGACCCCTCACCCCTCAATCACTCAAGGATGACTTCTTGGGTAGGAAACACTGGTCAACATGAATCCATAGAAGCTCTTTTACTCTCACACACGAATCCCATGAAAATTTTGTCCTAAAATATGTTGTCCAACAGTTTAGCTTGTAGAAATAAAGCTCAAAAAGTGATAATATTGTCACATGAATGTATGCTTCTCAAGAATATAAATGAAATTTGGGCACTTGAACGTCGAAGATCTCACAAAACTAGGATTTGTTTTATAAATGAAAGCAAATGATTTGTTTTGAGAATCTGATAATGTATCAATCAGATAAAATATCATAAAATATGAACGTGAAAGGTTAGGGTGTCAAACAATTTGATATTTTGTTCATATGAATGAATATAAACAATTTTCAAATGAACGCCCAAATTTAGAAATGATGATCGATGCTCAACAATACTGAAGCAAACGAGGGTGTTACCATCAAAATATGTTTCGTTTAGAGACATGGTAATAACAAAGTCAAATAAAGTACTGAACCGGTGTGTAGGAATACTTGACAGTATATAGAAAAGATAATACACAAGTATTAATCTTTTTAAACACATGGTCATAAATGTTATAATCAAATATTCATAAGAAAAATGTTTAAAAGCACAGTTCTAAATTCATAAAATCTTTTTGAGAATAAGAAGTGGTTTGAACATTTAATAAAACATTTTTCACGCTTGAAAGCGTCCTTCTTTCAAACATGCAGAGATTAAGAATCAGAAATACTTACATTAGTGTAAAAATTTTAACTCCCTTCAAAAACATGAGTGATTGACTAAAAATCAGATAAGCTCCTCCTTCATATCTGCAAAAACTCAAGATCTCGTCAAAATATCATCATTAACATGAGAGTAAAATATCAATAAATTTAATTTCTAATCTCCCCCTGAAAAACAAAAATACTCCCTTATAAAGATTGATCATTCAGGCTAATCAGCGAAGATCAAAATCTTTGAAGTGCGGGTTTTGAACTAAAGTATTCAGAACCCATCGTCACATATTTTTTTTCTTTTGAGAGCATTAATTCCCCCTAAACAAATGAACTACCTGCAAAATAAAGAATAATGTTGGTAATCATCTAGGATGATTCTACATTCATCAGTAAGTAGAATGTAAATAAAGTTATGAACTCCCCCTGTAATTAAGCATAATGAACATGAACTCCCCCTAGACTCATGCATAGAAATCAAACAGACTCAAGTAGACATATTTAACATACCTAACTTGCTGATTAAGAATTTGAACCTCTTTTCATCCAACGGCTTGGTGAAAAGATCTGCAAGTTGGTAGTCCATCTGTATGAAATGCATCTCAATCGAACCTTTCTCTACATGGTCTTTTATAAAATGGTAGCGTACATCGATGTGCTTGGTCTTGCAATGTTGTACCGGGTTAGCAGTTATTGCAATAGCTCTCTTCGAATCGCAGTAAATAGGGACTTTGTTGAAGGTATAACCGTAGTCTTTAAGTTGTGTCTTCATCCACAAGACCTGTGAAAAACAACTCGTCGTAACAACGTATTCCGCTTCTGCTATGGAAGTTGATAAACAATTCTTCTTCTTAGACGTCCATCTAACCAACTTGTCGCCTAGAAACTGACATGATCCATAAATGATCTTCTGGTCTAGAAACTGAAATGATCCATAAATGTTCATCAATAGCAGCCTATGCTTTTTGAGCTTCACTGAAGTATTCATAAGGCTTGGGAATTTTTCTTTCAGCTATTTCTAGAAAGGTAACAGTTGTAGGTTGACCAAGTATAGTAATCTCAGGATGAACGGGTCCATTAAGAATGGATATCATCATTTTCTTATCCTTGTTATTTAAAAATTGGATCATTCTTCTTTTCCATTGTGGATATTCATTGACAGATAGAACAGGAGGCTTTGACTGAGATCCCATGCTTCAAAAGTCTTTTGACATATTTAGAATTTGTAAAAGATATGAACTTGAAATGATCGTTAGCAAAGAAATTAGAAAAACTTTGACTGTAGAAAAGTCAAACTTGGTCAACAGAAAATTTCTCAAAAAAAATTCTATGTATGGAAGTCGCAAACCAAAGGATCACTTGTCGTGAACTTGCGAGTTACATTTGTCGTACGCACTTACCGTATACCAAAGAACTCCACTTATCGCAACCAACTTCTCGTAAGCACAAGGGTTGTGGGGTACTGGTTAAGGCCTTGGGGGATGTGGTGGAATATCCCATCTGCCCAAGTTCTAATCCAGGAGTACACAACAATTGTGGCCACTAAGGTTTAATCAGGGTTGATGTCTTACTGTCATAATTTTCCAAGGGATTAGTCTAGGCATAGCCTAGGACACCCTTCCCAAAAAAAAACTTCTCGTAAGCACTTCTCATAGACCAAAGACCACTAACACTGAACTTGTCGTACACCAAAAGACACGAGTTGTTTACTTGTCGTATAACATAGGGTACGAGTTCTCACTTGTCATAACTCAAATGATGCGAGTTTTAACTTGTCGTAAACAACTCTTTGCGACAAGTATACTTCTCATAACAAGCACTTGCGAGTTCTGAGCTTAACGTGTACCTTTACTTGCTATTTTCAAACTTATCGTAAGTCGAAGCTTTCGAATTGCTCACTTCACGTAAACTATGATGAGCGAGTTCTTACTTCTCGTATGCAATTACTTACGACAAGTTTTGTTAACATTGACTTGTCATACACTAAGCTCTACGAGTTCTCTACTTCTTGTAAACAACTTCTTATGAGTTCAACCCTCGGTAAATTTCACAAACAACGAAAGTTAGAACAATGAGCTTTGCATCAAGTTTATTGAAGTTTGCGAGTTCTTCAAATCTTGCGAGAACTGAACTTTAAACTTCAAAATCCGCAATAAGTTCTTTAAAACTTGAACAATTAACACCAAAATCTGAGGATTTGCTCACGAACACTTTTTGAACACTATTGTAGTTGACAACTTTGATAAAAAAAACTACTAGATTTCATATTTCGATCTGACCATAGTCTAACAAAGTTTCGAACCAAAAAATGTACTAAAATCCAAAATTGATCTAATCTGTTTAGAATTAGACTATGATATCTAAACAAGAATCAATCCAAACTTCAAAACGAGTACATTGCAATCAAAATTCGATCCAAAAAACTTCAAAATAGCAGAATTCAAATTTTACACAGTAAACTACAATAGTATATTACAACTTCATCAAAATCTTCAAATTTGATCCATTTTTCTGAAATCTTTGTTTGTTCTGATATCAATTGTTGATCCAGAATCAAGACCAATCAGATTAAACACAATATCTTTTAATCATAAGTCATTTGTCATTGATTTAAATGATATTACAATGTTTTCTCTCTCTAAGCTCTATGACTCTCTCTCTAAAATCACAAGTCTCACATACAACTGAATCTCTATGTGTGTGTGGTTCTACATGATTTACAAATAAACAAAGTATTTATACTAAGTCAACTATGTTGACTTTACATTACAAAACTATTTAAAGAAATTCAACACCTTTGACTTTACAACACAACTAACAGACATTTACACTATTAACCCTTTAAATCTTGAATACATCATTTAGGCTCAACATTTGTACCCGGTGCCATCGGGGTGCTAATTGGTGTACAATTTTCCATTTTAAATTTCTTTAAAATATCACAAATGTACTTAGCTTGATTTATAAAAATCCCCGTACAAAATTGTCTGACTTGTAATCCAAGAAAGAAATTCATCTCCCTTATCATACTCATCTGAAATATTGACACCATCAAGGTTGAAAAATTCATACATTACTTAGAATTTGTACACCCAAATATTATGTCATCTTCATAAATTTGTATAAGAATTATATCACCTTTTTCTTTCTTAATAAAGAGAGTAGTGTCAATCTTACCTTTTGATAACCCTAACTTGACTAGGAATTTTGATAAAACATCATACCAGGCTCGAGGTGCTTGCTTTGGTCCGTAAAGAGCTTTTTCAAAGATATAGACATCTAGCTTATCAGCACTAACAAACCCTTCAGGTTGAGATACATATACCTCCTCTTTGAGTATTCCATTCAGAAAGGCCGTTTTCACATCCATCTAAAATATTGTAAAATTCTTGTGCGTCGCATAAGCAAGAAACATTTTGATCGCCTCTATGCGTGCAACGGGAGCATATGTCTCATCATAATCAATCCCCTCTTCATGATTGTATCCTTTAGCAATAAGTCGGGCTTTATTCCTGACAACTATCCCATCTTCTTCCTTTTTGTTCTTGAATACCCATTTTATTCCGATAATAGTCTTACCTTCTGGTTTTGGGCATGAGTCTCCATACTGTCAGTGCTTCGAACTGATTTAACTCTTCTTGCATCTCAGATATCCAATATGGATCTTCAAGAGCTTCTGATACACGAGTTGGTTCAATTTTGCTCAAGAAAAAATCGTATAAGCACTCATTTGCTGTAGCAGACCTAGTTTGCACCGGTTTTGATGGATCTCCAATAATCTGATGTACCAGGTGCTCTTTGGTCCATTTATTTGTGTGAGGGAGTGGAGAATATGTAGATTGATCATTTTGATCGTCTATGTATCTATGATATAGGGGTTCAGTTGAAGGTATAGTTGCAGAAGTTTCAACTAGTTGAACACTTAATGTTTGTGGAATAGGAAATTCCATACTAGTAACCGGCTGTGCAACCTCTGACTGTTCAACATTCGGTGTATCATGAACTGACTTAGTTTATGTCTGAACTAGGGAAAATGGATCAGTTGACACATCTGAAGTGATTGGATGATGTTCGCTTGAATCTTCGGAACTCTCAATCACAACAGGTTTAGAAACTTTAGATCCTAGAAACTCATCATAGAAATGTTCAAATAATAAATCTAATTCAGATAACTGTAAAGTAGAAGTTCAAGCTTGATCAGAATTAGAAACATTAGAACCAGGTTCTGGAATTATTTGCCCAGAAGCTAAAACTCCAGTAATCATGGGTTCTGAACTGTTATGTTCATAAACTAAGTCCACAGCTTCATCAAATGTAACATTTATGCTCTCCACAAATATCTTCAAATTCTTCAAATATACTCTATATGACACTGATGTTTGAGAGTATCCAATGAAAATCCCTTCTTCCGCTTTCGGACTGAACTTGTTCAGATTCTCCTTGTCATATAGCACGTAACACCTGCATCCAAAAATATGAAAATGTTTAATGCTTGGTGTTATATTATTAATATTAGCATATGGCGTTTTACCAAAAAGTCAATGAATGATTGATCGGATATGTGTATAACACGCAGTAGAAACAACTTCTGCCCATAGAAAGGAAAGAGAGGTGACGCTGATTGGCTTAACAACGTTCGAGCAGCCTCAACAAGAGTTATGTTACGTCTTCGACAACCCCATTCTGTTCGGGCATTCTAGTAGCATAATATTGATGTGTTATCCTGACCGATTCGAGATAATCTTCAACCATCTTGTTCTTAAACTTTGTGTCGTTATCTGATCAGATAAACTTGACAGTTCTCTACAAATTGACTTGGATGCTTTTGAGGAACGAGATGATTATTTCTGGAGTCTCTTCCTTTGACCGTAAGAACTTCACCCAAGTATATCAAGAAAAATCATCCACAATCACCAATACATACCTTTTGCCATTTATGCTTTGAGTTCGCATAGGACCACAAAGATCCATGTGCAATAATTCCAAAGGATTAGATGTATTATGTTCAGCCTTTGGCTTATGAGAAGCGTTTTTCATCTTACCTTTCTCACACGCATCACACAGATGTTCTTTCTCATACTTCAGCTCAGGTAGACCTTTTACCAAATTACCTTTCACCAGCTTATTTATGTATCTGAAGTTCAGGTAAGAAAGCCTTCTATGTCATAACCAACTTTGTTGCATAGATGCTTTTGATAGTAGACACACTATGCTTTCAGGCTTCACATTTGACAGGTTGATCGTATAGAGGTTGGACTTTCTAGTACCGACCAAAAGTTCCTTACCATATTTTGTTCTAACACAACACCTCTTGGCTTTAAAACTAACCTCCAAATCTTTATCGCAAAAATGTCCGATGCTGAAAAGGTTGTGTCCTAATCCTTCAACATAACTCACCTTTTTTTATCGTTACATTCTCTTGTACCACATCGCCATATCCGAGAATCGGTGATAATTGGTCATTTCCAAACTGCATATTGTCGCATAATTTCTTTGTATAATTAGACAAAATATCTTTCCTCCCGGTCATATGCTTGGAACAGCCTGAATCCAAGTACCACATATGATAGGTCTGCACAAGATAATTCAATCAACAACTGATTTAGGTACCCACTTGTAAATGGGTCCTTTCTGGTTAGTACCTGATTTTGGCACCTATTGAACTTTGGGTCCTCTTTTCTTTCTAAAAACATTTGATCTCTCAAACTCATATATGCAAATAGGATCAAACCAAAAATCAGAAAATCTTCTATCAACAAAATCATTTCGACTATAAGTAGAACAACGAATTTGAGTATTAGCTAAGTGAATCAATTGCTTTATTGTGTAAATCTTGCAAGGGATTACAAGTTTTTGTTTATGCATAGCAAGTTGATCAACAACACTATTACCCAAACCATTAGTCCTATTTCTATCCAAAGAAGGAAATGATTTTGCTAACTCCACATCCTCATTGGATTTCTTTGCTCTCCATTCTAGTTTTACTTCAGATCGTTTATATCTCATATTTGAAACAAAAGATTTGTACTTGTTAGAACTATGAGATTTCAGAGTTTGTTACTTCTTAGGCTTACCAGTGTTTTTCCGTTTCTGTATGTGCTTCTTTATCTTACCTTTAGAATAGTAAGAACTCACAGGAACTGGTTCATCAACTTTAATTGATGATTCACCTTTTTCAAACACACTTGGCATCTCATCAGATTTTAGCACAAAATCTTTATGATCTGGAAGTTTAGCTTCAAAATCAAACTCATCAACACATTCCTCAAAACAATCCGCATAATTCCGAAAATCAACATCAATATCAAATATCTCTGAATCATCCATAGACGATGATTCACAAGAAGACTTTAAATACATAAAATCATTAAACTCTTTTGAACACTGTTTTTGATAAGGCGTTTGTTCAAAATCTGATGGTTTCACAGTATAGAATATGTTGCCCATAAAGGCTTTGCATGAAAATGCAACAGAATCAGTAGAGTTGTTTTCACATACTCTTTCTGACTCGTATTTATTTTCTACCTTTACTTCATATTTTGACTCAGTGTTCATGAAAACAATTAAAAATATAGTCTTTTCTAAGTCAACCAAAATCCTTTCATATTTTAAATCATTCTCAAGTTGAGAAATTTTGCTTTCTAATACGAGAGGAGGAACATAAATCTTTCCCTCAATAGGCTTTGCCTCCATCTGTGCATCAGAATAGCTTTTAAAATAATCATGAGAAAGAAATGTTGGTTGATCAGATGAGTAACTAGCATTCAGTTTATCATAAAAGAATTGTAGTTGCATCTTAACTGTGTTGGGTCTTTTCAAATCTTCCATTGATTCCACATCTTCATAAGACTTAATCCATTTGATTTTGAGTTGGGGTTTTTTCTTGGCCAGTTGTAAAAAATCAAAATTATAAAGAAAATGCGTTTTCGAAATAGCACTTTTCAAATAATGTGGATTGTTATACCCAATACTGAAATATGCGTTGAAATATGTAAATTCCTTCGGTTTGTTAAGATGAATGGTTTGGTCAGTTTGTCCTCTAGCATATAATTTTTCTTCCAAAGCATTTATCTTTTCAACCAATGACTTATTCACTTATTTCAAAGATTTATATTTTCTAACAAACTCTTTCTTCTCAAGTTCACACAAATTGAACTTAGAAGTTGTTTCAGATATTTGATTTTGAAGAATAGTCTTCTGATTGTCAAAAGTATCAATGATTTTGTGTAAGGATTCAATCAACATAGTCTTCTCAATAATGTCCTTGTTGAGTTTATATATTGTTTATCGCTTCTTTTCAACGACAACGTTTTCACGTTAGCTTAAACTATAATTCCTGAAGCTCAACCATCATGGATTTCCTCTTTTTTAAGAAAGTCACTTTCAGAAAAATTATTTACCCCATCCGAAGTATTATCATCTGATTTAGCATCAGTAACTTGCTTCCCCATAAGCCACATGTGAGCACCTTCATCTTTCTCACTTTCCGAATCTGTCTGACCAAGTTAGTGGTCATCCTCAACCATAAGTTCCTTCCCAGAATCTTTCTGCTTTGCAAGAAGCATCTTGTTCTTGTAGTAATCTAAGTTGCGCATTTTTGGCTTTCTACAATCTTTAGCATAATGACCATTGTTACTACAGTTATAGAACATGATTGGTTCATGAGACTTCTTCTCCTCATACTTGTTGACATACTTCTTTTCCTCTGAACTCTCGTCATCAAACTTCTTACCATCATACTTGTTCTTTCCTTCTATCCTCTCCTTGTGCTCATAGTTTCTTGACCCGGATGAGTATCTCTGACTGTTAGACCCTTGCTTCTTTTAAAATTTCTTTTGAAATGACCGAGTCAGTAGAATCATTGCTTGCTTCAAACTTTCCCCATCATTCGAATTAGAAACAGCACTGTCAAACTCATCAAACTCAGAAATAACCACTTTCTTCTTCTTCTTCAAACTAACAGACCTTTTCTCTTTCTTCTCAACTACTAGAGCAACTGGGTCTGGAACCGGTTTCTCATACTTCTTCTTTTCTGCCCTGATCTCTTCCACTTCTTCCTTATTCTGCCTCAGAGTCTCATACACTTTATGTAGTGGAATTTCATTGAGATCTTTCAACTGCTTCATTTGACTGGTAAACTTCTTCCACTCAGGTTGCAGTATGCTGAGAAACTTCACGTTGTTCTCAATTTGTTGCTTTTTCACTTTATTCTTGCTTAGATCATTCAACAATGATACAAACAGTCCTCTCTTATTCTCTCTAGATTAGATTCACTTTCTCTCTCTAGAATAAATAGTCCTCTCTTATTCTATCTAGTTACACAATCATGATATGTTGTAGATCTAGGACCTAACAATGGTATCAGAGCCAAACGATAAATTTTTTATCGAAACGATTATCGGATCTCGACATTTCATGTGATCTAGCCCGATCTACAAGTAAGTTTGTTCAAAACTCATATGCTCTTGAAGATTTGCTTCTGATAAGATTTCAGATCTACTACAATTTTTAGATTCGAAGATCGACATGTTTTTGATGTTTTTCAAATTTTCGTTCGAAATTTTCGGTGTTCTTCGGGTTTACTTTTTAGATCCGAAAATTTTTGTGCATGAGATGATTCAAGTTGCTTAGATCTGTTCGTTGTTGAATTTCGAGCATTCTACATTTTTTTAGAATCGAAATTCGTCGAAAAATGAGTGAGACATGAGATTTTTAAAGAGTGTTCGCCGGAAAATCGCATATAACCGGAATCTCGCCGGAGTTCGAAGTTTGAGCTGTGACACTCTCATATCTTCATCACAAATCGATCCTTAATGTATATTTCGATCGATTCTCAGTTGTTTGATGAAATTTCAAGCATAAATTCGAGTTTTTGTGGTTTGTTAAAAAATTATCGCCGGAAAATCGCAGTTGCTGGAAACGTACTGTTACATCGTCGGTATTCATTTTCATGTTGCATGAAGTTGTTTAGTTGCTGAAAACAGTTAATTGATGTTCAATCAAGCTGTTAGATGCAATATTAAGCAAGATTGAACGTGAATGTTTAAAGCAAAGTGAAAAGAATATTAACAGTATGTGGGTTTTATTTTGAGAAAATGATGAATAGTGAACTAACAGACTTCCGTTAGTCCCGTTAGTTTTTCTAACATTTTTGGTCCAACTTCCGTTAGTTTGGTCCAAAATTGTTCCTCAACCCCTACCGTGTAGTGTCTGCCCTATTGTTCCTCCTTCAAGCGTAACGTTTACTGTTAAGTCTAAATATTGTATCCAATATTTAATAAGGAAAGTCAAAGATGTAAAAGTCAACAATGTCAAAGTATGTTTAGATTCCTTAGTTGTTAACTTTTGTATTAGATAGATGGTATAAATAGGTTTGGTTTTAATCGTGTGTTAAGAATCTTGGAAGCACGTATTGTAAACATGCAGACTTGTGGTTATTGAAGATCTACTTTCTCTCTACACTTTCTCTCTCTAGACTTTCATGTTTAATCTTGAGAATTTAGCTTGATTGTATTAGGATTTTATGATTAACAATTTCACAATTGGTATCAGAGTTGAACCAAACATTTTCAGAAATGATTTGAACAAATGATTGAATTGAAATCTGGTTTTTTAGATCGAAAAATTGATTTTATTCGAAAAAAAATTCAAGAACTCGAGTTTTTATACTGTTCATCCGAATTTTGTTAGAAAAGTCGTTTTTGGTGCAAGAAAATGTAATCATTGGATTCGATTTGTGTTTAGGATTGTTTCTTGTATTGATTACATTTCAAAATACGAACTAAATCGATGTCAATTTTTGATTTTTGAATTTTTCTTGAAAAGTCGGGTTCGAACACTGTTCTTGATCGTTTTTGTAGAAATTGTTGATTTTAATCTGAATTTTATAGTAATTTTGTGCTTAGTATTGTTTTCGATGATGCTGATAAGTTTTTAAGAACAATTTTGCAGATTTGAATCGTTTTGGATCAATGTCTTGTTCACAGATACAAGTTTACGTTAGATCTATGATTTGCGTGAGTTCATAATCCATTTGCGCGAGTTCATCAGATTTGCGCTAGATTTTCAGAGATTCAAAACAATTACAGTTTGAGTCTTCTTAGAGTCACGCAAATCAAAGTTTGTGTTTCACTCTGGTTGCGCAAAGTCTATCTCGCGCCAACCATATATCGTGCAAATCATCAATCTTTATTCGCGCAAAGTTCAGTGTGCATTACTTCAAGAAACTCTAAGTTTGCGCTACAAGGTTCTCACGCAAAGTAACATTTGCGTCTTGCACTTATCATGCAAAGTCTTGTTTGCGTTTCTAGTTGTTCACGCAAAGCATAGTTTGCGTCTCACTCAGTTCAAGAAAATTTCTGGTTTGCGCCACTAGTATCTAGCGAGAATCTTACTTTGCGTCTTCCACGGTTCACAAGAACCTTACTTTGCGTCATACGCTGATCACGAGAAGTTCGGTTTGCACTACCTACATTTCACGTAAAACTCAGTCTTGCGCCACCAACTGTTAGCGTATATCAAGTGTTAAAATTTTATTTTATTTTCGAAAGATTTCAATTTGATCTGATTTTTGATTTTCTTATTTACAGTTTGGGAACGATCTTTTATATCAAGTTGATTACTAATTCAATATGGGATCTTTTACAGAGCTTGAAGAGAAGAATAGAAAGCTTGAATTAGAGAAAGTAAATCTGGGTTATTCTGTTGACTTTCACTCGAAAAAGTCAAAAGAGTATTTTGCTAAAATCATTATACTGAAAAAAGAAGTTTGTGCTTTAAAGTCAATCAATGAAGATCTTCAGAAAATAACTTCTGGACTGAATGATGAGAAGATAATGAGATTGGAATCTGAGAATGTTGAGCTTAGAAAGAATATATCTGATTTGGAAAAACAGCTTGCTGAAAATAAAGTTGTGTTTGATAATGAAAAGAAAAGTTTTTCAAAGAAGTTCTCAGATTTCTCTAAAAAGTGTTTTGAAGAGAAGAAGTCAGTTGATCTTAAATGCATTAAACTTTCTCAACAAGTTTACGATTTTGAGAAAGTACTTATTTTGGAAAGAGAGAAGTTTGCTCAAGAAAAGAAGGCCATTGAATAGAAGAATGTGGGATTCTTCAAGGAATTATCAGGCCAGAGAAACAATTCAGAGAAAGGATTTGAAGAAGAACAATCTATCTTTGAGACTGAAATCAAAAAGTTGACTTCCAAGTTACTTGAACTATCTGCTAATGCTCTAAAAGAGCAGAAAACGAAGTCTGAGTTCACAAAGAAGATTGACCTGCTTGTTCAAAAAAGAGACAACTTCGCTTCAAAGATCAAAGCGCTTGAAAAGACTGCTTAAAGTTCAAATCAAAAATCTGTCTCTTCACAAAGGTCAGTTAAATCTTTTCATCAGATTCGTTGAACTAACATTTTCTATGATAGATATTTAGATGGTTCAGATACATCTCCAAGAAGAAGAAGTTACAAGTCAGAGAAACTGGTCTGGAAGAAGAAACCAGTTAAAGATGAGACAATGTAATGAATGAGCGTGAAAGTGTTACAAGACACAAGGACCAAAGGGACTTAAATACCCTTGGTCAATACAACACAGATATGAAAACTAAACAACGTAAAAGACCAAGCCTATAAATACAATGATTACTATAAAATCAGACTTAACAATTTCCCCCTTAGTAATCATTGGCGTTGTGCTCTTCAAAATCAATCTTCTAAAATAACACGGACCAACTAAGCGACTATGCAAAGCTTTCTGACTTTTAAAAAAAAAATCTTCTCAGCATCTTTCAGTTTGAGTTATCTTTGTTGCCTTGACAAGTCTGGATCAGTTTGGAATAAACTTGAAAGAACAGATGATTCATCAGGTTGTGCTCTAGACGACACACTTCCTCTAAATGACCTTGAATGAACAGTGGTGATCGGAGCAGGAACAACAAAAGAACTAGTAAGCTGAGAGCCGAATTCCTACTCGACTCGCGTTTATTTGACGGATTCTTTGTTATAAACTAAGAATGCACTCG
The DNA here is from genome assembly GCA_023525745.1 of Arctium lappa. NCBI lineage: Eukaryota > Viridiplantae > Streptophyta > Magnoliopsida > Asterales > Asteraceae > Arctium > Arctium lappa. Next base: position 75,838,027 of record CM042051.1, on the reverse strand, counting down.
ATTTGTCACGTCAAACTCGCCCGTTATCATTCTTGTGGGCTTATCGGAACGAGTTTGGTTTCTACATTTCTAGATGATGTCCGTGCACTTAGTTGAGCTTATGGTGTACATTGGATTCGGTTTTAAAGTCAAAAATATGAAGAATGAGAACAACTTTCAAGCGGAGCCGAGCCTACAATTGAAGATGCATCACTAAAGTTTTTTCAAGAAAATCAAGGGGGAGAGGAGCTTAAAGACTTGAAGATGATTTAATTTCCAAAACTTTAGGGGGAGAATGTTAGTGTATGAAAGTTTTGTAAAGTAAATTGGAAAATTTTGTATTGTAAAGGCTTTGGGCCTATTGGCCTTTAATGTTTAAGATGGGCTTAGGCTTAATTGTTGTAACAAGGGTAGTGATAGTTGTGGACTATAAATAGGAGTTAGCTTGTAATAATTCATTTCATAATTCAATATTACAAGATGTAGCCCTTAAATCATTCTCTCTCTAGATTAGATTTAGTTTCTCTCTCTAGAATAAATAGTCCTCTCCTATTCTATCTAGTTACAGAATCATGAGATGTTGTAGATCTAGGACCTAACAGATGTCATTTGGGATACTCTGAAGTAATAATGATATGGCTTGTTTATCTACTTTGTACCTTATCTTATGTTTAGGATCATAATTTGATGGATCCAGAATATAAACTCGTTCTTTTCTTACACCTTGATTATCATCATCATCCTCATTTACTTTAGAAGTTCCATCAGCTGGTATTGTGACATACACTAGTTTCATTAACCCTTTCTCCAGTAACTGTTTAATATACTCATCATTCTCATGACGATCAATAAAATCTAGAAATTTGTCCTTCCACTGTTCATATTCACCTTTGAATAGATCTGGTGGCTTAACATCAGTACCAATAGCTAGAGGATCTTTGGAAATCATACTGATAACAATTGTTATGAACTTTAACAAAAATCAGAAAACTTTGAACAAAACTTGAACTTGTCGCAAACTACAGAAAGTACTTGTCGCAGACCAAATAGACAAACTTGTCGCAAGCTATAGAATCACACTTGACGCAGATCACTATATGTGAACAGTAACGTGTCGCAAGATACTACACCTGAAAAGTAACTTGACGCAATGTACTACATTGAGAATCTACTATTCGCAAGTTGAAGGATCCGAGAAGCTCACTAGTCGCAAACCGAGGGACCCGAGTTGTAGACTTTCGTAGACTGCTACCCGAGAACCACAATTGTCATAAATCGAAGGACCCGAGTACTTACTTGACGTAGACGTGAGACCCGAGAAGCTAATGAACAGTAACTTGACGCAACACTTGGCTTGCATAGACTTAGAAAATTTCACCAAATCTGCAAAACTTTCGAATCTTGCGTCAACTAACTTGAACCTTGCGTCAAGTCTTATGAAGCTTGCGAGAAGTATTGTTAGAGCATAAATCTGTGGCCCAAGAATTACAAGCATAAACACATACACAAAACACTTTGTTTATTAATCACAATGATTACATCAATCCATATCTCTATTTGTGATGAACAATTAAGATTGAGTGTTTGTATGTGTACTTAATGTGTGCTACTATGTGTGTTCTTACTCTCTCTCAATTATACCTTCACTTTCACACACTTACTAACTTGCACGTCTTGCACACACACTAAACAACACTATGACTTGCTTATATATAGGTCAACATGACCAAGCAAGGTCAACTCTTCTAAGCTCATTTACACCACACAAAAACAACTATTACAACAATTACAATAATGACCCTCATTTAATCTTGAATACAATTATAGTCTAACAATCTCCCCCTTTGGATTCAAGATTAAAAAAGAAATTTGGCAATAATCTTCAGGTCTTCATATCTTCAGAATTAATCTTCAACTTCAAATCTTATCTGGCTTTGACATCTTGAAAACTTTGACAATTCTTCAAACTTGTCTCCCTTTGAATTCTCTTTAAAACTTCAATCTGATCTTGAACTTTGATTATTCTCCCCCTTTTTAATGATTTGTAAGAATCAAAATCAGTAAAACACTTCAAGGTCAGATCTGTCATTGAATAAATTTCCCACCATCTGATAAGCGCAATCTTCATGAACTTCAATTCCCCCTTTTTATAACCGACAATCTCCCCTAAATAGGAAAATTATGAATTTCCTCAATACATGATGTGATAGAATCTGTCATCTGATCTGAAAGAGCCATTGAACCATGAATGTATTCATCTGAATCTTTTCAAATTCAAACAAAATAAGAATGGTAACCCTGAATCAACATATGAAACAGTTAGAAGTGCCTGTCAGTAACACGGAGTTACTGTGTACAACAAATGTACAATATAAGGAGCTTGTTTGAGGTTGACTCCCCAGGACTTCCATTCAATCATTGAAAAACAAAAGGTAATTCTATGAATGTTCTGACAGAAAAACATATTCTCTGTGTGCTCGTGCTTGTGTTTGAAAGAATTAGCACAATGATTGTGTGTCATAAGGCTCAAAGTATGCAAATCACTGAGACAACAATGATTGTACATGATCTCAAAGTGCATGAGAAAGGGTCGAAGGTGGGGCAACTTTCCTTCTTTTTCAATATCAGTATCTTCCAAGTGAAGATCCGATAGATTATGTGGTGCGTCCCTAGAAAATGTGAAACATCCTCTTTTTAAGAAAAGAATGAGTAGTTAGTGGGTTTATATACAAGAGATGGCATGGGTTATTTGCCTATTTCAATGATGGTCACGAAAGAAATGTGAACCAATCAGTAATGTGGCTACCCGGCTCAGAAAGATGTTTGGTGCAGAGTTCTAATATTCTTTTAACTCTGTTCTCTCACCCTCTTTCTTTTAATCATATAAACTTACATCTAACCATTCTCTCATTTCCATTTTACCTCTACTCAATCCCACACTCAATTCTTTTAGATTCCTCTCCCCTCAATCACTCAAAGGATTTCTTCTGGGGTAGGAAACACTGGTTATCGTGAATCCATGGAAGATCTAATAAGCACTCACACTGAATCCCATGTTCCTAACAGTACATGTTGTTCAATGATTTTCTTGACATATAAAGCACAAGAAATCATATGTCAGTGTATGTATGCTCAACAAAGATCAGAATTGAAATTTGAGCATTTTAAACATTTAAGATATCTCAAAACTTTATAGGAATGAGTAATCATGAAAGAATAGAAATGTTTTGAGAATCTGACAATGATTAAGATCAGATCAAATTGTCATGAATAAAAAAAAAATTGGGAATTCAAAGACGTAAGTTGTTTATATGAACAATATATAAACATATTATCAATGAAAGCACATTTAAAAATGAAATGACATTTGATTCAAACAATTATGAATACCAAACGACGGGAGTATTACCATAGAAAGATATATATCATTTGATACATGGTAATAACAAAGTCAATTTGAAAATACTGAACCAGTGTGTGTATGAATACTTGACAAAGTATGTAGAAAAGAAAATACACAATTATTATTCTTTAAAGAACACACGGCCAGATAAACAATGAAGTATCCAAAAATCATTTAAAATTCACACTTCTCAAATCATAAAAGCATTATAAGATTGTGAAGTGGTTTGAACATTTTAAAACAATTTTTCACAAATGAAAGTTGTTCTTCTTTCACTAGTGTTAGAATATAAGGATTTGAATGTTATACCTGTGAATTAGAATCCTTAACTCCCCCTGGAATGAATATAACAATGAAAGTATCCTTGACTAGATATCCTTCCCCTTGATATCTGTAAAAAATCAACTTATCAGAAAAAAAAATATAACAATATAATCTCTCTTTCAAACAAAAAATTTCCGGAAATTATGTTATCATGAAAGCATCCTTCAGAAGAAAACATTTGAGAACGGGTTTTGAACTGAATTATCCAAAAGCCATTGTCATATAACATATCCTGCAAGAAAAATGATTTTGGTAATCATTATACAAATGATTCCGCTTTAGTCAGTTATCATATGATGAAATATCCAAAATATATTCAAATAAAGCGCAAAAGTAGAAAACTTCCCCTCGAATCATGAAGTGGCATTTAACATACCAAGTTTGCTAACTAAAAAGTTAAACCTCTTTTCATCCAACGGTTTGGTGAAAAGGTCAGCCAACTGGTAGTCTGTAGTCACGAAGTGCATCTCAATATCGCCCTTTTCGACATGATCCTTTATAAAATGATAACGGACGTCGATGTGTTTCGTCTTGGAATGCTGCACTAGATTAGCAGTTATCGCAATCGCACTCTTAGAATCACAATAGATAGGAACTCGTTGGTAAGTATATCCGAAATCTGTTAACTGTGTTCGCATCCAGAGAACTTGTGAACAGCAGCTTGCGGCAGCTACGTATTCAGCCTCAACGGTGGATGTAGAAACACAATTTTGTTTCTTAGATGTCCAACTAACCAACTTATCACCTAAGAACTGACAAGAACCAGATGTGCTTTTTCTATCCAGTTTGCATCCTGCATGATCAGCATCAGTATAGGCAGTTAAATCAAAAGATGAACCCTTAGGATACCAAAGGCCTAACTCAGTAGTTCCTTTAAGATACTTAAGAATCCGTTTTACAGCGACAAGGTGTGATTCCTTCGGATTTGCCTAATATCTAGCCCAGAAATAGGTAGCAAACATAATATCCGGTCTACTTGCAGTTAAGTATAGCAGTGAACCAATCATGCTACGGTACACTTTTTGATCTACTGATTTGCCAGAAAGATCTGCATCTAAAAGTGTGCCCGTTGCCATCGGTGTTTTCATCACTGAACTGTCACTCATGTTAAATTTCTTTAAAATATCTCGAATATATTTTGACTGATTAATGAAAATGCCTTCGGGTAACTGTTTCACTTGAAGACCAAGGAAAAAATTCAGTTCGCCCATCATTGACATTTCAAAACGAGATTCCATGATTCTTGAAAAGTTTTTACAAAACTTTGGATTTGTAGAACCGAAAATGATATCATCTATATAAATCTGGATCAGAATCATATCATCACCTTGCTTTTTCAGAAAGAGGGTAGTATCAATTGTACCTTTCTTGAATCCTGAAGCGAGTAAGAATTGAGTTAGAGTTTCATACCAAGCTCTTGGTGCCTGTTTGAGTCCATACAAGGCTTTGTCTAAGACATAGACATGATCAGAGTTCTTTGGATCAACAAATCCTTCTGGTTGAGCAACATATACTTCTTCATGCAATATCCCATTTAAAAAAGCTGATTTTACGTCCATTTGGAAGACCGTAAAATTTTTATGCGCTGCATAGGATAAGAAGATACGTATTGCTTCCAGTCTTGCCACAGGAGCAAACGTTTCGTCATAATCAATCCCCTCCTGCTGACAGTAACCCTTTGCAACAAGGCGAGCTTTGTTTCGAACAACAACTCCAGATTCATCTCTCTTATTTCTGAAAACCCACTTTGTTCCAATAACAGATTTACCTTTTGGAAGTGGTATAAGTCGCCAAACTTTGTTCCTCTCAAATTGTAGAAGTTCATCTTGCATCGCCAGTATCCAATCTGGATCACTCAAGGCTTCTGAAGCTTTCTTTGGCTCGAGAGAACTTAAAAAACTTGAATATAGACAAAAATTAGCTGATGCTGCACGCGTTTGTACACCAGACTGTGCATCACCAATAATATTGTGAAGTGGGTGATCTCTTGTCCATTTCATTGTACTTGGAATCGGATGAATGTAAGTTTGAGTATTATCTTCCTCATATTCATCATACACTGCAGGTAAGTCTTTAACAACCCCAGATGTGCTCGGGACATCTTGTACAGCCTCTTCTGAAGTAAATATTTCCGGAGCAATAGAAGAATCACTCGGAATTTCTGTTGCAGAATTTGGATCTGCATGCACAGAAACAACATTAGTATCTTCAGAATGTATATATTGAGATGTACCTGATGTGGTTGAAATTGTAACATTTTCAGAAGGTCCTGAAATATCTGCTATTATAATCGGAACCTCTGAATTTGATGCGGATATGCTTGATTTTTCAAAATCTGCACAAATATCCATAAAAGCATCAAAAAATAATAAGTCTAATTCAGCTGTAATTTTATTCGAATTAGAAGACTTATTCTGTTTGACTTCAGGTTCTATTCCGTCTTGAATAGAAACTTTCTGTTTAATCTTGAGTTCTGAACTGTTGTGTTCAGATGTTAACGAATAACCAATGAAATAGCCTTCGTCAGCCTTCTTGTCAAATTTACCAAGATTGTCTCGATCATTGAGAATGTAACACCTGCAACCAAAAGTACGAAAAAATTTAATATTTGGTTTTCGACGATTAATAAGTTCATATGCTGTCTTTTTATGTCTTTTGATGACAATCATGCGGTTTTGTGTGAAACACGCAGTGGCTACAGCTTCAGCCTACAGAAACATTGGCAATTCGGAATAAGCTAACATTGTCCTCGTAGCTTCCACCAGTGTTCGATTTTTCCTTTCAACTACACCGTTTTGTTGAGGAGTGTAGGCAGCAGAAAAGTTGTGAGAGATCCCAACAAATATGAGATAACTCTGAAGCTTTTCATTCTTGAATTCCGTGCCATTGTCACTTCTCAAAGATATAACCGGCCATTGTAATCGAACCTGAATCTTCTTTAAAAACTCAATGATCAGCTCTGCTGCATCTGATTTGTTCTTTAAAAATTCCAGCCAAGTGTATCTGGAGTACTCATCTATCATGACTAAAATATACTTCTTACCATTGATAGACTAAGTCCTCATCGGGCCGCAAAGATCCATATGAATTAATTCAAGAGGTGTTGAGGATGAGAATTTTGTCTTTGCTCTATGAGATGTTCGTTTCATCTTTCCCATTTCACAAGCAGGACAAAGAGAATTCTTCTCAAACCTTAGTTCTGGTAACCTTTGACAATACCTTGTCTCGCCAACTGATTTATAGCATCAAAGTTTTGATGAGACAGGCGCCGATGCCATATCTAACTTTCAGCTTTTGAAGCTTTTGCAATCAGACAAACAGCTCTTGATGTAGAAAGTGTTGGAAAATTCACAGAATAAAGATTTGCATTCCGCTTGGCTTTAAAAACTGCACAACCATCTTTATCTTCAATATAACAGCATTTATCAGTAAACCGAACTTGAAATTTACTATCGCAGAATTGACTTGTACTAAAAAGATTATGATCAAGTCCTTCCACGTATAGTACTCTTTTGATCGTCACGGTGCCATTTGTTAAAGATCCGTGTCCTCGAATATATCCAGTTACCTCAGAATTAGCATAACTTACAGTACCGGCAGGTTCCTCAACATAATTATGAAGTAGATGCTTAAGTCCTGCATATGACGCGAGCATCCTGAATCTATATACCATGTATGTGAGACCTGCAAAAAAAATAACAACTCATTTCTGTTTAGGTACCCATATCCAGATGGGTCCTTCCTTGTTAGCTTTTTGCAACTCAACAATGTCATCTACCTTAGCCTTAATTCGCCACTCGTAGCGAGGCTTAGGTACCCATTTCCATACCATTTTAACATTAAGCTCATGAAATGATTTCTTTTTCGAAAAATTATCAATCTTAGCATGAAAATTTTTAGCCTGATGAGTTAAGGATTTGGAAGCTGATTTGATATGAGATGTTTTTCTGGCAATTTTAGATTTAGAATGAATAGAAGGAATGATAAATGCATTATCATGACAGTGTTTGCAGATAAAATTCTCACGTGCAAATGTCAAAAGCTTAGATTTATCCAATGAAGTACAATCATTCATACAACTTTGACATTTGGGAACGTTTGAATTTTTACACGCCAAACTACCACTATCACGAATATTACATTTATTTTTAGCAACTTTATTTTCCTTCACATTCTTCACTCTTTCTCCTTTACCATTTTGCCTTTTTATATCTGAAACAGGAAACAGAATCTTGTTAGTTTTCTTTGAAGAAGATGATTTTGCCTTTGAATTACAAGATGTTTCTCCTTTTTCAGAAATACTCGGAGGATATTCAGGAGTAGAAGTATAAACAACTGAAGATTTAGAATTAACAGTATCAAACTCTGGATTAGAATGAACATTCCATTTTGTAGAGTCAAACATCCTTTTCTCCTTTAGATTTTGTTGAAACAAATCATTTTTTAAAATATGTAACTCTTTAGAGAGTTCTTTGTTTTCTTCAGAAAACTTGTTAAGTTTAAATTTGAGATCAACATTCTCATCTTCTAACTCTTCAATTGTCTTTTGAAGATCTGTGATTTGTTTCTCAAAATTAGATGTTTGATTTACCTCAGAGTTTGATTCCATCTTTTCTATAATAGGAACAGGATCTGAAGCATTCATCATTTCTGTAAAAATCTCCTCGGTCATAATTTTTGAAAAAACAGACTTAAGGTTTTGATTCATGATATTTTCACTTTTGGAATCATATAAGGGATTTGAAGTGAACGAATCAGATAAATGAACTTGATTCTCAACATCAGTTTCTGAATCAGATTCATCAAACTGACACTGAGATTCAGTATTATTTTCTTCAACCTTGTGTGATTCTGTTGGTAAACAAGGAGGAAATAGTGATGTAAATTCACTAAATTCTATTTTTCTTGTTTTATAGCTTTCATTTAAATCTTTATAAGCAAAACCAACAGATTCTAAATTTGAAATTGAATCAGCACAAGATGAAGTTTCATCAACATTCACATCTTTACCTCTTACAAAAGTATCATGAATATCGGGTTTTGTAGGAATAGAGCCCATTTTATCAAAATTATATAAATTTTCTGGTGCTCTTTTTAAAACATTATTTGGTTCAAAACCCAAACCTTTTTTAACATCATAAAATCTGACATCTTGAAGTTTGTTTGTTAAAAGATTTAATGTTTGCTCAGTCTGTCCTCTTTTCAGATTTAAATCCTCCAGTTGCTTGATTTTACAATATGCCTCGTTTCTTTCTTGATAACAAACTTCAAATTTTAATTGAAAATCACCTTTTCAGCATTTAAGTTTACAAGATCTTTTTCAAGCTCAGATATTTTTGAAATTAAAACATCTTTGTCCTTTTTTAAAAGATCTTTTTCAGACTCTTTATCCTTAACAAAATCTTTCAACATTGAATTTTCATCACGAAAATTCAACATTGTTTGTCTTTCATGACTAAGTTTGGCTTTCAAAGTTTTAAACTCTTCTTTCATGAACTTATTTTGAGCTTTTAAAGATTGAATACGTACCTCGGAACCACAATCAGAATGGTTAGAAGATGATCCAATGTCCTCATCTACTTTAGCCATCATACACACCTGAGTAAAGTGGGCGGATTCATCATCAGAACTTTTATAGAACCAATTCTCTTCTTCTGCCATTAAGTTCTGACCATCTTCCACTTTCTTTGCTATCAGTGATTTCCGAGTATAATATTCTGAATTCTTTATCCGCTTCTCCTTGCAGTCTTTGGAAAAATGACCTGGTTTTCCACAATTATAGCATCTTCCATATTTCGGCTCAATCTCTTCTTTCTTTCCTTCTCTCTTCTCTTCTCTCTTATCATCTCTTTTCTCACCGCTTTTCTCATACTTCTTTTCAGATCTCGGTTTATACTTGTCTTTCTTATAGTTGTCATACTTCGGCTTTGAGTATATTTTCTTTCCAAAACTTTTAAACTGCTTTGTGAGAAGAGCCAGATTTTCAGCAAATCTTTGCATATCCTCATCTGAATGTTCTTCACTTTCAGTGGAAGATTTATCAGTGCTTGAATCAGTAACTTCAGTGAGAAGAGCTCTGGATTTCCTTGACTTTGTCTTGTAGGAAGAACTGGATTTGAAACTTGACCCATTCTTACGCTCAGACATTGAGGCTAACGAATCTTTGACCATCTACTTTTCAGCACTAAGCTGCTTTACTTCATCCTCGTGCTGAGATAAAGTTGTGAAGATATCATTGACGTCTTCTTGTGCCATGTCCTTTGTCATCTGAATGTTGATTGCATAGCTTTTCCATTCTGGGTTCAAGTTCTTGATGAACTTATAATTGATCTCTGATTCTGTCTTGTTCATCCCATTTCTCCTAAGATCATTCAATATGATATTGAATCGATTGTATGTCTCCAACAAAGTCTCTCCTTCTTTAGCATGGAAACCTTCATAAGCATTGATACTTTGATTCAGCTTTGTCTGAATAGACTTCTTTGATCCTTGAAACTGTTTCTCCAATTCATCCCATAACGCTTTTGCAGAATCCCTACTGTCTACTCGATTGTAGATGTCATTAGGAATTCGCATAGTGAGATAGATAAAATCTTCTTCATCAACCTTGTGTCTTGCTTTTTCTGTCTCATTGAAAAATTGATATGGTTTTGACACATATCGATCTGGAATTGCTAGATCAGTTGTTGTAGCTGCTTGTCCATGTACAAGTGATTTTGGATCTCCCGGACCTTCTATGATAGAAGTCATATAATCTTTGTTCTTTAGATTCAAGAACTGAATCATTCTCTTCTTCCATTGTGAATAATCTCCACAAGACAAGACCGGAGGCTTAAGATGAGATCCCATAGAAAGAAATTCATTTGCCATGATTAAAAGATGAATATACCTGAAAAAAATAAAAAAAATTAGCTAGTAAAGATCTTTAAATCCAATCAAATCAAGAGAAATACAGAAAATTCACTATTAAAGAGCATGTTACAGTTTTGAAAATTCTCAGAAAATATTCTAAGTGACAAAACTCGCAGATCACTATGGAAAATGAAACTCGCAGGCTGAGAAACATGCAAATCAAGGTCTGCGCGTTTGATAAACTCTCAAGCAAACTCGCAAGCAAACTCGCAAAGACTTGCGCGTTCTGATGAACTCGCTAAGCACTGAAACTCGCTAATCGATAAAACTCGCAAGTGCCTAAACACGCAAGTTACTATTCATGCTGAAACGCGCTAATAGAGGCGTGCGCGTTCCAGAAACTCGCTAGGCACTACTTGCACGTTTTGAGCAAACTCGCTAACCACACTTGCGCGTTTCAACACTTAGAAAAATTCTGAAATCTTCAAACTCGCACGACAAAGAACTCGCTGAACACTGTTCCTACTCAAACTCGCTAGCTTCGATTAGCGCGTTTGGAGAACTCGCAGATATCGACCTGCGCGTTTCTAGAACTCGCAAACAACATCTTGCGCGTTTCGACCAAAAAACGAATTTCTTCAGCTTGCGCGTTCTAACGAAGAACTTGCGCGTTTTAACGAAGAACTTGCGCGTTCTTCAGATCTCGCGCGTTCTTCAGATAGCTTGCGTGTTCTTCATCTGATTCATCGATTTCAACATAAAATTTCCAATCTGAGCACCAAACTTTGAGAATTTGTTCACTTGATCACCGAGAACTCATTTCCAACAACTATTTTCGATTTACAACACAAAATCTATATAATTGATGTGAATACAGTGCATAAACTCGAAAACTCAAAAACACACAAAATCATCAAATTGATGATCAATTACAGTACAAATACTGAAATGAATTATACAGACTCGATCTAATTAACTTCGTGAACATAACCTGATCAAATTCAACTCCAAATTTCAACTAAAATTCAAAATCAATTCTGTGAACAGTAACGAATGAACAGTGTCGATTTTGAAATGGATTTGGCTCTGATACCAATTGTGGCCCAAGAATTACTAGCATAAACACATACACAAAACACTTTGTTTATTAATCACAATGATTACATCAATCCATATCTCTATTTGTGATGAACAATTAAGATTGAGTGTTTGTATGTGTACTTAATGTGTGCTACTATGTGTGTTCTTACTCTCTCTCAATTATACCTTCACTTTCACACACTTACTAACTTGCACGTCTTGCACACACACTAAACAACACTATGACTTGCTTATATAAAGGTCAACATGACCAAGCAAGGTCAACTCTTCTAAGCTCATTTACACCACACAAAAACAACTATTACAACAATTACAATAATGACCCTCATTTAATCTTGAATACAATTATAGTCTAACAAAATCTGTTGGATACAAGATCATAGAAGACTAAAGATTGAAGGTCAAGTCTAAAGTCAACCCTCAGCATCAAAGTCAAAGTCTAGTGTAATAAATTCAAAGTCAAATGTTGAATTTTTGTTTTATTGTTGTATGCGCGTTGTTGTGTCATGCGTGAACAGTGTTTAGCACGTTCCTTACTTTGTTTAAATAGTGCTTGTTGTGCGCTTAATCGGTGTGTAAGATTTCATATCAGATATAGCATTGTGAGAGTTTCAGTTGTAGAGAGAGAAAGTATTTTTGTGAGAGTTTTGTAATCAACTTCATTTGTGAAATAAAAGTGAGATTGATGGAATCATATGTCATCTATTGATTGCATTGTTATTCTAGGAATAACAATTGGTATCAGAGCATACAAAGTTCAGAAAACATGGATCTAATTTGATTTTTTGATTGAATTTTGGAAGAACTCGTAAAAACGGACTGTTTAGATTCGATTTTTGGATTTGAGTGACGTTCTTGATTAGATTTTGTATTGGTGTATTCGATTTAGTATCTAGAACCAGTAGAGTTTGGATTGTATTGTCGAATTCTAACTAGATCAGTGTGAATTTGGAAATTTTCTTGATTTTTTTGTTCGAACTGTTTCATCACTGTAATAGGATTAAAAGTGTAATGTTTTGTGTTTGATTTTGTAATTCAATAGTTGTAATATGTTCGAAATTAGTTTTTGAACGAATCTACAAAGTTTCAAGGCGATTGAAGATGATTTGAATCGAATTAGTTGTAAAAATCGAGTTTTTGGACTGTTCAAGGCATGAACTCGCTAGATCCACAAAACTCGCTGAAGAAGAACTCTCAAGCCAAGAACACGCTAAGGGTAGAATTCCCAGGCTCAAGAATTCGCAAAGTACTATTGATTTGATCTATGAAAAAACTCGCTAATAGCCTTGTGCGTGAAGTAGAAACTTGCACATCACTAGGTGCGAGTAGTTACTATTCATCATCAGTGTCGTACGCGAAGTAGTTCTTGCGATAAGTTTGTTGTGCATGAAGTATCCTTGGTTATATTTTTCTAAGTATAAAACTCGCAAGTCCCTATTCTTGCGCATTTGCATTTAGCGAGTTTCATATTTTTTTTAAATATTTAAGTCTCGAACTCGCAAAGGTTTTGCGAGAAGTTCTTGAACTCGCATAAGGCTTGTGCGCGAACCTTGGTTCACACAAGCTTCGTTGTGCACGAAACACAAACTCGCACATCATTGTGTTCGAGAAGTGAGTTCATGTAAGCCTCTTTATGCTCTAAGTTCAGTTCACACAAGCATTAGTATGCGTGTTTCTGAAACTCGCATATAGAGTTTTGCGCGAAGTGTGTAATTTCAGTGTTATGCGTCTTCTGTCCTTGGTGAATTTTTCTGAATTTTTCTGAAATTTAACTAAGTTTGCTTTTCGTAGATCCAACTTTATTTTCTGAATTTTGACGATCGTAAAAGCAGTGTAGATCAAAGATGACTTCCAGAGAAGCACTTGTTATCGGAACCGATGTTAAACCACCAGTACTCTTCAAAGGAGAGTATGAACAATGGAAAGATCGATTCTTGGATTTCATTGACATAAATGCATTGGATGATTGTTAGAGCATAAATCTGTTGGATACAAGATCAAGAAGACTGAAGATTCAAGGTTGAGAAAGTCAAAGTTGTTAAAGTCAAAATCTCATTAAAAGTCAAAGTCTATTTGTAATAAGTCAAACTTAGTTTTATTTGTTTAGTTGTATTTTAGTTTCCTTAGTATTAGGTGGTATTATAAATACTTTTTCTCTTTGTATTTTTTAGTGGTACGTGACATTAGTTGATATATTAGATTTGAGAAAATCATATTATAGAGAGAGAGAAGGAGTTCTAGAGAGAGAAAGTGTAAAGAATTGAATTGAAAGAAATCAAACAGGTAATCATTGAATTGAATCTTGTTTGTTTGATTGTTTTGTATTAGAAACTAGATTCTGGAACACACAATTGGTATCAGAGCAGATTCAAAGGTGAAATCAGTTCAACAAATTAAAGATTTTGGTGGTTCGTCACTATTCTTGAACGGAAAAATCAGATTTTGAATTTTTTGAGTGTTTTTGGAGCATATTTTGATTAGGAAATGTTCGAATAGTGTAATAGATCGAGTCTTTGTAATTCAATTTCAGTATTGCACTGTAAATCACACGAATTTCATGATTTTTGTTGAATTTTTGTACACAAGTCGTTGTCACTGTTTCATCAATCTTTGTGGTTTGTAAGTGTTTAATTGTAAAAATCATGTATTGGAACTTGTTCTTGGGTTGAGTACAAAGGATTCTGCAAAGTTTCAGATCAATTGGACAAGTTTGGATCGATTTCTGATGGAAAAAGTAATTTTTGGGTCGACAAACGGAAGAACACGCTAGATCTCTCAAACGTGCAAGTTCTTCGTGAAACGCGCTAGTTCGTCGTGAAACGCGGAAGGTTCATCAGCTAGAACGCGCAAGTCGAAGGGTTATTTTTTGTCTCAAATGCGTAAGGCTATCTGCGAGTTATAGAAACTCGCTAATTGAAGCTAGCGAGTTTGAGGAGGAACAGTTGTTTGCGAGTTCTTCGACGTGCGAGTGTGGAAGGAACAGTGGTTAGCGAGTTCTTCGACGAGCGAGTTTAGTAAATGCGCACGCCTCTGTTAGCGAGTTTCAGTATGAACAGTTTTTAGCGAGTTTAGGCGCTTGCGAGTTTGATCATCTGCGAGTTTGGTCTGCGAGTTTGATTTGCGAGTTTATCTGCGAGTTTGCTTGCGAGTTTTTCTGCGAGTTTGCTTGAGAGTTTATCAAACGCGCAAGTCTCGATCTGCGTGTTTCTCAGTATCTGCGAGTTTTAAACTTTGAATAGTGACTTGCGAGTTTCTATACTTAGAATTTTTTTTCCTGAGAAATTTTTAAAAACTGTAATATGGCCTTTAATAGTGAAATTTTTTTCTCTAGGGACGTTGCCCCTCGACCCCGCAAGGGCGTTGCCCCTTGACCCCACCCGCTAACCGGGTAGCGGGACCCCCGTGCTAACTCTGCGGAAGGGGACAAAAGTTTTTTCTGTGCTCAAGATCTCTGAATTTCTTTTCAAGATTTTTTTTTTGTGATTTCACATTTTGGACTAACGATCAGTTCTAGTTTCTTATTTGATATATTTTTCAAACAGGTTTAAAAAAGATGACATCCAAAGATGCACTTTCAATTGGCACCGATGTAAAGCTTCCAGTTCTATTCAAAGGCGAGTATGAACAATGGAAGGACAGATTCTTGGATTTCATAGATCGACATTCAAATGGAGAGAATATTCTTCTGTCTATCACTGAAGGTCCAATGGCTCCAATAACAGTTCAAGTACCTGATGTTGATTCTTCTGATAGTGAAGATGGGACTGAGGAAAGAGAGCAAAACATGAAAACAGTGACAGTGGATATTTCTCAATATTCTGAAGATCAGAAAAGCCGATACAAAGCAGATAAACAAGC
This sequence comes from Arctium lappa, assembly GCA_023525745.1. Classification (NCBI taxonomy): domain Eukaryota; kingdom Viridiplantae; phylum Streptophyta; class Magnoliopsida; order Asterales; family Asteraceae; genus Arctium; species Arctium lappa. The sequence goes on along the minus strand of CM042051.1, from coordinate 75,822,510 downwards.
GAGGTCATTACTTTTTCAAAGCATTCAATTCAAGATCTGCATCAAGATTGATAGTTATAAAGCCAATGCTACGAAGATGTGGGATCAGTTGCAAAAGATGATGATGGGATCCAAGGTTGGAAATCAAATGAAAGTGGCAAACTGCATCAATAGTTATGAGGAATTCAAAGCTACGGAGAATGAGAGTCTGGAAGATACATATGAGAGGTTTGTATTGCTTCTGAATGATCTGACAAAGAATAAAGTCAAAAAGAAGCAGTTGGAAAACAATGTCAAATTCCTGAGTATCCTACGTCCGGAATGGAAAAACCATACAAGAAGGATGAAACAGATGAAGGATTTGAATGAAATACGACTAAATGAGGTATTTGAGACCTTGAGGCAGAATGAGGAAGAGGTTGAAGAGAAAAGAGCTGAGAAGAAGAAGGCAACACTAGTTCCTGATCCTATTGCCTTAGTAGCTGGAGAGGAGAAGAAAGAAAAGAAAGAGAAGAAAAAGAAGATAGTTCTTACCAGTTCTAAGTCAGGTTCAGTTACAGATAGTGATGATGGCGAATGTCTGAAACAAGCCGATATTGCTGACCCGTGCATTCCAGAAGAAATTTTACAAGAAGCCGGAATCAAATTCTCAAAGGTATTCTTCATCTATTTCAAAGAATCACGAGCATCGACAGAAAGTGGAAGGAAAGAGGTATGAAGAGGATAGATATGTGGAGAAGAAACCGGATGAGAAGAAGAAGTTCATGAATGACTACACAGTTGCCAAGAAGCCAGCAACAGATTCCATCAAATGCTACAATTGCGGCAAGATGGGTCATTTTGCAAAATATTGTCGAAAGTCGAAAGTTCGCAACTCTTAGTACTATCAGAAAAAGTTGCTTTTGGCAAGACAGCAAGAAGCGGGTGTCGCTCTAATGGCTAAAGATGAGTTTTGGCTGGATTACTCAGAAGGAGAAGAAGAAGTGAAAGAAGAAACAACTCATATTTGTCTCATGGGCAAAGAAGTAAAGGATGATGAGTCAGATGATGAGGCAGTTGATGAGGTATTAAACTTAACTGAAAAAGATCTTATTACCAAAATGGAAACCATGGTGGTTGAGCTACAAAATTTACAAAATAATCTGAAAAAGGAAAAAGAAAAAGTTGCTAGAAAGAACAAGAAGATCTTTGAGCTTAATACGTCTGTTATTTCAAACAAAGATCTGATTGATTCTTTACGCAAGTCTGATTTTGATTCTGAATCTCAAGTAGATTCTTTTGAAAAGAAGATTTCTGAGTTTGAAGGTAAAGTGTCTAAATATGAGTTTGAGAAGAATGAATCTGCACTAACTGTTTATAAATTGCAGGTTGAAAACAATAATTTGAATAAGAAGGTAAATGGTCTGGAAGCAAAACTTTATGCGAGAGGTCAAACAGATCAAACCATTTTTCTAAATGCACCTAATGAAGAGGCTGATGTTAAAGAGAAATGGGGACTTGGTTTTGAAAACCCCCATTATCTTAAGAAAGCCATCAGAAAACAGCCGACACTTTATAACTATGATTTTCTTGCTTGTGCTGATAAACATACTCATTTAAAACCCAAATTTGTTACCAAATTGTCAGAAGAAGTTGAGGACCAAGAAACTGAAAATAGAAAGAATAAAAAGAAAATGAAACTACCGTTTAACTATGAAAAGTTAAATGGTAGTTACCTTTCAAAAACACCAAAAGTTCTTTCAACTGACTATTTTGTTAGTTATTCCGCTTCTGAGATGAAGGCAAAACCTTCAATTGCAAGGGTTTATGTTCCTACATCTATTCTTGAAAGCAAAATAGTAGAGCTTGAAAATGTTTTATCTGATGAAAAACTTTTGGCTGATATACAACAAAATGTATTTTCTACAGTTATAAAGAACACTGTTTTTCAAACTAAATCTACAAAGTGTTCTACAGTTTCTAAGGCATCTCAATCTTCATCTGATAATTCTGATGACTTATTTGAGTCTGCAAATGATTTTCTAAATTCTGATGATGGGTGCATTGAAGAATTTGATATGTTTGATGTCAATTCTACACTTCCTGATCATTCTACTTGTCTTAAAAATAAAAGAGTGTTACCAAGTGATGTTCATATTGTTGAATTATCAACTAAGGTTGGTGAATCAGTTTCTGTAAATGCTGATTACTATGCTCAAGGTAAGAAACATAAGAAACAGCGATTACAGAAACAGAAATACACTGGTACACGAAAGTATACTCAGTCTCGGAAATATGCTTTTCCTAATAAATCTATATCTTATGTTTCAGATTTAAGGAAGAAAAAGTTGAAAGCTCAATCTGAATGGAGACCAAAACAGAAGGATGCTGAAATAGTTGAATCAGTTACTGATAATTCTTGTACTAAATCTGTTAGTAGTGATTCTGATATAGTTGGTCAATGTGCTTCTCATAAACAAAACCTTGTAACTTCCTACAAGTGTTACTCAATAAAGCAATTGATTCAATTATCTCCTATTACTACTAAATCTCATCATAATTATCGGAGAACTGGTTTTGCTTATTCTCATAATTCTCTTGATTGGTATAAATCTTATCATGTTAATTTTTCAAGATCAAATGTTTTTAAAGGTTTTCAAAAGAACAGAGGGTCCATTTTCAAGTGGATACCAAAATCTTGTACTAAACTGTTAGGACCCGTTTTTAAATGGGTACCTAAATCTATTGTTGCCTGATTTCTCTTGCAGACCCGGCATATGTGGTACTTGGACAGTGGATGTTCAAAGCATATGACTGTAAAAAGCATTATTGTCTAACTATACAAAGAAATTCAGTGGAAATGTCAGATTCGGAAACGATCTGCTTTCACCAATCTTAGGATATGGTGACATCATTCAAGACAACATAACGATAAGTAAGGTGAGTTATGTTGAAGGCTTGGGGCACAACTTATTCAGCATTGGTCAATTCTGCGATAAAGGGTTAGAGGTCAACTTCAAGTATAAGAGTTGCTCAGTTCGTACTGAAGACGGCACAGAACTCTTAGGTGGACATCAAAAGACAAACCTCTATACCATCAATCTTTCCAAAGTACAGATTGACAATCAAGTATGCTTGATGACAAAAGCTTCAACGCAACAAAGTTGGCTCTGGCACAGACGTTTATCTCATTTGAACTTTCGTTTTATCAACAAGTTGGTTCGTGGGAAATTGGTCAAAGGACTTCCAGAGCTGAAATATGAACGAGAACACTTATGCGCAACATGTGAGAAGGGTAAGATAAAGAGAGCCGCATACAAACCAAAGCCTGAACCAAGCACTAGTTCTCCGTTAGAACTGTTACATATGGATTTGGGTGGTCCAATGAGAACTCAAAGTTTGGGAGGAAAGAAATACGTGTTGGTTATTGTGGACGATTACTCAAGATACACGTGGGTCAAATTTTTTCGATCAAAAGATGAGACGTCCGAAGTTCTCATTACTTTCTTAAAGACGAACCAGGTGAAAATGCAGCGACAAGTCAAGTTTCTTCGAACGGACAACGAAACAGAGTTCAAAAACAAGATAGTTGAAGAATATCTCGAATCGGTCGGGATATCACATCAGTACTCTGATGCCGGTATGCCTGAACAAAATGGAGTAGTCGAAAGGCGAAATCGGACGCTAGTCGAGGCCGCTCGGACTATGCTTAGCTAATCAGACTTACCTCTACTCTTGTGGGCAGAAGCTGTGTCGACTGCATGTCATACTCAAAATCGGTCTATGATACATCGACGTTTTTAGAAGACTTCATATGAGGTGATCAACAACAGAACACCAACTATCAAATATTTTCACATATTTGGGTGTAAATGTTTTGTGCTTAATGACAGAGAGAGTCTTAATAAATTAAGTGCTAAGGTGGATGAAGGCATCTTTATCGGTTATTCTATAACATCTGCAGTATATCGTGTTTATCTGAAGAAGTCAAAATCAGTTGTTGAGAGCGTTAATGTCACATTTAATGAAGATATAGCTTTTGATCAAATCAGTTCAGAACCCATTATCACTGTTGTATTAGCTTCTGGAAATATCAATCCAGAACCTGTTTCTACAACCAATAATTCGGATAACGCTTCTACATCTACTTCACATTTAACTGATTTAGATTTGTTATTTGAATTCTTTTATGATGAGTTTCTCGGAACTAAACAAGCATCCCCCTTTCAGTCTAAAACTCACATTCCTATTGTTACTCCTACAGTTGAAGATACACAAGTTAATGTTAAGCCAGAAGTAATTGTTTCAGTTGGGTGTACTACTTTGTCTACTCAACAGCCAGAATCTGCTATTCCAACTGATACTTCTGCACCTGAGTCTTCAACTGCAAAACCCCCTCTTGTTATTCAAACATAAGATTCTGAAAGTGGATTTCTAGATGATGATCAAATTCAATCAATATCTACTCCACTTCCGCATGAGCATCGCTGGACCAAAGACCATCCATTACATCAAGTAATTGGAGATCTTGACAAGCCTATCCAAACAAGGTCAGCAACTCTTAATCAGTGTATGCATGATTTCTTCCTCAGCAAGATTGAGCCAACACGAGTATCTGAGGCTCTTGCTGATTCGGACTGGGTATCTACAATGCAAGAAGAGATCAATCAGTTTGAAGCCCTAAAGGTTTGGAGATTAGTTCCTAAGCCAGAAGAAAAAACCGTGATAGGAACTAAATGGGTATTCAAGAACAAAAAGGATGAAGATGGTATTGTCATAAGAAACAAAGCTAGACTTGTTGCCAAAGGTTACCGGCAAGAGGAAGGCATAGACTACGATGAGACGTATGCTCCAGTAGCTCGTATAGAAGCATTACGCATGTTTCTAGCCTACGCAGCTCATAAAAACTTCACAGTCTTTCAGATGGATGTGAAAACAGCCTTTCTGAATGGCTTTATTAAAGAAGAAGTGTACGTGTCTCAACCAGAAGGGTTCGTCAATTCAGATAAGCCAGATCATGTCTACATATTGGACAAAGCCCTTTATGGATTAAAACAAGACCCTCGAGCATGGTATGATATTTTATCCAAATTTTTGGTCAAGTCTGGTTTCTCCAAAGGTAAGATTGATACCACTTTATTCATCAAAAAGGAAAAAGCTGATATTATCCTTATTCAGATATATGTTGATGATATAATATTTGGTTCTACTAATCCAAAATATTGCAAAAACTTTTCTAACCTCATGGTGTCACGTTTTCAAATGAGAATGATGGGAGAGATGAATTTCTTTCTCGGATTACAAGTTAAACAACTTTCTACGGGGATTTTTATAAATCAATATAAGTACATTTTGGACATTTTACGGAAGTACAAAATGGAAAATTGTAAATCAATTGGAACCCCGATGGCACCTGGTACTAAGATTCACACTGATCCTTCGGGTAAAAGTGTAGATGTTAGAACTTACAGAGGTATGATAGGATCGTTGATGTATCTTACTTCGAGTAGACCAGATATTATGTTCTCAACATGTTTATGTTCTAGATATCAAGCTGCTCCCAAAGAATCCCATTTGGCTGCTGTCAAACGGATTTTTAGATATCTGAAGGGGACTGCAGACCTTGGTCTGTGGTATCCTAAGGATACAGGGTTTCAACTGACTGCATATTCAGATGCAAATCATGCAGGTTGCATGTTTGACAGAAAGAGTACTTCTGGTCACGTTCAATTACTTGGAGACAAGCTCGTTCGTTGGGCTTCAAACAAACAATTATGCGTTTCCACATCGACTGCTGAAGCAGAGTACGTAGCTGCTGCTAATTGTTGCTCTCAAGTCTTGTGGATGCGAACACAGCTACGAGACTATGGATTCAAATTTGATAAAATTCCAATATACTGTGACTCGAAGAGTACGATTGCCATATCTGCTAATCCTGTCCAGCATACGAAAACCAAACACATTGATGTCAGGTATCATTTTATAAAAGATAATGTAGAAAAAGGAAGAATTGAACTTTATTTTGTAAAAACAGATTATCAACTTGCAGATTTATTTACCAAACCCTTAGATGAAAAGAGATTTAATTTTCTTGTCTCTAAGCTTGGTATGTTAAATCTTAAGACATAATCGGTTGTTACCTACTAAAGTTACAAATTGTTATTTTTCATCATTTTCTTTATCTTTATTTCTGAAAGATATATGCACTTTAATTGTTTGCTCATGATCTCAGGAGGAGTAAGAGAAGATTTTAGATGATCTACATTCATTTGAGGGGGAGCAAAAGTAATTTCTGCATTATACATTTTAACTGATACAATTTTTGTGATGCATGATTTTAAGGAGCCTATAAGTCAAAAGGAGTAAGACTATGATTTCTGATTACTTCAAATCAGAACTCGTACATTAATCGTTTTATTGCTTTATGTCATTTTCTTTTAGAATAAATTTTGGGAATAAATTTTTTACTAGACTTTGAGACTTGCAGGATGAGAGAAGCTAACAAAATCATATCTAAATGACTACAGCTTGACTTTCTGAGAATTAAGATTGCACGAAAAGGTAAATTTCTTATCTTAATCTCAAATGTATCTGAAAGAAGGACAACTTTTAGGTATAGAAAACATGTTCTGGAATGTTTAAACCACTTCCCGATTTTTAAACAAATTTTATAATTTGGAAGTGTGATTTTAAATGTTTTCATTTTATTTTTGGGCTTAATTGATAAATAAACCGTGTGTATCCAAAGATAAATACTTGTGTATTGTCTTTTCTATATACTTTCAAGTATTCACACACACCGGTTTGACTTTATTCAACATGTTCTTACCATGTCTATAAATTGAAACAATTTTTCTTCGATGGTAAGACACTCCGCTTGTATTCAAAGAATTTTGAGCGATATTTCATTTCGAAACGTTATTTCAAGAATGTCTATATTTTGTTTCGTATAGACAAATATCAATTATTCTTGACCATAAGCCTTAATTGGTATAACATTCATTTCTGATCATTTTCATACAATGTCAGATTTTCAAACAAGTCTTTTGTATTCATTTTCATTCATTCAATATACTTGTTTGAAAATACTTCAGTGTTTAAAAATGCTCAAATCTTCATGATTATATCATCTGAGCATTCATTTATCTGACTTGTATTTTGAGATTTAACTGATAAAGTTAAACCATATTGAGCAACACGTTCTTTTAGGAAATTATGGGTTCTTTGTGCTAGGAATTAACTGAACTTCTATGGATTCACGTTAACCAGTGATTTCTACCCAAGAAGTTAATCTATAGAGATTGAGTGTGAGGAGTCAAAAAGAAATGAGTGTGGGTTGTGCGATGAGGTAAAATGGAAAAGAGAGTTTGGTTAGTAATGAGATTAATGATTAAAAAGAAAGAGGGTGTGAGATCAGAGTAAAAGAATATCAAACTCTGCACCAACTACTTTCTGAGCCGGGAAACCATATTACTAATGATTCACAATTCTTTCGTGAACATTATTGAAACAGGCAACTAGCCCATGCCAACTCTTGACTAAACCCCACAAGCTACTCATTTTCTTCTCAAAAAGAAAATGTTTTATATTTTCTGGGGACGCAACATATAATCTATCTGGTTTTCATTTGGAAAATCTGGATATTGAAAAAGATGGAAGTTTGACCCACCTTCGCACTTCAATCATGTACTTAGAGTTTGTGTTTATCTATTGTTGTCTCAGTGGTTTACACAACTTTGAGCCTTATTGAAAAATAATCATTGTGCTTAATTCTTTCTACACATGCACGAGCACACAAGGAATTTGTTTCTTTGTCATAACATTCATAGAAATTGCCTTTGTGGTGTTTCGATGATTGGATGGAAGTCCTGGGGGAGTGAACATCAAAAAGATCCTTTATATTGTGTATTCGTTACACACAGTGACTTCGTGTTACTGACAGGCATTCTAACAGTTTCATATGTTGATTTAAGAGTTACATGTTCTTGTTTTGTCTGGATTTGCAAAGATCTAGATGAATACTTGGTTATGGATCACAGAATCAGAGGCTCAGTATGACAGATCAGAATGGTCAAAGACATTTCTTGGACGAAAAGTTTTGATGATATAGATGCTCAAATCATCAAAAAGGGGGAGATGATATGAAGAAATGTTAAAGTTTTGAACTTTGGAAGCGATGATATCAAGATCTGATAAATTTTTGTGAAGTTGATTTTCTGAAATGTTCAAGTCAGAAAGTTCAAAGGGAAGATTTGAAGACAATCAAAGATTTTCTGAAGATGTGCTGATTTCTGAGGAAATTTTCTTTGAAGTTTATTTGTTAAAGCAATCCGACCTGATTTTGAGAATTTTGAGGAGATTGTTCATCGTTTGAAGATACTTTTGGAAAGAAGACTGTTAAAGAAAAAGAGGAGATTATTCAGACAGAGCTTAAAGTGAAGACTGATTTGCTAAAGATCTTTCTACAGTGATCTTGAATCCAAAGGGGGAGATTGTTAGAGCATAAATCTGTTGGATACAAGATCAAGAAGACTGAAGATTCAAGGTTTAGAAAGTCAAAGCTGCTAAAGTCAAAATCTCATTAAAAGTCAAAGTCTATTTATAATAAGTCAAACTTAGTTTTTTTTGTTTAGTTGTATTTTAGTTTCCTTAGTATTAGGTGGTATTATAAATACTTTTTCTCTTTGTATTTTTTAGTGGTACGTGACATTAGTTGAAATATTAGATTTGAGAAAATCAGATTACAGAGAGAGAGAGAGAGAAAGAGTTCTAGAGAGAGAAAGTGTAAAGAATTGAATTGAAAGAAATCAAACAGGTAATCATTGAATTGAATCTTGTTTGTTTGATTGTTTTGTATTAGAAACTAGATTCTGGAACACACAGTGATCTTATCAGAAAGTCATTGGAAGAAGGTGTTATGGAAATTCCAACGAAGATTCATAATGTTGGAAATGAGTAGAGAGAGTATCCACTTCCACCTGATGAATAGACTCAAGAGAGCAGAAAGATAGAACAAAAGCTGATAGATTGGCAAGATCACTCATTCTTCAAGGCATCCCAAACAAGATATATGTCAAGATTGATAGCTATAATGCTACCGGAGAGTAAATGTGGGATCAACAGGAGAGAATGATGCTCGGATTGAAGATTGGGAATCAACTCAAGATCTCTAACTGCCTCAACAACTATGAGGAGTTCAAAGCCAAAGAAGGAGAAACTTTGGAGACAACATATGACAGATTTGTGACCTTGTTGAACGAGTTAAGCAAGAACAAGGTCAGGAAATCACAAATAGAGCTAGATGTCAAGTTTCTCAGTATTTTACAGCCTGAGTGGAAGAGATTTACTAGACAGATGAAGCAGTTGAAATATCTGAATGAGATTCCTCTCCACGAGGTTTATGAAACTCTTAGACAAAATGAAGAGGAGGTAGATGAGATCAAAGAGGAGAAGAAAAAGGTTGATAAAGCAGTTGCTGATCCGATTGCTCTTGTTGTGAAGAAGAAAAGTGTGAGCCTCAAGAAGAAAAAGAAAGTGATAGTTTCTAAGTCCGAAGAGGCAGAAAGTGATGAGATTTCAGGTTCTGATGATTGTGAAAATTTGAAGCTGGCAATGCTTATGTCGACCAAGGCATTTCAGAAGAAATTTTACAAAAAGCCTGGCTCAAATAGTCAAAGATATTCTTCGGGGTCTAAGAACTATGAGCACAAAGAGAGGGTAGAAGGAAAAAGAATAGAAGAAAAGAAGCCTGAGGAAAGAAATTACATAGCTGAACAGACTAAGCAGCCAGAACCGACAAAATGCTATAACTGTGGCAAAATTGGACATTTTGCAAAAGATTGCCGAAAGTCAAAAACTCCGAGTATTACAAGAACAAAATGCTCTTGGAAAAGCAACAAGAGGCAGGAAAGGCATTAATGGCGGAGGACGAGTTCTGGCTCGACCATTCAGATGAAGAAGATGAGAAAGAAGAGACATCTCATATTTGCCTCATGGGAAAGACAGTGGATGAATGTGAAGATGAAGCTGAGTCAGATGATGAAGATAACGCAGAGGTATGTGATATGTCTCAATCTGATTTTCTTAATGCCATGCAAGCGATGATGGTTGAACTCCAAGAAGTAAAGTCTAAACATAAACGCGAGAAAAGTATCATGAAAGAAAACAAAAAGTCAATACTGAAACTTAGCAAGGATCTTGCTGAGAAGAACGTATTGATTGAAGCTTTACATAAAAATATTGATACTAGCGCAAAAGAGAAGACTATACTTCATAATGAATTATCTGAAATTGTTTCAAAATATAAACTGTGTGAATTTGAATCAAAAGAGATCACTAAAATGTATTTTTCGCTTTCAGAAGAAAACAAATCTTTACTTGAAAAAGTGAATGGTTTGGAAGGGAAATTATATACTCTGGGTCAAACTGAACAAACCATTCATCTAAACAAACCCAAATAGAACAAAGAGTGTTGGGGACTCGGTTATGAGAATCCAAACTATCTTAAAAAGGGTATATCAGAAGTGCATGCGCTTTATGATTTTGGATTTTTTAAACTGGCACCACAATACCCTGAACTTCAAGTTGAGTGGACCAAACTATCTGAAGAAGATGAAGCCAAGGAAAATGAGAAACGAAAGAACACAACTAAAGTTCAACTTCCATTTCGATATGAGAGGTTGAATAATAGTTATAGTTCTGATAAATCAAAATTTCTTTCAAATGACTATTTTGAGAGTTATTCTTTAAAAGAAATGGAGGCTATCGAAGGTAAAATTTACGTCCCTCCTCTCATTTTGGAAAGTAAAATTTCTGAACTTGAGAAAACTCTAGCAGAAGAAAGAATTTTGATTGATCTTGAACAAACTGTTTTTTCTACTCTATTCAAATATACTAATTTTTCTAAATCATCTAAGGCTTCAAAATCTGATGATATGTCTGGTTTATTTAATGATGAGTTTGATTTCTTAAACTCTGATGGTGATTTAGATGAATGTGTTGCTCAATTTGATTTTAATGTTAAACTTCCTGATCATTCAAAATTTGTCATAAATTCTTTTGGATTACCTAGTGTGTACGAAAAAGGTGAAACATCAACGAAAGTTGATAAATCAGTTCCTGTGAAAACCAAAGTTGCCAAAGGTAAGAAGAAGAAATCTGGGTATTCACAGAAACCGACCACCACTTGTAAGACAAAGAAGAAGCATTCTCTTGATTCTCACAGTACTAACTTTAAACTGTCAAATGTTTCAGATACGAGGAAGAAAAAGAATGGAGTTAAATCAATATGGGTACCAAAGAAGAAGGTTGACGAGAAGGCGAAATCATTGTCTGATTCTTCTTGTAATAGAAATACTGATAGTACTTCTGATATAATTGTGAATGTTGCTTCTAATAAACAAAAACTTGTAACTCATTACAAGAAGTATTTAATAAAGCAATTATTGCAGTTATCTCCGTATGCTAGAAAGTTTTCTAATATTTGTCGGAATGATTTTGCTTCTCGCCAACATTCTAATGATTGGTTTGGCACGTATCATGTATATTCTTCTCATTCATATGGTTCAAATGTTTTTCAACAAGCAAAAGGATTCATTTTAAATGGATGCCAAAATCTACTTGTGCTAACACTGTAGGGCCCATATATAAATGGGTACCTAAATCAATTGTTTCATGATTTCTCTTGTGCAGACCCGTCATATGTGGTACTTGGATAGCGGGTGTTCCAAGCATATGACTGGGCAAAAAGCTTTATTGTCTAATTATACAGAGAAATACTGCGAGACAGTTAGATTTGGAAATGACCAATTTTCACCAATTTTGGGATATGGTGACATAATTCAAGACAAAGTAACGATAACGAAGGTGAGTTATGTTGAAGGTTTAGGGCACAACCTGTTTAGCATTGGCCAGTTATGCAACAAAGGATTAGAGGTGAACTTTAATGCCAAAAGTTGATCTGTGCGTACTAACTATGGAAAGGAACTTTTGGTCGGAACTAGAAAATCCAACCTCAACACAATCAATCTTTCAAAGGTCCAGACTGACAGTGAGGTTTGCTTACTGACAAAAGCTTCAATGCAGCAAAGTTGGCTTTGGCGCCGAAGGCTGTCACACCAGAATTTTCGTTACATTAACAAATTGGTCACTAGAAATTTAGTCAAACGACTTCCTCAGCTCAAATATGTGAAAGAACACTTGTGTGCAGCATGTGAAAAGGAAAAGATGAAGTGAGCTCCACATAAGCCGAAACCTGAACAAAGTACCAGTTCTCCACTCGAGTTGTTGCATATGGATCTTTGTGGTCCCATGCGAACACAAAGCATAGGCGGAAAGAAGTATTTTTTAGTTATCGTGGATGACTATTCGCGGTACACATGGGTAAAATTTCTAAGATCAAAAGATGAGACGCCCGAAGTACTCATTACCTTTCTGAAGACTACTCAAGTGAAACTGCAAAAACCATTCAAGCTTCTAAGAACATACAATGGCACAGTCTTTAAAAACAAAATCATTGAAGATTATCTCGAATCGGTCAGGATAACACATCAATTCTCTGATGCTCGTACGCCAGAACAAAATGGAGTAGTAGAAAGGCGAAATCGAACGCTAGTCGAGGCCGCTCGGACTATGCTCAGCCAATCTGATCTACCTCTGTTTTTGTAGGCAGAAGTTGTTTCGACTGCGTGCTATACTCAGAATCGTTCCATGATACATCGTCGTGTTGGAAAGACTCCTTATGCTTTGATCAACAACCGGACACCAACAATCAAATACTTTCATATTTTTGGTTGTAAGTGTTTTGTGCTTAACGACAGAGAGAGTCTGAACAGGTTTAGTGCTAAGGTAGATGAAAGAATTTTCATTGGTTATTCTCAATCATCGGCTGCATATCGGGTGTATTTGAAGAAGTCAAAGACAGTAGTTGAGAGCGTTAATGTAACATTCGACGAGGATATGGCTTCTATACAAAACGGTTCATAACCTGTTCTTACCGAAGTGCTAGCTTCTGGGCAGATCAGTCCAGAACCTGTACCGACTAAGAAGAAATCATATAAAGCATCAACTTCCAATGCTCATTTATCTTATTTAGATTTATTATTTGAAATGTTTTATGATGAATTTCTTGGATCTAAAGTGACTAAATCTGTTGTGGTTGACAGGATGAACGACTCAACGAATAGTAATCCAACCGCTTCAGAGTTATCTACTGAATCCAACTCCCCGGTTCAGCAAGGAATTCCGGTTCAAATATCTGCTCCGATAGTTGAAGATGTGAACAACAACGAAGAAACTAAAGTTGCTGAATCAGTTGGGTGTCTAATAGACACAAATCAACAGTCCGAACAAGTTGTACCAACTGAAGCTTCTGTACAAGCTAATTCAACTGAATAACTCCCTCTTACTACACAAACTGATGAAGTTGAAAGTGGATTCCTAGATGATAATCATGATCAATCAACGTCTAATCCACTTCCTTATGAACATCGCTGGACCAAAGAGCACCCTATTCACCAAATCATTGGAGATCCAACAAAGTCGGTGCAAACAAGGTCAGCAACTTTAAATCAATGTCTACATGACTCATTCTTGAGTAAGATAGAGCCAACTCGAGTATCAGAAGCTCTAGCTGACTCGGATTGGGTGTCTGCTATGCAAGAAGAATTAAATCAGTTCGAAGCCCTAAAGGTCTGGAGACTTGTGCCAAAACCGGAAGGAAAATCTATCATCGGCACTAAATGGGTATTCAAGAATAAAAAGGATGAAGATGGTATTGTAATTCGAAACAAAGCAAGACTTGTTGCCAAAGGCTACCGGCAAGAGGAAGGCATAGATTACGACGAGACTTACGCTCCTGTAGCACGTATAGAAGCAATCCGCATGCTTCTAGCGTACGCTGCACATAAAAACTTGACAGTCTAACACATGGACGTGAAGACTGCCTTTCTCAATGGCATACTTAATGTGACAACCGTCAAGATTAGTGCTCAGGTTAATTTCTAAGTTAATGAAAATTAAAATTTAAGTATTTGCCACTCCTTAAATTGCATAAAATTTTTAAGATAAAAGTTTCCTGAAAATTTAGGAGGTTACGTAGAATGCCCGGAACAGTTCCGTGTCTGACCGTCACATCTCAGAAATGCCAAAAATCATGTTGGAAGTCTAAAATACATAAAATTATGAGTTTTATATTTATTTAGATGAATATATATTTATTTGTAAAAAATTACTCAAATTAGAGAGATTTGAGAATTTGAAAATTTTCGGTTCGCAATTTATCTGATTTAATTGAGAAATTGAGATATTTTAAATTTAAAAAAAAAAACTTCTTGGGTTGGGCTTGGAGAGGCCATGTGGCCGGCCTCCCTCTCCCTCTCCCTCTTAATTTTTTTAAAAAAAAACAAAACTTGAATTTTGAAACCTCATAATCTCATTTCAATCTTGACTCATCACCTTCTTTCTCTCTCTCTCTCTACAAACGTCTCACACACACACACACACTTTCATCTCCAAATTTCCAGAAAATATAAGAGTTACCAAGGTTAAAATCATCTTCAAATCAAGAATTCCATGTTTATCTCATCATCTACACAAGGTACAAAACCCTATTTCATCATTTCTTCATGTTTATTCAAGTTTGATGTTTGAACTTTATAAAACCCTCATGCATGTGTAGAAGTAATTCATTCATGGTTTTAGAAGAGAAATGGGCATCATTGATGAATAAAACATTCATAAAGTGATGCCATAAAATGATCTTCCATGAAAAACCAAGTTAAATAGTGAAATTTTGAGTTCTTGATGAATATGTTGATTTATCATAAGTACAACCTTGTGTATAAAAATTTTGATGTTTTAGTTGGTTTATATTTAACATTCTAGTAATAATTTCAAGTTTAAACAAACTCTTATGATGAGATTGTTCAATCTTATGTGATTAAGAGTCTTGAAAATTGATAAGTGATGAAAATCACTTATTTAGGTGTTTTTGGTTTCATGCAACTCACTTTGGATGAAATTTTTGAAGTTTTATATGTGTTCAAAAGTATATATTTCATTCTTAGATCATTATATTGTAAAAAGGTGTTTAAATCCAAATGGTTTCACAAGAAACCATGGGAAATGGACCTCTTAATGTTTAATACAAAAACTTGTACTACATAGATTTGCTGTCCAGAAAATGGACCTACTTCCGACATGCATAAATCATGTTCTACATGTCAAAATTTGGGCTTTTTGCTTATAGACTTTAATTTAGGGTGTTAGCTTTCTAAAAAGTCCGAAAACACTAATTTTGGAGATGATTTGAGCACTTAAATGGATTTTACAAGAAAATGGTGCAATCTGTCCAGTGAAGACAGATTCATACACCTATCTTGTAGAGGCCATAACTTCCTCATTTCTTATCCCAAATTAAGTGAATCTTTTTCCAAATGATAGGATTTTGAGTTAGGGTTACACCCATATAAGGATTATTGGCTAATTCAAAGAATTGATACCCCAAAAGCATGCTACAAGTGAGGTATGTCACTGATCCGGAAATCAGTGACACACTGCTTTGTGGAAACTATTTCAGGTATCAAAACTCATCCAAAAATTATGAAAAAGTTCATATTTACTATTTACACACTATAGTATTACCACAAAAATTTTGGTGAATTCATTCCTTTGGGAAGATATGTTTCTATAGTGGTTTTGTTGACTAAAATTTTGGACAGCTTCTGCTGAATTTTTCAGAAAATTGATCATAATAAGACTATAATTGATCTAAATATGGTTTTAGACATTGACACTTACTTAATGGCATTTCATAAGTTATTTGGACGGGTCATTTGGACATAGGAACGGGTATTAATGTATTTTCACTATGGCAACCTTCACTATAGGAAACCAAGGAAGCGGCACCTATTTTGAGCACTATCGTTAAGTTTCCAAGTTCACTCTCAAGGTGAGTATATTCACAGCTCCTCTTTTATCGTTTTACGTATTTTGGGGTGAAAAGCATGCTTAAGTACGATTATAATGATTCATGAGTTAATTGAAATGTTTTGCGCTGTTAAGTCGCCAAGGCTTGTTTTCAAGCATTTTAAAAAGTAAGATGTATGACGCTAAATAGTTGGTATGTTGAGTATTTAAGAGTTAGTCCCCAGACGACACTACTATTAACCCAGAAAATTGTGCCTATAGTATTAGTGGATAACGCTATTTGGGCTTGACCAACCCCACTTCTTACAGCTGACGAGCTAGGAGTGCACTATACTAGAGAAGTGATTGAACATGTGGCGCTTGAGACCACCTCTGAGTCAAGGCACACGGGGCAAAAACAAGGGTCCGGGACGGTTTAGTAGTGGCTCAACCAAGTTTAAGTTATACCGACTCAAGTCATACGTAAAGCAATACTCATGAAATTTTCAAGTTAAGCTAACGAGCATGGTTGTGCTCTAAGTATTTGAGCACGTATATGCTCCAAGTATTCAAGTTAAGCTTTTGAGCACGAACATGCTCCAACTATCAAATCTTTGCATATAAAATGTTTTGTGCATCTTTAAAACCTGTGAACTCACCAACTCTCGTAGTTGACCATATTTTTGTACATGCTTTTCAGGTAATCAAGAAGGTAAACTTTAAGGGTCGTTCTGCGTATAACATGGATATGTTTGGGGGATGTACAAACTTTTGGACAATGCTACCTTGAATTATCTCGGGATTGTAATTTCACGATAAACATTCTACTATTAAATTTTGTAATGTATTTTTATTAAATGTATGGTGGTTGAACTTTATGCTTGTGGATTGTTTATCGGAAACTGTTATACCCCGTGTTTCCGCTTTAGCGGGGTGTGACAGATTTGGTATCAGAGCCACAGGTTATAGAGAATACCGGTTTTATACAAAACCATACACTATAACCCTATAAAAAAATTATTTTACAAACGAAATTACGAACTCGAGTACATCCCTAGCATGACTAAGATGTGTCTTTCGTAATCACACCCTAACTTAGGCAAAGCTTGATCACCTTTGTTTAATTTGAGTGTGCATAATGGAGACATAGATCGGGTATGCTAAAAGTTACTAAAAATAGAAACTTTTCGATTCAAAAACGAAAAGCATGTTTTGTTTGTGAGTTCGCATGGCATTTTTGGTTATTAAAGGATATTATCATATGCTTAATAATTAAACTTTGTTAATTATCGCAGTCGACATGTCTCGTTCCCCACCTAGAGAGCAATCCCCTGATGAATCAGGTTATATCACCCACATACCCGGGAGAAATTCTCCTCCTAGTGAAGAGTATGACCCTTCTGAGCATGAATATTCCGATTCCGAGCTTACACCAGTAAGATCCGCTACGCCCACACCTGCTCCGACATCATGTGCCACGCCTGAGTGTGAGAAGACTCCTATACCAGTTAGAGAGGAGGCAGGGCCTTCTCGGCCCAGGGGTCTGAGGTTATCACCCCCTTCGCCTGCTAGGATACCGGCACTCCCACTAGCCGGCATGACTGAGGCCGAGACATATTGGGTTAGGAGTTTGTCTCGGAGTATGGAACGGTGTAGGTTGCAAGTTGATTACCATGAGCATTCCATTGACTCACTTAGGAAAATGATAAGTATGACTGACAATATTACAAAGGGGATGATATCGATGATGAGAACTAGTGATGAGATGATAGGGAAGATATTTGGAGAACTAGCAGAGACTATAGCGATGGTGACCTGGCTGCACACTTGTTTGTTGACCGTGATGGGATTCTTGGTAGTGATTGTGGCTTTGGTGTTGGTGCACTATTGGCGTTTGTAGTTTGTGATTGATGCATGATTTGGGTTGTTAAAAACTATATTTTGGGGCTTGTAGCCCGTGACTTTAAAACACTTGAGTCATTTTGGATTGTCACATTTTGTAAACGTTTGGATGATGTATGTCTTGATGATGGATGCTTATGATATATTTTGTTATGCATGATTATAAGTCTTTAAGAATGTATTCTTTATGATTTAATTATCGTATCATGTTTGTATGGTGGAATGGAATTTAATTAGACTTTAAAAAAAATTGCAATTAGAACTATGCCGCCAAGAAGGGAAGACCCCGAGATTGCTCGGCTTGTAAACGAACAAATTCTTGCAACACTCCCTGCCATAGTTAGTCAGATAACAGCGGGATTAAATGCAAATCCACCTAACCAACCAGGAGTTGGTGTTAATGTTGAAAGAGAGTGTACATATAAGACCTTCAGGACTTGTAATCCAAAGGAATTCCATGGTACTGAAGGAGCGGTTGGATTACTGTCTTGGATAGAAGGAATGGAGTCTGTCCTTCATATCAGTAAATGTCCGGAAACTAAGAAGGTAGAATTTGCAACTTGTTTATTACAAGGGAGAGCACTGACTTGGTGGAACACCCAAGTGCAAACGAGAGAAAGAGATGCAGCAAATGGATTGACATGGGGCGAGTTCAAAGAGATGATAAAAGGGGAATACTGTTCAAGGAGTGTAATGCAGAAGTTGCAAGCGGAATTCTGGGATCATGAGATGAAAGGCAATGATGTAGATACATACACGGCACGATTCAATGAGTTGGCGAAAATTGTACCACATCTGGTGACACCAGAAGAAAATCGAGTTGACAGGTACATCTAGGGATTAGCACCGAAAATTAGAGGAGATGTAACTTCGGGAAAACCGAAAACTCTTTAAGAGGCTGTGGATTTAGCAACGAAGCTCACCAATAATGCAATTCGTTTAGGACTTTTCTCTAGTGACAAAGCCAAAGGAAAGAGGAAAGTTGAAGAGGGTTTAAGGAGGCAGGATGACCGAAGGAGGGGAAAGGATCAGAGGATCATGGGTAACTATGGAGTTCAGGTGCAGGCAGCCGATAAGGAAAAAGGGACATATCCGAGATGTGACAAGTGTAATAAGCCACATTTCGGAAACTGTATTATATGTCGCAAGTGCCACAAAGGAGGTCATTTCGAGAAGGATTGCAAGGCTGGAGGAAGGAGAGTTTGTTTTGAATGCGGGAGCCCGGATCACTTTTAAAACTACTGTCCCAGGGTGAACAGAAGGGCGAATGCGAATCGGATTCGGCCAGTTGGACAGAGGGATCAAAGGGGCCAAGCAAGAGGCCGAGTGTTTGAAATTATGGCGGAAGAAGCAAGGCGGGACCCAAATGTGATTACAGGTACGTTTCTCTTAAACAATCACTCCGCATTTGTACTATTTGATTCTGGAGCAGATAAAAGTTTTGTGTCGTTAAATTTTAGACCGAAAGTTAAACAAATGACACAAAAATTAAAAGAAGACTATGTCATTGAGTTTGCTAATGGGAAAGAAATTAGGGTCAAAGATGTACTTCCAAATTGTACCCTAAGTCTAGCTGAAAAGGATTTCAAAATAGATTTGATCCTAATAAAGCTAGGTAGCTTTGATATAGTCGTGGGCATGGATTGGTTGTCAAAGAACCACGCGGAGATAAGTTGTTCCGAGAAACTTCTCCGAATCCCGTTACCAGGAGGAGAAGTACTTATATTACCTGGAGAAAAGTCTAAGAGAAAACTGAAGATGGTGTCTTGTATGAAAATGCGGAAGTACCTAAGGAAAGAATGTGACGCATTTATGGCGCATGTAATAAGTAAAGAACCTAAGGAGAAGTGTTTGCAAGATATTCCGGTAGTCCGAGAATTTCCTGAAGTATTTCCCGAGGAGTTACCTGGATTACCTCCACCGAGATAAGTCGAATTTCGTATCGATTTGGTTCCAGGAGCTGAACCGGTGGCCAAGGCACCGTACCGTTTGGCACCTTTGGAGATGCAAGAACTGTCAGAACAACTACAAGAGCTACTCGACAAGGGATTTATTAGGCCTAGCTCTTCGCCTTGGGGAGCACCAGTACTTTTTGTTAAAAAGAAGGACGGGACGTTCCGAATGTGTATTGATTATAGGGAACTCAATAAGCTGACTTTAAAGAATCAATATCCACTTCCCCGAATCGATGATTTATTTGATCAATTGCAAGGCGCATCGTACTTTTCAAAGATTGACTTACGGTCTGGATATCATCAAATGAGAGTTCGTGAAGAAGACATCGACAAAACGGCGTTTAGAACTCGTTACGGTCACTATGAATTTCTAGTTATGCCCTTCGGACTGACAAACGCTCCAGCAGTTTTCATGGACTTGATGAACAGAGTCTGCCGACCATACTTAGACAAGTTCGTGATCGTGTTTATAGATGACATTCTAATTTATTCGCGAAGCAAGGAGGACCACGAACAACACCTGAAGTTGATGTTGGAATTGCTTAAGGAACAGAAATTGTACGCCAAGTTCTCCAAGTGTGAATTTTGGCTTCGAGAAGTACATTTTCTGGGTTATGTGGTTAATAAGAAAGGGATTCATGTTGATCCAGCAAAGGTTGAGGCCATTAAAAAGTGGGAAACTCTTATGACACCGACAGAAATTCGTCAATTTCTTGGCCTGGCAGGTTATTATCGGCGATTTATCGAAAATTTTTCCAAGATTGCTCAACCACTCACGTCGCTAACCCAAAAAGATAAGAAGTTTGAGTGGGGAGAAAAACAGGAGGAGGCATTTCAAACGCTGAAGCATAAGTTATGCAACGCGCCAATTCTAGCGTTACCAGAAGGTACATAAAATTTTGTGGTATATTGCGATGCATCACATCAAGGTTTGGGATGTGTATTGATGCAAAGAGATAAAGTTATCGCTTATGCATCAAGACAACTTAAAGTTCATGAAAAGAATTACACCACTCATGATTTGGAGTTAGGAGCAGTGGTATTCGCTTTAAAGATTTGGAGACATTATCTTTATGGTACCAAGTGTATCGTTTACACTGATCACAAAAGCCTCCAGCATATCTTTGATCAGAAAATGTTAAACATGAGACAATGAAGATGGGTGGAACTACTCAGTGACTACGATTGTAAGATAAAGTATCATCCCGGAAAAGCCAACGTAGTAGCAGACGCATTGAGTAGGAAGGAGAAGGTAAAACCAACAAGAGTACGAACCATGGGAATGTTGGTACAAACGAGCCTCACAACACAAATCTGTGAAGCTCAAAAAGAGGCACTGAAGGAGGAGAATCTAAAGAATGAAGTACTTCATCAGTCAGAAAAAGAATTTGAAACCCGATCATATGGGGTACAATATTTCAAGAATAAGGTCTGGGTACCAAAAGTGGAAGGTCTGCGGATGTCGATCTTGGAAGAAGCGCACCAAACGAAGTATTCGATTCACCCGGGAGCCGACAAAATGTATAAGGAGATAAAAGAGTATTATTGGTGGCCGGGAATGAAGAAGGACATTGCTGAGTTTGTGGGTAAATGTTTGACTTGTGCTAAAGTCAAAGCAGAGCATCAAAAGCCATCTGGACTTTTGCATCAACCGGAGATACCTCAATGGAAATGGGATCAAGTATCCATGGATTTCATCACAAAGTTACCCAGAACAGGAAGAGGTAATGATGCAATTTGGGTTATTGTGGATAGACTTACAAAATTCGCGCATTTTCTTCCCATCCGAGAGGATTTCAAAATGGAAAGATTGGCACAAGTATACATTGATAAAATTGTCTCTCGTCATGGAGTACCCCTATCCATTATTTCAGACCGAGGCAGTCGTTTCACTTCTCGGTTTTGGCAAGCGTTTCAGAAAGCTCTGGGTACCAGGTTGGATTTGAGCACTGCTTATCATCCACAAACGGATGGTCAATCTGAAAGAACCATCCAGACTCTGGAAGACATGTTACGCGCTTGTGCTATAGACTTCGGAGGTAGCTGGGATAAGCACTTACCATTGATTGAATTTTCTTATAACAACAGCTACCATACAAGTATTCAATGCGCGCCATACGAAGCCCTTTATGGACGTAAGTGTCGATCTCCACTTAGTTGGGTGGAAATTGGTGACAGTCAATTGTTTGGGCCTGTTATTATACGGGAGACTACCGACAAAATATCGACCATACAAGACAGGCTTAAAGCTGCAAGAGATCGACAGAAAAACTATGCAGATAATCGCAGAAAACCCTTAGAATTCCAAAAGGGTGACAAGGTTCTTCTAAAAGTGTCTCCATGGAAAGGAGTTATAAGATTTGGAAAAAGGGGTAAATTAAGCCCAAGATACATTGGTCCGTATGAAGTATTGGAAAGAATTGGACCAGTAGCTTATAAGCTTAAGTTGCCACAAGAGTTGAGTGCCATTCACGACACGTTCCACGTGTCAAATTTAAAGAAGTGTTTAACTGACGAGTTGGCGATTGTACCCCCAGATGAAATTCAAGTGGACGAACGGCTTATTTTCAGAGAAGAGTCGGTTGAAATTTTGGGTTGCGAAGTTAAGCGACTAAGGAGAAGTAAAATTCCTATTTTAAAGGTTCGCTGGAAGTCGCGTCACGGACCTGAATTTACGTGGGAAAGAGAGGATCTTATGAAGCGCAAGTATCCTCACTTGTTTAATCAAGAGGCGGTCCGGAAGTGACAAACTTTAAATTTTGGGACGAAATTTCTCGAAGTAGGGGAGACTCTGACAACCGTCAAGATTAGTGCTCAGGTTAATTTCTAAGTTAATGAAAATTAAGATTTAAGTATTTGCCACTCCTTAAATTGCATAAAATTTTTAAGATAAAAGTTTCCTGAAAATTTAGGAGGTTACGTAGAATGCCCGGAACAGTTCCGTGTCTGACCGTCACATCTCAGAAATGCCAAAAATCATGTTGGAAGTCTAAAATACATAAAATTATGAGGTTTATATTTATTTAGATGAATATATATTTATTTGTAAAAATTTACTCAAATTAGAGAGATTTGAGAATTTGAAAATTTTCGGTTCGCAATTTATCTGATTTAATTGAGAAATTGAGATATTTTAAATTTAAAAAAAAAACTTCTTGAGTTGGGCTTGGAGAGGCCATGTGGCCGGCCTCCCTCTCCCTCTCCCTCTTAGTTTTTAAAAAAAAAAACAAAACTTGAATTTTGAAACCTCATAATCTCATTTCAATCTTGACTCATCACCTTCTTTCTCTCTCTCTCTCTACAAACGTCTCTCACACACACACACACTTTCATCTCCAAATTTCCAGAAAATATAAGAGTTACCAAGGTTAAAATCATCTTCAAATCAAGAATTCCAAGTTTATCTCATCATCTACACAAGGTACAAAACCCTATTTCATCATTTCTTCATGTTTATTCAAGTTTGATGTTTGAACTTTATAAAACCCTCATGCATGTGTAGAAGTAATTCATTCATGGTTTTAGAAGAGAAATGGGCATCATTGATGATTAAAACATTCATAAAGTGATGCCATAAAATGATCTTCCATGAAAAACCAAGTTAAATAGTGAAATTTTGAGTTCTTGATGAATATGTTGATTTATCATAAGTACAACCTTGTGTATAAAAATTTTGATGTTTTAGTTGGTTTATATTTAACATTCTAGTAATAATTTCAAGTTTAAACAAACTCTTATGATGAGATTGTTCAATCTTATGTGATTAAGAGTCTTGAAAATTGATAAGTGATGAAAATCACTTATTTAGGTGTTTTTGGTTTCATGCAACTCACTTTGGATGAAATTTTTGAAGTTTTATATGTGTTCAAAAGTATATATTTCATTCTTAGATCATTATATTGTAAAAAGGTGTTTACATCCAAATGGTTTCACAAGAAACCATGGGAAATGGACCTCTTAATGTTTAATACAAAAACTTGTACTACATAGATTTGCTGTCCAGAAAATGGACCTACTTCCGACATGCATAAATCATGTTCTACATGTCAAAATTTGGGCTTTTTGCTTATAGACTTTAATTTAGGGTGTTAGCTTTCTAAAAAGTCCGAAAACACTAATTTTGGAGATGATTTGAGCACTTAAATGGATTTTACAAGAAAATGGTGCAATCTGTCCAGTGAAGACAGATTCATACACCTATCTTGTAGAGGCCATAACCTCCTCATTTCTTATCCCAAATTAAGTGAATCTTTTTCCAAATGATAGGATTTTGAGTTAGGGTTACACCCATATAAGGATTATTGGCTAATTCAAAGAATTGATACCCAAAAGCATGCTACAAGTCAGGTATGTCACTGATCCGGAAATCAGTGACACACTGCTTTGTGGAAATTATTTCAGGTATCAAAACTCATCCAAAAATTATGAAAAAGTGCATATTTACTCTTTACACACTATAGTATTACCAAAAAAAATTTGGTGAATTCATTCCTTTGGGAAGATATGTTTCTATAGTGGTTTTGTTGACTAAAATTTTGGACAGCTTCTGCTGAATTTTTCAGAAAATTGATCATAATAAGACTATAATTGATCTAAATATGGTTTTAGACATTGACACCTACTTAATGGCATTTCATAAGTTATTTGGACGGGTCATTTGGACATAGGAACGGGTATTAATGTATTTTCACTATGGCAACCTTCACTATAGGAAACCAAGGAAGCGGCACCTATTTTGAGCACTATCGTTAAGTTTCCAAGTTCACTCTCAAGGTGAGTATATTCACAGCTCCTCTTTTATCGTTTTACGTATTTTGGGGTGAAAAGCATGCTTAAGTACGATTATAATGATTCATGAGTTAATTGAAATGTTTTGCGCTGTTAAGTCGCCAAGGCTTGTTTTCAAGCATTTTAAAAAGTAAGATGTATGACGCTAAATAGTTGGTATGTTGAGTATTTAAGAGTTAGTCCCCAGACGACACTACTATTAACCCAGAAAATTGGGCCTATAGTATTAGTGGATAGCGCTATTTGGGCTTGACCAACCCCACTTCTTACAGCTGACGAGCTAGGAGTGCACTATACTAGAGAAGTGATTGAACATGTGGCGCTTGAGACCACCTCTGAGTCAAGGCACACGGGGCAAAAACAAGGGTCCGGGACGGTTTAGTAGTGGCTCAACCAAGTTTAAGTTATACCGACTCAAGTCATACGTAAAGCAATACTCATGAACTTTTCAAGTTAAGCTAATGAGCACGGTTGTGCTCTAAGTATTTGAGCACGTATATGCTCCAAGTATTCAAGTTAAGCTTTTGAGCACGAACATGCTCCAACTATCAAATCTTTGCATATAAAATGTTTTGTGCATCTTTAAAACCTGTGAAATCACCAAATCTCGTAGTTGACCATATTTTTGTACATGCTTTTCAGGTAATCAAGAAGGTAAACTTTAAGGGTCGTTCTGCGTATAACATGGATATGTTTTGGGGATGTACAAACTTTTGGACAATGCTATCTTGAATTATCTCGGGTTTGTAATTTCATATAAACATTCTACTATTAAATTTTGTAATGTATTTTTATTAAATGTATGGTGGTTGAACTTTATGCTTGTGGATTGTTTATCGAAAACTGTTATACCCTGTGTTTCCGCTTTAGCGGGGTGTGACACTTAAGGAGGAAGTCTACATTACACAACCAGAAGGCTTTGTGAATCCAGATAAACCAGATCACGTATATATTTTGGATAAAGCACTTTATGGTTTAAAACAAGCGCCTCGAGCCTGGTATGATGTTTTATCAAAGTTTTTGGTCAAGTCAAGCTTCACTAAAGGTAAAATCGATACAACTTTATTTATTAAGAACGAAATGGCCGATATCATTCTTATTCAAATATATGTGGATGATATAATATTTGGCTCTACAAATCCTAAATATTGTAAGAACTTTTCTAATCTAATGGTGTCTAGATTTCAAATGAGTATGATGGGAGAGATGAACTTTTTTCTCGGATTACAAGTAAAGCAATTTTCAATGGGGTTTTTTATAAAGCAAGCTAAGTTCATTTTTGATATTCTTCGAAAATTCAAAATGGAAACTTGTAAACCAATTGGTACCCCAATGGCACCAGGAACTAAGATCAGCATGGATCCTTCAGGAAAACCTGTTGATGTTAGAACCTGTAGAGGCATGATTGGTTCTTTAATGCATCTTAATTCAAGTAGGCCAGATATTATGTTTTCTACATGTTTATACGCAAGATATCAGGCTAACCCTAAAGAATCCCATTTGTCCGTGGTCAAACGGATTTTTAGATATCTGAAGGGGACTGCAGATCTTGGTCTGTGGTATCCTAAAGATATTGGTTTTGAACTAACGACTTACTCAGATGCAGATCATGCTGGATGTATGTTAGACATGAAGAGCACATCGGGTCATATTCAATTTCTTGGAGACAAGCTCGTAAGCTGGGCGTCAAAGAAACAACTTTGTGTTTAAACCTCGACTGCTGAAGCAGAGTATGTAGCTGCTGCCAGTTGCTGCTCTCAAGTCTTGTGGATGAGAACACAACTTCGAGACTATGGTTTCCAGTTCAACAAAATACAGATTTATTGTGACTCGAAGAGCGCCATAGCTATATCGGCTAATCCTGTGCAACATACAAGGACAAAACACATAGACGTACGATATCATTTTATAAAAGACAATGTTGAAAAAGGTACAATAGAACTTTATTTTGTAAACACTGATTATCAGCTTGCTGATTTGTTTACCAAGCCTCTCGACGAAAAGAGATTTAATTTTCTTATCTCGAAACTTGGTATGCTAAATCTCAAGACATAATATGTGATTACTTATTAAAGTTCTTTTCTTATTGTTACTTTTCTTCATTTCTTTATCTTTATTCTAAAAGATATTTGCACTTTACTGTGTGTTCATGTTTTCAGGGGGAGTTAGAGAAGATGTTTAGATGATCTATATTCATTTGAGGGGGAGTTAATCATTTTTGCATATATTTGTCATTGATAAATTTTATGATGCATAAATGCAGGGGGAGTAAGACTAAAAGCAAGGAGTAAGATATATGAATTCTGATTACTTCAGATCAGAACTCGTACATTAAATGTTTTACTGCTTTATGTCATTTTATCTTTCAATAAAGTTTTGTGAATTAATTTTGTACTTTGACGGACTTTATGACTGATGCAGATTGAGAAGATGCTTACAAGATCATATCTTTATGACTTTAAGTTTGATTTGATGAGATTTAAGATCAAGCGAAAGGTTTATTTCGTATCTTAATCTCATATATGGTTGAAAGAAGGACGACTTTCAATCATAGAAAACAAATTTTTAAATGTTCAAACCACTTCCCGATTCTTTAACAGATTTCATGAATTGGAAGTGTGTTTTTAAATGTTTTCATTTTATTTGTGTTTAAACATTAACAAACCGTGTGTGTCCAAAGATTAATACTTGTGTATTATCTTTTCTATATACTTTCAAGTATTCACACACATCGGTTTGATTTTTGTTGGATATGTTATCACCATGTCTCATATTTAAACAAATTTTTCGATGGTGATACACCCCGTTTGTTATTCAAAGTTTGAGAGTGATTTCATTTTTGAACGTTCTTTCAAGAATGTCTATATTTTTGTTTTGTATAGACAATATCAATTTTTGTTGACCCAAGCTTTAACTGCTACATCATTTCGATATTGATCTTTTTCATACAATGTCAGATTTTCAAACAAGTTTCTTGTATTCATTTCATTCATTCAATTATCTTGTTTGAAAAGTCTTTAATGTTTAAAATGCTCAAATCTTCATGATTACATCTCTGAGCATACATATATCTGACTTGTATTTCATACTTTTTGCTTCATTGCCAAGTTAAACCATTTTTGAGCAACATTGATCTTTAATAGGAAAATATGGGTTTATTGTCTAGGACTTAAATGAAACTTCTATGGATTCACGTTAACAAGTGTTTCCTACCCAAGAAGTTAATCCTTAGTGATCGAGTATGAGGTGTTAAAAAGATATGAGTGTGGGTTGTGTGACGAGGTAAAATATAAATGAGAGTTTGGTTAGAAGCGATCTCAATGTTTTAAAAAGAAAGAGGGTGTGAGATCAGAGTAAAAGAATATCAAACTCTGCACCAACTTTTTCTAAGTCGGGCAGCCACATTGCTAGTGTTTCACAATTCTTCGTGAACATTATTGAAACAGGCATCTAGCCCATGCCAACTCTTGATAAAAACCCCACCAGCCTCTCATTTTCTTCTTAAAAAGAAAATTTTTCAGTATTTCAAAGGGACGCAACACATAATCTATCTGGTTTTCATTTGGAAAATCTGGATATTGAAAAAGAAGGAAGTCTGCCCCACCTTCGCACTTCGATCACGCACAATTGAGTATGTGTATAATTGCTGTTGTCTAAGTGGTTTACACAATGTTGAGCCTTATAAATAGCAATCATCATGTGCTTAATTATTTCGAACACTTGCACAAACACACAAGGAAATTTGTTTTTCTTGTCAAAACATTCATAGAAATTGCCTTTATGGTGTTTCGTTGATTGAATGGAAGACCTAGGGAGTGAACATCAAAAAGCTCCTTTCCAATGTGTATCTGTTACACACAGTAACTTTGTGTTACTGACAGGCATATTAACTGATTCATTTGTTGATTCATGTGTTACACTCTAACTTGTCTGGATTTGAAAAGATATAGATGAATACCTTATTTTGGATCGATAGTGAATCAGAGGCTCAGTTCAAAAGATCAGTGGTCAGATAAAGACATTTCTTGGAGAAAGTTTTGATGATTTCATGCTGCAAATATCAAAAAGGGGGAGATGACAAAGTTCAAAGAAATGTTGACTGAAGAATAATTTGAAACAAATTTTGGTGTTGATAAAGAAAAGTTGGAGAATGAAGATTGATTTGAAGAGTGTTTGTTTTCAAAGAATGCAAGGCTAAAAGAGGAAAGTTGTTAGAACATAAATATGTTCACTTTAGAAGTTTAGTAAAGTAATCAACCTTATTGTATTTGGGCCTTGTATATGGGTTTGGGCTTTAATTGTGTATGTTAGTGTATTATATTGTGTCCAAGATTTAATGTGTTAAGTCAAAGATGTAAAGTCAACAAAGTCTTAGTCAATGGTGTTTAAGTCTATATGAGTTCCATATCAAGTAAGCCTTTATGTAAAGCTTGGGGTATAAATAGCCTTATGCTTTGTGAGTGTTGTAAGAACTTCATTGTAATACATATAGACGTGTGATTGTTTCTCTCTCTACTTTCTCTCTCTAGATCTAAACATTGTCATATCTTGAATCTTGTTTGAGATTGTGCTTGATTGAAATGGGAATTTATATTTACAATTGGTATCAGAGCTATACCAAACAATTTCAGAAAGATTGGATCACATCAAAATGGATTAATTTTCTGAAAAATTTCAAGAACTTGAAAATCGTTCACTGTTGAAATTTTATGAAAATTTGCATTGAATCATTGACTCTTTGATTGTGAAAATGGTTCATATAATTCGTATTGTTTGATAAATTTGATCTTATTCATACTCTATCTCGTTTTATTTCTTGAATTACAGGTTGAATTGAATGTTATGGATCGAATTCTGGATATTCAAGATCGCAGAATGACCTCTGAGTTTTTACTGATAAATCAAAATTCGCATTTGTTTGTTGATTCTTTGATTGTAAAAATGCCTAAAGGATGATCGAATTCTGTTTTAGAACAGTTTGCAGTCGCAAAATTTCATGATTCAATCACTAGAATAGATCTAATTTTGGATCTTGTTCAAGTTTTCTTGAAACCACTCGAGCACTATATATTGATCATGCACTGTAAATTTTCGTTTTTAATTAGTTTGGATTGATATAAAGTTGTTCTAATCTGTATTTCTATCGTTGTGGATTAATTAGAAAATCAAATTTGCAGGTTTTGAACATTCTTGATTTGATTTGTGGGACAAAGTTGAAGAACACGCATAAAGGTCTTGCGAGTTATACAGAACACGCAAACCACTAGGTTGAATATCCTCATACGATCTGCGCGTTCTAGATTCCAATTGATGTTCTAATTGATTTGCGTGTTCCTTAGCTGTTTGATTTGCGCGTTTTTTAACTCAATTGATTTGCGTCATTCAAGTAATTTGTTTTGCGCCATCTAAGTTATGTGATTTGCGTTTTCAAGGTTATGTGATTTGCGCAATTCCCGGTTTTAATTCAAGCCTCTGCGAGTTCAAATACAAGTTGTTTGCATGTTTTAATGATCATGTGGTCTGCAGGTTTCTAGTGCAAATAGCTTGCAAGTTTAAGTTCAGTTTATGATTACTTGTTCTGCGAGTTTTTTCAAAGATCACAGCATCTGCGAGTTTCATGCCTATTTGATTTGAGTTTGAATTCATTTGTCAAGTGGTCTGACAGTTCTAGTGTTTCAAGTTACTTGATTTGCAAATTTCAGCTCACATAACTTGAGAGTTTTCTGAAACACTCAACCCATTGCTTGAGACTTTATAAAACTCTCAAATCATTTTTTGCAAGTTTCAGTGCTTTGAGAGTTCCAGAGATAGAGTGTACAAGGGTGTTGGGACATATAAATAGGGTATGTATGTGTTGTTAGTAAGTAAGTTTTCATTTCCAATGTAGTCATACAAATTGTAAACGCTCTGTAGTATAGTTTACTTTCTGTATTAAATAAAACTACAGATTTCTCCCTACAATCTCTTGTTAATCATTCAATCAATTCAATCTATGATCTCAGGATCTAACATGTGGTATCAGAGACGAACGCATAATCATTCTATGATGATCGAGATCAAATTGATATTGATAAAACAGTCCATGTTAGAAATTTTCGAATTCGTTAATTGATGTTGTTATTGATGTTCTTTGATGATAAATCGATTCTATGTTTACTGTCGAACTAAATGGAATTGATTACTATTTAAATTTCATCATTTGAGGACGAATTGTTCGATTTTGAGTATTTTTTGTTCGAAGACAGTTTTTCACTGTGGTTGGATCGAATTGGTTATTAGAGTTGAAATTAGCCTTGGTGATCAACTACGATTATGCTCCAATGTTGTTTCTGAACCTTCGTTCAAAGTTTCAGCTCAAATTTCGAAGTTTTGATGGTTGAATTTGAAGACTTTGTGAAAAACCGTTCGAGATCTATAGAATTCGCAAGATTCAAATGAAAAACTCACAGAATTTGAAGAGCTCGCAAGATTGTTGAAAAAATTTGCAGAATGAAAAGTTTGAAGAATTCGCATAATCAGAATTCGTAAGCCTTGAAGATGATATTTTTTGTTAAGTACAGATTTCGCAGAAGACACATATGCGAAATGTACAGAATTCGCAAGACAACATTCTTTGAAGATGAAATTTTCTAATTAAGAAATTCGCAGTTGTGAGTGATGCGAATTGTGAAGAATTCGCAGCTGTGAGTGTTGCGAATTGTAAGAATTCGTAGAAGACTGATCTGCGAAATGCGAGGAATTCGTTAATGTGAGGCTTGCGAAAAGTTAAGAATTCGCAGAATAAGTGTTAACCAAGATCACTAGAACTTCTAGAGAGAGAAAGTATAGAGAGAGAGAGATGGAGAGCAAAACCACATTTCTATTAGATGTGCGTGTGAGAACTTCTTAAAACCAACAAGACCAAAGGGACTTAAATACCCTTGGTCAGATACAAGACATATAAGCCTCTAAACACAGTATTGACCAAGTCCTATAAATACAATGATTACTATAAAATCAGACCTACCAATCTCCCCCTTAGTAATCATTGGCGATTTGGTCTTCAAAAATTATCTTCTATAACAACACAGACCAACAAGGCGACTTTCAGAAGCTTTCTGACTTTTAAAAAAAAAATTCTTTTCAGCACCTTGCAGATTGAAAATTTTCTTTGCTGCTTAAGCTCAAGACGATACACCTCTTTTGAATGATCTTGAATGAACTGTGGTTTTCGGAGCAAGAACAGCAAAAGAATTTGAAATAGCTGAGGAATGGAATCTTTGAGCGAATCTTGATCAGCAGATAATATTTTGAACTCTTTGTCTCTTTAACTTCTCCTTGACTTCTCCCCCTCATGACCTTGATGATCTTGATCAACTTGGTCATGCGAATGTTGGAGACGAGACAACGAAAGATCTGCAAAATCAAAGAAACAGAGAAAACAGGGGTGGTTTGCGTTCCATGCGGGAAGCGCAAACTAAGGTTTGCGTTCCACCTGGGAGACACAAAGCAAGGTTTGCGTGCCATGCTTGATACGCAAAGCAAGGTTTGCATGTCATGCTTGATGCGCAAAACAAGCTTTACGGGCCATGTGTGAAGCGCAAAGCTGCCTTAGAAAAAATTTACCTTTGAAAGCTCTTTGACTCCCCCTACATAAATGCATTAGATAAGACAATTCGAGATAACATTCATGTAAAGAAAATCAGACACTCCCCCTCAAAAACAAATATAATCTTTGAAATACATCTCTTTGTTCACTCCCCCTTGAATAATGCATAAACCCATTAAAATATATTTATGAGAACACAGTGATCAGAAATTAATGTAGAAAGAAAAATATACTGAATGTAAATTTTGAAACAACTAAACATATAAAATTTTAAACACTAAACAAATTAAATTTTACAGAGTAAAATATCACAAATTTATCAATCATTTGAAATCAAACATATGTTGTAAGATAAAAGAACGAGTTTAATTGCATATCAAGTTAAAACATGTTCAGTTTTAAAACATCCAGCAATCTATTCAGTGTGCTCACATGAGAATCTTCGATTAGCTTCAAGAAAATGTAATTCTAAAAATATTATAGAGAACTTTGCATGTACTAACACTAAGCCATCAAGAATTAAGATATTCATAAATTTACAGATGTATCGCAACTCAAACATATCACCAAGTATCATGAGATGTGTGTTCATTGGCATCTTTTAGCATTGTGCTCATTGGCATCTTAACATTAGTGTGCTCTTTGGCATCTTTTAAGCACGTGCACTTTGGCATCTTTTGATCAAAAAGTTTATTAAGTAAAGAACATGCTGTAAACGTAACTTTCTATCTGACCCTATTGCAGGATTTGGGTCAGTCACTCCCAGACCAGTTGGCCTTAGGGGACTAGGTGTCAAGCACCCCTTGGAACTTACTCTCCCAGATCAGAAAGGCTACATCGACATATCCTAAACCCATTCATACCAGTAGAACATGACTTTCGATCTGATTCTATAGAAGGATTTCTGTTCGATCACTCCCAGACCAAATGACCTTAGGGGACCAGATGACAAGCATCCCGAGGAACTTACTTTCCCAAACCAGAAAGGTCACAGGTACAAACTTTTAAACTTAGAGATTTCTGTATTTTAAGAATTTAATATTCATCTCAATCACTCAGATCAACGTCTAAATGCTTAGCCCATATTTTCATTCCAATCTAAAATTTTGATCGTTTAGATAGTCTAAGCAAAGTAATCTATAAAAATTCCGACTCACATATCTTTAAAGCAGAAATAAAAGTTTCAAACATGTTGATGACTTTTCGACTTTTTTTTAAGACTTGAAATTTGACCATATAAAAACTTTAATATAAGCAAAAGAACTTGAAAATTTATCCTAAACACATATTTTATTCAAAGGAAAGAAAAAATGTAAAACTTTACTTTATAGAATAAAAATTGTAAAGATTTAAACTTTTAATTAATATTTAGTTGGAACAAAATAAAATTCAACTATTTCATCTTTTACATAGAAGAAAATAAATTTGTGTCTCATATTAGAAAAAAAAATTGGGTAATACAAATTCATGAGATAGATAAACAAACTCAGATTCTTGAAACATTGAGAAAAAACTAGAATAACATCATTATCAGAGATAAATTCAGCGGAATTAAAATTGATGTACTCACAGTATCTCATTAAGTCAGAAGCTTAATCATTGAAGAACGAGTTCTAAACTGTTGTGTTTAGAAGTCGAAGTCGATGAAATGCGGGTCCTGAGCTGAATTACTCAGAAGCCAAAATTCCTTTACTCCCCCTTAACATGTGATGCCTGCAACTTTGAATCAGATAAAGATTTGGGTACCCACTTGAATTTGGGCCCGTGTTTGTTAGTTGCATTTCGTATGGGGAAACAATAAGCAGATTTGATATGAGAAGCATGAGAAATATGATCAGAGAAATAATCACAACTATCAGAAGATAAAGCATGATCATCTGAACTAGAATCAGAAGACGAATATGAGACATTTTTGGAAATTTGAAACATTTGCTTTATAGAGTATTTTGAAACTTTATTACAAACAGCAAATGAATCACTATTATAAAATTTGTCTACACATCGATCTCCATCAAACATAGAATCAGTTGATGTCCGCCTAGCTCTCCAGATCTGCTTCTTTGACTGGCTCCCAGTCCTATCTGAAATAATAGTATCGGAAGAATTAGAATTGCCAGAAAAAACTGTATCTCTTTTCTTCGACTTCTTTGACCGTCTTCTTTTACGCTTGGGTTTATAATATTGATCATTGAGCGTAAAAGAATTATCAAGAATTTTAGATGAAATATTTAAATCAGAAGAAATAAATTTATCCAAGCAACCAATCTGATCAACTAATAAATCTGAATTTGCCTCGGAGTCTGAATAATTTTGAGAAAAGATTTTCAAATTTGAAACTTCCTTTTTATTTTCCTTAGAATCAGAAGTATAAACAAAAAGAATTTCATTTTTCTTTTTATATATCCTTTTCTCATTTTCAATATCTAAAATTTGCTTTTCACTAGTCCAAAAGAATTTGAATTGAGGACCATAGTGTGCAAGATTTAGATATTCGTATTTATATATAGTGGGAACTTCGTCTATCACTTTGTTTAAAAAATGAGGATTGTCAAAACCAAGTCCCCATCTATCCTTAATAGCTTCTTCACTCCTTGGCTTGTTCATGTAAATGGTTTGCTCAGATTGTTCTCTTTTATATAATTTCCTTTCTAAAACAATTATTTTCTCAGAAAGAATTTTATTTGAATAAGTCAGATCAGTCAATGAATCACGATAAGTCTGATTTGATTTTTCAAGATCAACTAACTGCTTTTGAAATTTCTCTTTTGTGTCAATTAAAATTGACTTTTCATCAGATAAAGAAATTTGCAGTTTCTCGATTAAATCAGACTTTTCTTGATTTTTAAACTTTTCAGATATAAACTTTGAGCGCAAATCATGCAAAGCATTAGTAAAAACATTCATTTGTGATAAGAAGAAATTATAGTTAAAATCAGATATTACCTCAGAACCATCAGATGAGGTATCATCTTCCTCATCATCACTTTGATCGTCACCAACAAAGCACATAGCCGCAACCTCTTCATTATCAGCCTCCTCATCCGAATGGTCCAACCAGTACTCTTCTTCAGCTAGCAGTACAGTTCCACTCTCCTTCTTTTCAGCTAGAGCCAACTTCTTTCGGTAAAAATCAGCATTCTTTACCACTTTGACTCTGCAATCCTTGACCATATGTCCAGGCTTTCCACAGTTAAAGCAGTTTATCACCTTTTTGTCATCTTTCTTCTGATCAACTTACTTAGCCTATTCATACTTTGGAGTGTATGATTTTGGAGAAGAACCAGTCTTAGAACCAGAAGTAAACTGCAGATTGTTTAACCCAGATCTGTTCTTGAACCGTTTCTGATAAAGCTGAGTCAAAAGAGTCATGGCCTTCTCTAGAGCTTCACCATCATCATCTGTAGACCCATCATAGGCTGATTCAGTCAAAGTTTGCTCAACTAGTTGGCTAGCAATAAGAGCAATGGGATCTACTACTGAGGCTTATTCTTCTTATCCATCTTTGCCTTCTTCTCCATTACCATAGATTCATCTGTCATCAAGATTTCATATAACTCCTGAATTGGCATTGTTGAGATTCTAACATCGTTTCTCATTCTGTGGCAAGACTTGTTCCACTCAGGTTGTAACGCGTTCAGAAACTTCAAGTTAGCCTCCAATTCAGTCTTGGTAACTTTAATCTTGAAAAGATCATTGATGACAGCCCAAAATCGATCAAACACACTCTTCAAACTTTCTCCATCCTTAGCTTGGAACTTCTCAAAGTTGTTCATGAATCTGGTCTGTCGTAACTGAGTAGACATAGCAGTACCAAGCATAATCTTCTCAAGTTGTGTCCACATCAGCATTGGATTATGTTTGAAGCAATCGATTCTGTTATAAATGGAGTTGGGAAGAGCAAGGATCAGATTTGACTTAGCCAGACTGTCTGCTTTATATCTTGATAGCTCTTTTTCGTCATATTCACTCAAAGGAGTTTCAACTGTTGTAGCTGGAGTAGTAGCAGTAGCTGGGATGACTTTCATTTTCTTCACCATAGGACCCTCATACAGAGATTTCATCATGTTTTCCCCATTTGGTTGCCTTTCAATAAAGTTGATGAACCGATCCTGCCACTGTTCGAATTCGTTCTCATTGATCAGTACTGGTGGACGAGTATCAGACCCCAAAGACATCATGAGGTCATTTTTGTAGATCTGTGCGTGCAAAGACATCTTGAGAAAATAATCAACTTGAAGTGAATGACCGTCCCAAACTATATATCAGAAAATCAAAAATCAGATCAAATTGAAATCTTAAAAAAAATATTTCGTGAAAAATGAAATTTGAGCAATACTTGATATTTCGCGGTGTAAAAAAAAATATTTCCAAAGATGACCAAAAATTTTTTTCAGACTTCAAAATGAATTTTTTTTTTTTAAACTAAGAGAGGAAACAAGAGATTTGCGGGTCTAGAAGGAAACGCAAAGTTGAGCTTTGCGGGTGTGGAAGGAAACGCAAAGTGAAGTTTGCGGGTGAAGAGGGAAACGCAAAGTGGACTTTGCGGGTCACACTAGAAACGCAAAGTGAACTTTGCGGGTCTAACTAGAAACGCAAAGTGAAGCTTTGCGGGTCTAACTAGAAAAGCAAAGTGAACTTTGCGCGTGTAATAAGATCCGAAAACCTGACTTTTTCGTGTGACACTTGAAACGCACAATGAACTTTGCGGGTCTAATGTGAACTGAAAACGCAAAGTATGATGAATGAGGCGCGAAGTTGAAGAATGAAACGCAAACTTCAAGAATGAAACGCAAAGTTCAAAAACTCGTAAGATTTCGCAAAAACAGATCAAACCAAGAAATTTACCGAAGAAAATCATACACTGAACTTCGAAAACATCTTTAAAACAACTTTTAACAAACAATTTCGATTAAAACACACTAAAACTCAAATTCTTGAATAGAACAGTAACGAAACCCATTTTTCCAGAAAATCACAATTTTGCAAAATTGATGATCCAAACAAGAATTTTATAAGAAACACACAGAAGCAAATATGATCGATTAATGAAAACGAATATAAAAGGATCAAATTCGCACAAAATCAAGCACAAACAGATCCAAATTTTGTGAGAAATCAAGAAAACGAGATTTTATTGAAAAATTCAATAAAATCGATCAAGTTTTCGATTTCAATCACTAAATCA
This sequence comes from Arctium lappa, assembly GCA_023525745.1. Classification (NCBI taxonomy): domain Eukaryota; kingdom Viridiplantae; phylum Streptophyta; class Magnoliopsida; order Asterales; family Asteraceae; genus Arctium; species Arctium lappa. The sequence goes on along the minus strand of CM042051.1, from coordinate 75,785,228 downwards.
GATCAAAACAAACAATCTCTCAATTCTCTTAAGATCTAGCAAGCTCTGATACCAATTGTTAACCCAAGAATCTCTAAATCCTTAGAGAGAGAAAGTAGAGAGAGAGAAACTAGAGACGCAAAGTAGGAATTGTATTGAATGTGCGTATGAGAACTTCTTACAAGACACAAGACAAAAGGGACTTAAATACCCTTGGTCAGATACAATAATGATAAGCTCTAAACACAGTATTGACCAAGTCCTATAAATACAAAGATTACAATAAAATCAGACCTAACAATAAGCCTTTGTGAATTGTGGTTTTCAGGTTAGTCTATCTTGCGAATTGTGTTGATTTGCTATAGTGATCTACGAAATGTTGGTGATTTGCGAAAAGCTTGTGATTTTTGAAGAATTTTGACTGTTCTGAACCCTGTTTCATACAAGTTTGCCATGTTCCTGAGCTTTATACGCGAAATGCATATGTGACATCACTCTTATCATATTTTGGTCACATATTTCTAGCAAATGATCTATATTTCACAAGTGCTCATGTTTTTCAATATTTTCAGATTCTGGATTTGATGATTTGGTCTCTACTTGAATTGAGCTAGCTGCCTGAGCATCTACAATCATCAATCTAGAGAGCTTCTTGAGTTGTTAGACCGTTGAGAGCACTTTATCATTCTTCTGACTTGATCACTCAGTAGTGTGAGCGACTGCAATCATTGTTCTGCTATTTGAGTTGTAATTCAGAATCCTGAGTGCTTATAATCATCCAGTTGATTCTTGAAGAAAGGAGTTCTGAGTTTGATTATTCAGTATTCTAGAGAGAAGTCAGTATGAGTATCTTCAATCAGTTGTTGAACATTGCTTGCCTTCTAACCCTTGCCTTGTAGTGTTGCTACTAGATGTTACCGTCTGTATGCTTATCAAATGAAGTTCTTAAGCTGAATTCTTATTTCAACTCATGGTTCACAGACAAATCAGATGTTATATACTGAAGATGCACTTGGGTGTCACTCCATAATCCACACATATCATTCTTGTGGGCGTTAAGGAATGTGGTGGGTTTACTAAAGTCAAAAGTTGTCTTTATGTGCACTCAGTCGAGGTTATGGTCTACATCTAGTCTGATATTTCAGTTGATACTTCAAGGATAAGAGCTACTTTCTAGGGAGAGCAAGAGGAGTTTTGAAGTTTATGCAACGCTAAGTTTTATAAAGAAATCAAGGGGGAGAAGAACTGAAGCCGGAGCTTAAAAGATTATGATTACTTTACAAAACTTAGGGGGAGAATGTTAGAACATAAAAATGTTCACTTTAGAGGTTTAGTAAAGTAATCAACCTTATTGTATTTGGGCCTTGTATATGGGTTTGGGCTTTAATTGTGTAGAAGGGTGTTGGGACATATAAATAGGGTCTGTATGTGTTGTTAGTAAGTATGTTTTCATTTCCAATGTAGTCATACGAATTGTAAACACTCTGTAGTATAGTTTACTTTCCGTATTGAATAAAACTACAGATTTCTTCCTACAATCTCTTGTTAATCATTCAATCAAATCAATCTATGATCTCAGGACCTAACAAAAGCAAATTCAAAAGATTTCTGAGGACATGCTGAATTTTACAGAAGTTTTCTTTGAAGATAATTTGCTGATGCAATCTGAGCTGAAACTGAAGATGATTTCTTTCAAGTGTCTGAAACAGGTTTCTACCATTTTTGGGAAAGATTGTTACTATTTGTTGAAGACATATTTTGGAAAGAATACATTTGCTTTTAAGACAATCTGAGTTAACAGAATTTGACAAAGAAGGAAATTGTAATTTGTGTACTCAAAGAGAGAAGATTGAATTGCTAAATCTTCTGAAGATGATCTTGGATCCAAAGGGGGAGACTGTTAGAGCATAAATCTGTTGGATACAAGATCATAGAAGACTGGAGAATGAAGGTCAAAGCTAAAGTCAACTCTCAGCATCAAAGTCAAAGTCTAGTGTAATAAATTCAAAGTCAAATGTTGTACTTCTGTTTTATTGTTGTATGCGCGTTTCTATGTCATGCTTTAACAGTGTTTAGCGCGTTCCTTACTTTGTTTAAATAGTGCTTGTTGTGCGCTTAATCGGTGTGTAAGATTTCATATCAGAGATAGCATTGTGAGAGTTTCAGTTGTAGAGAGAGAAAGTATTTTTGTGAGAGTTTTGTAATTAACTTCATTTGTGAAATAAAAGTGAGATTGATGGAATCATATGTCATCTATTGATTGCATTGTTATTCTGGGAATAACAAGTATGATGAATGTTGCGAGTTCTTTAGATCTTGCGAGATAAATAACATATTCGGCCATAACTTGATCAAAATTGAGAATTTGATCACCAAACTTTGCAGATCAGTCCACGAATACAATCTAAACACAATTCTAGTTGATGGTTTCAACTAAAAACTTCTCCAAAACTGAATTTGATCTAAGAGCAGTGCTTGATAGTTTTCGAACCAAATTCACACAAATTCTTGTGAATTGAACAATATGATTCACATTGAACTTGTTCTAGAACATAAAACGAACACAATACAATTGAATTCAAATCAAAAGAACTCCAAGTCACCAAAATTCGATTCTGACCCGTGACAATCTTGCGACTTTTCAAAATTAGCAACAAATCTTGAATTTGATCAAAAATATCTGAAAATTGCTTGCTTGGATACCAATTATTAGTCCCAAATTGCAAGTGTAATCGATCAATTATATCACAAATCTTACTTGTATTGATTAAAAATGGATTACAACTTTCTCTCTCTACAAGTTCTGTTGATCCCAATAATGATGTTCTTAACTTGATTTGACCTTTCACTACATACAGATTAATTAAATAGAGTGCGGAAGCGTTTATATAGTGTATGAAAGGTAGAACATGCAGAGGTAGTAGACACACATGTAATCAATAAACAAAATAGTAAAGTATTGCAAGAAATTACTCAAAGAACTGTTTCATTGATTACTGAAGAACACCAAGAACACGCACAAGTATGTGCAAATGCTCAGAGAAAATACAAATCTCTAATTCAGACTGTGTGTGCTCGGATTCTAAACTCGAAGGTGGTGCTCCCATAATATACAAGGAGGATGAACCCCGTAGTACAAGACAAAGGCTGACATTCCATAAACGAAATGCCACCTGGAAAGTAAAACCATCATGTGCCGCTCCAAGGTGATCTGGAAATCTTCGTACAGCAGGCATCACGTGATCTGCATGTGACCTTATCTTCAATTGAGTTGGCACAAGTCTTCGAACTATCTCCAGAGGATAGCCATCACAGAGGCTCTGTGATCTGATGATCATTTTCAGGTGTTGTATCCTCTGGTAGAGTGTCGACAGATGTCTTCTGAGATTAACTTCTGCAGTGCACTTGGATGTTCTGCGACAGACTTCTGCGGTTCCTATACTTAGCCTATTTTTCAATACTTCTTTACAATGTGATTGGAGCTAACAATCTCCCCCTAAGTATTGAAAAATAAAGAAATGGAAAAATATGTGAGTTTGGCTAAGTTAGAAACACAAAGAGGTGAAAGGAACTCAACCTGTCTACTTACTTTCATTAAAAGAAGTGCCAGAAGGCAATTACATTTGATTACAGAACATGAAATTAATAGAAGTGACAATACATTTCTTCAGAGCCTATACTTTGGCGTCTGGAAAGTCATATATTTTTCTTCCAAACCCTCCTTCCTTCTTCAGCTCTCTGTAATAGAATACACACAAGTCCCTGAAGTTGAGAGTTGCACGTATATTTTCTAGAAGGACGTTTGCAGGTTCTGTGGGGACGAGTGGTGTTCCTCTGTGTTTGATGATGAGTTCTTGGATGAGCAGCAGAGACTGAGCTGAGTACTTGTGGCTTTCAATCCCCATGAATATCTTCTTTTCGCCCTTGGGATTTATGTACACAAAGCCAAAGGAAGGTGAGTTGACTATTGAGTTTGGAAGTACTGTGTCAGAGGGTGGTAAGTTGTCTTCTGGTGTAGGAACGTTCACCTTTTTGACCCCGAGGTCAAGTGCTACCTGAAAGTCTACCACGTTGTAGAAGAGTAACTTTTCCCTCATAGTTCTTTTAATCATGAGGTGGGCTTCTTGGTACTCCTTCTTCCACCCGAACTTGTCTTTTGTCTATTTGAGCAGCTCTGGGAGATCATGGGGATGGAGAGTTGTCATATCTGCATCTGTGAATGTCCATATTTGTCCATCATCTCTCTTCACAGCATACGCGCAGAACCAGAAGTTTTTGCATTTTGTATGGCCAAGCTTTATTGACAGAACCTCTACGATCTTGGTCATAGAGAAGACTTGGTCCCTTGGTTTGGATTTATCTTTGTAGAACATCCTCCTCTCCTCTGAGATGATTTCATCTGAGGGCTTGACAGAAGGTTGATCGTGGATCCCTCGGCTGTAGAGGTACTTGTAGACGTCTTCTTCTAGGTTCTTCTTCTGAGGAACGGGGAAGGGTCTTCTTAAGCTCTTGAAGCCTTGTATTACCTCTGCCACTCTGTCCTTTGATCTTTCAATAGGTTCAAGGACGGGGAGTTCAGAGAGGGGATGTAGGTCAAATGCCCAGTCTTCTTCCTCAGGTTTTATGCCTCTCAGAGACTCACTTCTGATGGCATCCATAGAACTTTGGAGGAGTTTTGTCTATGCTAGGAAGGGCCTTCTTCTTCAGCGGTTCTGTGGCAATAGCCTTGCCTTTGTCTTTCAGGGTGGGTGGTGCTTTCCTTTGGATTTTTGGGATTTGGACTGTGGGAGATGATAAAGCTGCAGAGGCTTGTTTTTGATCCGGCTTTTGTGGTACAGACTCTGAGCTTGTAGGGACTTGGTTCAGGGGTTCAGCTGAGATAGTCACTTTTGATGGCATGATCTCCCCCTCATGAAGACCAGAGGCATCAGGATCCTGGTCCTCATGCCTAGCCCTCTTCTGCGATGCCTCCGCTTGGCAAGTCGCAGGTGCCTTCCTTTTTCTTCTCTTGCAGAGATGCTCGTCAACATGCCTGGACAACTTCTTCAGAACATCCTCTATAGCCAATGATATTCTGTTTACTTCCAGATCAGACTTGAACCTAATCGTGGCTACAGTCTTCTTCAGATCTTCTGCAATTTTCTTGCTTTGTTGAGAAATGTCAGATCCAATTAAGTTAAGGTTGCTTAGAACCATTCTCCCCATTGTTTCTAATTCCTTCTTGGTTGCTAAGGCAGAGATGTCAGTGGCAGAGATTGATGGTGGGGGTGCAGAAGTCGATGCATGTGGTTGGAAAGGCACAATAACACTACGAGTTATGTCCTTTATTTTGTCTTGAAGCTTGGTCAGGTCATCCACCCTGACTGAACAACATTGGCTGCAAACGTACCCATTTCCTCCATGCAGATATCCCCCAGAACTTTAACTGCATCGGTATGGATGTTGATCGATCGTCCGCATTCCTTAAGGTCAGCTCGAGTTACAGAGTTCTTTGTCAACTTCTTCATCTCTATAGTACGTTGTACTGAAGACTGTTGAAGAGCTTTCAGAGCCTCTGCAAGGATTTTGGAGTTGGCCTGGGTATCCTGAGTGACAAAGCATTGCAACTCGTCAAGTTTTTGGAACACCATGTCAACAAAGGCTTTAAACTCGCCCTTTATGACAAAGGAGTCCGAGGTGGCCTCTGGAACAACACATGTTCCATATTTTGCCAACGAGTATTGGGCACCTTCAGAGCCTGTGATGAGGTTGAGCTCTGAAGGATTTCCTTCCAATCCTCGATGTTCCAAAGAGAAATCATCTATGGAAGTTCTGTCAGTAGGTGTTAGAGCACAAATATGTTGGATTCAAGATCATAAAGATTGATGATAAAAGATGAAGAAGTCAAAGCTGGAAAAGTCAACTTTCATTAAAGTCAAAGTCTTTTGTTAATAAAGTCAAAGTCAATGTATTTGTATTTGTTTTTTTGTATTTGTTGTGAGGAATAAATACCTTGTATCCTTGTCTTTGTAATCAGAAGTTGTAAGTTGTACACACGCATATTAGAGAAGAGCATATTGGTATATCATTCTAGTGAGAGAAAGTAGTGAGTGAAAGTTGTAAGTTTGTAATCTTGTGATTGAGATCAATGACATATGATTTACGAATTCTCATATTGATTACTTGTTAGTGATTAGAACTTGAATATCTGGGAATAACAATTAGTCTATCTTTAAAGATTAAAGAGCTTGAAAAGATTGTTTCAAAGGTGGTGGTGACTGAGCAAATGACTCCAGAGTCACAAATCCACACACCTAGAAATAATTCAGCTGTTTTTAAAAAGACAGCCTCAAGCTCACATATGAAACATGTTTCTTCAAGAAGGTTAGTCAATTCATTCAATCAGATTCGTACTTCTAATATTTTCTATGATCAACATGTAGATGGTTCGGGTACACAAAGAAGAAGAAGAAGAAAATATCAAGAAGAGAAACCGGTATGGAAAGTGAAACCAGTGGATGATGTTGAGAAGAATGATGAGAAGAAGGAAGAAAAGAAAGGAAAGAAGAAAGAAAACAAATCATTTGTACATGCATCAACAGCCAAGAAGAACAAAGTTCTGAAAGGTAAACCTGATCTTGCTTATTCGAGAGATCAAATGTTCAGGTTATCTAAGAAAAGGTATTGTTCTTACTGTAATACATATGATTTTGTTCATAAAGCTAGTGATCATTACTGGTATGGTTCTTATTCAGGTACTCCCATTCGAAATGCAACTAACACACATGGTCCCAAATACCAGTGGGTACCAAAACCGAAAGCTGATTTTGTGTTGCAGGCACCTCAACTCAAGGGGGAGTAAGGGAACCAAGGCTTCTAAGTACATCAACTTAGAACTCGTGCTTCAACGAAGTTTGACTTCTAAACATAACAGTTTAGGACTCGCTCTTCAATGATGAAAAAGAAATGCTACTCCCGAGCTGATAAGAGAGTGTACTCAGATACTCAGAAGAGGAAATCAACCTTCAAGGGGGAGTACATAAATTTTTCTGGAAATATGTATTCGGAAGATATGATGAACTACACTTCAAATGGAGTTGTAGATCTCTATCATGTGCCTTTTACTGATAAATTTCAGATGAATATTTTCAGGGGGAGTAAAAGGATTATGATTTCTGATTATTTCAGATCAGAACTCGTACTTTAATCGTTTTACTACTTTATGTCTTTTACATTTGAATAAATTTGTGAATAAAGTTGCTTTGACTAGACTTTGAGACTTATGCAGGATGAGAGAAGCTGACACGATCATATCTTAATGACTACAGCTGACTGTATGAGAATTAAGATTGAGCGAAAAGGTAAATTTCTTATCTTAATCTCAAATGTATCTGAAAGAAGGACAACTTTCAGATATAGAAAACATGTTCTTAAATGTTCAAACCACTTCCCGATTTTTAAACAAATTTTATAATTTGGAAGTGTGATTTTAAATGTTTTCATTTAACTTTTGTGCTTAATCGATAAACAAACCGTATGTCTCCAAAGATAAATACTTACGTATTGTATTTTCTATATACTTTCAAGTGTTCACACACACCGGTTTGAATATTTGTTCAACATGTTCTTACCATGTCTCTAAATTGAAACAATTTTTCTTCGATGGTAAGACACTTCGTTTGTATTCAAAGAATTTTGAGTGATATTTCATTTCGAAACGGTCATTTCAAGAATGTCTATATTTTTGTTTCGTATAGACAAATATCAATTATTCTTGACCATAAGCTTTAATTGCTATATCATTCATTTCTGATCATTTTCATACAATGTCAGATTTTCAAACAAGTCTTTTGCATTCATATTCATTCATTCAATATACTTGTTTGAAAATATTTCAATGTTTAAAAATGCTCAAATCTTCATGATTATATTTTATGAGCATATATTCATCTGATATTTGTATATGAGCTTTAACTGCTATAGTTAAATCATTTGAGCAACACATGCTTTATAGGAACTATGGGTTCTTTGTGCTAGGAATTAACTAAACTTCTATGGATTCACGTTAACCAGTGTTTCCTACCCATGAAGTTAATCTTTTAATGATTGAGTGTGAGGAGTCTAAAAGAAATGAGTGTGGGTGTGATGAGGTAAAATGGAAAAGAGAGTTTGGTTAGTAGTGAGCTTAATGATTAAAAAGAAATAGGGTGTGAGATCAGAGTAAAAGAATATCAAACTCTGCACCAACTACTTTCTGAGTCGGGCAGCCACATTACTAGCGTTTCACAATTCTTTGGTGAACATTATTGAAACAGACAAATAGCCCATGCCAACTCTTGATTATAACCTCACCAACCACTCATTTTCTTCTTAAAAAGAAAATGTTTCATATTTTTCTGGGGATGCAGCATATAATCTATCTGGTTTTCATTTGGAAAATCTGGATATTGAAAAAGAAGGAAGTCTGCCCCACCTTCGCATTTCAATCATGCACTTAGAGTCTGTGTTTATCTATTGTTGTCTCAGTGGTTTACACAATGTTGAGCCTTATTAAAAGCAATCACCGTGCTTAATTTTTTCTACACTTGCACGAGCACACAAGGAATTTGTTTCTTTGTCATAACATTCATAGAAATTGCCTTTGTGGTATTTCGATGATTGGATGGAAGCCCTGGGGGAGTGAACATCAAAAAGCTCCTTTCTAATGTGTATTTGTTTCACACAGTGACTTCGTGTTACTGACAGGCATTTTAACTGATTCATTTGTTGATTCAGGAGTTACATGTTTCTATTTTGTCTAGATTTGAAAAGATCTGGATGAATACATTGTTCGAATTGGCAATTAATCAGAGGCTCTTGGACAGATCAGATTGGTCAAAGACATTTCTTGGAGAGAAAGTTTTGATGATATTAATGCTCAAATCATCAAAAAGGGGGAGAAGAGTTCAAGAAATGTTTGAAAGTTTTTGAATGAAAAAGAATAGAAGTGTTGAAGATTATTTGCTGAAGCAAAGTGTGTTTTGTCTGAAAGAGGTTTGGTTACAACCTTGGGAGATTGTTAATATTCTTGAAGATCAGTTTTTGAAGAAGATTGCTGAAAGTTTTTAAAGATACTGTGCTTATCAGTAAAGGGGAGATTGTAAAGATTTCATACTAATAGGGGGAGCATGAGAATTGGTTGAGAAATTTGTGTTTGTATCAAAAGGGAAGATTTCAAGAGAAGATACAGATTGTTAAAAGGGGGAGTTACTTCAATCGAGCTTAATCAAAGAGAAGATCGCATTGCTAAATCTTTTAGTAATGATCTTGATCCAAAGGGGGAGATTGTTAGAGCACAAATATGTTGGATTCAAGATCATAAAGATTGATGATAAAAGATGAAGAAGTCAAAGCTGGAAAAGTCAACTTTCATTAAAGTCAAAGTCTTTTGTTAATAAAGTCAAAGTCAATGTATTTGTATTTGTTTTCTTGTATTTGTTGTGAGGTATAAATACCTTGTATCCTTGTCTTTGTAATCAGAAGTTGTAAGTTGTACACACGCATATTAGAGAAGAGCATATTGGTATATCATTCTAGTGAGAGAAAGTAGTGAGTGAAAGTTGTAAGTTTGTAATCTTGTGATTGAGATCAATGACATATGATTTACGAATTCTCATATTGATTACTTGTTAGTGATTAGAACTTGAATATCTGGGAATAACAGTAGGCTTCTTGAGGAAGGGTTCAGAGGCTTCCCCAAGGGTCCTAGTGATTAAGTTTTATGGTTGTTCTAGAACCACAGAACTGGTGTGAGCTCTCACTTCCATCTCTGAAGCAGTTGGGTGTTCACTCTCGTGTGTGACAGAGGCAAAAAATGCCTCTGTGTGTGGGGGTGATGTGTCCAGGGGAAAATGGACACGGAAAACAACACTCTCACCCTTTTGAGAGGGTGAGGTGGATTTGGATTCCCCGGATGGTGGTACAGAGGATGCAGAAATATCCTCTGTTCGGATGGCTGGGGTTGGGATTGGACTGTGTGGACCTTGTTCAATACCTTTCTGCACTAGAACTGCAGAGGTAGTGGTGTGGGTTGCACGAGGACTTGGCTCAGGTTGTGTGCCCAAGGCATCTTTTCTTCTGCTCTCCTCCAATGATTTTTTGCTTTTATCTCTCTCTTCTTCACTCTGTGACTTTTCGGTCACATCCTCAATCTCTAAGGCCATGGTTTCGCCTAGGTCTCCTGAGTACCTAATAAAGACCTCTCTTGCTATGTCATAGGCCAATTTTATTGGGCTATGAGATCTGTCCTCAGGGGATTCTTCAAAGACTAGTGCTCGTTTTGTCTTCTACAGAGGTTTTTCGCTCCCTTCTGCAGGTTCTGTTCTAGCACTGAGAGCCTCTATCTTGGCTTCAGCAGATCGTTCCTTCCCTGCAAGCATTCTCAGTCTTCGCTTTTTCTTTTTCTCATAGGATTTGACCTTTGTAGTCTCTTCTGCAGTTTTTTCTTTTGGAACTGCTTCTGCGGTCCGCTTTTTTGTTGATTTCTTCTTCACAGAGGACTTTGGAACCTCTACGTCTTCAGTTCTATTTTTCTTACTTTTCTTTTTCTCCTTTTTCTCACTCTCCTCCCCTCTAACTATCGCTTCCTCTTTTACACTCTCTTGTGCCTCTGTGGCCACAACCTCTATCTCCTTTTCTCCCTCTTCTCTTAAGTGAATAACTATATCACCTACCTGGAATCCTATACGAGGGGGGGTTGCAGGACTCGGTTCAGGATTCCTGTGCCCTCGTATGTAATCCCTAGTACCCTCTTCACTACCCAGATAGGTCAACATCTTTGTTGACAGAGGTCTGGCAGATGGGTAACCGGTTTGGAGAGTGGTGGGTTTGTGGGACTTCATCTCATGCAGTTTGATTGTCTTTCCCTCTGCAGGCAGCTTGTCCTCCCCTATCAAATCATCACCCAGAAGCAAGCCTAGGAAATGTCCAAAAACAATGTTTTTGGGCTCTGTGCCCCTATCTTGGTCTTGTTGTTTGGTTATGACGACATTTTTGATCTCCCTGAATACGAGTCTTGCATAGTCCAGTGGGAGATCATAGTATATCCCATACATGATGGCCAAAATCGTGTGGCTTGACTGGTTTGGGCTTCCTACCTTTGACGTTAGGCATGGTTCAGGATTGAGAAGAGCACGTTCCACAGAGGGGGTAGGTTTTGTCTTCTGAAGTTTGTACGTTTGGTGATTGGAACTGCGTATCCAATGCACTTCAGAAACTCCAGTGTTTCTTCCTTTGTGGGCTCCTCTAAGAATTTCCGCAGATTGAGGTCTGCCTTAGTGAGGAGTTCTAAAACTTTAGATAATTTTCTTCGGTTGATGCCTAAGTCCAGGATCTTTGTTGTCGATAGATGGGTGGCATAGCCAATGATACAATGACCATATTTCTCCATCTTGGCATGACGAGCACTCAACCAGAACTGCTGAATTAAGATTTAGGGGTTTCGTTTCGTTTCCGGGTTAGAGCTTTGACCAGAAAGTGGTTCGTGAGGATATTGATCAGGGGATTGGCTTCAGCAGGGAATCCAGAAGGGTTCAAGGTGACGAAATGGTTGTTTGGCTTGTTGTTCATTTTAGTTAAGTGATAGTCATGTCGAGTGAAAGAGAGCATTCTGCTCGTAAGAACCTGTTATTGTCCAATGGAAGTCGAATCAGCTTTGTGAGCTGTGGAGTGGTGGGACTTGTTGGAGTTCTTGGAGCCATTAAAGTTCTTTGAAGAGCTTGAGTGGGAGGCCATTGCAGAGAAAATGAAGAGTTATTTGCGAAGGGATTCTTGAGAACAAAATTGCAGGTAAAAAACAAAAAGAAGGTGTAGAGGTGTAGAAAGATTTAGCGGTAAAAAACAAAAAGAGGGGGGGTAGAAAGATTTAGCGGTAAAAGATAAAAATTTGAAATCCGTAATGAGTGCTAACGGATAAGTGGTCGTTTTCAAAAAGCGACGGTACAGATACGAACCAATAGGAATGTGCCACATTAGGATAGGTGGTGCACGATCGAGTACGTGTGCCTCCCTTTATTCTCACGCACGTAGCAGTTACAATTCCCACATGACAGTGATTTTGATAAATAACCCGCACATAATGACAGTGGTAAAAATGTTGAAGTCAAAATTTGCAGAGGGTCTGTGGGTCAAGAGCTTCTATGGTCATCATGAGGTTTTAGAATACTTTGAGAAAACCAAGACTTTCGAAAGAGCGTACGAGGTGATCGAACACATATCCAATTGATTTAGTAGTGGACGAGAGACCCCTTTGTGAGTTACAGAGGCTCTGCGAAGGGTCACAGAGTCTCTGTGGAGGACCTCAAAGGCTCTGAGATCCAAAACTTCTAATTTAGGAAATGATTTGAATTGGTGATCACTCGATTGCTGTGAGAGCATTTTTGAGGGGAAAAGCGACATTTTTTAACAAAAGATGTTGAGCTCCCCCTTGAAATGTCAAGGTCTTTTATCTTAGCTCCCCCTTGAACTGTGCTTGAGTTTTTTGAAATAGACGTTTGATCAAGACATATATCAAGAAGGCTTATTTTAACAAAGGTTTTAAGAGAATGTACAAAAAGTATTTACAGGGGTTCAGTATGTACTTTCAGAGGCTCTGTGCAAAGGTACAGAGGCTCTGTGAGTCAACCCATGTTAAGCATGCCAATCTTGCCCACAAGAAAAGTGAATCTCTTCTCGTCTAATGCCTTTGTTAAAAGGTCGGCAAGCTGGTAATCTGTGGGGACGAAGTACATTTCTTTTGTTCCATGCTCCACATGATGTTTTAGAAAGTGGTACCTGATATCGATATGTTTCGTTTGAGAGTGCTGAACAGGATTGGCAGAGATCACAATGGCGCTTTTGGAGTCACAGAGGATGGGGATTTTCTCTATGTCAAATCCATAGTCTCTGAGTTGGGTTCTCATCCACAGAACTTGCGAACAACAACTAGCAGCAGCAACGTATTCCGCTTCTGCCGTGGAGGTCGAGACACAATTCTGCTTCTTCAAAGTCCAACTTACTAGTTTCCCTCCAAGGAATTGACAACTCCCAGAGGTACTTTTTCTGTTTAACTTGCATCCTCCGTAATCTGAATCTATGTACACCACTAAATCAAAGCCAAAGTTCTCCGGATACCATAGGCCAAGATACTTGGTCCCTTTTAGGTATCTGAAGATCCTCTTGACAGGATGAAGATGAGATTCTTTGGGGTTATCTTGGAATCTTGCACAGAGGCATGTGGCGAACATTATATCGGGTCGACTCACGGTTAAGTACAGCAGAGACCCTATCATGCCTCTGTAGAGTTTACACTCCACAGACTTGCCCTCTGGGTCTGCATGAAGCTTAAATCCAGTGGCCATAGGGGTTTTCATTGATGAGGAGTCAGAGAGCTTGTATTTTTCAAGTATGTCAGAGACATATTTGGATTGGTTTATAAAAATGCCCTCTTTCGTTTGTTTGACTTGCAATCCTAAGAAGAAGGTAAGTTCTCCCATCATGCTCATCTCAAACTCACTCTTCATCAAAGACTCAAAATTTTTACAATAGGATTCGTTTGTGGACCCAAAAATAATGTCATCAACATAAATTTGAACAAGCAGAATCTCACCTTTTGTCTTCTTATAAAATAAAGTTGTATCAGTTGTACCTCTTTCGAAACCATTTGCAAGGAGAAAGTTTGAAAGTTTGTCATACCAGGCTCTAGGGGCTTGCTTGAGTTCGTACAGAGCCTTGTCCAAGAAGAACACATGATTTGGGTACTTAGAGCTTTCAAACCCTGGTGGTTGTTGGACGTATATTTCTTCTTGAATTTTACCATTCAGAAAGGATGACTTGACATCTATTTGAAATACCTTGAAACCTCTGTGGGCTACGAATGCAAGAAATATTCTTATTGCTTCGAGCCTAGCCATGGGGGCAAAGGTTTCTTCGTAGTCAATTCCTTCTTCTTGGCAGTATCCCTTGGCCACCAGCCTTGCTTTGTTCCTGATCACCACACCATCCTCATCCTTTTTGTTTCTGAAGACCCATTTGGTCCCTATAGCGGTTTTACCTTTCGACAGAGGCACCAGGGTCCATACTTCATTTCTTTCAAACTAGAGAAGCTCTTCTTGCATAGCCTCTACCCAGTTTGGGTCTTCAAGAGCTTCAGAGATCTTCTTGGGCTCGATGATACTCACAAAATTTGTATAGTAACAAAAATTTGCGGTACTTGATCGAGTTTGGACCTTGTCATAGGGGTCACCTATGATTTGGCTCTGTGGGTGACTTCTAGTCCACTTAGTCATCCGTGGTAGGTGATCATTTGAATTTTCTTGGAACACTTCTGGAGCATGTTCAGTTTCTTAAACCTGGTCTCCCTCGGTGGAAGGGTGATCATTTGTACTTGTCACTGGACTTTGGTTGTTCTGAGTGGAGTTGATGAGCTATGTGGTGCCTTGTTCAGAGTTCTATGACTGTTCTGGTGATGACCCTATAGAGATATTGTGGAGTTGACCGTGTACTTGGTAGAGCTTGGATCCTTGGTCAGTATTAGCCTCTAAGTGCTCCCCCTCGACATTTGCACCTGTAAAAGTGTTGGAAGAGGGTGAAGTATTGCTAGGACCAGACAAGGACGTACCTGATTAGTCTACAGAGGCTTCAGCTCCAGAGGCTCTGTGGTCACCCTCTGAGGATCCATCATCGAGCATCTCTTCAAAAAGATGATGAAGTTCATTTGTTCTTGATGAGTCACCAGTTTCCTTATCTTGGAGCTTGAGTCCTGGGCTGATTTGCTCAGAAGTCATCTCAAACGAGTCATCAAATGAAACATTAATACTTTCAAGTATGTGTTTTGATTTGAGCACATAGACTCGATAATATTTGGAGTTTGATGAGTAGCCAACAGATTTGGCCTCATCAGCTTTGGGACTGAATTTCCCAATCTGCTCTCTGTCGTTCAACACAAAGCATCTGCAGCCGAAGACATGGAAGTACTTAATGTTTGGCTTTCTTTGATTGAGTAGGTGGTAAGGGGTCTTTTCATGTCTTTTTACTACCAAAGATCGATTTTGGGTAAAGCATGTCGTGGATAAGGCTTCTGCCCAAAAGGAAATTGAAAGTGCTGAGGTAGTGAGCATGGTTCTTGCGGCTTCCACAAGGGTTCGGTTTTTGCGTAACAACCCCGTTTTGTTGTGGAGTCCTTGCAGCGGATAAATTCTGTGAGATGCCTTCTGTCGTGAGATAGGCTTCAATTGTTGAGTTCTTGAACTCTGTCCCATTGTCACTTCGAACTCTCTGAACCCTGCAATCATGAAGAACTTGTATCCTCTTAAGAAGATTGATTAGTACCTCAGGAACATCTGATTTCTTTTGAACGAATTCCACCCAAATATATCTAGTGAATTCATCTATGAGTACAAGGATGTACTTCTTGCCACCTAGACTCTGCACAGATATAGGACCGCATAAGTCTACATGAAGCATCTGCAGAGGTCTGGTGCAAGACATGTCTGTTTTGGTCTTATGGGCAGCTCTTTTGAGTTTGCCCATTTCACATGCAGAGCATAGATGATCTTTGTCGAATTTTATATTTGGTAGCCCCTTTACCTGGTCTAATTTCACAAGTTTGTCTAAACAGTGAAAGTTTAAGTGACAGAACCTGTTGTGCCAAAGCCAAGCTTCTTCGTTTTTACTTGAGACCAGACAGAGCTTTTCATCTCTGTTGATGGACTTGAAGTCCATGAGGTATAAATCACCTCGTCTCTTCGCCCGCAGAAGCTCTGTGGTTGTATCTTCATTGAACAAAGAGCAATATTTCTTTTTGAACATTACATCGAGTCCGTTATCACAGAGTTGGCTAACATTTAGTAGGTTGTGCTTAAGGCCATCCACATATGCAACTCTGTTGACGTCGATGTCTCCGTTAGCAATTACTCTATAGCCTTTGATTTGTCCCTTCTTGTTGTCTCCGAAGGTTACAGAACCACCTCCATATTTTTCTTTATAGGCGGAGAGCAACCCTCTTTCGCCAGTCATGTGCCTTGAACACCTGGAGTCTAGGTTCCAAATAGGCACATGTTGTTTCTTCTGTGGACAGATCAAGAGGATTTAGGTACCCATTTCCAAATGGGTCCGGGCTAGTTAGGAGTTTTTAAAGATGCCTTAACATCTTTGATTTTGGTTTTATCCTCTTTAATAGAGATACCATTTTGTCCTATCTCACCCTTGAATTTGGCATTCATTGGTTTTGGGTGAGATATAAGATAGGAAGGCCTGGAGAAGTGTTGATTTACTGCATGCACAAGATCAAAACATTTGCAATGAGGAACCTTGGAAGCAAACTTCTTAAATATTTCATTGAAATTGTCAAAGGAGTGTACAGAACAATTTTTACAACATCCCATTTTAGATTCGGGTTTCTTTTTACAGAAAACTTTGTCTAATCTAGGTTGTCTTTTGTCAAAAACTCCACTTGAATGGCTCTTTTTGTGTACTCTCCCTCAACGACCTTCCCTTTGAGCATTCACTGCCACATAAGCATTATTTTTGTCAATTTTGGGCCAATTTGCCTTCTGTTGCCAGGTGAGTTTTTCTTGAAAAGGTTTTAATGCAAAGACAGGTTTTCGAACTACGAAAGTTTGAGTGATCTTGATCTTTTCATTTCTCAATTTTTCAAGCTCAAGAGAAGTCTTTGCTTGGAGACACATATCCAGAAAGTCAGGGCAGACTGGTATTACTGTGGTTCTCCTCTTGGGAGCGATTATCCTGTTAAGAATGCCAGAGGGTAACTTATTTTCCTCTGGACCACAGATGACCACTTCAAGTTCTACAGAACTTGTCTCTGTTTTGATAGAGGCCTCAGATTCTGATTCTGAATCTGTATCAAGAAAGTCCTTGTGAATGAGATCGTGACTTTCTGGAAATGCTTTTCTTTGTCTATATGTAGTGTCCTTTGAAGTGTTTAAGTCTTTTGAAATGCATGGAATAACCATAGGAACACTAAGACAACTTTGAATATCTTGCTCAAAGATTTCTCTTATTTCAGAGGTTAGATCGGGATGGTTGAGAAAGTGATTTCATAGGTTCTTCTCAAGTCACTTTCCAAAAACCTTTTAAAAAGTTTTTCTTCCACAGAGGCGGGAACAAATTCTTGCGCATCAGAGGATAGTTCCTTTTCAGGGACCATCATGCACATAAAAGCCATTTGAGTTTCGGTTTCTGGGTGACCAAATCTGAAGACCCCTATCTGTTTTTGGGACAGATATTTCTTTGGAATAAATTTTCTCTTTGATAAGAGTGCAGATGGTAAATCATTGTTTTCATACCATACATTTGCCATCTGTAGAGGTTTCCTCAGGTGTGGTC
This sequence comes from Arctium lappa, assembly GCA_023525745.1. Classification (NCBI taxonomy): domain Eukaryota; kingdom Viridiplantae; phylum Streptophyta; class Magnoliopsida; order Asterales; family Asteraceae; genus Arctium; species Arctium lappa. The sequence goes on along the minus strand of CM042051.1, from coordinate 75,767,909 downwards.
CTTCAGAGGTTCTACGCCTCTTGTATGTGGATAATAGGTTTGGAAGACTTGGTTTTAAAAATTGTGCAGGGCAGAAGATGTTTGATAAAGATTTCTTTCTTTTATTTCCTGTGTAAGGGTCAATATCCTCGAACCCTAATCCTCTTCTGTCGATCTGGGTCTTTACCTTTTCATGAACCTTTTGAGCATCCTGATACCTCTTAATTTGGAGATCTCTGTCGAACAGATCTTGATGAAGGACTTCTCTTTCTTTTAGAAAAAAAGTTTTTCAAGGAAATGGCATTTAATCGATCACTTTCACTATTCTTTAGTTCTTTCACCTTGTCTTTCAGGGTTTTGTCAAGTTTTGAAATCTTTTCTTTTAACCCATTATTTTCACCAATATGTTCAGAAACAAGAGTTTTTCTTTCTTGATAGAGCTTGTGTAACCCCCTAAAAATAGGGATAACAAAAATCCGAAAATGGACATGAGGTATGCTAAAATTGCCATAGCAAGAGCCTCCCAAAAATGGAGAATATATATTTAAATAACCTGTTTAATCACAATTGTATTTTAACGGACAATTAACAACAACCAACTAATCTAATTTCTACGTCTAGAAAAGAGATTACAAAAATGGTTGTCATCTATAGACCCAAACGGTCTATATCTAAAAGTATAACGTATCCATGTGCAATTCCCCAAGCTCTCACCCCAAAGCACCTAAACCTGCATAAGACCGCCGCCGCTAGAACCTGAGATACACATCGACACCAAACAAGTGTTAGGCCAAAAAGCCTAGTGAGTTGAACAATAATAAGCATGCATGAACAGTCACATTACTTATCAGCAATTAACTATAGTTCAAAAAATGTGGAGTCAATAGGGGAGACCCATAGCACCAATCAAGTCCCACCCAAGAGTTGATATATCTTGATGCCCTTAACAAGGAACACCCCAAAGGCCCGGCCGACCCGAAGACTATCACTCAGAAAATTCTCCGAGTGGCGGAGGTCTAGGCACATACCATCACAGTGGCGCCCAGGAATATATCCTCCTAGTGTACTGACTTGGTTCGTCCACATAACATTTATAAGGGGTCTTTTAGATATATTTCAACTCACATAATTCAAAACCAACTACGGGTATAATATTACCACCTTATCCTCATGATGTCTAACAAAAGACCCAATGTAAATCATGCTCATTATGCATATAAACATATCACCAAAATAGTGTTCCAACTAAAATTATCACCATGCCCATAAATGCATACATTTAACACATCAAGGTACCCCACATTATGTATCTATGAGACAAATCCCAACTAATGATACATATAACAATAATCATGGCAAACCATCCATATATATACATCTTCCAACTATTTTCATGAAGGAATCCCCAAACATTTGAACATATAGAAATAAAGTAGCAAATAGGATATTATTATGTGTATCTAGTATTAACAAAGGTTTAGTAAACTCACAATCTAGGTTTTGAACCCAAAACCTAGAAAATATGGAAACCCTAGAAGTTGGAGAAGATGAGACTTGAAGGTGAGAAATGAAGATCTTGAAGAACACTTCAATGGGGACACTTGGATGAAGATTAATGACCACTTAATGCTCCCAACAACCCAAAACCCTAGAAATGAATGAGGTAGGTGATGAAACCCTAAAAATCACCTCCAAGAAGAGCTCTCCCGTTTTTTTTAAAGTGTTATTGTGAGAAATGAGGCTGTCAAAGTGTTTTAAATCAACCAGACCACGCGGGCGATAGTGCCCGGTGATAGTGCCATGGGCACTATCGCTTGTAACAATCGCGGAGGTCCCCACCCCCACGGTACAAGCCCGGCGATAGTGCCTTTGGCAATAGGCCAAGGCACAATCGCGTGGCACAATCGCGTGGCACAATCGCTGGCATCCAACAGCCCACGGTACGCCTTCGGCGATAGTGCCTCTGGCGATAGTGCCAATGGCACAATCGCCAGGCACAATCGATGGCATCCCAAAACAGTCCAAAAATTAACCAAATTCGATGACGAGTGCGAGGTTTGAACGATTAACAAAGATAATTCAATTATATGACCCTTTGACAAAACATTGATCATAAAAGTGTGCACAAAGACAAGTATTCACACATAAGCACAATTAATGTATTAAGAGAGGCAGGATACTTACCTTAAGAATTTACAGGTGTTACAATCTTCCCCACCTAAATGGGAATTCGTCCCCGAAATCTTACCCTAAGCAAACAAGTGAGGATAATGCTTCTTCATATCATCCTCGGACTCCCATGTAATGTTAGCACCCCGATGGTGCTTCCATTGGACTTTAACCATAACCACGTCTTTATGCCTCAACTTCTTCACTTTCGATTCTAAAATAGATTTCGGTTCTTCCACACAACGATTCCCATTGTCCACCCGAATTTCCGATAAAGAAATCACGCTTTCCTCTTCGGCAAGACACCTCCAAAGGTAACACACTTAAAATGTAGAATGTATCCCATCCATCTCCGGCGGTAAATCCAACCGATAGGCTTGCAACCCAATCTTTTCCAAAATAACGAATGGTCCAAGGAAACGAGGACTAAGCTTCCCACGCTTCCCGAAACATAAGATCCCCTTCCATGGAGACACCTTCAACATGACTCGGTCATCCACTTGAAACTCAACCGGCCTTCTCTTTTTGTCCGCATAACTCTTTTGTCGGTCTTGTGCTGCCTTTAGCCTTTCCCGGATCTCTTTCACCTTCTCGTCCGTCTCTTGAACGATTTCTGGCCCGGCGAATTGCTTTTTGCCCGCTTCTAACCAAAAAACCGAGGTTCTGCACTTCCCTCCATACAAAGCCTCGAACGGTGCCATTCCGATACTAGAATGGTAACTATTGTTGTACGCGAATTCTACAAGAGGTAGATGTGAATCCCAACTTCCCCCGAAGTCTATTACATACGACCTCAACATATCTTCTAGAGTCTGGATTGTCCTCTCGCTTTGACCATCCGTTTAAGGATGATACGTCGTGCTCAAATTCAGTCGAGTACCCAACTCCTTTTGCAAACTAGCCCAAAAGTTCGAAGTGAATCGGCTATCCCGATCTGATACTACAGATTGCGGAACCCCGTGCCTTGACACTACCTCGCCGATGTACAGTTTAGCCAACTTATCTATTGGCAAGGTCTCCCGCATAGCAAGGAAATGTGCGCTCTTGGTCAATCGGTCAACAATTACCCAAATGGTGTCGTGGCCACGTAAGGTCTTCGGTAACTTTGTCACAAAATCCATAGTGATGTTGTCCCATTTCCACTCGGGAATGGACAACGGTTGTAAACTTCCATACGGTCTTTGATGTTCCGCCTTGACTTGAAGGCACGTGACACACTTCTCCACATAACTTGCCACATCTAACTTCATCACCGTCCACCAATAATTTAACTTTAAGTCTCTATACATCTTGGTGCTACCGGGATGTATAGAATATTTTGACTTATGTGCTTCCTCGAGAAGCAAGCCACGATTTTCCCCAATCTTCGGCACCCAAATTCGCCCTTGGAAGAGTTTGAGTCCACGACTATCTTCTGTTAAGAGTTCCTTTTGCTTGATCATAACCTCAGCCTTGAGGTTCTCTTCTTTAAGTGCTTCCACTTGACATGCCTTTATGCTTTCCAACAGACTTGTGACCAAATCGATCCTTGTAAGGAACATTTTGACACCATCGCCATGATTCCTTCGGCTCAATGCATCCGCCACCACATTAGCCTTACCGGGATGATAGAGTAGGTCACAATCGTAATCCTTCAAAAGCTCTAACCATCTCCTTTGTCGCATGTTGAGTTCCTTTTGGTCGAAGATGTACTTGAGACTCTTGTGATCCGTGAAAAGAGTACACTTGGTCCCATACAAGTAGTGTCACCACAACTTTAACGCGAAAACTACCGCCGCCAACTCCAAATCATAAGTCGGATAGTTCTTCTCATGATCCTTTAATTGTCGCGACGCGTAGGCTATTACCTTCCCCCCTTTGCATTAGTACGCACCCAAGTTCCATCTTGGAAGCGTCACTATACACCACAAAGTCTTCCAATCCATCGGGTACGGACAAGATCGGGGCTTCACACAACTTCCTCTTGAGCGTCTGAAACGCTTGCTCTTGTGCATCGGTCCAAAGAAACTTGACGTTCTTCCTTGTAAGAGAAGTGAGCGGTGTAGCCGTCTTTGAGAAATCCTGAATGAAACGCCGGTAGTAACCCGCTAAACCCAAAAAACTTCGAATCTCCGTCGGACTTGTTGGGGGTTCCCAACTCATCATTGCCTCGATCTTTGCCGGGTCCACTTTTACCCCGTCCTTTGATACCACATGCCCCAAGAATTGCACTTCTTGAAGCCAAAATTCACACTTCGAGAATTTCTCGAACAGTTTCTCCTTTCTTAGAACTTCTAATACTTCCCGTAAGTGTCTTCCATGTTCGGACTCATCCCTTGAATATATTAAAATATCGTCGATGAAGACGATCACGAGTTTATCCAAAAATGGGTGACACACACGGTTCATCAAATCCATGAATACAGCCGGAGCGTTGGTTAAGCCAAACGGCATCACCAAGAACTCATAATCACCGTATCTCGTTCGGAAAGCCGTTTTCGGAATATCTTCATTATTCACGCTCACTTGATGATAATTGGACCGAAGGTCAATCTTCGAGAAACATCCCGCCCCTTGGAGTTGATCAAAAAGGTCGTCGATGCGAGGTAGAGGGTACTTGTTCTTCACCTTGACTTTGTTTAACTCCTGATAATCTATGCACATCCGCATGGATCCATCTTTCTTCTTCACGAACAAAACCGGTCCTCCCCAAGGTGACAAACTTGGTCGAATGAAGCCCTTCTCCAACAACTCTTGAAGTTGCGTCATCATCTCCTTCATTTCTGTCGGTGCCAAACGATAAAGAGCACGAGCTATCGGAGCCGCTCCCGGTGTGAGGTCAATCTGAAACTCCACTTGCCGTTCCGGCGGTAATCCGGGCAAGTCTTCCGGAAAGATGTCCGGATAATCTCGCACTACCTCCACATCCCCCACCGACTTCTTTTCTTTCTTTGCGTCCACAACGTAGGCCAAGTACGAAAGGTAGCCCTTCACTAAAAACTTGCGAGCCTTAAGAGATGATATAATAGGATTATTCCTCTTTCCTTTCTCTCCATAGATGGTAGCCACCCCATTTTCCGGTACTTGGATTATCTTTTTGGAGCAAAAGATGTCCGCTTTATACCTTACTAACCAATCCATGCCTATGACTACATCAAACCCTCCTATAGCCATAGGTAGTAAATCTACACCGAAAGAATTTCCATCGATCTCCAGAGTGCAATCACAAAAACGGTCACGAATGATCACTTGATCCCCATTATCTATTTCTACAACTAACGCATCGGGAAGAACACTAATAGGAGTGGTGAATTGTTTACAGAAAGCATCCGACACAAAAGAGCATGTAGCACCCGAATCAAACAAGACACGAGCAGGCATGGAGTTTACTAGAAACGTACCCGAAACAACATTCGCGGTCTCCTTTGCCTCCTCGTTAGTCATCTGGAAAGCTCGACTCGGTGCCCGTGATGGTTGCTCGACCCTAGCCGTCGAACCCACAGAATTTCCACCACCTCCTCTAACCAGCCTTGGACACTCTCGCTTCATATGCCCCGGCTCTTCGCATTCATAACAAACCGCCCCACGGAGGGAACACTCTCGAGTCGTGTGGTTTTTTTTACCACACATGTTACAACCGGCTGGACCGAAGAGAGTTCTTATAGCACACGGCCCCGAGTGCTTTGACCTGCACTTGTGGCACCACTGATCTTTACGGCGTTGATCACCCAATCTCCCGCTTACAAAGGGTCTAGATTGACGAACGGGCCCAGATGGCCCCTCCCACTTCCGTTTCTCACCAACGTACCTCTTCTCATCCCTTTCCGAATTGATGTCGTCCTCAATGAGTAAGGACTCCTCGATAACCTCTTGTAGAGTCGAACACTTAGCATTTCTTATATCCGTTCGCATTCCAGCCGGTAAACCCTGTTGATATGCTTTCATCTTCGACTTTTCGTCGGGGACTAGATGTCCCACCAAGTTTAGTTTCTTCAAGAAGTGCTTAGAGTAGCCAACAATCAACATATTCCCCTCGTTCAGATCTCGGAACTCCCATTCCAACTTGTCCAACGATCGTTCGCTACAGTATTTGTCCATGATCTTCTCCTTGAACACCGTCCAAGTTACCTTAGCCAGAACTTCCGGGGTGAGGGCGGATCGTGTGAGGTTCCACCAAATCAGAGCCTCTCCCCGAAGTAGCTGAGAAGCAAACTTGACCCATTGAGAAGGATCGCATTCACTGGACTCGAAAGCCATCTCTAATTCCTTAAGCCAGTACATACAAGTAACCGGGTTGTCGGAACCCGCAAACTCCTTAGGGTGACACCCCAAAAATGTCTTGTAGGTACACCCTTTAATCTTTGATCTGATTCCCTCAGCGGATGGTTCTTCAAACATTACCACATTCGGTCCACCCGACCCCACAATAACGTTTTCATCCATAGTCTCGGGTTGACGGTTACTAACGTCTCGATCCTCTAGAAGCTTCATGAAAAACTCTTGCTGTTGGGTCATGGCCGAAGTCATGGCCAACTGTTGTTAAGCCAAAGCCACATTCATGGCCAACATCATGCTATCCCGAAGCCGGGTCTCCATGGTAACTTCCTCTATGATGGCATCACATGTGTTGAGGTTCCGGGGCGGAATGAGCTTAGGCCCTCCTGCCAAGATTCTGGGTATAGGAATGTCATCGGAGGTTTCCCCCACCGGGGGTCGTACTACTCCATATTCCACTTCTGGTTGCCCTTCTAGCATGTCCGGTAATCTACTTCGAGTGTTTACCATTAATAATCTGCCATGCACGCACGAGAAATAGATTGAGAAAAGACTAAGCGAGTTGAACTCATTGTACGTACTACTACCTTCATCAATTATTGTAATAGCAGTAAACCAAGCATGCTCACGTAACAATGCATTCATAATAGCAGTACCTAAGTGAAATTATGAACGAACCATACACAAGTATTCTTGTCACCATCATCACAACTTTCAATTACAGTAATTTCGTAATCCTAACGCTCTCCCCACCTAGGATTCCTACCCCAAGTGGACAGTGAAGTCATAAAGTCTAAAACTTAAGTGTAGATATGCTAAACAATACCTAGTTCACTTAAACTAAATCTCTGATACCAACTTGTAACCCCCTAAAAATAGGGATAAAAAAATACGGAAAATGGACATGAGGTATGCTAAAATTGCCATAGCAAGAGCCTCCCAAAAATGGGGAATATATATTTAAATAACCTGTTTAATCACAATTGTAATTTAACGGACAATTAACAACAACCAACTAATCTAATTTCTACGTCTAGAAAAGAGATTACAAAAAGGGTTGTCATCTATAGACCCAAACGGTCTATATCAAAAAGTATAACGCATCCATGTGCAATTCCCCAAGCTCTCACCCCAAAGCAACTAAACCTGCTTAAGACCGCCGCCGCTAGAACCTGAGATACAGATAGACACCAAACAAGTGTTAGGCCAAAAAGCCTAGTGAGTTGAACAATAATAAGCATGCATGAATAGTCACATTACTTATCAGCAATTAACCATAGTTCAAAAAATGTGGAGTCAATAGGGGAGACCCATAGCACCAATCAAGTACCACCCAAGAGTCGATATACCTTGATGCCCTTAACAAGGAACACCCCAAAGGCCCGGCCCACCCAAAGACTATCGCTCAGAAAATTCCCCGAGTGGCGGAGGTCTAGGCACATACCATCACAGTGATGCCCAAGACTATATCCTCCTAGTGTACTGACTTGGTTCATCCATATAACATTTATAAGGGGTCCTTTAGATATATTTCAACCCACGTAATTCAATACCAACTATGGGTATAATATTACCACCTTATCCTCATGATGTCTAACAAAAGACCCAATGTAAATCATGCTCATTATGCATATAAACATATCACCAAAATAGTGTTCCAACTAGAATTATCACCATGCCCATAAATGCATACATTTAACACATCAAGGTACCCACATTATGTATCTATGAGACAAATCCCAACTAATGATACATATAACAATAATCATGGCAAACCATCCATATATATACATCTTCCAACTATTTTCATGAAGGAATCCCCAAACATTTGAACATATAGAAATAAAGTAGAAAATAGGATATTATGAAGTGTATCTAGTTTTAACAAAGGTGAGAAATGAGGATCTTGAAGAACACTTCAATGGGGACACTTGGATGAAGATTGATGACCACTTAATGCTCCCAACAACCCAAAACCCTAGAAATGAATGAGGTAGGTGATGAAACCCAAAAAATCGCCTCCAAGAAGAGCTCTCCCATTTTTTTTAAAGTGTTATTGTGAGAAATGAGGCTACCAAAGTGTTTTAAATCAACCAGACCACGCGGGCGATAGTGCCCGGCGATAGTGCCATGGGCACTATCGCTTGTCACAATCGCGGAGGTCCCCACCCCCACGGTACAAGCCCGACGATAGTGCCTTTGGCGAGAGTGCCAAGGCACAATCGCGTGGAATAATCGCTGGCATCCAACAGCCCACGGTACGCCTTCGGCGATAATGCCTTCGGCGATAGTGCCAATGGCACAATCGCTGGCATCCCAAAACAGTCCAAAACTTAACCAAATTCGATGACGAGCGCGAGGTTTGAACGATTAACAAAGATAATTCAATTATATGACCCTTCGACAAAACATTGATCATAAAGGTGTGCACAAAGACAAGTATTCACACATAAGCACAATTAATGTATTAAGAGAGGCAGGATACTTACCTTATGAATTTACGGGTATTACAGCTTGTCCTTTTCTTGAGTGAGAAGTTTTGTTTCTCTCTCAAAAAAGGCCAATTTCTTTTCTAGTTCTAAACACATGGTTTTGTAAGCAAGAAACTCATTTTGTATTGTAAGAAGTTTGTTTTCAGAGTCAGAGCCATAGGAGTTAGAAGTGGATACCTCACTCTTGTTGTCAGAAGAGTGTACTTATGCCATTCCACAAAAGAGTGCGTTGTTGTCCCCTTCATCAGAGGACTCATCAGTCTCAAGGTCTTGTTGTTCTGCCATTAGGGACCTCTGTGTGTAGTACTCTGCCTATTTCTTGTAGAAGGCAGCGTCTCTTGTGGGTTTCCCTTTGATGGCAGAGGACCTGCACTCTGCGGCAAAGTGGCCTGGTTTTCCACATTTGAAGCAACCCTCAGTTTGCTTTGGGGCTCTATCATCACTTCTGTCGTCTGTCCTTTGTCCGCTCCTCTTCTCTTCTTGTCTTTGCTCCTTGAATTCTTCTCTTCCATATTTTCTCACCTCACCAAATCCTCTGCTTCTGTCATCTCTATCCTCTCTTCCACTGTACTCTAGCTTCTTCTTGCGACCACGATTGAATTGTTGGGTCATTAGTGCAAGAGTCTTGGCCAAAGCAGCCATGTCAAATTCTTCCTCTGATCCTTCCTCACTCTCACTCTCTGCCATGAGAACCTTTTTCTTCTTCTTCCTCCTTTGGGCATCCTCTGTCGCCTTTTCCTTTCCTCTATCCTGACCCCTTGTGGTGCTCCCAACTAATGCAAGAGGACCACCGATAAGGGTTACCAACTTTGATATTCTGTTCTCTTGACTTATCAAGGTACCGAAGAGGTCTGAGATGGACCAAACATCGAGATCCAGTGTAACTTGCATGGACATGTTTAGATGAAGCCATTCATCATTCAGGCTTTGAAGGAATCTGACATTGTTTTCTTCAGAAGTTCTGTGGATGCCATACCTTTTGCACTTGTTTAATAAGGAATTGTACCTATTGTATGTGCTTTGAATGGATTCACTTGGAAGAGCCTTGAATGCAAAATATTCGTTGATGCATAGATCCCTGTTGTTCTTGAGGGTTTTAGCACCACCCTCAAGCTGTTTCTCCAACTGTAACCATAAGTCTTTCGATGTTTCACAGGAATAAAGGGACTGGAAGATATCGTTTGGGATAGCCATAATGATTAATCTTTTGGCTTTCTTTGCAAGTTCATGTTGTGCCTTCTCTTCTTCAGTCCATTCAATGACGGGTTTGGGATGTTGGTATTCAGGTACTTCAGGGGTGTTTGCAGTGGCAGGAACAATAGGAACGGTTGTCATTGGGATGAAAGGAGGATTGTGTAGAAACTCAACCAGACCAGGATCCACACCTTCGAGAAAGTGCACCATCTTGATCTTCCACTGAGGATATTCATCCCTCAGTAGAGTGGGAGGTTTTGATTTGAGATCCTGCACCGAAATAGTTAACAGGGTTCGCCATTTTTTAAATGCAGAGTAAAACAGAGTATGAGGAGTGATGAATTTCTTGTATGAGAAGAGTGAAAACTAACTAACTGAGCTTTGAATCTGTCTTTAATGAGTTAAACACACTTGCCTTTGAATCTACGTCAAACTAGTTGAAGTAGCTCCAGAAAACAGAGTATGTTTATGAGTGGGGATTGTGGTAAAGAAAATAGACTTCAAACTACTACCTGGAGCGTGGGAATCAAGTATAGAACAGGATCCTTTGATATTGAGAATCAAAGTCTGCTCTGATACCAATTGTTGATCCCAATAATGATGTTCTTAACTTGATTTGACCTTTCACTACACACAGATTAATTAAATAGAGTGCAGAAGCGTTTATATAGTGTATGAAAGGTAGAACATGCAGAGGTAGTAGACACACATGTAATCAATAAACAGAATAGTAAAGTATTGCAAGAAATTACTCAAAGAACTGTTTCATTGATTACTGAAGAACACTAAGAACACGCACAAGTGTGTGCAAATGCTCAGGGAAAATACAAATCTCTAACTCAGACTGTGTGTGCTCGCATTCTAAACTCGAAGGTGGTGCTCCCATAATATACAAGGAGGATGCACCCCGTAGTACAAGACAAAGGCTGACATTCCATAAACGGAATGCCACCTGGAAAGTAAAACCATCGTGTGTCGCTCCAAGGTGATCTGTAAATCTTCGTACAGCAGGCATCACGTGATCTGCATGTGACCTTGTCTTGAGCTGAGTTGGCACAAGTCTTCGGACTGTCTCCAGAGGATAGCCATCACAGAGGCTCTGTGAGTGATCACAGAGGCTCTGTGATCTGATGATCATTATCAGGTGTTGTGTCCTCTGGTAGAGTGTCGACAGATGTCTTCTGAGATTAACTTCTGCAGTGCACTTGGATGTTCTGCGACAGACTTCTGCGGTTCCTATACTTAGCCTATTTTTCAATACTTCTTTACAATGTGATTGGAGCTAACAAGTTCTATCAATTTGTATGCAATATGTTCCTACTATGAGTTCTTAAAATTAGAAAGAAGCAAATGCTATTTATACCTACTAGCTTTACAAAGCAAACAAAGTAACAATACAAAGCATTGACCTTACATAACAAGACATTGACTTTGACATAAAGACTTTGACTTTGACTTTCTTCATTGAGCTTTGACTTAAGGCTTTGACTTTGACTTCACCATTCATGATCTTGAATACAACAATATTTGCACTAACACGCAGTCTCCTCATGACCGTCTGTCAATGCTCGCGGTCTACCTCGACTATTAACCATTTTCCACTGTCATCCACACGAGAATAGAGATAAGAAATAGGCTATAAAAATTAAACACATAGAAACGTACTACTATATTCATCAATCATTATAACAATAGTAAGTCAAGCATGCTCACATGACAACACATTCATTATAGCATTAGCTAAGTGAAATTATAAACATATTATACACAAGAATTCTCGTTATCGTCGTTGCAACTCTTAATTAGCCTAATTCTGTCGACTCTAAACCATCTTATCTTAGAAGATCTACCCAATTCTAACAATCGTAACTTAATATCTCAGCTTAAGTCTAGGCGTCTTACATTCATACCTAGTTCACTTAAACTAGAGCTCTTATACCAACTTGTAACACCCCTAAATATATATATATGTAAATTTAAACCTGAATAATGACGTAACAATGACATACTATATAAAAGAAATCACCCAAAAGGGGAAATAGTAAAAGCGTTTACATCTCAAAAGAATGGAATGCTACATAACAACCTACTAATCTAAACTATACTAAACTTAGATTATACACGGGTGTCACTATCATCCTCCCAAAACGTTCTACCAAAAGCATATACGCCAAATCAACCAAGGTTGTCTATCCCAAAAATGTCGTCTAGCGGTATCCGCTCTCCACTCAAGACTTCAAAGCACCATCGCTAAAAGAACCTGATATACATGTCATTTTAAGAAGAAATGTTAGGCTTGACTCCTAGTGAGATCAAATAGTTTACATATTATAACCTGTGATCCCAGAATTCAAGCAATAACAATCAAATCCAATCAATATGAAAGTAGCAAAGAAAGATTTGTCTCAAAATTTGTAGTCATATATCTCTTGAGAGAATGATTTACAATACGTGAATGACTTACACTTACAAGATTGACTAACTCATATATACTAAAATAAAACAAAGGAAATGCTATATATAGGGTCAAACAATCCTTGACCTCTATACAAGCTTACACTAAAAAGTCAAACATACAAAAGTAAACTAACTATACAAATTGACTCAAAACATGATCTAACAATCTCCCCCTTTTTGATCAATTTGCTAGCCTTCAACTGGTCCACTTCTTCATGCACGTCCTTCTTATTCCCATGTAGTTTTCAAACCTCCTGATGGCTTGTCTGAATCTGATTATGTCTTTAATAACACTGATTACATGCTCTGTCCAAATCCTTTCCATTCTAGGCATATGATCATTCTCAGCAAGTCGTTGTTTTTCACTTTCCTCATGCTTAGCTTGCAGTTTATCAAGAACATCATTCAGAGTACCATCTGAATACTTAGGAATTTCAGTTGCTCTCATGAACCTTTTTGGCTTCTTGTCAACATTCTCATACACAACTCCTAGTTCTGGCTTTCTGAGAACTGTGTAGAGAGGAGTTTCTTCAAGCAAAGGATGAGTCATATTTGGTGCAAGCAGGTTGATTCTTTTCTGGTTGGTCCCAATACCTAGTTGAAATTCATAGCAGTAGGTAGAGTAGATATGTCTTTTGATGAACCTCTTTATAGTATCTAGAGCATACACAACTTCCGGAAATCGTCTAGTTCTTCCTCTGAACTCATGATACATAAATTCAGTATCTCTAAAGTTCAGGTTTGCATAGTCAGCTTCATTAAAGACGTAAGTCTTCAAATCCTTCCTTTGAACTACAAATTCAGGATACCAGATCTTTTGATACCTCTTTAAAGTAACTCTGTCGACTTGCAAAATTTCATCTCTACTTCTTACTTCTTTATAGGTTCTTCCAACAACCTGAAGTAACCTGACATATTCTTGCTGAAATTCAGAAGATTTGTCTTCAATCCCCAAGATTTGGACTTGATCTATCTGCCTGATGTAGATTACAAATATCTTAACACCTTCCTCAAGATATGGAACTCTTAAAGCTCTTCTGATCCTTTTGATTTCTTCCAAAGTAGGACCAAATTCATCATAGCCTGTGTATGGAGTAGAACCCACTACAGCAGTACCTGAAGGACCTGCTTCTTGTTCTTGAATAATAGGCTTATGTAGTGGCTCTCTCTCAAACTCTAGTTGATTTACATGACTATTAGGCTTTCTTTGATAAGGCAGTTCTTCTTCAACATTAACATCAGACTTCAGATTGACATTTGGCTCAGCATCATCAGCTTGTCTTACATTGGCTTCAGAAAATTCAAAAGTACTAAAGGATGGAACAGTTGGAATGGCAGTTGTACTTGGCTCAGGCACTTGTTCATGAATATGACTGAGATGAAGATCATCTGGAGTACTCTGAGTAACATAGCATTCAAAGCCTCAGTATCTATGTCCTCAAATAAGTCATCAAGTACACTTTCTTCATTAGATGGCACCTCCTCAACTCTTTTGACAATTTTAGTAACTTCAACTACTTCATCATCTGAAACTATGTCAACAAAATCATTCTTTTCTTCTTCCTCCTTAATCTTCCAGTACATATCATATTTGGCATCAACTTCATCATCATCATCATTTTCAAGAACAATGATATCAACATTTGGCATTCCAATAATCTCCATAATCTCCTTCCTAGTTGCAATCTTAGGCTTTTTAACCCTTGATTCAACTCTTTCATCAATGTATAAAACTAACTCCATTTGATCATTCTGCTCATTACCATGATCAACATTCCTTTCAACATTTTCAGCACTTTCAGCTCTTTCCTCAAACAAAACAACATCATCAGATCCAGCAGCTGCCTGTTTCTCCCTATTCTCCCCCTCATGATCATTATTAGGATCATGATCATGTTTTTCTGTAGAAACAGTTGCTTGGATTTTACATGAAGTTTGCACAACCTATTTGAGATCAGATATAACAAACAAAATGTCAGATTTAAAGGAATTGAACTCAGAAGCAATAACCAAATCTTCTGGTTTCACAGACTATGGTGGTTATTGTTCAAGGTGGGATTGCAGAAGGGAAAGAAGATCTGCATCTTGCTGGTTATCCGGAGCTTGTGCTAAGAGTTTGGCAAATAGCAATGACTTCAGCTCATCAATGGATAAGTCAGCAGGCTGGGTATTTGGAAGTGACTTGGATTGTGGAGTAGGCTCAGGTTCGGATATCGGATCCTTCCCTTTTCAGTAAACGTTTAACTCCGTTCATCTCCTCCTCAAATTTATGAAAAATCCTGATTTCAACAGCCTTTAAGGCGCCGTCAAGAGTTTCCTTAGACACAAAGTCTCGGTGAGTAACACCGGAATCACATAGATTATCCGTTCTCATGACAGTGGTAGAACTAATTGCATGGCATGTGTTCATTGTTGGCAACGACGTGTCAATGACAGGACTTCCATCTGGTCCTCGTGGTCCGGATTGCGGATATACTCTGGATGTTCCAATCGGGTCACTAAGACTGTCGCTGGTAGCCGTTTCAAAAAGTGTCCTAGGAATAATAATACGCAGTTCAAAGGGCACTAGACTCACTTGTGCATTCAAAGAAGCCGAGAATGGGGGTTGCTTTTCTCTTTGTTCAATACCTTGAATCTCCGAGTGAGGAACCGGTAGATTGTGAGCTAAAACCCCGTGAGAAGTTGAAACTAACTCTTGTTGAGAAGAGATAGAGTATATGGTTGAGGTTTGCAAATGCATAAGCAGGCTACTTATGTCTTTTTCAACACCTGCACGCAACAAATGTGGCGAAGTGGTAGATTTGGCTGCCCTTTGGGATAGGTAGGTTCGTCTGTACGCACGCTCTTCATGTTCTTTTTCTACAATCTCACTCTCTCTCTCTCTCTCAAAATTTTCAACTAAAAATCCCTCGGTTCTCCTTATGTCTCCCACAACATCACTAAGGATGGTATCAACTTGAACTTGATCTTCCACTTCCATGGCATCAGTACCATAGAATGGTTCAAACACATCAGTTTCTTCATCAACATGAACATCAGCTTGTTCCTCAATTTGAATATCAGCACCACGATCATTGTTATCATCATTATCATCATCAGAATTACCAGCAACATCAGTCTCTGTTTCCTCATCATCCTTTGAATCAATCTCAATATCACTAGTAGCTGATGGAACTTCACTAGATTCACTTTCATTTCCAACCAGATTAGCATGATCCATTTCATTTTCAAATCCTTGACCTTCATCAGCAGAAGGTGTCACTAAACATGGGGTAATCACCCGTGACCCTTATGCCTCCAGTCTAGGTCTTCGACCCCCTTCAGAGCCCCTCTCAGTGTTTTTTCTCTTCACACCCCGTTTCTGTACTCCCGCAGTAGCAGAAACCCTTACAGACTCCGCTCTCCTAGGGTTTGAGCCTTGGGTAGGGTCAACCAGTCCTGGTTGTTCCATAGACTCTCTATACTCTACAACACTATCACACTTTGGATCAACATAATCAAGTAAACTTTCCGGCACAAGCATAGAATAGGTGAAGTTTCTCTTCTGCTTCATTAAGTACCTCATCTCACTTACGAGTGCAAGTGGATGGTTAATCCTTGTAGGAATTTGTCTGTTGCTTCGTAGCATGATTCTGACAATCAAGGTCATAAACCTCTGGTATGGAATGTAGTTCGGAGCTTTGGAAGTCTTCACGGCAACTACCTTCTCATAAAGCTCAGTTCAGAAGATGCTGGCATAGTCAATATGAAGATCATGAACTATGGAGTAGAACAACTTCAGAATGTTGATGTTGGCATTGTCAGTTCCATAAATTTTGGCAGTCAGACACCTGTTGATAACAGAGAACAGGGTGTAGTAGAACGGTGGCAGATTGTTCTTCTTAAAGTGATTGACTTGTGTAAGCTGGCCAATGTATCCCATATCTCTGATTCCTTTGAATACCTCAGTGTCTGATGGTAGCTCATCATAAGTAGTTTTGCCTTCTCTTGCAGTCTCAGCAGGTAGACTTAAGATGAATCTCAGTCTCTCAAAAGTTAAGACTGAAGTGAAGTGATCAATCTCCAGCTTAAAGATATGAATTCTTTCTCCTTGTTCCTTGATGTGACTAAACCTGATAGTCTTCCAAGCTTGCTGGACATAAAGTTCAGGTACTGCTTCTTGAGCTGTTAATGCATTCCAAAGAGGATGATTGGATGATTTCTCAGGATATCCAATACCAGTGGATCAATGTTTATGGTGAACTGAAGATGATGATTGTTTGGCTGTTGTTGTTTCATCTCAGATGGTGAAATGAGAAAAAGATTAGGATTGGCATTCTGTGGAATTTGGAAGTTTGGTCTGGATGAAGGCATAGGATATTGTTTAGATGCCTCATGTGGTGAATTTTCTCCCATCTGAACACGTTGATCAACTGATGGTTCAGCCATTTGTACCTGACAAAGATTAACAAGTTTGAATAGAGTACAATTGGTTAGTACAAAATCAGAAGATTTGACATTGAAAACCACTTTTTGAAAATATCTAAGTATAGAATTCGCATGGATCAATTATGCGAATTCCTCACTTAGGAAATTTATGAAATGAAACTTGACACAGAATTCGTATGGTTCAATCATACGAATTCTTTACTTAAAAAAAATTAACACGACAAACCAAGGAATTCGTATGGACAAGTATATGAATTGTACACTTAGAAAAAATTTGACAATGAATTTCAGGAATTCGTATGGCACTGAATCATCAAGAATTCGTATTAGCCTTCAAAAATTCAAAAATAAAAATTTTCTTCAAATTTTTCTAAGTGTTGAATATGAACATTAAGAACATCATATGAATATATTCAAACCTTCATATGAACCCAGATTACCAAAATTTTCAATTTTTAATTTTAACCCAAAATCTTGAATCCTTTATGATCGATTTGTGATTAGAAACAAATTTAATCAAGAAACTTTGAGATTAAAACATATTTCGACCCATAAATTTCGATTATTCACCAAGAACACATCAAGAACAGTCGAAGAGTCAAAGTTCCAATCAAATCTCAAAATAAGTGATTTAGGTTAAAATTTATGTGTCACTAGAGTTCAATTATATCATATGAATGTTTCTTTCAGTTCAAATCAACATATAGAACATAATCAAGGTTAAATTTGTTCGAAAAATTTCAAAGTCCAGTCTAGGTCTTGAAGGTGAACAGTCCATAAACAATTCCTAAGACTAATCCAGTAAGGGTAATCCTGCAAAGAAACAAAGAATAGACAAGATACAAACAATCAAAATATAAACAAAAAGAACAAAAATACACCTTGGAATCAAGAAATCAAGAAAAATTCAAAGAAAACTTGAAGTCGCAGAAGAGGGTTTAAGAAACTTGTACAATCAAAGGATTTTACGAAAAGTTAGGAGTTCATAGAAAACAACCTATTTATACTCTGGAATGATCATGACATGTGGCACGAGTATATTGGACCTCTCACTTTTCGCATAAGACACATATACGAATTATCTAGAAAGAATAGACAATGTGTGTGAGAATTCGCATGAAACGATATGCAAATTTTGTGTAAACGAACACAATTCGTATGACACACACATGCGAATTCCTAAGATTTCGCATGATAGTGTTATGCGAATTCCAACAATTCGTGTAACACACATGCGAATTCCTTAGATTTCGCATGATAGGGTTATGCGAATTTTGGACTTGCAAATTTTCCAAATTTCCGAAAAACATTTTAAACATGGAAACTTGCTATTTTAGGAAACTTTTTCCAAAAATTTGCCAAAAATAGAAACTTTCCATAAATGGAAATTTTCCAAAAATGACATTTTTAACTGATTTTAAGTTCCAAAAATATTTACACACACTATCACAACCTTTTGAAGATTTATCTGTATTAAGCTCCCCCCCCCCCCCCTTGACTTAATATATGTCTCTTCTGTATCTTGACTTGGATTTGTTCTTTCTTGATGTATCTTGCTGTATTCTTTTGCTGGCTCCCCCTTGACATGATGTGGATCTTGTAGATAATGTATGGATATGCTCCCCCTTCATATATGCATACATAGAAAAATATGACAATATGAATTTGTTTCTCCCTATAAAAATATAACAAGTAATATTTGTTTCTCCCTTATAAAGAAATATTCTTTGAAAAACATTTTCCAGTCATCTAAAATGAACAATCAATGGTGAGGAAAACTCCCTGTATTGATTTAACATTCAAATATTCTTGTCACTTGAACATTGAAGAATGAGTCATCTTGATTTATGAGGTACGAGTCCTAGATTGCTTTGTCTAGAAGTCATAATCCATTTACTCCTTCTTGAGTGTAGATTCCTGCAACACGGGTTGAACTAGTTTTGGTACCCAGATGAATTTGGGTCCACTCTGGTTAGTATGTGAAAACTTCTTTGAGTAGTTTTCACCTATGTGAAATGTAGTATCATAATGTTTCTTGTAAGAATAATACATTTTGTTGATGTGTGCTTTATGTACAAAGTCATCATTGCAACAGTAAGAACAACAAAGTTTTCTTTTAGCTAACCTAATCAGATGCTTAGTAGACTGGACATGATCAGGAGTAAAATATTTATCTTTTGTAGCTTTGTTCTTGTTTCTTTGTCTAGCTTGTGTAGATGATTTCTGGTATTTCACTGATTCTAGAGATCCCTTTACAACCCAAATCATTTTTTCTTTCTTAAAAGCTTTAGAACCAGATTTTGTAAAGTAAGTAGCATGATTATCAACATATTTGACATAAATAGAACTAGAAGGATTAATCTTATCTGTTTTCAAGATTTATGGTTTGACATTCTTTTTCTTGAAAACCATCTTTTGAAACAGGCTAGATACTGACTGAAATGTGTGTGTCCCTGAAATCAAGATTCTAATTGAAATTAAACAAACAAACAATTATGATCAAACTACGTGTTTTTGAATTCAATTCACAAATTCACGATTACAAACAGTACTTGACTTTTTCTCTCTAAACTCCTCTTTCTCTCTCTAAAAACTCTCTCAAGATGCAATCTTAATCTCTAGTCATCTATCTTTTAAACAGCAAAACAAAGTATTTATACTTACAACTAAAAACAAAGAAACAAACACAATACAACATAAGTAACTTTGACTTTATTACATTCAGACTTTGACTTTTAATGAGAGTTGACTTTCTCAGCTTTGACTTCTTGAATCTTTGACCTTCAGTCTTCATGATCTTGTATCCAACATATTTCTGTGCTAACAATCTCCCCCTTTGGATTCAAGATCATCACAAAAAGTTTTAGCAAATCAATCTGCCCTTTTAGTTACAATCTAAGTACAATCTTCCTCTTTTCGTTGATCTATCTTCAAGAAATACCAACAATCTCTCCCAAAGATGATAGAAATGATCTTCAATAATCTCTTCAGAACTATCACAATACTCTTTCAGACTTCGGAAAGAAATTATCTTCAGATTTAGCTCAACTTGCTTCAGCAAATAATCTTCAAAGAAAATTTCTGAAAATCAGCCCATCTTCAAACAACTTTGACTCTTCTTGAACAATCTTTCAACCTTTCAATCTTTGAACTTTAACTTCTTCAACTCTTTATCCAAACTTTCAAATCTTTGAAATTTCTTATCCGGACATTTCTGTAAATCATCTCCCCCTTTTTGATGAATAGAGCATCTATAGCATCAAAATTTTCTCCAAGAAATGTCTCGGAAATTGTATCTGACCACTAATCTGTCACGAGCCTCTGATTCTTTGCCAATTTCGAACAATGTATTTATCCAGATCTTTGCAAATCTAGACAAAATAGGAATGTAACACATGAATCAACAAATGAATCAGTTAATATGCCTGTCAGTAACACTAAGTCACTGTGTGTAACGAATACACATTGTAAAGGAGCTTTTTGATGTTCACTCCCCCAGAGCTTCCATCCAATCATCGAAACACCACAAAGACAATTTCTATGAACGTTATGACAAGAAAACAAATTCCTTGTGTGTTTGTGCAAGTGTAGAAAGAATTAAGCATATGATTATTGCTTTTATAAATGGCTCAACATTGTGTAAACCACTGAGATAGCAGTAGATAAACAGAGACTCAATGTGCATGATTGAAGTGCAAAGGTGGGGCAGACTTCCTTCTTTTTCAATACCCAGATTTTCCAAATGAAAACCAGATAGATTATGTGTCGCGTCCCCTTGAAAATATGAAACATTTTTTTAAGAAGAAAATGAGTATTTAGTGGGGTATTAAGCAAGAGTTGGCATGGGCTAGTTGCCTGTTTCAATAATGTTCACCAAGAATTGTGAAACATTAGTAATGTGGTTGCCCGGCTCAGAAAGTTGTTGGTGCAGAGTTTGATATTCTTTTACTCTGATATCACACCCTCTTTCTTTTAATTATTAAGCTCACATCTAACCAAACTCTCATTTCCATTTTACCTCAACGCACAACCCACACTCATTTCTTTTAGACTCCTCACACTCAATCACTATGGAATAACTTCTTGGGTAGGAAACACTGGTAATCATGAATTCATAGAAGTTCATTTAAATCCTAGCACAAAGAACCCATATTATCCTATAAAGCATAATGTTGCTCAATATGGTTTAACTTTATCAGTTAAAGCACAAATACAAGTCAGATATATATATATATATATATATGCTCAAAATATAATCATGAAGATATGAGCATTTTGAAACATTCAAGTATTTTCAAACAAGTAAATTGAATGAATGAATATGAACGCAAAAGACTTGTTTGAAAATCATACATTGTATAAAAAATGATCAGATATGAAATGATATAACAATTAAGGCTTATGGTCAAGAATAATGGATATTGTCTATATGAATCAAAATACATACATTCTTGAAAGACGCTTCAAAATGAAATGTCGCTCAAAATTCTTTGAAGTACAAGCGGGGTGTCTTACCATCGAAAAATATGTTTCAAATTTGAGACATGGTAAGAAAAATTTGAACAATAAGTCAAACCGGTGTGTGTGAATACTTGAAAGTATATAGAAAAGACAATACATAAGTATTTATCTTTGGAAACACTCGGTTTGTAATCATGTAAGCACAAATAAAATGAAAACATTTAAAATCACACTTCCAATTCATGAAATATGTTTAAGAATCGAGAAGTGGTTTGAACATTTAAGAAAATGTTTTTTATGATTGAAAGTTGTCCTTCTTTCAACCATATATGAGATTAAGATAAGAAATTTAACCTTTTTCGCTTTGTCTTAAATCTCATGAAGTCAACTGAAGTCATAAAGATATGATCGTGTAACCATCTCTCATCCTGCACAAGTCTCAAGGTCATGTCAAAGCAACTTTATTCATAAAATTTATTTAAATGTAAAAAAAACATAAAGCAGTAAAACAATTATAGTACGAGTTCTGATCAGAAGTAATCAGAAGTCATATCCTTACTCCTTTTGTTGTACACATGAACTCCCCCTAAATTCATACATCAAAAAATTTAGCAATAAAATTCTATAAACTCCCCCTCAAAATGATATTGATCATCTTATAAGCTTGTCTCACTCCCCCTTAGATCATGAACAACATGTTAAAGTGCAGATATCCTTTCAGAAATAATAATAAAGAAATGATGAAAAAATTACAATAAAAGAAACTTTAATAGGTAACTACTGATTAGATCTTGAGATTTAGGATACCAAGCTTAGATACAAGAAAATTGAATCTCTTTTCATCTAAAGGTTTGGTAAACAAATCTGCAAGTTGGTAATCAGTTTTTACAAAGTAAAGCTCTATTGTACCTTTTTCTACATTATCTTTTATAAAATGATACCTGACATCAATGTGCTTTGTTTTAGTGTGCTGCACAGGATTAGCAGATATTGTGATAGCACTCTTTGAGTCACAATAGATCGGTATTTTATCAAACTTGAATCCATTGTCTCGAAGATGTGTGCGCATCCACAATACCTGAGAGCAGCAACTGGCAGCAGCTACATACTCAGCTTTAGTAGTCGATGTGGAAACACATAATTGTTTCTTTGACGCCCAGCTAACGAGCTTGTCTCCAAGAAATTGAATATGACCTGAAGTGCTCTTCCTGTCCAACATGCACCCTGCATGATCTGCGTCTGAATAAGCAGTCAGTTCAACCCTGTATCTTTAGGATACCACAGACCAAGATCTGCAGTCCCCTTCAGATATCTAAAAATCCATTTGACAGCAGCCAAATGGGATTCTTTAGGATCAGCCTGATATCTTGCACATAAACATGTTGAAAACATTATATCTGGTCTACTTGAAGTAACATACATTAAAGACCCTATCGTACCTCTATAAGTCCTAATATTAACACTTTTTTTTGAAGAATCAGTGTTAATCTTAGTACCTGGTGCCATTGGGGTTCCAATAGGTTTGCAAGTTTCCATATTGAATTTCCGAAGAATATCAAAAATGTACTTAGATTGATTTATGAAAATCCCCGTTGAAAATTGTTTTACTTGTAATCCGAGAAAGAAATTCATCTCTCCCATCATACTCATTTGAAAACATGACACCATGAGTTTTGAAAAGTTCGTACAGTATTTAGGATTTGTAGAACCAAATATAACATCGTCTACATATATCTGAATAAGAATGATACCAGCTTTCTCCTTTTTAATAAACAAAGTGGTATCGACTTTACCTTTTGAAAAACCTGACTTGACCAAGAATTTAGATAAAACATCATACCAGGCGCGAGGTGCTTGTTTCAGACCATACAAGGCTTTATCCAAGATGTAGACGTGATTAGGCTTATCTGGATTTACAAACCTTTCTGGTTGAGAGACGTACACTTCCTCCTTAAGTATGCCATTCAGAAAGGCAGTCTTCACATCCATCTGATAGACTGTGAAGTTCTTGTGAGCTGCGTAGGCTAGAAACATACGGATTGCCTCTATACGTGCTACTGGAGCATACGTCTCGTCGTAATCGATGCCTTCCTCTTGCCTATATCCCTTGGCAACAAGTCTTGCTTTGTTCCTTATAACAATACCATCTTCGTCGTTTTTAGTCTTAAACACCCATTTAGTGCATATAACAGTTTTTCCTTTTGGTTTTGGCACTAGTCTCCAGACCTTCAGGGCTTCGAACTGTTTTAACTCTTCTTGCATAGCAGACGCCCAATCCGAATCACCAAGAGCTTCTGATACTCGAGTAGGCTCTATCTTGCTGAGGAATGAATCATGCATACATTGATTCAAAGTTGTTGCCCTAGTTTGCACCGGTTTGTTTAGATCTCCAATTACTTGGTGTAGAGGGTGCTCTTTGGTCCAGCGATGTTCATGAGGGAGTGGAATAGATGAAGATTGATCATGGTTGTCATCTAAAAATCCACTTTCAGATTCTTCAGGTTGTACATCATGAGGGAGGAATTCAGTTGAAGTAATTGGTACAGAAGCTTCAGTAGGTACAGCTTGTTCAGTCTGTTGATCTGTCCTTACAGCACATCCTACTGACTCAGCAAATTCTAGCTCATCATTAGTAGATACCACTTCAACTATTGGAGTAGGCATTTGAACTGGAATATCTTGCTGAATCGGGGAATTTGATTCAGTAGAAACATCTGAAGTGGTTGGATGAGTAATCATTGAATCTTCACTCCTGTCAACCACAACAGGTTTATTCACATTAGATTCAAGATATTCATCATAAAACAGTTCAAATAAAGTATCTAAATCAGATAAATGATTAATAGACGTGGAAGCTTCATCTGATTTGTTCACTGTTGATACAGGTTCTGGATTGATCTTTCTAGAAGCTAGAACTCCAGTTATCACGGGTTCTGAACCGACTTGTTCAAAAGCCATATCCTCATCGAATGTAACATTGACACTTTCAATAACATTCTTCGACTTCTTCAAATATACTCGATATGCAGCAGATGTAGAAGAATATCCAATGAAGATGCCCTTATCTACCTTAGCACTGAACTTGTTTAGACTCTCTCTGTCATTGAGCACAAAACACTAACACCCAAATATATGAAAATATTTGATAGACGGTGTTCGGTTGTTGATCAAAGCATACGGAGTCCTTTGAAATATGCGGTGTATCATGGAACGGTTCTGAGTGTAACACGCAGTCGAAATAGCTTCTGCCCACAGAAATAGAGGTAAGTCAGATTGGCTAAGCATAGTGCGAGCGGCCTCGACTAGCGTTCGATTTTGCCTTTCGACTACTTCATTCTGTTCGGGTGTACGAGCAGCAGAGTATTGATGTGATATCCCGACCGATTCAAGATACTCTTCAACAGTTTTGTTTTTGAACTATGTGCCATTATCAGTTTTGAGAAGATTGACTGATTTCTGCAAATTCACCTGGGTCGTCTTCAGAAATGTAATTAGTACTTCGAGTGTCTCATCTTTTGATCGGAGAAATTTGACCCACGTGTATCGCGAATAGTCGTCCACGATAACCAACACGTATTTCTTTCCTTCTAAGCTTTGTGTTCACATCGGACCACAGAGATCCATATGCAACAACTCTAGTGGAGAACTGGTACTAGGTTCAGGCTTCGGTTTATGTGGACCTCTCTTCATCTTCCCTTTTTCACATTGTTAGTGTATTATTGTATCCAAGATTTAATAGGAAAAATCAAGTCTAGCAAAGTCAACAACGTCTAAGTCAATGTTAGAAAGTCAATATGAGTTTACTTTGTTGTTAAGCTTGTGTTTTTAGTTCTCATATAAATAGTGTTTCCTATGTAATAGTTTGTAAATGGTTCATCATTGCAATATACAAATGACTACGTTTCTCTCTCTACTCTCTCTCTAGAATTAACATTGTTAAATCTTGTTTAGAGATTGATTTCTTGAATGTGATTGGGAATACAATTTCAATTGGTATCAGAGCAAACCAAACAATTTCAGAGTGATTGGATTGAGCAAATTGATTGAATTTCTGGAAATTTTGTCAAAAACTCTCGTTTCTTGAAAAAGTCACTGTTTGATCAATTTGTTGTTGAAAAATCGTTTTTAGTACAAGTAAATGGAATCATTTCATTCGATTTATGTTTTGGAACATTTCTTGTGTTAATCATATCTCAAAATTAGCATTAAACCAGATTCAATTTTTTATTTTTGAAATTTTTTCTTGAAAACGGACTCAAACAATGTTCTTGAATCAGATTGTCACATTTTGATGTTTTTATTCAAAATCCTGTGATAGAATTGTGTTCTAATTGGTAAATCGATCATCCTTGTGCAATTTCATGTTCTATCTTGCAGGTTTAATCGATTTAGATCGAATTGTGAAAGTCAGAGGCAAAAACGCGCAAGATTCATGAAACGCGCAAGTTCATCCATAGAATGCGTAAGGGTCAAATGAAGAACGTGCAAGCGAAACATGCAAGTTTGGGTAAAACGCGCTAACAGAGGCAAGCGAGTTTCATAAACGCGCAAGGTGTTACCTGCGAGTTTGAGCGAAACGCGCTAGAAGAGCTTGCGAGTTTGAAATCCGTTAAATTTTTTCTAAGTGTTGAAACGCGCTAACAACGTTATGTGAGTTTGAGCAAAACACGCTATCAGTGTCCTGCGAGTTCTAGAAACGTGCACGTTACCATTAGCGTGTTTCTCAGTGAATACTGCTTAGCGAGTTTAGTGATCAGCGCGTATAGTGACCTGCGAGTTTCAAGAGATAGATTTTTTTTCAACATTTCTGATTTGTTTGGGAACGATCATTTTATTCAAGCATTTATTTCAAGAGAAAAATATGTCAGAAAAATTTTCTCTAGGGGCGCTGCCCCCATACCCCCGCAAGGGCGTTGCCGCTTGACCCCACCTGCTAACCGGGTAGCGGGACCCCCGTGCTAAGTCTGCGGAGGGGGACATATTTTGATAGTGATCATAATTTTCTGATTTTTGACGATCATTTTTTTAAGCTAACATTCTATTGAAGATGCCAAAAACAGATGAGAGAGGGAATACAGTACTGTCACCAAGAGACATGGTTGTATTGTACATGTCTGAGATACGTGTTCTAGAAGCAGAAAGAGACAAATTGTGGCCCAAGATTTACTAGCTTAAAACACATACAGATTATCACAAACACTTTGTTTGTTAATCACAAGAATTACATCAAGCCATAGATCTAAAAGTGATTAACCTTTCAAGATAGAATGTGTTTTTTTGTGTGTACTCAATGTGTGAAACTATGTGTTTCTCTCAACTACCACCAATATTACACCTTCACTTTCACACACTAACTCTCTTGCTTACACAAGTCTACTAGAAACAACACAAGGCCTTGCTTATATATAGGTCAACATGACCAAGCAAGGTCAAACCTTCTAAGCTCATTACAACTCACACACAAACACTAATTACAACAATGACCCTCATTTAATCTTGAATACAATTACAGTCTAACAATCTCCCCCTTTGGATTCAAGATTAAAAAAAAATTGGCAATAATCTTCAGGTCTTCATATCTTCAGAATTAACTTCAACTTCAAATATTTTCTGGCTTTGACATCTCGAAAACTTTGACAATTCTTCAAACTTATCTCTCCCTTTGAAATAGCTTTTGCATAAACTCTGACTTTCTTTCAAACTCTGACTTTCTCTTTGATAAGCTTTCTTTAACCTTCGACTTTAAACAACTGAAAACTTTATCTCCTCTGAAATCTTTAAACCTTCAATCTGATCTTGAACTTTTGATTATTCTCCCTCTTTTTAATGATTTGTAAGAATCAAAATCATTAAAACACTTCAAGGTCAGATTCGTCATTGAATGAACTTCCCATCGTCTTATAAGCACATTCTTCATGAACTTTCATCTCCTCCTTTTAATAATAGACAATCTCCCCCATATAGGAAAATTATAAATCGCCTCAAAACATGATGTGATAAAAGATGTCGTCTAATCTGAAAGAGTCGTTGAACCATGAATGTATTCATTTGAATCTTTTCAAATTCAAACGAAATAAGAGTTGTAACCCTGAATCAACATATGAAACAGTTAGAAATGCCTGTCAGTAACACGAAGTTACTGTGTACAACGAATGTACAATATAAGGAGCTGGTTTGATGTTGACTCCCTAGGACTTCCATTCAATAATTGAAGAACACAAGGTAATTCTATGAATGTTCTGACAGAAAAACATATTCTCTGTGTGCTCGTGCTTGTATTTTGAAAGAATTTGCACAATGATTGTGTTTCATAAGGCTCAAAGTATGTAAATCACTGAGACAACAATGATTATACATGGACTCAACGTGCATGAGAAAGGGTCGAAGGTGGGGCAACTTTCCTTCTTTTTCAATATCAGCATCTTCCAAGTGAAGATCCGATAGATTATGTGCTGCTTCCCCAGAAAATGTGAAACATTCTCTTTTTAAGAAAAGAATGAGTAGCTTGTGGGGTTGTTTGCAAGAGATGGCATGGGCTATTTGCCTATTTCAATGATGGTCAGGAAAGAAATGTGAACCAATCAGTAATGTAGCTGCCCGGCTCAGAAAGATGTTTGGTGCAGAGTTCTAATATTCTTTTAACTCTGTTCTCTCACCCTCTTTCTTTTAAACATTTAATCTCACATCTAACCAATCTCTCATTTCCATTTTACCTCAGCTCAATCCCACACTCAATTCTTTTAGACCTCTCTCCCCTCAATCACTTAAAGGATTTCTTCCGGGGTAGGAAACACTGGTTATCGTGAATCCATGGAAGATCTAGTAAGCACTCACACTGAATCCCATGTTCCTAAAAGTACATGTTGTTCAATGATTTTCTTTATGTAAAGCACAAGAAATCATATGTCAGTGTTTGTATGCTCATTTAAAAATCAGAAATGAAATTTGAGCATTTTAAACATTTAAGATATCTCAAAACTTTATATGAATGAAAAGAATAGAAATGTTTTGAGAATCTGACAATGATTAAGATCAGATCAAATTATCATGAAGAAAAAAAATTTAGGAATTCAAAGACGTATTTTGTTTATATGAACAATATATAAACATATTATCAATGAAAGCACATTAAAATGAAATGACGTTTGATTCAAACAACTGTGAATACCAAACGACGGAGTATTACCATAGAAATATATATCATTTGATACATGGTAATAACACAATCAAATTTGAAAATACTGAACCAGTGTGTGTATGAATACTTGACAAAGTATATAGAAAAGAAAATACACCAGTATTATTCTTTAAAGAACACACGGCCAGATAAACAATGAAGTATCCAAAAAAATCATTTAAAATTCACACTTCTCAAATCATAAATACATTTTAAGATCGTGAAGTGGTTTGAACATTTTAAAAACATTTTTCACAAGTAAAAGTTGTTCTTCTTTCACAAGTGTTAGAGTATAAGGATTAGAATGTTATACCTGTATATCAGAATCCTTAACTCCCCCTGGAATGAATTTAGCAATTAAAGTATCCTTGACTAGATATCATCCCCCTTGATATCTGTAAAACGTCAATCTTTTTAGAAATATTTTTATAAAAGATATAGCAATAGAATATAAAAACTCCCTTTCAAACGAAAAACTTCCTGAAAAGATATAACCATGAAAGCATCCTTCAGAAGAAAACATTTGAATACGGATTTTGAACTGAATTGTTCAAAAGCCATTCTTCTTTGAAGCACGGGTTCTGAACTGATTTGTTCAGAAGCCTTACTTCTTTCTCCCCCTTAAACCTTGGGTGCCTGCAACACAGATTTAGCTTTTGGTATCCACTTATATTGGGATCCAGATTTGTTAGTTGCAGGTTTAGTAGGAGAGATGTAGTAAGAACCATACCAGTAATTTTCAAAATCTTTACTAACAAAATCATTTGAACCACATTAGGAACAATTTATTTTCTTTTGAGCTAACCTGATCAATTGATTAACAGTGTAAATCAGATCAGGTTTGCCAAAAGTTTTACCTTTAGGAGAATTGTTCCTTTGAGCTTTAAATGTATGTCCAAATGATTTTTCTTCTTTCTTCTTCTCCTCCGAAGATCCTTTCACCCTCCAATACCAATTCTCTTTATCTTTCTCATCTTTCTTTCTCCATGTCATTTTCTTCTGAGATTCTTTCTTCTGGATGTTACCTGAACCATCAACATTTTTTTCATAAAACAAGTTAAAAGGACAAATTTTATCTTTAAGTGCAGAAGTATGACTATCATCTGAATCAAATAAAGGATTATGAGAAACATTCATAAAATATGAACTAAAAGCTGTTTTGAATGAGCATTCTGAACCAGCTTGATCATCTCTTGGTGATTGAGCAATAGATTCTGGCGTTTTGTGCTCAGTCAGCTTCACCTTGAACATGATCTCCTGAAGTTCTTTAATCTTTGAAGTCAAACAGTTTCTCTCCTTTGACAATATGTCAAACTTCTTATGCAACTCAGCTTTTTCATTCTTCTCCTTAAAAATTGTTGATGACAGTTCAGATAACTTCTTTGTAAGCTTAGCAATCTCAGTCTCAAACACAATCTTCTCTTCAGTAAAATCTTTCTTTACAGTCTTTGACTCAACTATCTTCTTCTTCTCTTTCTCAAATTTCTCTCTTTCCATTATGATTACTTTCTCAAAGTCTGAAACTTTCTGAGAAAGTTTAATGTATTTCATCTCTACAACTTTCTTTTCTTCAAATGCCTTTCTGCAGAAATCAGAAAACTTCTTTGCAAAATCTTTTCTTTCTTTCTCAAATTCAGATATTTTCTTTTTCAATTCAGCATTCTCATTTTCAAACTCTTTTATTTTCTTTTCATAACTTTCCCTTTCTTTCTTCTCTTTTTCAATTTGAGCTTCTAATTCAAGTTTGTTCTTCTTCAGCTCAGCATTTTCATTCTCTAAATCTTTTCTTTTCTTCTCAGCCTTCTTCGTGTCCTCTTTATCTTTTGAGTTGTCTTTTTCTTTCAACATATTTAGCTCAACCTCAAGACTAAAGACTTGATTTTTCAGCTTATCTCTTTCCGCAAAAATTTGAGAATTTAACTGTTTAAGTCCATCAATTATCTCACTGGAAATATTTGCTCGTCTTCTACAATCATCAAGCTCTCGTATCATCTCGTCAAGATCATAAATGCTATCATGAAACATTTTGAAATCTATAAAAATATGCTAGAAATGATCGTTAGTCCAAATGAAATCACATGAAATATGAAAATCTTGAAATAAGAATTCAAAAAATTTGATCACAATCAGAACTATGTCCCCCTTCACAGACTTAGACTTAGTGTATTATTGTATCCAAGATTTAATAGGAAAAATCAAGTCTAGCAAAGTCAACAATGTCTAAGTCAATGTTAGAAAGTCAATATGAGTTTACTTTGTTGTTAAGCTTTTGTTTTTAGTTCTCATATAAATAGTGTTTCCTTTGTAATAGTTTGTAAGTGGTTCATCATTGCAATATACTTATGACTACGTTTCTCTCTCTACTCTCTCTCTAGAATTAACATTGTTACATCTTGTTTAGAGATTGATTGCTTGAATGTGATTGGGAATACAATTTCACACATGCTGGACATAAGTATTCTTTCTCGTATCTCAGTTCAGGAAGTCCATTCACTAACTTTCCATTGACCAGTTTGTTGATATAACGAAAATTCAGGTGTGACAGTCTTCGGTGCCAAAGCCAACTTTGTTGCATCGAAGCTTTTGTCAGTAAGCAAACCTGATTGTCATTCTGAACCTTTGAAAGATTAATGGTATAGAGATTTGTCTTTCGATGTCCGACTAAGAGTTCTTTGCCATTGTCGCAGAATTGACCAATACTAAACAAGTTGTGCCTAAGCCTTCGACATAGCTCACCTTCTTAATCGTTATGTTGTCTTGAATGATGTCACCATATCCTAAGATCGGTGAAAACTGGTCATTTCCAAATCGTACATTTCCGCTGAATTTCTCTGTATAATTAGACAATAAAGCTTTCTGCCTGGTCATATGCTTGGAACAGCTGCTATCCAAGTACCATATATGTCGGGTCTGCAAGAGAAATCAGGAAACAACAATTTTAGGTACCCATTTAAAAACGGGTCCTAACGGATTAGTACAAGATTTTGGAATCCATTTGAATATGGATCCTCTTTTCTTTTGAAAACTTTTAAAAACTTTTGATCTAGAAGAATAAACATGATAAGATCCAAACCAATCATTAGAATTATGATGATAAGCAAAATCATTCCATTAATAAGAATAAGATTTAGTAGTAGTAGGAGATAATCGGAACAATTGCTTATTAGAATATCGCTTGTAATCAGTTACAAGGTTTTTATTTGTCGAAGCAATAGAACCAACTACATCACACATACTACTAGTTGATCTATTACAAGAACTATCAGTAATTGATTCCGCTTTCTCATCACTCTTCCTTTTAGGTCGCCATTCAGATCTTGCTTCTGACCTTTTCTTTCTTATATCTGAAACAGAAGATTTAGATTTATTAGGAAAATCAGATTTCTGAAATTGATTTTTCTTGTGTTTACCAGTATTATTCTATTTCTGTGAGCGTTGTTTCCTATGTTTCTTACCCTTTGCATAGTAATCAGCATTCACAGAAACTGATTCACCAACCTTAGTTGATGATTCACCTTTTTCATGAACACTTGGTAAAGCTTGTCCATTTATCACAAAAGTAGAATGGTTTGGAAGTGGAGCATTAAAGTCAAACATATCAATTTCTTCTATACACACTTCATCAGAATTTTAAAAAATCATTTGCAGACTCAAATAAATCATCAAAAATAGTCTCAGAAGTTTGAAGTACTTTAGAAGATGGAGAACACACTTTAGATTTAAAATGAAAATATGTGTTCTTTAATACTGTAGAAAATATATCTTGTGTTAGATCACCCAAAATTCTTTCATCAGATAAAATATTTTCTAATTCAATTATTTTGCATTCTAAGATGAGTGGAAGTACATAAATTTTAGCTTGAACAGGTTTTGCCTCCATCTCAGTCGAAGAATAACTAGCAAAATAATCATTTGAAAGAAATTTTGATGTTTTAGAAAGATAACTATCATTCAGTCTTTCATAACAGAAATGGTAGTTGCATTTTCTTTAAATTCATTCTTTTCTCATCTTCTTTGTCTTCAACTTCTTTTGATGCTTTGGTGATAAATTTGGGTTTCAAATGAAGATGTTCATCAGCAACATACATATAATTTGCATTATATAAACCTGGTTGTTTTCTGATAGCTTTTTCTAGGTAATGAGGATTCTCATAACCTAGTCCCCATTTTTCTTTAAAATCAGCTTCTTCATTAGGTGTATTTAAGAAAATCGTTTGATCTGTTTGGCCTCTAATATATAGTTTTGCTTCCAGACCATTTACCTTTTTCTCTAAAGTCTTGTTCTTAACCTGCAGTTTAAACGATTTTAGAACACATTCTTGTTTTTCAGAATCAAACTTAAACAATTGTTTTTGCAATTCAGAAATCTTGCTTTCAAAACAATCTTTTTCATTTTTAAAAACAGAATCAGATTTGCATAGAGAATCAATTAAATCTTTGTTCTCAATAACTGATTTATTAAGTTCAAAGATCTGTTGATTTCTCCTAGCAACTCTGTCTTTTTCCTTTTTCAGTTTGGATTGAAGGTCTTGAATTTCGACCATCATGGCTTTCATTTTGGTCAGGAAATCTTTTTCAGTTAAGTTCATTACCTCGTCAGCAGTCTCATCATCTGAATCATCATCTTTCACTTCTTTTCCCATCAAGCATAGATGAGCAGTCTCTTCTTGTTCTTCCTCATCAGAATGATCCAACCAGTATTCGTCTTCTGCCATTAATGCCTTGCCATCTTCTTGTTGCTTGGCCAAAAGCATTTTGTTCTGATAATACTCTGAGTTGCGAACCTTTGGCTTCCGACATTCTTTTGCATAATGTCCGAACTTGCCACAGTTATAGCATTTAATCAGATCATTAGCCGTCTTCTCAGTACTGGTGTAATCATTTACATACTTCTTCTTTTCTTCCGGCTTCTTCTCCACAATTTTGTTTCCTTCCACTCTTTCTCTATGCTCGTGGTTCTTGGAACTTGATGAACAATATCTCTGAGAATTAGACCCTGGTTTCTTGTAGAACTTTTTCTAGAACACTCGGGTCAGTAACTGAGAGTCCAAAGATCTCTGATTCATTAGAGAGAGAAAGTAGAGAGAGAAAGTGTGAATCGCAAAGATTCAGTTGTATTCAATATGCGGGTCCAAAGTTACAAAAACAAAGGTGCAAAGGGGACTTAAATACCCCTAGCCCTTACAAACAGAATACACAACTAAAATCATTAAAAGCTATAAAATAAATACAATGATTACTACAAAATTAGACTTAACAATCTCCCCCTTAGTAATCATTGGCGCCGTGATCTTCAAAAACATCATAGACCATCCAGGAGACTTTGTAGAATTACTGATGCTCTTCTCTTTGACGTAATCTATTCAACCCAAGTAACACTTCTAATCGTCGCAGAGTAGAGCGAAAATTCAACCTCTCATTGATTTTATCCAATGCATTTCGTAGAAGTTGAATCTCGTCATTTGTTATCAGAGCCCTGTTTGTTCGTGTCTCCATAAATCTTCTAACAGCATCTTTCAATCTTTGATCTAACTGTAGCCTGATCACTTTCAAAGTTTCATCGGAGTAATGACTTATCTCATCAAATCTAAGGAAGCACTTTTGACCTGATGCATTCCTGTATACAACTCCATGTGGATCCTGAAGAATAGTGAATAATGATTAAGAATCAATATCTGGCAGGCTACGGTTAGGTCTTAGCAAATTCACCACTGGCTGAAAGCTTTCGACTGCCATTTGAAAATCGAAAACTCTGAAGAACCTGATCTGACGCCTTATAAACCTTTTGATTACAAACAAGGCTTGAGAGATATCATTTGTCCTGTAATACTGATTCCTCAATTCATTGTGCAGAAACTCAACGTCATCAATGGATAAATCATTAAAGTCAGCCTCTGAGAAGATATAACGGTTGCAGTCTCTTCTTTCAACCTCGAAAACTGGATACCAGATATTAACCAACCTCTGAATTTCAATTTTGATAATCCGAACAATCAGATGAGGAGAAGAAAACCAAATCCCTTCCACGACGTTGACATCTGATAAGCATTACATACTCATATTTAAAAGCATCTGATTCCTTTTCTACACCAAGAATGGCATGGATGTTGATCGGTCTTCTTCTCGAAACAAAAATATTTCTTTGGGAATCTTCAAGGAAGGCAGATCTTTGACGTGAAGCCATATAACGTTGTTGTAAATTTCTTCTTCTCTCCCGTCTTGATAAAGCTGGTCCTTCTTCTAAAATACTTGGAGAAATTACAGGTTCAGCAGGAGGATCAACAGCTTGTGCTCTAGACGACTGACCTACTTCAAATGTATCTGAAGGAGCAGAGGTAGTTGGAGAATTAGCAACAACAGGAGATGAAGAAACAGGAGTAGCTTCAGGAACAATGGCTTCAGGAATAGTAGCTTCAGGAAGATCTCTGTACAACATATCTGATATCTCTTCATCCTTAGCATCCATGAACATTGAGTCATCTTCTGTGTCTGATATGATGATGATGTCATCACAGTCTTCTTCATTTACTTGACATATCTTTTCCAATCTGACATCTGCATCATCATCAGAATTAATCTCGATGAAGTTAGCGAAGAATGATCTCATGTCATTTGCTGCTTCAGATTCTTCAACTTCATGAATATTTGCTGAAACATATGGATCCATGTAGACAACAATTTGCATATTATCATTAATGTTGCTTTCAGAAATATTCAGTTCATTATGCAAAGAATACATATCAACATTTTCAATCATAAGATTTACTAAGTCCTGAATGTTGCAGTCTTCAACAGATCTTCCACTCTTTCCTCTATCACCAGTCGCTTCTTCCTGAATATCCTCTCTTGCTTCAGAAGATCCTTCAACTCTTGGTCTCTTTTCCATCTCCCCCTCATGACCTTGATGATCAGAATCATCTTGGTCATGTCGACGCTTAAGAGACGGACCGGCCTCAGATCTGCAACTTTGTTCATGAAAATCAAGCCTGGAAGATAAATCAGAAAAGGCTTGAGACATAAATGATTTGAGATCAGCAAAACTTGATCGGACTTCTGATCTGAATGAATGAAACTCAATAGATAAAGCAGTGATCCTGTCAGAGTCAGACGAAGGAACTGGAGGCGGCGTAGGTTGGAAGTTCCGAAGTAGAGAAAGAAGATCTTGATCCTGATGTTCTAGTGGCGACATAGAAAGAAGTCGAGCATAGAGCAAATATGTCAACTCTGAAATAGGAAGATCTGAAACTGGAGAGCTAGAAGAAGACACAGGTATACGAGTAGATGAAGAAATACCAGCTGACTATGTAAACAACGTAGGTAGAGGAATAGACATGATCGCTGGAGCAGAAGATTGAATAGCAGAAGACGGCTCTCTTAGAACAACCCCAGATGGGCGTCTGAACGGAATCTTTGTAGGAATCACGGAAGTATCAATCTCAGGCATCTTCCCTTTGAATAAAGCTTTTAACTTCAGAATATGTGCTTCTTTTTCAGCATCCATGTTAGACCACAGTCTCATTGGATTCAAGATCATCCAAACTAAAGATCGCAATCTGAAGCTAAAGCCGGAACGTCGACTCTCAATATTAAAGTCTATGTCTATTTGTAATAAATGTCAATGTAATTGTTTGCTTATTGTTCTAGTTAACTTAGTTTAAATATCTAATTCTATTAGATATTAGACTTAGTTAGTTTCTAGTTACATATATTAGATTTAGTTATAATATAGTTTGTTAGTTAATATCTAGATATTATTGCAAGTGGTAGATAGTGTGTTAGACACACTTAGATTAGTTAAGTGTATCTCTCTAATCTCTCAAGATCAGATAAGAAAGTATCACACATACAAACACACACATGAAGGTGTAAAAGAGAGAAAACAGAGAGAACACATCAAAAGCTTAATCGATCAACCTTGTAATCGTTTGATATATTCAATACAGGTTGGTAATAGTTATTGTGTCGTTGTTTCTATAAACTTGATAAGTATTTTTGGACCGACAATTGGTATCAGAGCCTGATTAAGATCAAAACAAGTTTTAGAGAAAATCGACTCTGTGTTCTTGAACAAAATTCGATTTTGTGTTTTTGAGTGTTTTAGGTGTTAGAATCGATCAGGGTGTGATCGAAATACCTGCTAGATAGATTTGTGAGTGTTTGATTTCACTTTAAAGCTTTATTTGAGTTCCAATTTTGTGATTTGGTGAGTATTCAGTCGAGTGAATATACGTACTGTGCCATCAAATATTTTTAGAAAAAGTGAGTTTTTGAGAGATCGTGTGATAGCTTTCTGTTCTAGAAGTGATTCTAGACACATTGGTAGTGTTTGGTTGTGCTAATCATTGTAGGAACAAAGATTTAGACGAATTTTGCAAGTTCAGGACGAACACCTGCATTCCAGAGGTTGAATAACCCGCATTTCTCAACTTTGCGGGTCCAACTACATACGCATTCCTCAACTTTGCGTGTCTCAAGTGACCCGCATACCTCAACTTTGCGGTTCCCACTTGACCCGCAATCCTCAAAACTCGGGTCCTCAAGCACCCGCATTCCTCAACATCTCGGGTCCCAAAGCACCCGCATTCCTCAAACTTCTCGCATCAAAGCTCAGACACGCACACCTCGTTCCAAGTCAGACCCGCATACCTAAAGACCCGCATTCCTCAAGACTTCAAAAGAACAAGTCAACTTTGCGTTCCTCTCTAGACCCACAAACTTCCATTTGCGTTCCCAACTTGAAACGCAAACCTTCTCAATCGCAAAGCTCCAATCCTGACTTAGAATTTTTTTTTCTGAGATTTTTTCGAAACTGTAATAGGGTCTTTAATAATCATAAATTTTTTCTCTAGGGGTGCTGCCCCCATACCCCCGCAAGGGCGTTGCCCCTTGACCCCACCCGCTAACCGGGTAGCGGGACCCCCGTGCTAAGTCTGCCTAGGGGGACAAAATTTCTTGTGTGATCAAATTTTATCTGGACTAACGGTCAAAATACAGTTCTTTTTGCACATCAAATTAAACAGGATGACATCAAGCGAAGCTTCTTCAATATGTATGGATGAGAAACCACCTGTACTCTTCAGAGGAGAGTATGAGCAGTGGAAAGATCAGTTCATGGACTTCATTGAAAGACATGATTTGGGTGTATTCATCAGAAAATCTCTGCAGCAAGGAATTATGATAGTTCCAAGAAGAATGTTTACTCTTGTAAAGAAGAATGGTGAGAGAGAAGAAAAGGAGCTCCCATTAAATCTTAATGAATACACAAATGAGCAAAGAAAAAGATATGAAGCTGACAGTTTGGCCAAAACGTTTATTCTACAAGGAATAACAGAGGAGATTTCAAACGAGATCTTCTTTACACTAGAACGTGAAGAGGCTACAGGAAAGCTGTTATGGGAACATATTGCTAAGATTATGATAGAATCATATATGTCATCAAGAGTTAAGGTTTTGGAAGCTGAGAACTCTGAGCTTCAAAAGAAAATATCATATTTTGAAAAGAAGTTCTCAGACCTTTCCAAGAAGAGTGTTGAAGAGAAGAAGACACTCGAGCTTAAATGTTTAATGCTTTCTCAAAAAGTTGAAGACTTTGAGAAATTAATCATTTTAGAAAGAGATCAGTTTGCCAAGGAGAGGAAGGCAAATGATCAGAAGGGTGCTAAGAAGGGATTCGAAGAAGAAAGAAACATCCTTGAAGTAAAGATAAAGAAGCTTACTGAGAAGCTATCTTAATTATCTAAGAGTGTACTGACAGAGAAGAA
Source organism: Arctium lappa (assembly GCA_023525745.1). Taxonomy (NCBI): domain Eukaryota; kingdom Viridiplantae; phylum Streptophyta; class Magnoliopsida; order Asterales; family Asteraceae; genus Arctium; species Arctium lappa. The sequence continues at coordinate 75,729,537 of CM042051.1, read as the reverse complement.
AAAGAAGTCTGCATTTGAGACGAAGATTGAGCTCCTTATCAAAGAACGAAACAGTTATTCTTCAAAGGTAAAAGAGCTTCAAGATATTATTTCAAAGACGGTGGTGGTGACTAAGCGAACGACTCCAAAGTCAAAAATCCAATCACCTAGAAATAATTCAGTTGGTTCTAACAAACCAGCCGCAAGCTCACATCAGAAAACTGCTCTTTTCAAAAGGTCAATTAAATCTTCTAATCAGATTCATTCTACTAATCTTTTCTATGACAGGAATAAAGATTTTTCAGGTACACATCAAAGAAAGAGAAGAAGCTTCCAGGAAGAAGCTGAACTGGTCTGGAACAGGAAACCAGTTAAAGAAGAGCTTAAATGTAAAAACTCATGTGTACATACGCCGATTGCCAAGAAGAACAATGCGTTGAAAGGTAAACCTGATTTTGTTTACTCAAGAGATAAATTAATCAGTTTGTCAGGTAAGAAATTCTATTGTTCTTATTGTCGTACACATGATCCTGTTCATAAGACAAGTGACCATTACTGGTATGGTTCTTACTCAGTAACCCCCATACGAACTACAACTAACACTTATGGACCCAAATACCAGTGGGTACCAAAGAAAACTAAAACTGTGTTGCAGCCACCTACTGTCAAGGGGGAGTAGAAGAACAGAGGCTTCTAAGTAAATCAACTTAGAACCCGTACTTCAACGAAGTTTGACTTCTAAACACAACAGTTTAGGACTCGCACTTCAATGATCAAAAGACCTTACTCCGTGCTGAAAAAGAGAATGTACTCCGATACTCGAATGAGGAAATCAACCATCAAGGGGGAGTACATACATATTTGTCTGAAATTTTATGCATATCTTTTTCATATGATAATTTTCAAATGCATAATTTCAGGGGGAGTATAAAAGGTGATGACTTCTGATTACTTCTGATCAGAACTCGTACTTTAAACAGTTTTACTGCTTTTTGTCTTTTCAATATAAGTGAATAATTATTACTTTGACTTGACAATAGACTTTTGCAGAATTTTTGAGAGAGGCTTACAAGTTCATATTTCTATGACTTAAAGCTTAGCTTCATGAGATGGGAGATCATACGTAAAGGTATAATTCTATATCTTCATCTCACATATGGTTGAAAGAAGGACAACTTTCAATCATCGAAAACATTGTTTTTAATGTTCAAACCACTTTCCGATTTTTCATCACATTTTATATTTTTTGAGTGTATTTTAAATGTTTTCATGATCTAAATTGTGCTTTAACTGAAATAGTTAAACCAATCTGAGCATCACATGCATCATAGGAAAACAACGAATCATTGTGCTAGGTATTAACACAACTTCTATGGAATCACCTTAACCAGTGATTTCTACCCAAGAAGTTGATCCTTAGTGATTGAGTGTGCAAATAGAAAAGGAATGAGTGTGATTAGAGAAAGCAAAAAGTTTAAAAGAAAGAGCGTGTGAGAACAGAGTTAAAAGAATATCAAAAGTCTGCACCAACTTTTTCTGAGTCGGGTAGCCACAATTCTAGTGATTCACAATTCTTTGGTGATCATTATTGAAACAGGCAACTAACCCACGCCAACTCTTGATCAAACCTCACCATCTACTCATTTTCTTCTCAAAAAGAAAATGTTTCATTTTCAAAGGGGATGCAGCACATATGCTATCTGATTTTCATTCGGAAAATCTAGATATTGAAAAGAAGGAAGTCTGCCCTACCTTCGCACTTCAATCATGCACATTGAGTCTGTGTTTAACTTACTGTTGTCTCAGTGGTTTACACAATTTTGAGCCAATAAGCAATCATCCGTGCTTAATTCTTTCAAACACAATCACGAACACACAAGGAATTAGTTTCTTTGTCATAACGTTTATAGAAATTACCTTTGTGGTGTTTCGATGATTAAATGGAAGCCCTGGGGGAGTCAACATCAAACAGCTCCTTTCCCATGTGTATTCGTTACACTCAGTGACTTAGTGTTACTGACAGGCATGATAACTGATTCATTAGTTGATTTCAGGTGTTACATATCTAATTTGTCTGGATTTGCAAAGATCTGGATGAATCTCTTATGAATTGACGAATCAGGGGCTCTAACCGCAAGATTGACATTTCTTACAACAAATTTTGATGAAGTCGTTGCACTAAACATCAAAAAGGGGGAGAATGACTACACAAGAAATGGCAAAGATCACATGTTTCAAGAATCACGTCAAAGACTGAATTCTTCTAAAGAAAGTAGATTGAAGACATGTTGATTTCAGAGAAAGAGATTGCATCTTCTGAGCTGAACAAGAAGACTGAATTGGATAAATCTTTTTATTAAATGATCTTGATCCAAAGGGGGAGATTGTTAGACCACAGTCTCATTGGATTCAAGATCATCCAAACTAAAGATCGCAATCTGAAGCTAAAGCCGGAACGTCGACTCTCGATATTAAAGTCTATGTCTATTTATAATAAATGTCAATGTAATTGTTTGCTTATTGTTCTAGTTAACTTAGTTTAAATATCTAATTCTATTAGATATTAGACTTAGTTAGTTTCTAGTTACATATATTAGATTTAGTTATAATATAGTTTGTTAGTTAATATCTAGATATTATTCTAGATATTATTGCAAGTGGTAGATAGTGTGTTAGACACACTTAGATTAGTTAAGTGTATCTCTCTAGTCTCTCAAGATCAGATAAGAAAGTATCACACATACAAACACACACATCAAGGTGTAAAAGAGAGAAAACAGAGAGAACACATCAAAAGCTTAATCGATCAACCTTGTAATCGTTTGATATATTCAATACAGGTTGGTAATAGTTATTGTGTCGTTGTTTCTATAAACTTGATAAGTATTGTTGGACCGACAATCCATTCTCTCCGATAACTGCCGAATTACATCATTCAAAGTAGAGAATTTGTTAGTGGAAACCCGAGCTTGATCAGAAGTAAGCTCTACAGTTGATGAAGTAGACTGAATAACCGCAAGTGTAGTTGCTGGAGCTTGACTTTGAACCGAAGTTGTGACTTGATCAAAATATGTATCCAATTCATCTACTTGAAGATGTGCAACTAAAGTATTAACTGGAACAGAATCATCATCAGAGATAACTTCAGTTGAGACAACCACTTCCGGTGTCTTGGACTTCCTTTCATATACCTGAATATGCGATCGATCAGTATGATCACTATCATCATCATCAGAATCATTTTCATCCTCATCTCTATCACTAGCAAGAATATCATTAGCAGCAGTATCAACTTCATCTTCAAAAATAAAAACAATAGCATCTGAAGCTATAGTATCAATATCAGCAATAAGATTCTCAATTTGCTGAGAAGCAATATCCTCTTGAATTACTTTTGTTTCAACAATAACATCAACTTCTTGCTCATTTTCAGCCTCTTTTTCAACTTCAAGCTCTTTGCCAGAAACAGTTGCTTCAACTTCAACATCTTGTTCAACAGCTTGATTGTTATGAGAAGGCTCTTCTTGTACACCTTCCATGAATTCATTGTCCATACAATATTCTATGACATCCTCATTTGCTACATCAGCGTAGTTTGCAATAAGAGCGTATGGAATAGTCATAGAATAGTTGAACGTCTTCTTTTGCTTCTGAATGTATTGCATTTCCGAGTCTAGAACCTGTGGCCAAGACAACCTGTGAGGAATAGAAGGATTGCTACAGAGCATGCTTCGAACAATAAGCTTCATAAATCTAACAAACGGTATAAACTTTCTTTTCTTGTTGGTGAACTTGTCATGTACTACCTCCGAGAGTTCTGTCCAAAAGATAAACGTATAGTCGACATGCAAGTCATAGACGACTGCATGGAACAATGGGAGATACAGTAGACTTGCACTATCAGTGCCAGAATGTTTTGATGTCAGACACTTGATGAGAACAGAGAACAGTGCGTACCAAACTGGAGGTAGATTTGACTTGTCAAAATCTGTAGGTTTGTTCAAAGTACCCACATATCCAAGAGTCCGAATCCCTTCATATACTTCCTCTTTAGAAGGAAAAGTGTCATATGTATTTATGCCTGGTCTGGAGTTCGGTTCAGGAAGCTCCAATATTAATCTCAGTCTTTTGTAGGTAAGGAAAGATTCAAACTGATCTACTTGAAGCTCAAAGCGATGCGGACGAGCCAGTTCATTCTTTGTTATAGTATTCCAAGCCTACTGTAGATATACTTCAGGAACATCTGCACAGTATGAAAGAGCAGGAGCAAGAGGATGTCCTTTGAGAATTGCTCGTATCACGGGATGAATCTTGATTCTGTCAAAATCCACGTGATAATTTTTTGGCTTGTATGGCATGTACAAGATGGTTGGGAATACATCATTAGGTGTATGTCTAGAGGCAGAAAGATCGGCTCCTACAGAAGGATGTGACGGCATTGGAGTATCATGAGAAGCTCGATCAGATGGATCGTCGAGAATGGCATTCTCATCTTGAATCATGGGATCAGTATTAGTTTTGGAAGCCATAAGAGACCTGGAAAACAAAATGAAAAAGAATTAGAGGTAAAGAACAAAACGTAAAAAAATAAAAAAAAATTCTAAGTATGTTAGTTTGGCACCGTGAGCCATAGGCGTGCCAATTGAAGTAGATTTGTCCATTTTGAATTTCTTCAAAATATCAAAGACATACTTTGACTGATTGATGAATATTCCATCTGGAAGCTGCTTCACTTGTAAGCCAAGAAAAAAGTTGATTTCTCCCATCATGCTCATCTGAAATCTAGAGGTCATTAAATCAGAAAACCAATTACACAGAGATTTGTTACTCGCACCGAAAATAATATCATCTACGTATATTTGTACTAAGCAGATATCAAGATTAGTTCTATAAATGAAAAGAGTAGTATCAATCGAGCCTTTGGTGAAGCCGGATTTGACCAAGAAAGCTGACAACTCGTCATACCATGCCCGTGGAGCTTGTTTCAGACCATACAAGGCTTTATCGAGAAAATAAACATAATCAGGACGATCTTTGTCAACAAATCCCTCTAGCTGAGATACATATACTTCTTCTTTCAATTTGCCATTGAAAAATGTTGTCTTGACATCCATTTGATATACAGTGAAGTTGCGATAAGCAGCGAAGGCCAGAAACATCCGAATAGCTTCCAATCTGGCGACAGGTGCAAATGTTTCGTCATAATCAATACCTTCTTCTTGTCGATATCCTTTGGCTACTAATCTTGCTTTGTTTCTAATGACGATACCATCTTTGTCCTTTTTTATTCTTGAATATCCACTTTGTACCAATGATGTTTTTACCCTTTGGCCGTGGTACAAGTCTCCACACTTTGAGCGCATCAAACTGATTGAGCTCCTCTTGCATTGCTAAAATCTAGTCTGGATCTTCCAACGCTTCAAAAACTTTGGTAGGTTCAATCTTGCTTAAGAAGCAAGTGTACAAACATTCGTTGGAAGAAGCTGTTCTGGAGCGAGTAGAAACACCGGCTTGAGGATCTCCAATAATTTGATGAATTGGATGAGAACTTGTCCACTTTCTGGTATGAGGGAGAGGATCAATTACTTCTTGAACCACTTGTAATTGATGAGAGGGAGGTTCAGAAACTTCTACATCAGAAGATGAAATAGAAATAGTTTCAACTTGAGGAGGAGATATCTCAAAAATCTCTGAATCAAATTCGGGAACAATTTGTTGAATAACACCATTCTGTGTTTCCTCCTGAACTGGTTCCTCTTGAGCAGATTGATCTGGAATAGATTCTTCTTGAATAGATTCTTCAAGAATAGGCTCAGTTTCTGATTGAACATTGTTTGATTGATCAAATTCTTGTTGTGTCGGTTTCTGTTGAACAGGAGGGACTTGAGCAGCAGCATTGTCAGAGATGGATGCAGCGGAATTTGGAATAAATGAGCTCTCAGTTTCCTGATTCAACACATTAGAAGCATTTTCAGAATTGGTTTTAGGCACATCATCATCATAGAAATTTTCGAATAGAAAATCAAGATCAGAGAGATTAAGAGAGGGAGTAGAAGAATCCTGGTTATTCGGTGAAAGAGCAGGTTCTGAACTGATTTGTTCAGTAACTGAATTTCCAGAAAATGCGGGTTCTGAGTCTGAATGACTAGAAACCAAATCAGCAGCTTCGTCAAACTTTACATTGACACTTTCTATGACCTTTCTTGCAGAGGTCAGAAAAACTTTATAAGCAGCAGAGTTAGAAGAATAACCCACGAATACACCTTCGTCTGCCTTTGGACTAAACTTGTTGAGATTCTCCTTGTCATTCAGAACATAGCATTTACATCCGAATTACTTGAAATACTTGATGTTCGGTTTGATCCCGTTCATAAGTTCATACGGTGTTTTGTTGAAGGGACGATGCAGAATTGATCTGTTCTGTCTATGACAGGCAGTTGATACTGCTTCAGCCCATTAAGACAAAGGTAGACCTGAATAAGCGAGCATTGACCTGGCGGACTCAACAAGCGTTCTGTTTCTTCTTTCAACAATGTCGTTCTGTTGCGGAGTACGTGCAGCAGAAAATTGTTGTTGTATTCCTTGAGATTCATAAAATGCTTGAAGAGTACTGTTTTTGAATTCAGTGCCATTGTCAGATCTTACCACTTTCACTTGCTTCTGCTTATTTGTCTGTGTTGTCTTGATAAGATTGATGAGTACTTCAGGAGTCTCGTCTTTTGACTTCAGAAATTTTACCCAAGTATATCTGGAGTAGTCATCAACAATCACCAGAACATATTTCTTATGTCCTAAACTATTTGTCTTCATTGGACCACACAGATCAACATGCAAAAGATCAAGAATAGCAGATGTACAGTGTTCAGGTTTAGGCTTGTGAGGAGCTTTCTTCATTTTTCCTTTCTCACAATCTTGGTATAGATGGTCTTTCTGGAAACGGAGAACTGGAAGACCTCTCACAAAATCATTCTTAAGCAGGCGGTCCATATACTTGAAGTTGAGGTGAGCTAAACGTATGTGCCAAATCCAACTTTCTTGAACTGAAGCTTTAGAGAGCAAGCAGATATCTGAAGGAATTTTGATCTTAGAAAGATCAATGGTATACAAATTTGATTGTCTTTTTCCTACCAGAAGATCCTTGCCATTATCATTCTTTACTACAACTCTTTTAGATTTAAAGCTAACTTCAAGGTCTTTATCGCAGAATTGGCCGATGCTGAACAGATTGTGACTTAGACCCTCGACGTAGCTTACTCTTTTGACAGTTATGTTTCCTTGAACTAGATCGCCATAACCAAGAATCGGAGCTGTCTCACAGTTACCAAATTTCACACGACCGCAACATTTATCTTTAAAATTAGAAAGAAGTGATTTGTTGCCAGTTATATGTTTTGAACATCCCGAGTCCAGATACCATAATTGACTAAGCTGCACACACAGAAACTACAACTTTTTAGGTACCCATATGCTTATGGGTCCCTTGTTAGATTTATATCTTTTATTTCTCACAGATTTATTTTTCATGCATGAATGAAAGTAATTATCAATAGAAGATAGAACACAATTATCAGAATCAGAACTAGAAGAAGCATATGAGATGTTCTTTGATATATCAAACATTTGCTTAAAAGAGTATTTTGTGTTTTTATTACAAGAAGCAAATGTATTAGAATCACAAAGATTTTCTACACAGTTTACTCCTAACAGTTCATATTCTAATCTTTGTTGTTTCATCCTCCAAATCTGCCTTGTTGAATTCCTCACAGTCCGATCTGAAGAAGAAAAATCAGAAACATTAGAATTTCAGATAGAACAGTATCATGTTTCTTTGACTTCTTTGATCTCCTTCTTTTACGTTTCTTTTTATAAAATTGAGCATTTAGCAGTAAAGAATTATCAATATTTGGATCAGAAGAAGAAACTTTATCAAAGAAATCAGTCTTAGCTATAGACATTAAAGAACTAACCTTGGAGTGAAAATTTTCAACATTTTGCAAGTCAGGAGGAGGTTTGCGTTTCCCATTTGAGGCGCAAACTGAGCTTTGCGCTTCCCACTGCATGCGCAAACTCTTAGTTTGTGTTTCCAATGTGGAACGCAAATGACCATTGTTTTTCAAAACTTTAGAATTTTCCTTAAAATCTTTTGACAATCCAGAAGAAATTTTATCTTCAAAACTTGTTTTCATTATAAAAAGGAATAAATCGTTTTGTAAACAAGTTTGAAGATTTTGTTCTTCCAATCTATCTTTAAGATCAACAATCTTACCTTCTAAAACTAATGGAGGAATGTATTTCTTAGTATCATAAGATACCGGAGATACAGTTTCCTTATCAATGTTAGCAAATATATCAACAACATCTGTTGATAATGAAGATTTATTGGAAGAATTGATATTTAAAAGATTTTGAAATTTTCTGGATTTCTTAGATTGATCAGGAAAATACTTTGCATTTTCAGAGGTGTAAACAAATGGCATTTCCATCCTCTTATTTTTCATCCTCTTCACATTTTCTTCTTCCAAAATTTGTTTCTCAGTTGTCCAAAAAAATTTAAACTGAGGAGCATATCTTGCAAGAGTAAAGTAATCATATTCATATAAAGTAGGAACTTCATTTTTAGCATTATTTAAAAAATGCGGATTTTCGAAACCAAGTCCCCACTTTTCTTTTATAGCTTCTTCACTCCTTGGTTTATTCATGTAAATAGTTTGCTCAGACTGTTCTCTTTTATACAATTTCTTTTCTAAAACAATTATCTTTTCAGAAAAGATTTTATTTGAAGAAGTCAGTTCAGTCAATGAATCATGATAAGTCTGATTTGAATTTTCAAGATCAACTAACTGCTTTTGAAATTTCTCTTTTGTATCAATTAAAATTGATTTTTCATCTTTTAAAGAAATTTGCAGTTTATTAATTAAATCAGACTTTTCTTGATTTTTAACTTTTTCAGAAATGAACTTTGAGCGCAAATCATGCAAAGCAGTGATAAAAACATTCATTTGAGATAAGAAGAAATTATAGGTGACCTCAGATATTACCTCAGAACCATCTGATGAGGTATCCTCTTCCTCATCATCAGAATTGTCATCACCTATAAAGCACATAGCCGCAGTCTCCTCATTTTCGGCCTCATTGTCTGAACGGTCCAACCAGTATTCTTCTTCGGCCAACAGGATGGTTCCACTTTCTTTCTTTTCTGCTAAAGCCAACTTCTTTCGGTAAAATGCAGCATCCTTTACTGCCTTGACTCTGCAATCCTTAACCATATGACCTGGCTTCCCACAGTTGAAACAATTCATCACCTTTTTGTCATCTTTCTTTTGGTCAACAACCTTTGCTGGTTCATACTTTGGGATGAATGGCTTTGAAGTAGCACCAGGTTCTATCTTCTTAGAACCTGAGGTAAACCGCAAGTTGTTAGATCCAGATCTGTGCTTGAATTGTTTCTTGTAATGCTGAGTCAAAAGAATCATGGCTTTTTCAAGTGCTTCGCCATCATCATCTGTAGAGCCATCATAAGCTGATTCGGTCAAGGCTTGCTCAGCCAGTTGACTAGCTATAAGAGCAATGGGATCTACTGACAGAGGCTTGTTCTTCTTATCCATTTTCGCCTTCTTCTCCATTACCAAAGATTCATCTGTCATCAAGATTTCATATAACTCCTGAATTGGCATAGTTGAGATTCTAACATCATTTCTCATTCGATGGCATGCCTTGTTCCACTCGGGTTGTAAAGCATTCAAAAACTTCAAGTTTGCTTCCAACTCAGTCTTGGTAACTTTAATCTTGTAGAGATCATTGATAACAGCCCAGAATCGATCAAAAACATTTTTCAAACTTTCCCCATCCTTGGCCTTGAACTTTTCAAAGTTGTTCATGTACCTGGTCTGTCTTAACTTAGTAGACATTGCAGTACCAAGCATGATCTTCTCAAGTTGTGTCCACATCAACATTGGGTTATGTTTGAAGCAGTCGATTCTGTTATAGATGGAGTTGGGAAGAGCGAGAATCAGATTTGACTTGGCCTGGCTATCAGCTTGATGTCTTAACATTTCATCAGCATCATATTCTCTTAATTCTTTTGCAACAGAGGTAGCAAGAGAAGTTGTTGTAGCTGGGATCACTTTCCTTGGAATTTCCATAGGACCCTGATTCAGTGATTTCATCATGTTCTCCCCATTTGGTTGTCTTTCAATAAAGTTGATGAATCGATCCTGCCATTGTTCAAATTCATTCTCATTGATGAGAACTGGTGGACGAGTATCGGACCCCAAAGACATCATGAGGTCATTCTTGTAGATTTGAGCTTGCAAAGACATCTTGTGAAAAAGTCAGAAAAATTCAGAAAAATTTTCCAAGTAAGAGAGGCCCACAAACTGATGGTTTGCGTTTCTAAAGAGGAACGCAGAGTAAGCTTTGCGGTTGCTTCGTGAGACGCAAAGTGATCTTTGCGGTTGCTTCGTGAGACGCAAAGTGATCTTTGCGTTTGCTGAATAGAATGCAAACTAAGCTTTGCGTTTGCTTTGTGAAACGCAAAGTAATTCTTTGCGTGAGAAAACCTCTCGAATGAGATACTTTGCGGGTGAGAGACTTCGCAGGTCAGAGACTTCTCGGTTTTCTTGAGAAACGCAAACCATCTAGAACCGAGAAACAATCTTTGTGTTTCCAGAGAGAACCACAAACCTGAAAAAAAAATTCTAACACAAAAGTTAGATCATCATATCTAAGAGTGAAAAAATGAAACGCAAAGTATAAGAATCATACGAATACAAGTTTGAATGACACGCAAACTAACAAGGATAAAAAGCAAACTTCCTTGAATGAAACGCAAAATTCATGAACACAACAGAATTCATGAAAACTAAGATAGACATGCAAACTTACATGAATGACCCGCAAACTCACATGAATAACCCGCAAACTAACAAGAATGAAACGCAAACTAACAAAAACTCAAACCATTCATGCAAGATCAGCTACAACATCGAAATTAATTCAAGAAAAGCATTCACTCAACTTCGAAAACTATATTCTAACACATTTTATCAAACAATTTCAATCAAAAACAACAGAATCTGAAAATTTGACAAGAACAGAACAATAAAGTCGTTTTTCCAGAAAAATGCTAAATTTGCAAATTGAAGATCTAAACAAGATTTTTATGATCAACACAAAGAAACAATTATGATCGATTTGCAGAAACGAAACAATTAAGTCCAAAAACAACACAAAATGATCAACAAACAATCCAAATTTGATGAATAAGCAAAAAACGAGATTTTCTTGAAAAAGCAAGAAAATCAATCGAGTTTTCTGCTTCAATTCACAAATCCATAAACAAAAACACTAATCTCTCAATCTATCAGGATTCAGATTGCTCGGATACCAATTGAGAGTCCAAAGATCTCTGATTCGTTAGAGAGAGAAAGTGTGAAGCGCAAAGATTCAGTTGTATTCAATATGCGGGTCCAAAGTTACAAAAACAAAGGTGCAAAGGGGACTTAAATACCCCTAGCCCTTACAAACAGAATACACAACTAAAAGCATTAAAAGCTATAAAATAAATACAATGATTACTACAAAATTAGACTTAACAGTAACAACATTGCTTGTTTAAGACTTTCTCCATCATCTCCATCAGATTCAGACTCTGATTCAGAACTGAAAACAACTTTCTTCTTCTTTTTCTTCTTCTCTTTCTTTTCTTTCTCTTTTTCTCGAGCCACTAATGCAATAGGATCTGGTACTTTCTCAACCTTCTTTTTCTCATCTATTTTCTCTTCCACTTCTTCTTCGTTCTTCCGCAATGATTCATAAACCTCATGTAACGGAAGATCATTTAGATCCTTCATCTATTTCATACTGCGCGTATGCTTCTTCCATTCAGGTTGCAGGATACTCAGGAACTTGACATTGTTCTCAAGCTGCTTCTTTTTCACCTTGTTCTTGGACAATTCATTCAGAAGCAGGACAAACCGTTCATAGGTGTCTTCTAAACTTTCATTCTCTTTGGCTTTAAATTCTTCGTAGCTATTTATGCAATTGGCTACTTTCATTTGATTCCCAACTTTAGAATCCATCATCATCTTCTGAAGTTGATCCCACATAGACTTGGCAGTTGCATTGTAGCTGTCTATTTTCACATAGATCTCATTGGTGATACTTTGTAATAGCAAAGATCTGGCAGTTTTATCAGCATCAAACCGACTCTTTTGCTCATCAGACAATTTTGCATATCCCTTCTCAATTCTCTTTGATGTCGGATTTCCATCTGAATCATATCCTTCAGTATGAATCTCCTCAAAAACTTTTGGCATTAGACCTTCTTCTATTGATGCTAGAATATTCTTTCCATTCTTTTGCCGATCAATAAAATCGAGAAATTTGTCTCTCCATTGCTCATATTCCCCTTTGAATAACACCGGGAGCTTGGAATCAGTTCCAATCGAAAGAGCGTCTCTTGAAGTCATCCTGTTTTATTAAAAATATGCAATAAGAAACTTGAAATTGACCGTTAGTCCAAATGAAATCACAATTAAAAGAAAATTTTGACTAAGTAGTAAAACTCGCAAAACACTATAGAAGCTTAAAACTCGCAGACGCTGAAACTCGCAAACCACTGTGCAAAAAAAACTTACAGGCTCAAGCTTATGTGTTTGTGAAACTTGCAAGCAAAGGTTTGTGTGTTTTGGCAAACTCGCAGACCAAAAGAAATAATCGTTGAAACTCGCAGATGCCTAAACTCGCAAGTAACAGTTCATGAAGAAACTCGCAGATAGAGGTGTGCGCGTTCCCTGAACTCACAAAGCACTACTTACGCGTTTGAACAAACTCGCAGATCACTGTTCCGAAGAAACTCGCAAACTTAGACTTGCGCGTTTTGAGAACTCGCTAAGGTCTACTTGTGCGTTTTATAGAACTCGCAAGTCAAACTCGCAAAAGGAAACTCGCAAAGCTTGCGTGTTTCAACACTTAGAAAAATTTTCCAATTTTTCAAACTCGCAGACTGAAGAGCTAAACTCGCAGACTTCGATCTGCGCGTTTCTAGAACTCGAAAGCCACACTTTGCGCGTTTTGTCCAAAAATCAAAATCCTTCGACTTGCGCGCTCTTCCAGATGAAGCTTGCGCGTTCGTCTGATGCAGCTTGTGCGTTTCGTAGATCTTGCACGTTCTTGAAGAACTTGCGCGTTTGATGAATATTGCGTGTTCTTGGAGTCTTCGAACAAAAAAACAAACTTTCACACTGAAATCCATCGAAATCTTCGAATTTGATCTCGAAACTTTGTCAATTTGCTCTATTCCATATCTCGATCAGGTTACAATACAAAGATTTCAATGAAAAACATTAAACATACAAATTCGATCTATGAAACAGTGCTTTAAACTCGTGACTCAAAAACTCAACAAATTCCTAAAATTCATGAAAATTACAGTGCAAATCAAGATTTTATTTATACAAACTCATTCTAAAACATAATTCGACCACTAACAAACCAATTACAATTCAAAATTCACACTAAACATCAAAAATTGATCTATACTCGATGAACACAGATACGAACTAAGTTTCTTGAAATTGATTTCAATTGGATTTGCTCTTATACCATTTGTGTGTCCCTGAAATCAATATTCTAATTGCAATTAAACAAACAAACAATTATGATCAAACTACCTGTTTTTGAATTCAGTTCACAAATTCACGATTACAAACAGTTCTTGACTTTCTCTCTCTAAACTCCTCTTTCTCTCTCCAAAAACTCTCTCAAGATGCAATCTTAATCTCTAGTCATCTATCTTTTAAACAGCAAAACAAAGTATTTATACCTACAACTAAAAACAAAGAAACAAACACAATACAACACAAGTAACTTTGACTTTATTACATTTAGACTTTGACTTTTAATGAGAGTTGACTTTCTCAGCTTTGACTTCTTGAATCTTTGACCTTCAGTCTTCATGATCTTGTATCCAACATATTTCTACGCTAACAAAATGAACATACTGATTCAACTGAATCATCATCATAAGAAGATAAATAAGGTGTTTCAGATGTTATCTTGTCAGATAAATCAGCATTAGCTTTTGTTATTCCCATATTCAAGTTCTAATTGATACAAACAACAATCAAGATGAAAATTTTGTAATCACATATCATTGATCTCAATCGAATATTACAAACTCTCAACTTTCTCTCTCTACAAACACTCTCTCTCTCTAGAATGATTTTCTAATTACCTCTTCTCTGATTTGTTTTCAATAAGTGTTCTCTAATTCGTATGTACATATTACAAAGAAAGAAAACTATTTATACTAACACCTAATACATGGAAAATACAAAATACATTGACTTATTACAAATAGACTTTTACTTTGAATGAGATTTGACTTTCTTCAGCTTTGACTTTCTCAACTTTGACATTCAGTATTCTTGATCTTGTATCCAACAGATTTGTGCTCTAATAATCTCCCCTTTTGGATTCAAGATCACTGTAAAAAGATCTAGCAATTCAGTCTTCACTTTAAGCTCTGTCAAAAATATCTCCCCTTTTTCTTTAACAATCTTCTTTCCAAAACTATCTTCAAACGAGTAACAATCTCCCCAAAACTTTCACACAACACTTTCAGACTTTGGAAAGAAATTATCTTCAGATTCAGCTCACCTTGCTTTAACAAATAATCTTCAATGAAAATTTCCTCAAAACTTCAGAAATTCTTTGATTGTCCTCAAATCTTCCCTTTGAACTTTCTGACTTGAATATTTCAGAAAATCAATCTTCACAAAAACTTTATCAGATCTTGATATCATCTCTTCCAAACTTCAAAACTTTAACATTTCTTCATATCATCTCCCCCTTTTTGATGATTTGAACATCTATATCATCAAAACTTTTCGTCCAAGAAATGTCTTTGACCATTCTGATTTGTCATACTGTGCCTCTGATTCGGTGATCCATAACCAAGTATTCATCTAGATCTTTGTAAATCCAGACAAAATAAGAATAGGTAACTCCTGAATCAACAGATGAATCAGTTAAAATGCCTGTCAGTAACACAAAGTCACTTTGTGTAACGAATACACAATATAAAGGAGCTTTTTGATGTTCACTCCCCTAGGGCTTCCATCCAATCATCGAAATACCACAAAGGAAATTTCTATGAATGTTATAACAAAGAAACGAATTCCTTGTTTGTTCGTGCATGTGTAGAAAGAATTAAGCACAAAATATTTCTTTTAATAAGGCTCAACATTGTGTAAACCACTGAGACAACAGTAGATAAACACAAGCTCAATGTGCATGATTGAAGTACGAAGGTGGGGCAGACTTCCTTCTTTTTCAATATCCAGATTTTCTAAATGAAAACCAGATAGATTATATGTTGCATCCCCAGAAAAATATGAAACATTTTCTTTTTGAGACGAAAATGAGTGGTTGGTGGGGTTTAAGCAAGAGTTGGCATGGGGTAGTTGCCTGTTTCAATAACGTTCACGAAGAAATGTGAAACATTAGTAATGTGGTTGCCCAGCTCAGTAAGTAGTTGGTGCAGAGCTTGATATTCTTTTACTTTGATCTCACACCCTCTTTCTTTTAATCATTAAGCGCACTACTAACCAAACTCTCTTTTCCATTTTACCTAATCACACAACCCACACTCATTTCTTTTTTACTCCTCACACTCAATCTCTATGGATTAACTTCTTGGGTAGAAATCACTGGTTAACGTGATTTCATAGAAGTTCAGTTAATTCCTAGCACAAAGAGCCCATATAATCCTAATAAGCATGTATTGCTCAAGATGGTTTAACTATATCAGTTAAAACTCAATAATACAAATGTCCGATGAATATATGCTCATAAAATATAATCATGAAGGTATGAGCATTTAAAAGCATTGAAGATATTTCAAACAGGTTAATTGAATGAATGAACATGAATGCAAGAGACTTGTTTGAAAATCTAACATTGTATGAAAATGATCAGAAATGAATGATATAACAATCAAGGCTTTATGGTCAAGAATAATTGATATTTTTCTATACGAAACAAAATATAGACATTCTTGAAATGACCGTTTCAAAATGAAATATCGCTCAAAATTCATTGAATACAAGCGGAGTGTCTTACCATCGAAGAAAAATTGTTTCAATTTTGAGACATGGTAAGAACATGTTGAACAAAGATTCAAACCAGTGTGTATGAATACTTCAAAGTATATAGAAAAGACAATACACAAGTATTTATCTTTGGATACACACGGTTTATTTATCAATTAAGCACAAAAATAAAATGAAAACACTTAAAATCACACTTCCAATTCATAAAATCTTTTTAAAGAATCGGGAAGTGGTTTGAACATTTAAAAATATGTTTTATATACCTGAAAGTTGTCCTTCTTTCAGATATATTTGAGATTAAGATAAGAAATTTACCTTTTCGCGCAATCTTAATTCTCAGAAAGTCAAGTTGTAGTCATTTAGATATGATCTTGTCAGCTTCTCTCATCCTGCAAGTCTCAAAGTTCTAGTCAAAAATTTATTCACAAAATTTATTCTAAAAGAAAATGACATAAAGCAATAAAACGATTAATGTACGAGTTCTGATTTGAAGTAATCATAAATCATAGTCTTACTCCTTTTGACTTATAGGCTCCCCCTAAAATCATGCATCACAAAAATTTTGTCAGTTAAAATGTATAATGCAGAAATTAGTTTTGCTCCCCCTCAAATGAATGTAGATCATCTAAAATCTTCTCTAACTTCCCCTGAGATCATGAGCAAACAATTAAAGTGCAGATATCTTTCAGAAATAAAGATAAAGAAAATGATGAAAAATAACAATTTGTAACTTTAGTAGATAACAACCGATTACGTCTTAAGATTTAACATACCAAGCTTAGAGACGAGAAAATTAAATCTCTTTTCATCTAAGGGTTTGGTAAATAAATCTGCAAGTTGATAATCTGTTTTTACAAAATAAAGTTCAATTGTTCCTTTTTCTACATTATCTTTGATAAAATGATACCTGACATCAATGTGTTTGGTTTTCGTATGCTGGACAAGATTAGTAGATATGGCAATTGCACTCTTCGAGTCACAATATATTGGAATTTTATCAAATTTGAATCCATAGTCTCGTAGCTGTGTTCGCATCCACAAGACTTGAGAGCAGCAACTGGCAGCAGCTACGTACTCTGCTTCAGCAGTCGATATGGAAACGCATAATTGTTTCTTTGATGCCCAGCTAACGAGCTTGTCTCCAAGAAATTGAACGTGACCAGAAGTACTCTTTCTGTCCAACATGCAACCTGCATGATCTGCATCTGAATATGCAGTCAGTTGAAACCCTGTATCCTTAGGATACCACAGACCAAGGTCTGCAGTCCCCTTCAAATATCTAAAAATCCGTTTGACAGCAGCCAAATGGGATTCTTTGGGAGCAGCTTGATATCTAGAACATAAACATGTTGAGAACATAATATATGGTCTACTCGATGTAAGATACATTAACGAACCTATCATACCTCTATAGTTTCTAACATCAACACGTTTACCCGAAGGATCAGTGTGGATCTTAGTTCCTGGTGCCATCGGGGTTCCAATTGGTTTACAATTTTCCATTTTGTACTTCCGAAGAATATCCAAAATGTACTTAGATTGAGTTATGAAAATCCCCGTAGAAAACTGTTTAACTTATAATCCGAGAAAGAAATTCATCTCTCCCATCATACTCATTTGAAAACGTGACACCATGAGGTTAGAAAAGTTTTTGCAATATTTTGGATTAGTAGAACCAATATTATATCATCAACATATATCTGAATAAGAATAATATCAGCTTTTTCCTTCTTGATGAATAAAGTAGTATCAATCTTACCTTTGGAGAAACCAGACTTGACCAAGAATTTGGATAAGACGTCATACCATGCTCGAGGGGCTTGTTTTAATCCATAAAGGGCTTTGTCCAATATGTAGACATGATCTGGCTTATCTGGATTGATGAACCCTTCTGGTTGAGACACGTACTCTTCCTCCTTAAGAATGTCGTTCAGAAAAGTTGTTTTCACATCCATCTGAAACACTGTGAAATTCTTATGAGCTGCGTAGGCTAGAAACATTCTGATTGCCTCTATATGCTCTACTGGAGCATACGTCTCATCATAATTGATGCCTTCATCTTGCCGGTAGCCTTTGGCAACAAGTCTAGCTTTGTTTCTTATGACAATACCATCTTCATCCTTTTTATTCTTGAATACCCATTTAGTTCCTATCACGGTCTTTCCTTCTGGCTTAGGAACTAATCTCCAAACCTTTAGGGCTTCAAACTGATTGATCTCTTCTTGCATTGCAGGTACCCAGTCCGAATCAGCAAGAGCCTCAGATACTCGTGTTGGCTCAATCTTACTTAGGAATGAGTCATGCATACACTGATTAAGAGTCGCTGACCTTGTTTGGATAGGCTTGTCAAGATCTCCAATTACTTGATGTAATGGATGATCTTTGGTCCAGCGATGCTCATGAGGGAGTGGAGTAGATGAAGTTTGAATATGATCATCATCTAGAAATCCACTTTCAGAATCTTCAGCTTGAATAACAGGAGGGGGTTTTGCAGTTGAAGACTCAGGTGCAGAAGTATCAGTTGCAATAGCAGAATCAGGATGTTGAGTAGACAATATATCACAACCAACTGAAATAGTTACTTCTGGCTCAGCATTTGCTTGTGCATCTTCAACTGTAGGAGTAACAATAGGAATGTGAGTTTCAGACATCTGAAGTGACTGGATGAATGCAACTTGTGTCTTCAGACCTGTCAGTCACAGCAGATTTAGATACATTAGTTCCAAGAAACTCATCATAAAAGAATTCAAATAACAAATCTAAATCAGTTAAATGAGAAGTAGATGTAGAAGCGTTATCCGAATTTTTCTCTGTAGAAACAGGTTCTGGACTGATCTGCCCAGAAGCTAATACTCCTGTGATAACGGGTTCTAAACTGATATGATCAGAAGCCATACTTCGTTGAAGTACTTAGAAGCCTTGGTTCTCTTACTGCCCCTTGACTTGTGGTGCCTGCAACATAGAATCAATTTTCGGTTTTGGTACCCACTTGTATTTGGGTCCATGTATGTTAGTTGCAGTTCTTATGGGAGTAACTGAATAAGAACCATACCAGTAATGATCTCTTGCTTTATGAACAAAATCATATGTATGAAAATAAGAACAATACCTCTTTTTAGATAACCTGATCAATTGATCTCTCGAATAAGCAAGATCAGGTTTACCTGTCAGCACTTTGTTCTTCTTGGCTGTTGATGCATGTACAAATGATTTGTTACTTTTCTTCTCTTCCTTCTTTCCTTTCTTTTCTACCTTCTTCTCATCATTCTTCTCATCTTTAACTGGTTTTATCTTCCAAACCAGCTTCTCTTCTTGATATCTTCTTCTTCTTCTATGTGCACATGAACCATCTACATTTTGATCATAGAAAATGTTAGTTGTACGAATTTGATCAAAAGATTTAACTGACCTTCTTGTAGAAACAGTTTTCTGATGTGAACTTGAGGCGATCTTGTTAGAACCAGCTGAACTATTTCTAGGTGTGTGGATTTTTGACTCTGGAGTCGTTTGCTCAGTCACCACCACCTTTGAAACAATCTTTTTAAGCTCTTTTACTTTTGAAAATAGACTGTTCTTTTCTTTGATGTGCAGGTCAATCTCTTTCTTGAATTCAGACTTCGCTTTTTGATCTTTCAATGCAGTTGTAGATAGTTCAGATAGCTTTGCATTCAGCTTCTTGATTTCAGCTTCAAACAAGCTTCTTTCTTCCTCAAAACCCATTTCAGCATTTGTCCTCTGACCAGATATTTCTTTGAATATCCCAACATTCTTTTGCTCTATAATCTTCTTTTCTTTGGCAAAATTCTCTCTTTCCAGAATGATTACTTTCTCAAAATCAGAGATTTGTTGAGAAAGCTTAATACATTTAAGCTCAACCGCTTTCTTCTCGTCAGCACATTTTCTGGAAAACTCTGAGAATTTGTTAGCAAATTCTTTCTTTTCTTTCTCAAGAACTGATCTTTCTTCAAGAATTTGAAGTTCTAACTCAAAAATCTTCTTTTCATTTGCACACCCGGTTAATTCAGAAACCTGAACAATATGATTTTCTAAATCAGAAATCTTGTTCTTTAGTTTAGCATTTTCAGCTTCCAAAAGCAAGACTTTTTCTTCATTATGCTCATAAGTCTGTGCCATCAGATCTTCATTTATCTTTTTTAACACGTTGACTTCTTCTCTCAATAGATTTATTTCATCTTTGTATCTCTTTGATCTCTTTGAATAGTAGGTAACTGAGGAAGAGAGAGTTCTGTTTTCTAATTCGAGCTCGGCAATCTTCTTTTCATCATCAGAAAAATATCCCATCTTGAATATCTGTTACAAAAAGAACTTTGACAAAAATGATCGTTAATCAAATATGAAATCACAAAAAAATACAAAAATCTTGAAAAAAAATTCAGAGATTTTGATCACAGAAAGAACTTTTGTCCCCCTAGGCAGACTTAGCACGGGGGTCCCGCTACCCGGTTAGCGGGTGGGGTCAAGGGGCAACGCCCTTGCGGTTCGAGGGGCAGCGCCCCTAGAGAAAAAAATTTCACTATTAAAGAGCATATTATAGTTTTGAAAAATTTGTCTAAGTCCTCCACACTTTGCGCTTCAAGAGGCAAACGCAATCCTTTACTTTGTGTTTCAAGTGACAAACGCAAACCTTACTTTGCGGTTCATGTGGGAAACACAAACCACCACTTTGTGGTTCAAGAGGGAAACGCAAACCACTACTTTGCGGTTCTCGTTACAAACGCAAGATACACTTTGCGTTTCTATTTGCAAACGTAAACCACAAATTGTCTCTGATCCCAAACACTTCTACTTTGCGTTTGTCCCTTTGCGTTTGTTTAAAAACACAATTCTCGATTCTCAACTCTTAATGAAGGAAACGCAAACTTTTAAGAACACACTCAATCCTTGATGAACACCTGCAAACCTGATGAATGACCCGCAAACCTGATGAATCACCCGCAAACCTCTAAAATCGAACAAAATCGCACAAAAAACTTATTTAGACCTAGAAATTCAACACTATACTTCGACAATTCACTCGTCTAACCAATTTGAACACAAAACTAACACTGATTTTCGATCAAATACACAAAAATTACAATTTTGAATCAAGAACAGTGCTTGGACTCGTGAACTCGAAAAACCACAAAAAAATTCGAAAAATCGAATTGATTACAGTGCAATTCTTGATAACACCTATACAGACTCGATCGATTAAACTATTTGAACAAAACCTAATCAGTTTCAGAACCAAAAACTCACTAAAATTCGGATTTGATCTTGACTTCGATGAACAGTAAAAACGAACTTTCTGATTTTCTTGAAATTTCGATTTGGATCTGCTCTGATACCAATTGTTATTCCCAGATTCAAGTTCTAACTGATACAAACAACAATCAAGATGAAAATTTCGTAATCACATATCATTGATCTCAATCGAATATTACAAACTCTCAAATTTCTCTCTCTACAAACACTCTCTCTCTCTAGAATGATTTTCTAATTACCTCTTCTCTGATTTGTTTTCAATAAGTGTTCTCTAATTCGTATGTACATATTACAAAGAAAGGAAACTATTTATACTAACACCTAATACAGGGAAAATACAAAAAACAAAATACATTGACTTATTACAAATAGACTTTGACTTTGAATGAGATTTGACTTTCTTCAGCTTTGACTTTCTCAACTTTGACCTTCAGTATTCTTGATCTTGTAACCAACAGATTTGTGCTCTAACAGCTTTCTCAAGTTGTTTGATCTTGTCATTCAACTTGGTTTTCTCATTTCAAAGTTTATCAAATTTGCTTTGCAGGTCAGATCTACTCTTCTGTCCTTTCTGTATATCTGAAGATAAGGTAGCCAACTTGTTTGTAAGTTTAGAAATCTCATTTTCAAAAAAAATTCTCTCAGTTTCAAACTCCTTTTCCAAGTTCTGATTTTTCTCAGAAATCTCTTTGAAAAGTAAAGTATTTTTCTTTTCAGTATTTTTCTTTTCTTTATCAAAGATATCTCTTTCAGAAATAACAATTTTTTCAAATTCAGAAACTTGTTTGGAAAGTTTGGCACATCTAATTTATAACTCTTTCTTTTCTAAATCAACTTTCTTAGAAAGATCAGATAATTTTTGGTTGAAAGATTTCTCAAATTCAGCTTTCTCCATCTTACTTCTCTCATCAACTTTCTTCAGCCAATCTTTGCCTTTTGTTTGATATGTAGATACTTGTATTTCAACTTTTGTCAACTTGACATTCAAAGTCTCTATCTCGGCTTTCAGTTGTGAGTTCTGACGTTTAAGCTTTGCATTCTCTTCTTCAATCAAAGGTATTTCTGGCATGTATCTCACAGCACAATCTCTGTTGGTTAGAATAGTATGACCTTTTTCATCAATGTAAGGCATGATTAGTGTTTATCTGAAAAATATTGCTTGAAAAGATCGTTAGTAAGATAATTAGAAAAACCAACTGTAAAAATTACAGAAAATCACAAAAAAATATCACAAGTACATAATTCTTATGGCACTCATAAAGAACAATTCGAATGCAACAATTCGTGTGAACTAATACAATTCGCATACACTTACAATTCGCATAGACACACAATTCGCATAAGAAAAATAAGAAAACTCCACTTTTCGTATAAGCTTATACGTGAGTTCTGAGCTTTTCGCATAAAGCTATGTGCGAGTTCTGAGCTTTTCGCATAAATCTATGTGCGAATTCTACACATTTCGCATAAAGGAGGATGCGAATTCTGAGCTCTTCGTATGAATATATGCGAATTCCTCCCTTGGAATATTTTCTCAGACTCAGATGCGAATTCCACACTTTTCGTATGTTTCTCTATGCGAAATCTTCACTTCTTGTATGAACCCTTGTGCGAATTTTGTCCTTAGAACAATAAACGTAACTATTCTGCGAATTCTTCAGCCTGCGAGTTCTTCATGCGAGTTCTTTATCACATGTGCGAATTCCGTGGATCTTGAACACTTTTTCGAGAATTTCAACACAAATCCACTCAAAACTTCAAATTTGCCTCTGAAACTTGGTAAAATTGGTCAGTATATCTTCGAGAACAACCCTATGGAACGAATTTTCCAATAACAACCATGATTGAAACCCTTCGATTCTTTGACAGTCCGCGAATGGAAAGTTTCCAAAAATTGGAAAGATTTATCAAATTCTTTCAATCTGTTGTTCAATTGAGTAATCTTTTCTGAATGAAAGATGTTCTACAATACTTGGTGATCACAGTGCAATCAAATTCATACTCAAATCATCATGATTCCACATTCTTGATTAATGGAACAGTAAACGATGAACAGTAACTTTCCAATTCAAGAAATCATGATTGTTGATTTATCTGATTGATCTGATGTAGCTCTAATACCAATTGTTGGTATTAGATTGTTGATTTATCTGATAAATTTGTGCAGACTCTGATACCAATTGTGATCCCAGAATTCAAGCAATAACAATCAAATCAAATCAATATGAAAGAATCAAAGAAAGATTTGTCTCAAAAGTTGTAGCCATATATCTCTTCAGAGAAAGGTTTACAATACGTGAATGACTTACACTTACAAGATTGACTAACTCATATATACTAAAACAAGACAAAGGAAATGCTATATATAGGGTCAAACAAGCCTTGACCTCTATACAAGCTTACACTAAAATGTCAAACATACAAAGGTAAACTAACTATTCAAATTGACTCAAAACATGATCTAACATAACCATAAAATAAATAAAACAGAAACATAGCTTTTATTCAATACACTTTACCATTTTAACCAATTTCTTTTTCGGAATAACTCATACACATCTTGCGATGACGGGGGAGACCCGATTTCCACGATAAGTGATGGAACACAAGAGTAAGCCACAATTCATGTTAAATAAGTCACACTCATAGATTATAATCAAATGATATATGAAGCTCAACTACTCCAAGTCTATTGCTTGTGGAGTCTCAAGTTCAACCATACTAGGTCTATACTTTGAGATATCCAAATCTGAGTTTAGTCTTAATCACTATGGAATTACATTTTACAGCTCATGGTCGATGTCTGACCCTATAGAGCCACTTCTTACTTTCCCATAGAGACTCAATGCCTACTCCAAGATACAACAAGGGAATGCAATGTCCCAAGATAAATAATACAATGACTTATATGCCTATGGATCAATTACATTATAGTCTACGCAGTTACACCTTCAAGACGTAGTATACCAATACTCAATACATAAGCCTTTATGAGCATAAAACCATCAATGTAGAAATCCATATTTTACCAATAAAACCATAAATATGGAAATCACATACTTGAGTACTAAGACTCTTCAAATTTAGAAATGGTTAGCATTTAAGTATACAAAACCATTCTATATAATCATTTCATCCAAATATTCAAAATCCTCAAAACCCTAGTTTTGACATAAACTTTCCAAAATCATTCAAAGAAATAACTAAATTATAATAGCCTTGAGAAATCATGAAAGATACATTTGGAACACCAAAGAGTCCACATTTGATAAATCATCATTTGCCATCAAACAACATGACGCAACGTAGGTGCACGGAAAAGTCAACAAACATCTAAGACCTTTAACGGTTGAGAATTACAAATGTAAAACTCGAAACTCAAGATAATACTCTCTAAAAGATAAACTTTATTAATTGATAAAAACTCGATTACAACTGAAAACAATAACCCTATTTATAACAAAGACTAGGAAAAAGATAATTATTAAATCTAATTTAAATCTAAAGAAAATTAAAATAACCAAAAAGGAATTGGGAATCAATGGGTCATATGAATGGCGGCTAATAATTGCAAGGGGTATGGAAGCATGCATTTAAAGTTCAAACAATGTCTTAGGCGGTTGTGCAAAGAGTGAAACCGCATGGAAGCCGCAATCTCAATGTTGTCCAGTGTGTTACGCGGGTTTCATGCGACCCAAGTTGCATGGAACTTGCTTGGAACTCTGTTTGTGGTTTGTGACTTATTCTTCGATCTATATCTCAACCCACTTTATATCAGTCTCGTCCACTTCTGAAGAACTCGACCCCGAGTTCTCTTCTAAAGAAGTTGACTCATTCTTGTAGTATTCATATATGTCTGCGACATTAAAGGTGTTCGATATATGCAACGAATTGGGAAAGGCGACAACATAAGCATTGTCGTTAACTTTCTTTTCAAGGTCCGTAATTTCTGGGTTGGAGCTTCCCATAAGTACTGATAGGAAATCGTTCTTTCTGGAGAAAAAACATTACCTCGTATCCCTCGTTGAAGACCTTCTTCTGACGGTGTTTGTCAGCTGTTGCCTTATTTTTTAAACTGGCAGCTTCAAAACGTAATTTGATAGCCTATTTCGTTGCTTGTAACTCCTTAGCCATGTTACCCATTACGATGCTAACTCCGGGATCTCGCAGTAGCTTGAGTAAATCGACCACATGCCTCGGGGATGACGTATAGACCAAGGAAAAAGGAGAGCGACTGGTGGTGGTGTGGACGACACTATTGTAAGTGAACTCGATCTATGCTAAGGCCACGTCCCATTATTTTGTCTTGTCACCACACATGCTCCGAAGCATATTTCCCAAATTTCGGTTAGTAACTTCCATTTGGCCGTCGGTTTGGGGGTGAGCGGTGCTACTTTTCTTGAGAGTTGTTCCAAACATTCGCCAAAGCGTGATTCAAAAGTGGCTAAGAAATTTTGTGTCTCGATCTGAAGTAATCGTTTTCGGGACACCATGTAGACGCACCACTTCTTTGAAGAAAAGTCTTGCGATATTACTTGAATCGGCGGTTTTCTTGCAAGCGATAAAATGGCTCATTTTCGAGAAACGGTCAAACACAACAAAAATAGAGTCCACCGCCCTTTAAGTATGGGGAAGACCCAACACGAAGTCCATCGAAAGGTCTTGTCGAATGTCTTCGGGAATCGGGAGAGGGATGTAGAGACCAGTGTTTTGAGATCGTCCTTTTGCGGTTTGGCAAATATAGCACTTTCTCACAATGGAACCTACATATTTCTTTAAATGTGGCCAATAATACTATTCTTCCAAGATAGCAGCGGTCTTGTCGCATCCAAGATGACCGCTTAATCCTCCTCCGTGCATGTCACAAATCAATTCTTCTCGCAAAGAAGAGTTGGGAACGCATAATTGGCTACCTTTGAAGAGGTAACCGTCTCGGACATAGAAATCGCCACTAGGGGTGCCGCTATTGCACTTTTGCCACATGTCTTCGAAGTCACCATCTTCACTATAAAGTTCTTTCAACACCTCAAAACCAACGATCTCATGTGATAAAGTGATGAGTAAATTGGCCCTTTAGCTAAGAGCATCAGCCACTTTGTTGAGATTGCCAGATTTTTGCTTAATTACAAAAGGAATTTTTTGCATAAAACTTACCCAACGCGTGTGCATCTTTTTAATTGTTTTCTAACTGTTGATAAACTTTAGGGCTTGATGATCGGTGAATAAAACAAACTTCTTTTGAACAAAGTAGTGTTCCCATTGTCGTAAAGCTCGAACCACCACATAAAACTCTTGGTCATACATGCTCCACTTTTGTCGGGCCTTGCTAAGTTATCACTAAAGTAAGCGACGGGTCTTTTCTCTTAGTTTAGGACAACACCGATTCCAATGTCACTTACATCACATTCTACTTCAAACACCTTCTCAAAATCGGGTAGTGCTAGAACTGGCCAATACTAAGATTTTCCATGCCTAGGAAAAGCTTGCATCTTGTTCGGGTCCCCATTGAAACTTGCCTTTCTTTAGACATTCCGTGACTGGAGCGGTCACAGTACTAAAATTTCGGACAAACCTCCGGTAAAAGGTTGTTAAACCATGAAAGTACGGACGTCGGTAACCGTCTTGGGTGTCGGCCACTCCCGACTGGCTTTTACCTTTTCTTCATCTACCTCGATATCATTTTCCCCAGCTATGAAACCAAGGAACAAATGCTTGTTGGTGCAAAAAGTACACTTCTTCAAGTTGACATAGAGCTTGTTTTGTCGTTAAGACTTGACGGAGATGATTGAGATGATCGACTCTTCCTCGGCTATAGATGAGGATGTCTTCAAACTAAACGACTAAAAAAGTTCCAATGAAAGGGTGGAGTACCTGATTCATAGTCCTCATGAAGGTGCTTGGTGCTTGATGGTGATCTTGTTGATGGCTCTACTATCAATGCACATCCTCCATTGATTATTCTTCTTTGGCACTAGGAGTATAGGTACAGGACACAGACTCATGCTTTCACATATAAAGCCCTTATTTAGCAAGTCTTTAACTTGATCTCTTAGGATCTCTCTCTCTTTGGGACTCGTCCGATAATGGGGCAGATTTTTGGTAGACGAGCTTCCAGAATCAAATCAATTTGATGTTGAATGTCCTTCATGGGTGGTAGTTCGGGAGGAAAATCATCTACAACTAATTCCTTGAAATCTTCTAGCATCTTGTTCACTTATTTCGGGATTTCAGCCTCGACCTTTTGTGCACTCATTAACCCTTTAACGACAATAGGGCAAAAAACTTCGACTTTCTTTTCATCTTCTTCCATCTCTTGCTCACTATTGGTCATGATGAGAAAATTGTCGCTTTTCTTGTCGGAGGTCTTTTCGAAGCTACTAACGAGTGCCATAGTGATCTTTCGGTCGCCCCAACGGAATAACATGACATTGTCTCTCCCCTTATAAGTGACGTCGTTATCGAATTGCCAAGGTCGGCCCCATAGGATATGGCATGCATCCATATCAAAAACGCCGCATAAAACCTCTTATTGATAATATTTGTCGATCAATATGGGTACCCGACAAGTTTGTGTTACTCTAACTTACGGGCCTTTCTTGACCCACGTGAGAGAATAGGGAGCCTCATGTGGTTGAGTGGGTAGGGTAAGATGATCGACCAATTTTCAAGATACTAGATTTTCACAAATCCCGTTATCAATGATAAGTGTTAGTGCACAAATATGTTGGATCCAAGATCATGAAAGTCAAAGTCAAAGCTCAAGTCAAACCTTCAAGCAAAAGTCAATGTCTTTTCTAATAAGTAAAAGTCAAAGTCAACTTGTTTTAGTTTTTGTCTTGTAATTGTACCTTAGTATAAATAGTTTTTCTTTCTTGTAAGCGTGTAAGTTTGTAATAGTTTTGGGGAGATGATCGATAAATGTTTAAATCTGAGGATGTTACATATTTTGAATATGGGAGAAATAATTTCAAGAAATGTTGTTTAAAGAAAAGCTTGTAACAGTACGGGAGAAATAATTTCAAGAAATGTTGTATGGTGAACAAGTTTGTAATAGTTTTGGGGAGATTGTACAAGATTTGAAAGAAAAAGTTCAAAGAATTCGGAAAGTTTGCTGAAATGTACAGAAATTTTCTTTGAAGATGAATTATTGAAGCAAAGTGAGCTAAATCTGAAGATAATTTCTTTTTTGAAGTCTAGAAGAGGTTTTATTATCTTGGGAAGATTGTTAAAGATTTTTGCAAAAGATAATTACAGACTTTGGAGGAGATTATAGAAGATCTAAAGGCAGATCAAAGAAAAGACAGATTGTTTTTTAACAGATTTATTCAAAGGGAGATTGACTTTCGAAGGAAAATTATTTGTCAGAAACTTAAAGAAAGGGAATGTTCTTGAAAAGGGGAGAACGTGCTTTAAAGATGAAATTCATTTGAAGAGAAGTACATGTTTATCCGAAAGGGGAGATTGTTCTTTGATGCTAAAATTTAATTTGATTCCAAAAGGGGAGCTTCAATGTATATCTTGTTGAAGATGATCTTGAATCCAAAGGGGGAGATTGTTAGTGCACAAATATGTTGGATCCAAGATCATGATAGTCAAAGTCAAATCTCAAGTCAAACCTTCAAGCAAAAGTCAAAGTGTTTTGTAATAAGTAAAAGTCAAAGTCAACTTGTTTTAGTTTTTGTCTTGTAATTGTACCTTAGTATAAATAGTTTTTCTTTCTTGTAAGCGTGTAAGTGGTTCTAAGGAGACATTGAGACGTAAGCATCCAGAGAGAAAGTAGAGAGAGAAGGCATTCCATACGAATTGTGTAAACTGTGGATTGTTAGATCAATGATATATGATAGTTTGTGATTGAATTATTGCTATTGATCTTGTTTAGAACTAGTATTGTGGGACACACAATAAGGTTACATACCTTTTTGTGAACGGAGCAATGAGATCGAAAAAGATTCTTCCTTTGTCCCTCTTCCGTGGATGAGAAGAGAACTCGTTGGAGTACGATGTTGATCCTCTCTTTAGATTATTCTTCGACAAACTCGGCATCCTAAAAATCTTTATCTTCACCGCTTTCTTCACCATCCACCAATCCTATTGCTCTACCGTTCGTGCACTCATTGCATCAATGTCCCGGTTGGCCTCATCGATAACATTTTGAACTCATTGGTTTAGCATACGGATTGGGGGTTTTGGAAGGAGTAGGCTTTCCTTGCAGTCTGCCACTAAGATTGTCAGTATTACCCTTATGAGGAAGGTTAGTGTCTTGAGGGATTGTGGGGCTCTTTCCTTTATCGACGGTGGTGCTTGAATTCTCGCTGGACCCTTGAAATCATCGATAAGAATTGGAGTACAAGAGGTATTCTCCATTAACTCGGCTTTTAGGGCCAAACTCGAGGCTTCGGTTACGTCCATACGTTTTGGAGTCCAATCTTGTCTTGGATCGAGGTCTTCAAGCCACTGATGTACCATGCTACTTTTTGGCCTTCGAATTCCCCGATTTCATTAAGATCAGTTAAATGTAAGAATTTGGTGTTGTAGTCGGTTACAGATCCCGAGCCTTGGTTACAACCGAGATACATCTTGTAGAGGATTTGTTCGTAATCTTCGGGTAGGAATCGTTCTATCATCAACTGTTTCATCCGGTGCCACGATCGAATCAGACCTCTTCGTTGTTGTTGTCATTGGATTACTAGCTTTTCCCACCATACTGCGGCGGTGCTTTTGAGAAGAAACGCAACCATCTTTATATGTTTATGCTCGGGTACTTCCATTATGTCGAAGAATCTATCGACTTCGATCTACTAGTCTAGGAACTCTTCAACTCCCATAGTTTCGTAGAAGAACGGGATGTCCTCCTTCATCAGATAATCGTGCTCATTCCTTCCTTAGTTGAACCGTTTTTCTTCCTCCTCCTCCTCGGATTCAGAACTCCAAAGATCAACCCGGTTACGGTTGCCATTGTGTGACGTCATAACCGGTCCTTCAAGCCTGTCTCTTCTCCGACAGTTGTCGTTGACGAAGTTGGGTTGAAGCATGTTAACAGTCGTTGTCTATTCAGCATGTGCCATGGTAAAGGCCACGTTCAGCTCGGCTAAGTCTGCTTTGGTAGCGGGTTGTTGATTTGCCATTGTTAGTGAAAAGGCAGGTGAATCCTGCTCTGATACCAACTGAGGCAACGTAGGTGTGCGGAAGATTCGACAAGCGTCTAAACCCTTTAAGTTGAGAATTACGTATGTAAAACTCGAAACTCAAGAGAATACTCTCTAAAAGATAAACTTTATTAATTGATAAAAACTTGGTTACAACTAAAAACAATAACCATATTTATAACTGAAACTAGGAAAAGATAATATTAAATCTAATTTAAGTCAAAGTTCATAAAGTGAAAAATATGTTTAAAAGAAGTTTAGAAGACGAAAACTATAAGATTTTGAACATGTATGAAGTTTTATAAAGGTAGGATGAACTTACATAATTAGGTTTTCAATAAAACCTAAAACCCTAGAAACTTGAGGATGAAGTATTCTTGGCTATAACTTCCAATTCCTCTTGATTGTTATGACCACTTTAGAATCCAAGAAAATGTTCTTAAATGCTCCTAAACTTGAAATAAATGAAGAGGGTTCGTTCTTGAGAGGGTATGGGGTGGAATAAAAGGAGGTGAAGTGATAAATGAGAAAAAGCTTAAAAAACGAAGTTTATACTGATCTGCCCCTTCTGGGCGACATTGCCATGGCATTGCAATGTAGTAGCCAACATCCATTAGCTTCCCCCCTTGCTTACTACATTGCCAGGATACATTGATAACTGTCATAGTCGTCGGGCATTGTAGTTGGACCTGTATTGACCCCTAAAACTCAAATTTTCTCACACGAAACACCCTCGATTCTCATAGAGACTAAAAGAAATGATTTTCTAACACAAAAATCTATAAATTTAGAAACCACAAACGAACACGGGGTGACTTTTACTTACCGAAAAATCCGGGTGTAACGCCAACAAGCAGGTGGTTTTGTTTCAGATCCAAGACTAATGTATTCCTTTGACATGATTGGATCAGTAATTACTAAGATTATCGGACTGAATTTGATTGCAATCACGAAAAATTGATCAACCAAACATTAATCAAAATATCAGAGTAACAAAAGTGATTTGATCAGAATTAATCAATCTTTAATGTAGAAATAACCAAGAACTTTGAATTTCCCAAAACAAACAGAATCTTGGAGATTTGATTGTTGAATTCTTCTAAATTACAGTCGGTTGCTCTAATACCAATTATTAGGACGCATATACTGATCAATGAGCAATCAAACAAGAATACGATCATTGATCAAGAATGAATTGAGAGGCAAATGTCATTTATTGATAGAGAGATGTATTACAATGAGAGAATCTAGAGAGAGAAATATTGTAACTGAATTAACTGCTCACAAATTACAACTGACAAAAGTTACTACAACAAACTTTCTATAACTCTATATATATACAAAGACAAAAAAGACTACATTTACATAACGGATACATGAATGACTAATAGCATACTGACACATGTTCTAGTATCCTTAGGTCTTCATATCTTCAAAAGATAAGAGTTTGATGTCATTAGAGTTGATCTTCGAAGTCCCAAAGTTTGAATATGAGTATTCAAACTTCAGACTCTAATAAAGCTTCTCCATATCTCTGAAGTCTCTGGTACTCAGAAGTTTGGCCGAACTCTGGATATTCCTATCCAGACTTCTACACTTAGAATTCTGAGCAGACTTTATATCTCAGGATATTCTTCTTCAGATCTCTGGATAGTCTTTCTAGATATAACACTTTAGCCATATTCGCTTTGAACCAACTTCATTTTTTCTAAAGGGAGGTAGGAGGGGGAGTTGGCTGATGCTGAAGGGGATGGCCTACTCCGGTGGGGAGGGGATGGGGGTTATAGGGTGTATGCTTGCGTGTGTGTGTATATATATATATATAATATTAACTAATTTATTATTATTATTATTTTTAAATAGAAAAGAAGAGTAAATGATCATAATGCCCCTGACTTATCGGAGTAAAGGTCAAAGAAGTTAGAGCAAGCAATCCAATCCGTAAAAAACTAAAATCATAGTAATGATATTCACAATTAATTCGTTTGGTGATCCAATCTATAATTTTCATATGACCACATGGACGAAATCTTTAATTTAATCTTTCCCTTCTATTAACATGTGTACATTAGAAAAAACTAGGGGCCGTTTACCAAACGTTTACTGAGGTAAGCACTTACCGGTAAAATTCAACCCTATCACTTATTATTTACCGGGTAAGATTTTAGTCCACCAAAATGGTATAACATGCAACAATTTTTCTGGTAAGCGCTAACCGTGGTAAGAGTTTTTCCCATCTCTTATGGGGTAAGATTTTTGGTCCTTATTTTGACTTTTATCGGGTAAGATTTTTGGTGACATATTCATCTGGTAAGGTAATGTGACTAGGTAAGCACTTACTCAAACATTTGGTAA
This sequence comes from Arctium lappa, assembly GCA_023525745.1. NCBI lineage: Eukaryota > Viridiplantae > Streptophyta > Magnoliopsida > Asterales > Asteraceae > Arctium > Arctium lappa. Next base: position 75,696,677 of record CM042051.1, on the reverse strand, counting down.
ACGGCCCTAAGGGGTAGGGGTGCTCAAAACACCGACCAACCCGATCAACCCAACCCGACCAACCCGGAAACAAAATTAACCCGAGGTAACCCGACATATAATCGATACAAAATTAGGACAACCCAAATCTATTGGGTTGATATTGGGTTAGGGTCAAAGTAACCCGACCAACCCAATAACCCGATAAACGTTTTAGCGACTTCTCTAAAATTATTTATATTTATCTTTTATATGTATAAGTTACTAAAAACAACTCGGCAATAACGAGCAATGGAACTCATAAGAGGACATTATTGGAAAGTTATATGTAATACCTAAATATTTGATGAACTCGTATATTCTTTTAAATGATGGATCGTATTTCAAAAAAAAATCCTTGTTTTTATGTTTTCAATATTGTTTTTACTTTGTTTAAACACAACCCGACCAAACCGATCAACCCGAACGGGTTGGGCTGCACTTTTGTTTGGGTTAGGTTGAAAATTCTCAAACCGCCACTATTGGGTTGGGTTGTTGAAATGTCTTCAACCCAATCAACCTAACCCACCCGTGAGCACCCCTACTAAGGAGGTGTTTGAGATTGCTTATTTAAGGTGCTTTGGCTTATTCCGGTGTGGTATCGGAGATAAACACTTTTTAGTGTTTGGATGGATAAAAATAAAAGTGTTTATAGCGGTGCCAAACCGGAGATAAACTCTTTTTCATAAGTCATTTGGTTCTAACTTATCAACTTATTTGAACCAGTTTATGATTTTTTTGGTTATTTTATATGTATAAACAATCTCAAACATCCCTAAATATAACTTATTAGTTTATTACGTTTTGGTAACACAATAAATTAATCTAAACACTTTTTATAAAACTATTTTTTTATTCCACATAAATTGATAGGTACTTTTTCTTAAAAAAGCATGCAATCCCAAACACCCCGTAAATCCACATGGAATGGATAAACATATCTGATGAGGTTTGGTGGTTCGTGGGCTTCGTTTATGGGCACACTGATCATATACGCATATGTTTCAACAATAAAACTTTTGTGGGTCCTATTATTTAGAGCATCTCCAACAGCATTGTTATAATTTCTCTAAAATAGAAAACCAAAAATGAAAATCTCTAAAAAGTATTACATTCATCTCCAACAGATTTGCTATTTTAGAGATTTTAAAACAACTTATATTATTATAATATTCTATTATTTATCATCCCAATACACTTTTTAAAAAAATCTTAATATAAAATAATAAAAATTGAATTTCATTGGTAGGATTAAATAAAATAATCATTTCTCTCTCCAACCATCAAGTTTTAAAGAATTCTCTAAACCTGGAAATTTTTTAACTTTTCTCTATTATAGCAAACAAGATAAGCAAAGCTGTTGGAGAGGTTTAGAGAAAAAAAAAACTCTTTTTTTCTATTTTAGCAATGCTGTTGGAGATGCTCTTACACCCTTTTAAGGGTGTAAATTGTATGGGAAATTGTGCAAATCAATAGTCAAGCATAGAAAAGGTAAAAAAAGATGGGATTGTGTAAATTGTATGGAAAATTATTCAAATCAAAAGTCAAAGATAGAAAAAGTAAAAAAAAATGAAGGATTTCTCGGATGTCATACACCAATCACATTTCATGCAATATTTCATAAAAATTGACAACTTTTTTCTTTTTTTTTTTAAGAAAAAAACTCATTTCTAAAAAATCATTTATTTTTCAATACCATCTCATTTTTCCAAATTAAATTTAATATATATTATATAATTAAATTAAAAATCATTTTAAACTTCTTTTTTAAATTCTTCAAAATAGAAATTATAAAACTTCAAGTTTTAAAAAAAATAAACATTTAGTTCAGATAAAACTATATTTTAGATGAGTCTCATTATTTACACCTTTCTAAGGATGTAAACTCATTTTTTTATATCTAATTTTTTTACAAATCTCGTTTTTATATAATTCTCGTTTTTATACACATTTCGTTTCTATACAAATCTCGTTTTTATACACATCTCGTTTCTATACAAATCTCGTTTTTATATACATCTCGTTTCTATACAAATATCGTTTTTTACGAATATCATTTTTCTATAACATATATATTTATTAACTACCAACACTATTTCATCTATATAAATTGACTATCTCTCCCCAATCTACTATCATACCACAATCATCAAACATTCTTATCTCTCTCTCTCGTTTATACATTTTTAATACTTGAAATAACAAGTTGGAAAGAAGACTTGCAATGGAATTATGATTCAAGCGATGAAAATACATAATCGAAGTTCTCAACCGACATGGTATGCACTAAATATTCATTATTTTATAAGTTGCATATATATATATATAGGCCGATAATCAATATTTTAAATCTAAGCATTTGGTGAAAATATATCATGTAAAAAAAATATTTTTATATCGGTTCTCACATGTCAAGTGATGACAATAAATATTTTTTTTACAGTTTTCAAACATGTTATGAACTAAATATTTTTTTATCTCTGTCCCGTTTCTTAATTTTTAGGTGTTTAACTCTCGTCAAGATCTAATATATTGGGTTCACGACATAGGAAATTCACTTGGTTACGTTATTGTTAATAAAAGATCTAAGACTTCTACAATTGTATTTCAATGTGACCGTGGCGGTACATACAAAAGTAAAAAAATCTCCACCAGAAATACATGCACCAAAAAAAAAATTGTCCATTCGAATTAGAAGGGAAATGTTCGACAACGGAAGATTCTTGGACATTAAGGGTGATATGTGAAGTGCATAATCATGAACCTGCGTTACATTTGGAAGGTCATCCATATCCACGGCGATTGTTAGATAATGAAGCTCGATTGGTGGAAGATTTATCAAGAAAAAAGTGAAGCCACGAGATATCTTATCAATACTCAAGCAAGACCCAAATAACGTGTCTACTATCTCAACAGTGTACAATGCACGAAGTAAAATTCGGATGCTAGAGAAAGCGGGTAGAACACAAATACAAGTTCTTATGTCATTTTTACACGAAAACAATTATATTTATGAAAGACATGTAAATCATTCAACTAACGAGTTGGAAGATTTATTCTTTGCTCATCCAAAATCATTGGAGCTGTGGCATGCATTTCCACACGTGGTGTTGATAGATGCAACATATCAAACGAACAGGTACGCAATGCATCTCTATGACTTGTAAATTTTGATTAATTGATTTTATATTACTTTTTTATTATTATCATTATCATCATCATTATCATTATTAATTGTTATATTATTACTACACAAACAGATATACATTGTCTCTTCTTGAGATTGTTGGTGTAACTCCGGCAAATATGACATTTTGCATAGCATTTGTGCTTATGCATAATAAAGATGAGTCGAACTATACATGGGCTCGAAGTTGTTTCAAATCGTTAATGGGCGACTGTATTCTTCCACGTGTTATTGTGACAGATAGAGATTTGGCTCTAATGAAAGCATGCAATGTTATATTCCCGGATGCTAAAAAGTTACTCTGCACATGGCATATCTATAATAATATCTTGAAGAAGGGTAAAGCATCCATACGATCAAAAAGTAATTGGAATTCTTTCAACAAGACATGGAGTACATTAGTTGCATCTCGAACGGAAGACGCATATAGGTTCAATTTGGCACAACTTGAAGCAAATTTACTCGATTATCCAGGTATTTATATATATAGACTTAAGTTCACGTGAGACCAAACAGTTTCCGTGAGACCGGTGAGACCAAGCTTTAAAGTATGAAACTTCACACCAAAAACCTGTGAATGTAAAAAAAAATCAAACTTTTCATAGGGAAAACACCGTAAATGTACGTTCACGGTGTTTTTCTCTGTGAATGTTCGTTTTTTTTTACCTTCACAGCGTCTTCATTGTGAAGGTTCGGATATACCTTCACAGTTTTTTATCTGTGAAGGTTTGATTTTTTTAGCTTGGTTTAGGTTTTTTTACCTTCATAGTGTGATTACATTATGAAGGTTCGAATGTTTTTTACCTTCACAGTGTTTCGGTGTGAAGTTTCATTTTTAAGGCTTGGTCTCACGCGGTCTCACGGAAACAACTTGGTCTCACGTGAACCTGACCCTATATATATATATATATATATGAAAATATTGATATGCTTATAAATCACGTAATAAAATTGAAAATACAAATCTAATGTTTCAGGTTTTTTTGCTTATCTAAATAAAGTGTGGTTGACACCGTACAAGGAAATGTTTGTATATTGTTGGGCCGACAAATTTCTTAATTTTGGAAATCACACACGCTAAGTTAAAACGATTCTTGGACTCGTCAAAATTAGATTTGGAGAAGACAATAAAGCGTATACATCAAGTCATTTAGTCTCAAGTCACGTCTATCAAAGCAAGTATTGAACAGAGCAAGATCGTGTTTCTACATCGCCTCAGCATACCACACTTCGAGGAATTGCGTGGTTTCATTTCAAGCCATGCACTTGACATAATCTTCAAAGAATATGAGCGGGAAAAAGTTGTTGGGTTATTGGCTGAAAATTGTGGATGTCAATTGCGTACAAGTCATGGGTTACCATGTGTGCATGAACAAGCCAAGTACTTGAATAAACGTCAACCAATCCCACTTGCTTCGCTCGATCTATTTTGGAGGAAACTTGATTTATCACCTTGCATGTCTATGAAAAATGATGATATTGGTTGTGAAGTAGAGCTTGAAATGTTGAATGTGCAATTCAAAAAGCAGTCGAGATATGGTAAACTTAGTTTACTAAGAAAGTTCAGAGAGATAATTGCACCGTCAACAACTTTGGTTCGTGAACCTACTACTCACACCGCTACTCGTGGGCGTCCTTCCTTAAAAACGCAATCTTTCAGAAAAACACCTGTTGAACTACCTCCACAACCTCAAGAACGTCGTAGACGTAGTTGTTCATCTGCACCAAAAGTTGACGAGTACAAGGAACCGATAAGATATAGTTGTTACTCATCGGAACCAGCAAGACATAGTTACTATTTACATCCATACATGAACCAGATTCCAGATATGTTTCATCCTTACATCAAGCATGTGCAAAATGTAGCATCTGATGGAAATTGTGGTTTTCGAGCGATAACTGTCTGTCTCAACCTTCACGAAGATGAATGGCCATCTATTCGATATAATTTAATGGAGGAGTTGGATATGTACAAGACAGAATATGTTGAGATGTTTGGTATTGAAAGATGGTGTTAGGTTTACAACTCTTTGAACTTTTTTGAGCTAGACAAATTTGCACTCTACGAGAAGTGGATTGATATGCCTGAAATGGGTGTGTTGGTTGCTTCAAGGTATAATGTGATACTACATTCTTTAACACCTGCAGGTAGCATGACATTCTTACCACTTCGATCTAGTCCGCCACCATGGTTTGAACATGTCGCTATTGCAATCGGGCACGTTAATGATAATCATTATATTAAAATATCACTGGCCGAAGGGTACCCGATGCCTCGTATCATGCAACAGTGGTCCCGTTTCAAATATGATTGCGCAACCGGATGGGCTACTCATTACATAAGTCGAATAAATATGTACGAGCAACTGTTATCTAGTAATCGTACTCCGGATTTTATTTCACTTGATTGAGTTGTAATAATTTTAGTTTTTAGTAATTTTTTGTTACTTTATCAATTATGTTATTTTGATATTTTTTGATATTAAATTATTTTATCTTGGTAGGTTTAAAAATAATATATAATTCTATCTTTTAAATAATTATTGTTAAAAATAAAATACTCATAAAATAAAACATAATTACATTAAACTAAAATATAACTAAAACTAAAATAATGAATAAATAATTCATAATTATATTATTAAAATTAAAAGTTAAATAAGGAATGATTATAATTAGGGTGAGGATCATTGCACCCCCTATAATCCTACTAAACTTATTGTCTCATGATTAGTTCTAATGATTATGCCTTTTACTTTTATTAAATATATTTTTTTTTCTTACATTTTGTTAATATAAGTAAAAATATATTTGTTAAGTGTTTAATAAATAAAAATATACATTAATGTTTTTTTACCTTCTATTAAATATATTTATTTCTTATTTTTTGTTAAGTGTTTTATAATACAAAGTCATAAATAAAAATACATTTTGTTATTGAAGTAACATTTTTTTCTAATCATCACAAAAATGCGAGAAATAATTAAAGGACAACAGATTAATATTTATTACATAAAATACGATAAGTCTACAAAATCTTTTTCGGAACAACGAGGATTGAGCTGTCTATAATTTTCTAAACGTCTCATATACAGGGTTTTCCATGTAACTGCAGACGTAGCTTTATGGCGCACCCAATATCGTAAAATAGGATGCATTGGGTGGTCTCCTTCTAAAATTACCATCACATAATGATTACCATTTACATGTGCAATTGTAATAATTGGATGTGATTAGAACTCTTCTGGACTTTTCCGTAGAGGGAAGCAAGTCGAACATTCTCCATTGCTTAAAAAGTTGACGGTCACACCAAACCTGTTGGCAATCAAAATGTGTCGGTCCAAAGAGAAACAAACCTTTCTGCGTACTTGTCTAGCCAAACTCTATGCAGATAATCAAGAACATCTAACAAGTGAAAAAACATAAATGTAAAATTAGAAATGAATAAATGAATAAATTTGTTAAGCATATTAGAATTTCAAAAATTATGTAAATAATACCTATGTGTTCAACTAATAGTGCCTGAAGGTACACATAGTTTTGCTTATATATTGTCTCTGTTGGGGATTCAACTAATGAATTCCATCTTGGTAGAAGACGACTCCAAGTTTGATGTGACTTTATGCGTTGCCTGCAATGCTTGGTGATATCATTTGAAATATGTCATCTGCAGAGTAAATTCTTACTATCCGGAAAAATATTCTCGCATGCTTTCATTAAAGCTAGATCTCTATCTGTGACTATAACACGAGGGGAAAAAGATTCGTCCATAGTCATTTTCAAGCACGTCAATGCCAAAGTATAGTTGCTTGTTTTTTCTTTATGCATAAATACGAACGCTATTGAAAATGTCTTATTTGTAGAAGTAACTCCAACAATTTCGAGGAAAGGAACATAATCTTTTAAGTCTAAATTAAACAAGTTTATATAAAAAAAAAACATTATCACTCTCTCACAATCATCCAAAATCGTAATGTAAATCGACAAAAAACAGAAAAAAAAAAAATGAAACATTAAAATCGTGATGTATCTAACAACATTGCGCGAGTACACTTCTAGTATTTCTTTACACTAACACATAAAATTCTTACCATTCAAGATTCGAGAACATTAAACTCTTCAAAGGAACAAAATCAAAAAATAATAATAAATCAATAAAAAAAATTAGGTAACAGCAAACCCAATTTTTTTTTCATTTTCATTAACTGTGAGGCGTTTGGTTCACAGAATGGAATTTGATGGAATTGGAATTATCGAAGGAATTTGACTTTGAAGAAAATTGGAATGAAATTTGGTAGAATTTGACCAAACGTTTGGTTGGTAGAAATTGAATGAAATTCAATTATTTCACTTTAGCAAAGAATGATGAATTCTTTGATTTGTAGAATTCAATAGAATTCTTTATCAATATGTGAACCAAACAAAGGAATTGGAATTTGGTCAAAGAAATTATTAATTCCAATTCCTTCCAAATCCATGAACCAAACACCCCCTTAGCGTCCAATCAATCTTTAGGGGCAGCTTATCTGATCTTTATGGAGCCTTGAAGTTAACAATCAAAGAAACACCTCATCTGATCTTACGGAGTCCAAAAGTTAACAACCAAACAAACCGTTCAATGGTTTGTGAAGTTATTACCAATTGAACTTCAACTACACGTTGCAACTAAGTTATGCAAGTTTAAACACACCCAAAGCCAAACACTTGCAACTCGGAACCTTACGAATGTACAGGCGACAATTTTTCATGACCATCAATAAAATGTACCCAAATAATAAATAATCATTATACAGTCACCAGACCCAAAAATAAAAAATAAAAACTTTCAACCATTTCCGAGCTCAAATAGCAATGAGTACCCCAACAACGTTCTCAGGGGCTACGGCCAAGAAAACGAAGATAAAAGCAAAAAAAATAGCTCAAAAATCAACAAGGATCAACAAAGACTCTATGCATGACATACCCCCAGCCACAAGGGTACATGTTATCCTCAATGGGACTTTTCAACCCGTATAGACTAAAACTACAAAGATCACCTGATCAACAACCAGGTTTTTAAAAACAGGCATCATCTCCCATAGACTTGCCGCGACTCAACTCCCATACAATCGATATCCAGAACTCACAACTTAGACAAAATCCAGCCAGTATGTTGAATTCTCGTTCAAGCAAAAAACGCTCTTTTGTGGTAAACCACCAATGACCACTAAGCCAAAATCAAGACTTGTCCTTGGCTGCTTCTTGAATGGAGACAACCAAAGAATTTGGGGGCAGGAAAGCAAAATTTCAACACCGGTGTATATATCTGTGACACATCACGAGGCGGCGGCTGCAGCAGCTGCTGCCTTCTCCACCTTCTCTTTCTCAATCTCTACTCTTCTCTGATCAGCATGCTGAGCAACACCATTTGCAAGTGCTTGATAACGGAAGTCAAGTGTTTGAGAAAGGTTCTGGAACCTCATTTGATCTGATGCTTGCAAGGCTATACATTAAAGACAAGTGAAGAAAAATTTCCTTGTTAGCCAAAACCTAATAAGCTCAGAAAATATCTCATTTCATACCCAGGCCAAACCGAGCAAGCCCAGTATACCCCACCCAGAGGGAAATGCAAATAGGATAAAAATTGAAAAGGTGGATATGAATACGAGAAAGCAAATATCATACAAATAGATGCTGGTGCAAGAAAAAGATTACCAAAGGAGAGGATCTATTTTCATGGATTGCTTAAAACATATTTTAGGGGAACTGAAATTTTAAAGATGTTTGGGTGAATTTGTGGTGATAATATTCAAAGGTGTCAGCAAACTTTGTAAAAGATAATGGTCCCTCAGCCTGACACAATAATAGCTCCATTGCTGAATCCCATAGGTGCCATCAACTCAACTCCCCTATTGGCTGAAAGTACAAAAGTTTTCCCAGTACATATAGAACAGGTACTTTGCATGGACTAGTTGCGCCAAACGTGCTAGATATCACGATAAAAAGAAGAAGAAAAAAAGGTGTTCTCTGACTACCATGTGAATATGCATATGCAGTTTACCTTTTGCCGTATCCATAAAGAAAACAAATGGATCCACTTCATCAATAGGTGATTGCAAGTCCTCGTCATCACTAAAGTCATCATCAGAATCATCAGAGTCATCATCAGTTGGGCGGAATGACTTCGCCTGGAGATAAGTTTGGTACAGCAACAGATATATCAAAAATCTAATCTTTGTGTTTCCGGATTCTTGATTATAACATGAGTAGTGTTTCTTGTTTAAATACAGGGATATTTGAAAAGTAATAAACCTGTGCAGCCAATCTTTGAAGTCTCAAGCTATCGGCTTCATCGCCATCCTCTGCATCAACTCCCATTTCCTTGTCAGACCCATCATCATCATCTGTTTCCAAACCATCATCCATGTCATCATCATCTTCAGGCTCTTCCTTGGCAGCTTCTGAGACATAAAACCATATGCTACATAAGACATTAACATACAATAATGATAAAAGCAAGAAAACCTGGCACTTATAACTGGTCATTGACAAAAAAAAAAATGATTCCAAAGTAGCAACCTGCTACTTGATCCTTGTAGGCAACAAGCAGCTCAAGTGTTGCCTTAAAAACACGCTCCAAGGCTTCGGCTGGCAACTGATCCGGTGGAAGTGGAAGCAAAGATGTCAAACCCAAACAGCACACTTTCTTGTCATGTTCCCTGAACAAATGTAAGCCATCAGTCCGTGCAACTTTACACTGCGTTAAAAGTTCAGAAAACAGCAGAAACAACTACTTGTTCTTAGGGAACCAAAGGGACATGATTAAATACCTCTTAAAGTTAGCCCGCACACCACTCTTCTTAGTTTGTTGCAACATCTGGAACCAAAGATTGAAAACTTCTGTAGCAACACCAAGCTTTTGCAATATGTTAAGCGTCAAAGATGCGTTGTAGTAAAGAGCATCAGCAATCTGCATAAGAAACATACATCCAAATCAAGAAGCAGAACATCAAAAAATAGAAGTATCCTGTATTTAAAAACCATGTAATTTTTGTTCTCGTTCTCATGGTAAAAGGGATTGTAACTCGTCATTGTTTAAAAATTGAATATCAAAAAAAGGTATATTTTTCATCTAAATTTCACTCCATAACCGAAGGTTATTCATGAACTATGCTGTTACAGCGGTCAAATACAAAATAGCGGTCAGGACTAAGATTTGAAATAGCGGTTAGTCGCGGTGATACAGCGGTCCAAAAATAGCGATTCATATGATAATTATTAGAATTATGTATATAGGGTTGGGTTCCGGTCAGAAGTTGAGTTAACGGTGAGAAGCATGAGAAGTGGTTACCAACCGTTGGATGAGAAATGGACGCACATTAGGATGAGATGCACCGGATCAATTCCCTCTAAGCCGCAATTCATGGGAGGGCTTGAGATTAAAAGAGATCAACGGTTCAGATCCACTTCTCACCATTAACTCAACTTCTCACACGATCCTTCGCCTATGTATATAATATATATGTACGAATACATAACATATTATATGCATTAATTAAAAAATATAGTTTCAACATCAAGACATCAACTTAAACAAGTTTAACACAAACACAATAGGAAAAATGTTCATAAACGAGCTAATTGCAAGCAATAGACAGGCAGAAGCAGGGTTGTTGATTGTTGAGTCGACGAGGAGTCTGGTGGGGGTGTCAATGGGGAGGCTGGTGGCTGGAGTAAGACTCGTGGCTGTGAAGAAGATGGAGAAGGCTGTCAACTGTCGTGGAGGAGGCTGGGAATATCGAGGTCGGGACGACGAGCAAGGACTGAGGAGGAGGATGATGTGAAAGAAAATTGAAAACCTAATAAAGTCTAATCGGTGCAATTCGTTGACTGTTAAAGAATGGATTAAATGATTTAAAGTTTTCAACCATTAAATAAAACAAGTTTAAATATAAAATAAAGGCCCAAGTCAAAATAAAAGCCCAAGCAAGACCAAAATGTAAGCATCAGATTCAAAAAAGGCTCAACTGTGCAAATAGCATATTGCAGACCGCTATTTTATGTAAAATAATGGTGCAATAGCGGTAAATTTCACCACTATTCTCGGAATTGCAATTTACCACCGATATTTTACCACAGCAATTTTGTACAGGGCCGATAACCGATTTTAACAGCATGGTTAAATCATGAAAAGATTATATCAGTATCACCGAAATCACAGTTCATATCAGTAATAAAATTGCCTTAAGTTTTAGTGAGTTCAACCATCACAGAAACATTTGCATTACTTTGAACATATATAACTATGAAATATTGTTACTTTGAACATATAAACAGCAACAACAAAGCACCAACATATATGGGAACAAGCAACCTTTCCTACTCATCAATCTACAGTTTTACCATGTCGGCTCTTAAGAGGCCCCTTATTCATCATCACTCCATAACCAGTAAAATTTTGGCCATCTTAATTTTCAATGTCCAATAAATCGCATATCAAAAACCGGTGGCTCCAATTTAAACACACTAATTATGAGATACAGCTCATCAGAAAGGTGGTCTAATGTGCTACATGCTTATGCCACCTGGGGAAATCTGACGTGATTTTCATCACTCGTTATTTTTTATCTACTCTGTGAACCTGTTGAATATTAGGACCAGCACCAACTGTCCAAAATGTAATCGGAATTTGTACATATGCTTAAAATGGAAGCCTGAAAAGATTAATGGGGTGCTTGGTTGGAGGTATTAGGGGGTGAGGAATGGGAATGAATAATTATGTTTGGTTCAATATGGTGCAATGAGTGATTACTTTAAAGTGGGTAACCATCCATTCCCTGGTAGATTGGGGGAATGAACTTTTCTCCTCAACATCATCATTCCTTATCATACCCATTCCCATTCCCTTACGAGGAACCAATCACCCCCTAAGTTCTTGAAGAGTTGAATTTCTACCAAATATAGAAGACTTAATTACTTACAACTTGCACCAGAAGACATTTCAAGTACGGTCGTGCTGCTAGGCGCAAACGCTCGACCGTGATTCTAATATATGGCTCAGCCCAGTGGTCCACCTGGCCCCTGCAGTTCTGGAACACTACTTCAATAAGCTTGGGTGCAGGTTCAATGTCGTTGTCCTCCAAGTTTTTATCATTCATTATCTGGCACAGCAGAGAAAAGGGCAATTAGAGAAATAAGACAAGAATCTTTTTAATTAGAGACTTTAGTTTTTCAGTCTGATAAAAGCTACTATCTCCATCCAATAATAAAACCCGAAATTTTGCTCGAGGCATAAAAATTAAGAAAGCTTGATTAATTTGAGGTATCATGCACCACAAGTGACTATTAGCATACTATTAACAAGAATCTAGATTCATATTCTCACCAAACATCTGAAAATAGTACATGTAGATAAATTCTCTAGAAACCAACGAGCAATTACGGTCAAGGTTCGTTCTTCAAAAAGATATGTTCAAGGTTTGTAGCAAAACATTTTTCAATGGAATTCATAAAAGTTTAAAAGGTGAGACTATAGAAAAGAACTCTATCGAGAGAACACACGGAATTGTAGTTGGGTTCCATTAAATGTAATGATAATGCGAACCTACAAAATTAGGATTTTGTTCCTTGAGAGTTGAAAGAAGCAAAAACGCTGCTTATTTTGAAACAAAACCAAACGGCAAAGCCTCATGATATGGAACAAAGCAAATAACTTTTATTAAAAATGTTCAAGTAGATAACTAACATACATTTGAAAGCACATTCCACAAACTTTGTTGGTAGTCTGGCTCCTTGCATGTCAGATAATGCACTGTACTCCTCGATATATAGTTGTCCAACGGGACAAGGATATCTGCACCACAATAAAATACCAAAAGATATAAACACATGGAAGATTCCTTCTATGGACAAACTATGAGAAACTAAAAAAGAAAAAGAAAGATTTCATGGACATGGAATAATTGTCTCACAACATAATCACATGCGCAAAATAACCAGAAAGGCAGAAATTATTATATAAATGATATGATTATGAGCGTGCACAATTTAATTGTGTAGATGTTCAGCCAACCATAATAACTGTGTCATAAGTTTTTACATTTTTAAGGCAAGAGCATGGTGAAGATCAAATCTAAGACCTTATATCAGTGTGAGGCCCAAGTGACCACCAAGGCACCCTTTAGAATAGAAGTACATCCAAAGCTGGTCAGTGGGACACCATGAATAATTTTCAAATAATTGTGATGGATTCTATACCAATTTGCTCATGGGGTCTTAAAGTGAGAGGTGAATTTGTTATGTTGCTTCCATTAATTAGATGAAGAAGAGAATGACAGAAAAATGTTTCATGGTCCTGAGTGAGTAATGTTTTTGTTTGGCAGTGTTCTCAAACATATAAATAGATAACAAAAAAATAAATAGAACTTCTATACTACAGCTATGCAGACTATTATGTTACAGTAGGTATGGACTATGGACTAGGGAGGGAATACAGTCTTTATTCAAACATGAGCAAGAGAAAATGAAATTACTTGGAAAAAAATCAATAGCCCAATCAGCAAGAGCTTCCATCAGCAATGGCCAAAGACTCCACATATCCATGGATATTGTTGGTGAGAAAAAGGTCATGTATGATACAATTTCCAAAACTTCTTCAAAGACATCTGCAACAGAGTTCATGAGGGTAGTCTCTTAGATACATTATGTGCTACACACACACACATTGTGTACATATTTTTGAAGGAATAGTAGGTATTACCATTGACCACAAATAAGTATATGCATAATTATTATTGACAAATGACAAGTACTCAAATGAATCTTCAAACATTTGTTGTATAGAAATAATTGGAGGCGTTTAGTTGGTAAGTATCAATATTAATAGTTCATAATACAGGACTATCTAAAAAGAAGGAAAATAATGGGATTTATATTTACAGGCATATAAATTTAGTAAGTAGCTTTCCTTTAAAAAATTAGGGTAGGGGATATGTAGCTAGCATAGATACAGGAAGGGTTGTGGTAGGGTTAGTGAGCCGGAAGTTAGGTTGCCAGAGCCCTAAGTTAGACTAGGGGTGTATAATTTCCTTACCTTGTCTATATTTTCTTGCAGTTACTTTTTTTGTATGTTCTTTCTTACTCATAACTAGCTTTAAAATATCTATTGTATCTGCCTTTCTTGTCTCAAATACTTGTTTTTCGAAGTCTTTTTCTTTGGGATAACTCTCTCTTTCCCCACACTTTTCACAAGTCAGGGACCTTCACAGAAGAATCCGCTCTATTATTTGGGGTAATGACCAGGTCAATGTACATCATACCTTCCGACCCTACCTCCAAGTGGGATATACTAACTCGATTGGTTTATACAAATCTGTGTAAAGGGGATTGGGGACATACAAGAAAGATAATTGTGATATTAAAAAGAAATATTAGACAAAAAAATATATAGAAGAGAAAATAAAAATGCATTTAGTAATCTCAACTGGCTCAAGTTGTATGAATCTTACCCCTCTAATAGCCCCTGGATCCTATTGCAGTTACCGTTTAGTTTAGTCATTATGTCACCATCGCTTAACGCTGATTACAATGCCACAAAGATCTTGATATGATCTCATACATGATACTTCGCAACTCTACCCTAAGCTCACATCATCAACTCTCATCATGGAATATCATCAAGGTATCCCCCACCCTTGCATTGCAAGGGCTCGACTCTTAAATCCTTCAAAGTAAAACCACACATGAATTTCTCCTTATATAGGGCTCGACTCTTAACTCCTCTAAGTATCATATCAACCTCCATTATTAGTTGGCTACTATGTAGGCTTTGATCTTCCTCATCCATATAAACACATTACTAGCTCTTCAAATAATGCTATATGCCATACTTGGAAGTCCATTTGTGACTGTATTTTACACTGAAATTGTAATTGTTCATCGAAAAAGGCAAAAGTTTTAGAAGCTTTATGTGTTTACATACCTTTTAGAAATAGAGTGATGCCGTATCACCTCAAGCTAGAATATATAATGCACAAGATGGGTTTCCTCTCTCAACCTTATCGATGACCCTCGTCAATTAGAATGAAGTCTCTATCGCCCTCGCATTTTCTTCTTAATTCCCTATTCAAATTTGGTCTCCTCTTTCCCTAGTCATCTGCCCTATGGTGCCTTCCAAAACAAAGTACTCCTCAGTGGCGTAAACTTCATCACTCACAAAAAAGGAAACAGGGTTCTTGAAGTGGAGAAGTTTGAAAAGCTCAGTAAGTTATCTAGATGAGTTCTGATTTTGTAACATCATGGGTGGAAGCTAGATTTCAGACATTAAAGTTACCTTGCCCATCAGTTGTAAGCATCCGACGCATAATTGGTAGTAAAGTTGGCTCAATGTGAGCAAAAATGTGAGGAAGCCTGCTCACTGATTCAAGGATCGTACTAATGGCACGTAAACAACCAGCAGCTGCCAAAGCACCAGGATCATCTGCTTCTTCATCAGCTTCAGAGGTATTGATACACTTCCAAAATGCAGCAGCCTATATCACATCGACACCAGAAGTTAGAATGGGAGAAGAAAGTGGTAGCAAGTGCACTTCACATTTTTTATGGGTGAAGAAAATATTACCAGACTCTGACACAATCCAAGGGCATAGGGTGCCATCTCCTCTCCAAACTTGTCAACAATAGTCTCAAGGGTAAAGACCAGATCCTCATTTTCAACTTCATCCATTAACTTGAAAAAATCTGAAAGAAAACCATGTGTGAAGAAAAAACCAATTCCATGGCATGAACAGTAGAACTTCAAAATACATACCATCAAGTAGCTGTGGAAGAATTGGCCTGATTTCACTTAGATCTGCAGATTAAGAAAAATATAAATAAATCATCTAACATTATAGATGTTTGAAGAAAATAATGCATAATAGGAGAGAAAATCAGCTAGCTTTACATTTGCAGTTTACCTTTGCAGGACTCAACAAAAGAACGCAATGCAAAAACAGAATCAACACGAACTGGAAGCTCAAGGTCACGCATCCCAGCAACAACACTTTGTAGTGCTTTGCGGAAATTATTTGGGTCAGAGAAATTAATATGAGCATATTGCCCTGCAACCCATGCAGCCTAAAATTCAAAAATAACTTTTTAGAATAAAGTTTCACCCAAATATGAAAACGGAAATGTGATACGATCAACATTGTCAATATAGCAAGATGAGGTCATTGTGAAATGAACATAGCCTTATGTATCATTTATCATGATAGGACATAGTTTACGGCAACATGGAGATTGATGGCAGAAACCAACCGCCAGGACGCAGATATGACAACATAGTACCCACCATGTTATTGGTACAGCCACAAAGTCATCCAATATGTGATATTTATATATGAATACTTGTAAGCAACTAAACATTCTCCACCATTTAGACTTATTGTCTGGACTTCAAAATTAGAGTGCATGCCACATATCAACTATTTGTGGCCTGGATTTCGAAATTTATAAAATATACATAATACATATTTAGAATACTCAGTGACTATGTTTCAAAAATTAGCGGACATAAGATGATTACTGAATAGAATAATAGAATTTAGTACCCATTTCTAGTCAGTTGACTTGTGTAAGTTTCACAAAGTGATGCATGACCATGGCCTCTATCGAAAGCTAGTAATACAGGACACCATGGTGATCACTTGATAACCATGGATAAAAAGTTTTAGAGATATATGATTTGGGTTACAACAATTATCAAACAAAAAAGACAAATGACTTTTTGTGCCAAAGAGTCAAATCGATAACCTTCTACAACGGCCAAGAAAACAAAATATATATATATATATGCAACTCACCTTTGCTCTGAGATGACCAACAGGGCTGGCAAACTCAGGGAAAACATGCTGCACTAACATGGGCTCAAGCTCAGATTTATATGGTTCAGTCTGTTTCAGTTTATCACAGAGTGCTCCAATAGCAAGAAGTGCACCGTCCTTTTGTCGGTAAGGCTTAAACTCAATTGATGCCTCTTCATATCTAATTAGAGGAAAGCAAGATAAATTGTTAAAATTATTGCAAGCTTTTGCATATGCAATATATCGTATATGTTATAGAAAGTTGGAGTACCTCTTAAAAATCTCCACAATGAATAATATGAACTTTTGAAGATTTTCCTTTCCACGTTTTCTTACCAACTCACTCACAAAGTCCATTGCTGCAGTCCTAGGACTGTATAGGTCTTCAATAATATCTGTATTAAAGTATGGAAGTTTGATTAACAGGACATCACCTAACCTGGAGGTATATCTTAAAATGATAATAGAGAGCAACCATATGTGGAAGACTCACCATAACCCTTCCTCACATACTCATGCGGATCTTCCTCCCAAAGGGTTTGATCATTGTCATTGAAGCACATAAGTGGAAAGATTATCTCAAAAAGTACAACATCAAGTCTTGATTGAAGTAGATTGTACATGGTAGTCTTAGAAATACTGCAGCATAGATGGACAGGTTAACGAGAACTGTGATATAAGAAAATTTATAACATAAAGGAAAACCAAAAATATCATAGAAAGAACAAAGTGTTCAAGCCAAACTAAAAACACCAACAGCATGTGTCATGAAATGTAAAGCAGATCTATTTCTTTGTAGGAACCAATTTATAATTCATTAGGCTTGAACACAGATCTACCACAGTAACTGCAGACTAAAGACAATAAACTATGAATTGATCAAAGGAGAGAAAAAATCAATATATTGAAGCTATTTTCTTTACTGATAAAATAGAAACAGACATTAGCATGACTTATGAATATCCCCTTGGCAAATTTTCTAAGACACCATAACTTACATGCTCCGATAGAAGATGCAACGATTCAGAAGCCAGAAATTAAAGTTTCTAACATAAAAAAAATAGCTGACTTATGTGCTTGAATCACTTATATAGTTATATGAAACACACCTGTTGCTCAAGTATTGCAAAATTAGGTTGGTAACTCTGTCAGGTAGATAGTCACCAATACGGATTGCATTCAACAAGTTTAGGTGGCACTCCAAAATTTTTCCAGCATAGTTTTTCTGGAAGTGTTGTGCAAAAGCTTTGTTCTCTGGATTTTGTAATTTTAAATCTCCAAACCTGTGAAAAGAAAAATAAGTTAAAAGGTCGCAAAGCCAAACATTTAAAGAAACATTTGACCCATGACTCACCTAGTATACAGGCGGTTTAATATATGTACTGTCCACTTTTTTACCTTCCACCATCCCCATGACTTGCGGAGCTCTGGATCGACTGGTTGGCCCTCTGATGGAACCGGTCTCTCCAACATATTTAAGAACAGAACCATCCAAGCATTGAACACATTTGGGTCAAACAATGCCTTGGGAATCTCCAGCTGATTGACATTCAATACCATTTCTAGTTATGAAGAGAACTTTCATGCACTAAAAAATGTATAAACTGAGTAATGAGTCAAATTTGAAATTGTAAACAAAACCGACAAAAATACACTAGACTTTGCTGCCTAATTGAGCACAGAAAGTTCTATGCTACAATTACTCAAAAGTGTTGGGACTTCCCTTGCGAAAGATAGAACACTTCACAAGAATATGTCAATATAGTAACTCACGTATATGGATGACCAAAATATTTTGCAGATGAGCTTAATCAAATCTGCTACTTCAATTGATGGATTTCCTATCTGAACAAGCCTGCTGAATATATTAAGCAAATGAGGAAATGTCTCCTCAACAACCTGGTAAACTGGAATCCTCTCCTCGTCTGACTTGAACCTATAAATAGCAAGTCCATACATTGATCACAACACAGTATACTTTAAGATAATTTGTTATGGAATTAAACAAGCAAGACCATGACCAAAATAAAATGGGTTGAATTGCTTAATAAGTAAAATTTCAGTACACTTATGACAAAATATCAGCTATAAATTATAATGTCCACCTCATATGTACCAGAAGAGAATCAAGTTACAATCAGGTGCAGATGCCTATTGGATTATAATTCCTCACTGATACACTTGATGATGACAAATCAAGAAAGAGAAGATGGTGCAAACGATCCATCTTATTGTTGAAAGCAACACACCTATGTGGGATTTACATAGAGAAAGATAATATCCTAGCATATTTCATCTTCAGCTGACGAAAATCATTTTCAAGTGACAGCTACGAATAACATGTACACATATTATCATTTATGTACATACCTTATCTTAACCTAATGAGAAAAAGCTAACTGAAAACTTGTAAGTTGCAACTACTTCAATGATATATAAAATAAACTACCTAACAATCATAATTGGGATACAAAACTAGGCAAGTGTTAATAGAATAAGTGAAATGCTTGAAACTAACTAAATTGCAATTTAAGATGCTCAAGTATCATGCATAGGAACTGGTGCATGTATTGGTGTTCTTACATACCAGATGCATGTATCATGTGCAATAAGTATTGCATGCTTGGGATTGAAATGTTAAGAAATACTAGATTTTATGTGGCATATACACAAATAGAAGTTATTTTAACTCGTACCAAAATAATCCAAAGTACTTGTAGTAGGAGAATTAAAACAAAAGAAACACCAGACGCAAAGATCAATCATGGCAATTAAAAGTAAGGATATATAAAACATAGGCATAAAGAGCTACTCATCATCATGATCAAATTAATGCAACTTTATCTATCATCTTTTGTGGCAGCACCTGAGCAAAAATAAGCTTCGAATTCTGGTTTATCAAGCAAAAAGTTCAAAACAATTAAAATATTGGCATGCCACGCTCATCTTTAGGCTGTGTGCATGCGACACTCTGACTCATGTCCTGGGAATTCATAGATAAGATACTTACTCGTATTTTCTAGAAAGAATTCTAAGCACAAAAAGGGCTCCATAAACTTGCTGGTCTTGCAAATTATGTGTCACCCAGTGCAAAAGACCTGGCCATTGTTCAGGATAATCCGCATGTATAATTGTCTTGAGACACTCACCCAACTGTGACCTGCAAACAATTTTAACAATTGCATGCATAACAAATGGGGAAAAGACGAGCAACAGATGCAAAAGTACAAGGAACCATTTTTACCTCAATAATGGAGGTACTTGTGCTACAAAAACAAGAATGTTCTGCCTCACCAAATCTTTATCACTTGGCAAAATCTTAGATGGTTCATCTACAATGTCATAGGTTGAATTAGAAAGTTGGAAGACTGCAAATTAGGTTCAAGCAGATAAATGTCCGGTCTGTTAACTAGTTGAGTGCCCTTTGGGAATTTGCTACAACGGTGTGGTACTGATGTATGTGGATTTTAATTGATCTTCATATATCTAAAATTGTCACTCAGTTATACAGATTGGAATTAAATATATATCAAAAGCGGAGGTACCTGGATCAATGGCTGACCAGTTTTTTGCTATGAAGTTTTTAAAATGAATACTGGCAACCTGCCGCACTGCCATATCACAATTTCCATCAACAATGATCTGCAGCAGCCTCACCAAATGCTGAGGAGTATACTGATACTGGAAAGCAAATAGTTCCCAAAACAAATTGAATAATCAGCACCGGACAAAACAAACAAAAACTTGATAAAGATATTATATAAACCCTGTTCTGGCACAAATTAATCAATCAATAATCCTAACAAAACCTGGCCCACCTACAAAATTGTGATATTTCGTCAAAAACATATCCGATGAACCGAATTGTGATTTTCAATTAAGAAACCCAAAAAAAAACAATATTGCATCATTAACAAATCAAGTGCAAAAACAACAAAAATTGCAAACCCTGTTCCCTGTCAAACATAATCAATCAATAACAATTGTAATCGGAAATCACATACCTGATTGAGGCTCTCTTCACCAGCTTTCCGTTCAGCAGGATTGGGGCTAAGGGCTGCTTTCAGAACTACAGCAAGACTTGGAAGATCCATCTTTTTTCTCCTGTTATATCAAATATCAGATGATTGAATCAATAATCCTCGAAGAACTGCCAGTGAGGTGGAGACACGTAAACAGGTGCCTCTAGGGTTTACAGAAGCTTGGAAGATGGAGAAGATTTTTGAAGGCTGGCAACATAGAAAGAAGAGTTGTATTTAAATCATTAGGGTTTAGAGAGACAGCAGCCGAGTAAAATTTTGGGCTGTTTAACGACCATTGGTTGAATGGCATTGGAGCGTCGTTCGCACGCGCTGTTATTTTCTTTGTTTTTAATATACATTTAGATCAAATGTATTAGAGTATCTCCAACAGCTTCTTCAAAAATTCTTCAACCAAAACTCAAAATTTAAAAAAAAATTACATCCATCAATAGATTCCACATTTTAGAGATAAATCATTTATTATATTATTAAAATATTTTATATATTTAATAAATTATTATTTTTCTCATCTAAAGATTTCATTTCAAATATTCTTATTGGTGGGATATAATAAAAAAATCATTCTCTCTCTTGGTAATCATTTTTGGAGATATCTTCAAATTTGGAGAAAACTACACTATCTCTCCTATTTTCTCCATTTTGGAAAAGTTGTTGGAGCAAAAAGTTGCTCAAAATCTCTATTTTTTCTCCATTTTGGAGAAGCTGTGGGAGATGCTCTTAAACACAAATCTTAAAGCATAACGTACTACCAATTTAAGCATAAAATTCAAAAATCTCTTAAAAACAACTTTTAAAGCATAATGTACAAGTAGAAACCCTTTTATCACAAAAGGATCGGCCCATACCTAGAGTACACAGCCATACTTTCTGACCTTCTACCCTTCACGTCTCATGCCATACCTTTCCTCTTGAAATGGAAGCTTTCATATGCTTCCTTCTCCATTGCCTTGTTGTATATAAACGGTGTGAGACAGAGAAAGAGTGAGACCGTCGAAGAATGAGTTATTTCCAATCTCCATCTGCTTCTCCAATCTCCATCCCTAAAATCGAATTAGAGACCTCCATCTGCTTCTCCGATCTCTATCGCTTCCTCATTGCGGGTATGTTCTTCATCAATCTTCCCCTAATTTCCCCTTATTGGTTGGTAGCTTTTGATTTGAATTATTTAAAGTAATTTCCCCTAAATCTATGTACCTGCGAGGTCTAATTTTTCTGGTGCAATGACTAAATATCAACCTGTTTATAATTTTGGTTTTTGTTATAAGGTTTAATGCAATCACTGAATTGTTTTGAGATTCAAATGATAAATCTTGTAGTGAAAAGTTAGTCTATGCAATCATTGATGTTGGATTTTATAGATAAATTTATGGCAATTTGGATTTTTGTTTCACATTAATAAGTTTGAAGACTGTACCACCTGCTCCTTGATTTTCCAAATATGGTTTAATGTTTTTAACCTTGTTTCCATTTTAGGTTTGTTTATTTTGATTTATCTTGCCATCAATTTCTCTTTATTACAACCCTAATATGATTTCCTGTAGATGAAAGAGGGTATGACTTATGATATGTTAAACATGTAAACATGTAGGTCCTTTTATGGGATTTAAGTGTTCATCTTAAAACTTTAATTTGTTGCAGATATCCCCTGATGAGTATTCGTGGATTAGCGTTTTTCTTAGTTTCTTTTGGTTTGCATACTTTTGATGGTTGCTGGACCAATTTTTTTACAACTTCTGGACATGGGTTTAGTTAGTTTATAAAATGGTCTTTGGTTTTTGTTGTGTTCATTTGACCTGATGTTTTCTCCCAAATGGTGTAGAATTTACATGACTTGGGATTTGTATTTGATTATTCATGGGTTAAACAAATTGCATTTGATGCATCACCTTCTCATCATCCTTCTCTTCACCCCCACCCCCACCCCAAATAAAATTTCTACTTAGTTATCCTTAATTTTTAGTTATAATTTATTAGTTTGTTATTTCACAACAATTTTACCTTTTTGCAAGTTTTTGTTTTTGTTTAAACCGACACAACATTTTACTTATAGAACCGACTGACATTTTTATGCATTTAAGGTGTAGTATTTTTAAACGAAGACTTGAAATGATATTTTCAGCACGAAACTATGAGGAGAGTTTCACAATGTTGGTGCTTGATTGACAAACCTCTGTGTTCTTTTACGATCTTGAAGCCATTTGATTATGTGGAAAAGCCATGAACTTCTAAGTTGCCTCTTAAAAAGGTAAAATTGATCGTTTTCGCATTTTAGATATTCAACCAATAGTCTAACATGGTGGTTAAACTATATGATATGTGAAAGGATTACATTATATTATGGGACAAAGTGAGCCTTACCAATTTAAATGCTATTACCACGCCACCACGCCACATATTAGTTAATAGTTTGCCTTGGTTATCCTGTCACTTCTTTGCAATGGCCTTTGGTCAAAATTTTCCTTTTCTGAGGCTGCAGATCTTTGTTAAGACTCATGCTTGGAATCTGGTCCATTTTCTATTTGTTCTTAATTTTATATCAGACTTTTTGTTTAAGTTTAAATTTCTTGGAAGATGATTTCTTTATGCATGATGGAAAAGTGTTCAACATCCATGTTTCTCAAGTTTCAGATTTGTTGGACTGTGAATAGCTTCCTGTTTTGGGGTACAAATGTTAAACAATTTGTTTTGGAGCTGTATGGGAGATTAATATGCTTAGATAGTGTTTTGTTCTGGAGTTTCTTGTGGATCTATCAATTGAATGCTTCTAGAAGTAGGGGATGCCATGAATTGATCTTAAAATCCATATGTTTTGAATTTTGTTTCATGTATTTTTTGAGGTCTTAAATGAGCAACTCCACTTTCTTTTGGTTATCTCTAATTTTAGTGGCAGCAGGTCAAAACCGTTTCTGAAAATCAAGTTGTTATCTAGAAATGGTTGTTTGTCTCTTAATCTGACATTGGGTGTTTCTAAGTTTCATGTATTTTTGAGGTCTTAAATGAGCAACTCCAGTTTCTTTTGGTTTCTCTCTAATTTTAGTGGCAGCATGTCAAAACTGTTTCTGAAAATCAAGTTGTTATCTAGAAATGGTTGTTTGTCTCTTAATCTGACATTGGGTGTTTACAAAGAGAGAAAAGTGTTTGAAACTACGATAGAAGAGCTTACAAAGAAGCTATCTGAGTTGTCAACAAACATTTAGAAGGAGAAGAATGCCAAATCTGAATTGCTTAAGAAGTTTGACATATTGTCAAAGGAAAGAAACTGTTTGACTACAAAGATCAAAGAACTTGAGGAGATCATGTTCAAGGTGAAATTGACTGAGTACAAAATGCCATAATCAATTGCTCAATCACCAAGAGATGATCCAACTACATCTGAATGTTCATTCAAATCAGCTGCAAGTTCAATTTTCACACATGTTTTTATTAATTCTTTATTTGATTCAACTGACAGTCATACTTCTAAATCTAATGATCAGATTCGTCATTCTAACCTGTTTTATGACAAAAATGTTGATGGTTCAGGTAACATCAAGAAGAATGAATGTCAGAAGAAAATGAATTGGAGAAGGAAAGATGAGAAAGATAAAGAGAATTGGTTTTGGAGAGTGAAAGGATCTTCGGAGGAGAAGAAGAAAAATCATTTGGACATACATATAAAGCTCAAAGGAACAATACTCCTAAAGGTAAAACTTTTGGCAAACCTGATTTGGTTTATACTATCAATCAATTGATTAGGTTAGATCAAAAGAAAATTAGTTGTTCCTACTGTGGCTCAAATGATTTTGTAAGTAAAAATTATGAAAATTACTAGTATGGTTCTTATTATATCTCTCCTACTAAAACTGCAGCTAACAAATCTGGATCCAAATACCAGTGGGTACCAAAAGCTCAATCTGTGTTGCAGGCACCCAGAGTTTAAGGGGGAGAAAGAACCAAGGCTTCTGAATAAATCAGTTCAGAACCCGTGCTTCAAAGAATAATGGCTCTTGGATAAAACAGTTCAAGACCCGTTCCTCAATGTTTCAGAAATATGGCTTCTGATTACATCAGATCAGAACCCGTGCTTCATTGGTAAAATTGAATATTACTATTCTCACCGGAGAATATGTAATCATGGTTCTGAATAACTCAGTTCAGAACCCATACTCAAATGTTTTTTTTCTTCTGATGGATGTTTAAATGAAAATATCTGTTAGAGCATAAATTTGTTGGATACAAGATCAAGAATGTTGAAGGTCAAAGTTGAGAAAGTCAAAGCTGCAAAAGTCAAATCTCATTAAAAGTCAGAGTTTTATAATAAAAGTCAATGTATTTGTTTAGTTGTATTTTAGTTTTCCTTGTAATTAGTTGTAGGTATAACTAGTTTTTGGTTTTCAGTTAGTTAAGTAGTCTAGAAGAGAAGTCAGATTAGAGAGAGAGAGAGAGAGAGAGAGAGAGAAAGTGTAAAGAATTGAATTGAAAGAAATCAAACAGGTAATCATTGTTTTGAATATTGTTTGTTTGATTGATTTGTATTAGAAACTAGAATCTGGAACACACAATTGGTATAAGAGCAGATCCAAAAGGAGAAATCGATTCAAGAAAATCAAGAAACGAGTACTGTTCATTCAAGAAAAATCGAATTTCTGTTTTTTGAGTGTTTTTGAGAAGATTTTGATTAGGAGTTGTACGAAAAGTGTATTAGATCGAGTCTATGTACTTTAATTTTCGTTTTGCACTGTAATTTCAATCGAATTAGTGATTTTTGTTAAGTTTTTGTTCATGAGTTCTTTTACTGTTTCATCAATCGAATTGTATTGTAAAGTGTTTGTTTGTAAATTTCTTGAATTGTAATTCAATCTAGTACTGTAATCGAGAGTCATTTCAAAGTTTCATGGCATTTGGACAACGTTCAGATCGATTTCAGATGGAAAACTCAGTTTTTGGGTCGATAGAAGAAAGAACGCGCTAGATCTACAGAACGCGCAAGTTCTTCGTGGAACGCGCAAGGTTCATCCGCAAGAACGCGCAAGTCGAAGGAAAGATTTTGGTCAAAACGCGCAAGTAACGACTAGCGAGTTTCAAAAACGCGCTAGCTGAAGTCTGCGAGTTTGGAAAAAGTTAGAAAATTTTCTAAGGACCAAAACGCGCTAGTAGTGGCCAGCGAGTTCATCAAACTCGCTAATTGAAGCTAGCGAGTTTAAGAAGGAATAGTGACTTGCGAGTTCTTAGGCTTGCGAGTTTGAGGAGAAACAGTGATCAGCGAGTTTATCGACCTGCGAGTTTGAAGATTTCAGAAATAATTCTAAGTGTTGAAACGCGCAAACTTTGATCTGCGAGTTTGGGAAACGCGCACATCACAGTTAGCGAGTTCTAGGCGCTTGCGAGTTTGATCTGAGTATTTGCTTGCGAGTTTCAAAACGCGCAAATTTCTGCGAGTTTACTTGCGAGTTTGTCTGCGCGTTTGGTTGAGATTTTAAAGAACGCGCAAGAATCAGTCTGCGAGTTCTTCAGTCTGCGAGTTTTAGGGCTTGCGAGTTAAATAGTGACTTGCGAGTTTTGATACTTAGTCAAATTTTTCAATTTTTTCTGATTTTTCTAGATTTCAAGATTTTTCTTGTGATTTCATATTTTGGACTAACGATTAGTTCTAGTTTCTTATTGATATATTTTTCAAACAGGTTTAAACGAGATGACTTCCAAAGATGCACTCTCAATCGGAACAGATGTCAAGCCTCCAGTATTGTTTAAAGGCGAATACGAACAATGGAAAGACAGATTCCTGGATTTCATAGATAGACATTCAAATGGAGAGAACATACTTCTATCAATCACTGAAGGTTCCATGAAACCAATCACAATTAATGTACCTGCTGATGATAATGGTAATAATGTTGATGGTGAAAGTGATGATGGAGATGGAGAAAAGGAAATAAAGACAAAACCAGTTAAAGTTGACTTCTCTCAGTACTCAGAAGAACAAAAGAGTAGATTTAAAGCTGATAAGCAAGCAAGATCTCTCTTACTCCAAAGCATTCCAAATGATATCTACATCAAGATTGACAGCTTCAAACATAATGCTAAACAGATGTGGGATCAATTGGAAAATATAATGATGGGATCAAAGATAGGAAATCAGATAAAGGTGGCCAACTGCATCAATAACTATGAGGAATTCAAGGCAAAAGAGAATGAGAGTCTTGAAGATACTTATGAAAGATTCACTTTGCTTCTTAATGAGCTGACAAAGAACAAAGTCAAGAAGAAGCAGCTGGAAAATAATGTAAAATTTCTGAGCATCCTACGTCCTGAATGGAAGAAACACACACGTAGGATGAAGCAGATGAAAGATTTAAGTGAAATCCCTCTTCACGAAGTTTATGAGACATTACGTCAGAATGAGGAAGAGGTTGAAGAGAAAAGAGCTGAGAAGAAGAAAGAAGTACAAGTTCCTGATCCGATAGCTTTGGTTGGAGAGACAAAGAAAGAAAAGAAAGAAAAGATTGAGAAGAAGAAGAACAAGAAAGTGAGTTCAAGTTCAGAATCTGGTTCGGTGTCTGACAGTGATGATGGCGAAAGTTTGAAACAAGCCATGATATTGCTGACCCGTGCCTTTCAGAAGAAATTTTATAAGAAGCCGGGATCAAATTCTCAACGCTATTCGTCATTAAGTTCAAAGAACCATGAGCACCGGGAAAGAGTGGAAGGAAAGAGATTTGAAGAGAAAAAGTATGGTGAGAAGAAACCAGATGAGAAGAAGATGTTTGCAAATGACTACACTGCTGTTGAAAAGCCTTCAACTGATTCAATCAAATGCTATAACTGTGGCAAGTTGGGTCATTATGCCAAAGACTGTCGGAAGCCGAAAGTACGCAACTCTCAGTACTATCAGAACAAGTTGCTTTTGGCAAGACAACAAGAAGCTGGTGTTGCTTTGATGGCCGAGGATGAGTTTTGGTTGGATCATTCCGAGGATGAAGGAGAAGATAAAGAAGAAAATGCTCATATCTGTCTAATGGGCAAAGAGGACAAGAATGACAAGTCAGATGATGAAGAAGTGAATGAGGTATTAAACTTAACTCCAAAAGATTTCATTACCAAGTTGGAAACCATGGTGGTTGAGCTACAAAATTTACAAAATAATCTGAAAAATGAAAAGGAAAAGGTTGCTAAAAAGAACAAGAAGATCTTTGAACTTAATACTTCTGTTATTTCAAACAAAGATCTAATTGATTCTTTACGCAAATCTGATTCTGATTCTAAATCTAAAGTAGATAATTTTGAAAAGAAGATTTCTGAGTTTGAAGGTAAAGTAAATAGATATGAGTTTGAGAAAAATGAATCTGCACTAACTATTTATAAACTGCAGGTTGAAAACAAGAATTTGAACAAGAAGGTAAATGGTCTGGAAGTTAAACTTTATAAAAGAGATCAAACAGATCAAACCAACTTTCTTAATACTCCTAATGAAGAGGTAGATGTTAAGCAAAGATGGGGACTTGGTTTTAACAACCCCCATTATCTTAAGAAAGCTATCAGAAAACAGCCGGCACTTTATAACTATGATTTTCTTGCATGTGCTGGTAAACATACTCATTTGAAACCCAATTTTGTTACCAAATTGTCAGATGAAGATGAGGCCAAAGAAACTGAAAACAGAAAGAATAAAAAGAAAATGCAACTACCATTTAACTATGTAAAGTTAAATGATAGTTATCTTTCAGAAACACCAAAAGTTTTTTCAAATGACTATTTTGTTAGTTATTCCGCTTCAGAGATGAATGCAAACCCTGCAATTGCAAAGGTTTATGTTCCTACATCTATTCTTGAAAGCAAAATAGTTGAACTTGAAAATGTTTTATCTGATGAAAAACTTTTGGTTGATATAGAACAGAATGTGTTTTCTACAGTTATAAAGAACACTGTTTTTCAAGTTAAATCAACAAAGTGTTCTACAGTTTCAAAGGCATCTCAAATTGTCTCTGATAATTCTGATGACTTATTTGAGTCTGCAAATGATTCTTTTAATTCTGATGATGGGAGCATGGAAGAATCTGATATGTTTGACATTCATTCTAAACTTCCTGATCATTCTACTTGTCTTGAAAATGACAAAGTGTTACCAAGTGGTGTTAGTAATGACAAAGTTTCTGTAACTGCTGATTACTATGCTAATGGTAAGAAACATAAGAAGCAGCGATTACAAAAACAGAAATACACTGGTACACAAAAGAAATCTCAGTCACAAAAATCTATTTTTCCTAATAAATCTACATCTTATGTTTCAGATTTAAGGAAGAAAAAGCTGAAAGCTCAATCCAAATGGAGACCAAAACAGAAGGATGCTGAGATAGCTGAATCAGTTACTGATAATTCTTGTACTAAATCTGTTAGTAGTGATTCTGATGTAGTTGATCAATGTGCTTCTCATAAACAAAACCTTGTAACTTCTTACAAGCGTTATTCAATAAAGCAGTTGATTCAATTATCTCCTATTACTACTAAATTTCATCATAATTATCGGAAAACTGACTTTGCTTATTCTCATAATTCTTCTGATTGGTATGGATCTTATCATGTATATTCTTCTAGATCAAATGATTTTAAAGGTTTTCAAATGAACAGAGGATCCATTTTCAAGTGGATGCCAAAATCTTGTGCTAATCTGTTAGGGCCCGTTTTTAAATGGGTACCTAAATCTATTATTGTCTGATTTCTCTTGCAGACCCGGCATATGTGGTACTTGGATAGTGGATGTTCCAAGCATATGACTGGGCAAAAAGCTTTATTGTCTAACTATACAGAGAAATTCAGTGGCAATGTCAGATTTGGAAACGATCAGCTTTCACCTATCTTAGGATATGGTGACATTATTCAAGACAAGATAACGATCAGTAAAGTGAGCTATGTCGAAGGCTTGGGGCACAATTTATTCAGCATAGGTCAATTCTGCGATAAAGGGTTAGAGGTTAACTTTAAGTCCAAGAGTTGCTTAGTTCGTACTGAAGACGGAATAGAACTCTTGGGTGGACATCGAAAGACAAACCTTTACACCATCAACTTGTCCAAAATTCAGATTGACAATCAGGTATGCTTGTTGACAAAAGCTACACAGCAACAAAGTTGGCTCTGGCATAGACGGTTATCTCACTTGAACTTTCGTTACATCAACAAGCTGGTTCGTGGGAAGTTAGTAAAGGGACTTCCTGAGCTGAAATACGAACGAGAACACTTATGCGCAGCATGTGAGAAGGGTAAGATGAAGAGAGCCGCACACAAACCGAAGCCTGAACCAAGCACTAGTTCTCAGTTAGAACTGATACACATGGATTTATGTGGTCCAATGAGGACTTAGAGTTTGGGTGGTAAGAAATACGTGTTGGTCATTGTGGACGATTACTCAAGATACACGTGGGTCAAATTTCTTCGTTCAAAAGATGAGACACCGGAAGTTCTCATTTTATTCTTAAAGACGACCCAGGTGAAATTGCAGCGACAAGTCAAGTTCCTTCGAACTGACAATGGCACAGAATTCAAGAATAAGATTGTTGATGAATATCTCGAATCAGTTGGGATTTCACATCAGTTTTCTGCTGCTAGAACGCCTCAACAAAATGGAGTAGTAGAAAGACGTAATCGAACGCTAGTCGAGGCCGCTCAGACTATGCTTAGTCAATCGGATCTACCTCTATTTTTGTGGGCTGAAGCTGTGTCGACTGCATGCCATACTCAAAATCGTTCCATAATACACCGCCGTTTTCAGAAGACTCCATATGAGCTAATCAACAACAGAACACCAACTATCAAATATTTTCACATATTTAGGTGTAAATGTTTTGTGCTTAACGACA
Source organism: Arctium lappa (assembly GCA_023525745.1). NCBI lineage: Eukaryota > Viridiplantae > Streptophyta > Magnoliopsida > Asterales > Asteraceae > Arctium > Arctium lappa. The sequence goes on along the minus strand of CM042051.1, from coordinate 75,665,776 downwards.
GAGAGAGTCTGAATAAATTCAGTGCTAAAGCGGACGAAGGCATCTTTATCGGTTATTCTTCAACTTCTGCTGCATATCGTGTTTACATAAAGAAGTCAAAGACAGTTATCGAGAGCGTCAATGTCACATTTGATGAAGATATGGCTTCTGATCATCTCAATTCAGAACCCGTTATCACTGGTGTATTAGCTTCTGGGCAGATCAGTCCAGAACCTGTGTCTACAGCGACAAATTCGGATAACGCTTCTACATCTACTTCACATTTAACTGATTTAGATTTGTTATTTGAATTCTTTTATGATGAGTTTCTTGGATCTAATATACCTAAATCTGCTGTGACTGACAGGTCTGAAGATACAAGATGTCATCATCCAGTCACTTCAGAAGTTATTACTGAACAAGCATCCCCAGTTCAGACAGAAACTCATATTCCTATTGTTACTCCTACAGTTGAAGATGAACAAGCAAATGTTGAGCCAGAAGTAACTGTTTCAGTTGGGTGTAATACATTGTCTACTCAACAGCCTGAATCTGCTGTACCAACTGATACTTCTGCAACTGAGACTTCAACTGAAAACCCCCTCCTGTAATTCAAACTGAAGATTTTGAAAGTGGATTTCAAGATGATGATCATGTTCAGAATTCATCTATTCCACTCCCACATGAGCATCGCTGGACCAAGAATCATCCATTACATCAAGTAATTGGAGATGTTGACAAGCCTGTTCAGACAAGGTCAGCGACTATTAATCAGTGTATGCATGACTCGTTCCTAAGCAAGATTGAGCCAACACGAGTATCCGAGGCTCTTGCTGATTCGGATTGGGTATCTGCAATGCAAGAAGAGATCAATCAGTTTGAAGCCCTAAAGGTTTGGAGATTAGTTCCTAAGCCTGAAGGAAAGACCGTGATAGGAACTAAGTGGGTATTCAAAAACAAAAAGGATGAAGATGGTGTCGTCATCAGAAACAAAGTTATACTTGTTGCCAAAGGCTACCGGCAAGAGGAAGGCATTGATTATGACGAGACGTATGCTCCAGTAGCGCGCATAGAGGCAATCAGAATGTTTCTCGCCTACGCCGCTCATAAGAACTTCACAGTCTTTCAGATGGATGTGAAAACAACCTTTCTGAACGACATTCTTAAAGAAGAAGTGTACGTGTCTCAACCAGAAGGGTTCGTTAATCAAGACAAGCCAGATCATGTCTATATCTTGGACAAAGCCCTTTATGGATTAAAGCAAGCCCTTCGAGCCTGGTATGATGTATTATCAAAGTTCTTGGTCAAGTCTGGTTTCTCAAAAGGTAAGATCGACACCACTTTATTCATAAAGAAGGAAAAAGCTGATATTATTCTTATTCAAATATATGTTGATGATATAATATTTGGTTCTACTAATCCAAAATATTGTAAAAACTTTTCTAACCTCATGGTGTCACGTTTTCAAATGAGTATGATGGGAGAGATGAATTTTTTTCTCGGATTACAAGTTAAACAACTTTCTACGGGGATTTTTATAAATCAATCTAAGTACATTTTGGACATTCTTCGGAAGTACAAAATGGAAAATCACAAATCTATTGGCACCCCGATGGCACCAGGAACTAAGATCCACACTGATCCTTCGGGAAAAAATGTTGATGTTAGAATCTATAGAGGTATGATAGGATCGTTGATGTATCTTACTTTGAGTAGACCAGATATTATGTTCTCAACATGTCTTTGTTCTAGATATCAAGCTGCTCCCAAAAATCTCATTTGGCCGCTGTCAAACGGATCTTTAGATATCTGAAGGGGACTGCAGACCTTGGTCTGTGGTATCCTAAGGATACAGGGTTTCAACTGACTGCATATTCAGATGCAGATCATGCAGGTTGCATGTTGGACAGAAAGAGTACTTCTGGTCACGTACAATTCCTTGGAGACAAGCTCGTTAGCTGGGCTTCAAAGAAACAGTTATGCGTTTCCACATCGACTGCTGAAGCGGAGTATGTAGCTGCTGCTAGTTGCTGCTCTCAAGTCTTGTGGATGCGAACACAACTACGAGATTATGGCTTTAAGTATGATAAAATCCCAATATATTGTGACTCGAAGAGTGCGATTGCCATATCTGCTAATCCTGTCCAACACACCAAAACCAAACACATTGATGTAAGGTATCATTTTATAAAAGATAATGTTGAAAAAGGAACAATTGAACTTTATTTTGTAAAAACAGATTATCAACTTGCAGATTTATTTACCAAACCCTTAGATGAAAAGAGATTTAATTTTCTTGTCTCTAAGCTTGGTATGTTAAATCTTAAGACATAATCGGTTGTTACCTACTAAAGTTACAAATTGTTATTTTTCGTCATTTTCTTTATTTTTATTTCTGAAAGATACCTGCACTTTAATTGTTTGCTCATGATCTCAGGGGGAGTAAGAGAAGATTTTAGATGATCTACATTCATTTGAGGGGGAGTATTAACTAATTTCTGCATTTTGTTTAACTGACAAAATCTTTGCAATGCATGATTTTAGGGGGAGCTTATAAGTAACAAGGAGTAAGACAATGATTTCTGATTATTTCTGATCAGAACTCGTTCTATAATTGTTTTACTGCTTTATGTCATTTTAATTTTCGAATAAATTTTGTGAATAAAGTTTGACTAGACTTTGAGACTTACAGGATGAGAGAACCTGACACGATCATATCTACATGACTACAGCTGACTTTCTGAGATTTAAGATTAAGCGACAAGGTAAACTTCTTATCTTAATCTCACATATATCTGAAAGAAGGACAACTTACAGATATAGAAAACATGTTCTTAAATGTTCAAACCACTTCCTGATTTTTAAACAGATTTTATAATTTGGAAGTGTGATTTTAAATGTTTTTCAAATTTTATTTTGTGCTTAATTGTTTACAAACCGTGTGTTTCCAAAGATAAATATTTGTGTATTGTCTTTCAAGTATTCACACACACCGGTTTGAATTTTTGTTCAACATGTTCTAACCATGTCTCTAAATTGAAACAATTTTTATTCGATGGTAAGACACTCCGCTTGTATTCAAAGAATTTTGAGCGATATTTCATTTCGAAACGTCATTTCAAGAATGTCTATATCTTGTTTCGTATAGACAAATATCAATTTTTCCTGACCTTAAGCTTTAATTGATATATCATTCATTTCTGATCATTTTATACAATGTCAGATTTTCAAACAAGTTTCTTGCATTCATGTTAATTCATTCAATTTCTTTGTTTGAAAATACTTCAATGTTTAAAAATGCTCATATCTTCATGATTATATCATCTGAGCATACATTCATCTGACATTTGTATATGAGTTTTAACTGATAAAGTTAAACCATTTGAGCAACTCATGCTTTTATAGGAAACTTGGGTTCTTTGTGCTAGGACTTAATTGAAACTTCTATGGATTCACGTTAACCAGTGTTTCCTACCCAAGAAGTTAATCCTTTAGTGATTGAGTGTGAGGAGTCTAAAAGAAATGAGTGTGGGTGTGATGAGGTAAAATGGAAAAGAGAGTTTGGGTAGTCGTGAGCTTAATGATAAAAAGAAAGAGGGTGTGAGATCAGAGTAAAAGAATATCAAACTCTGCACCAACTACTTTCTGAGCCGGGCAGCCACATTACTAGCATTTCACAATTCTTTGGTGAATGTTATTGAATCAGGCAAATAGCCCATGCCAACTCTTGCTTAAACCCCACCAACCACTCATTTTCTTCTCAAAAAGAAAATGTTTCACATTTTCAAGGGGACGCAACATATAATCTATCTGGTTTTCATTTGGAAAATCTGGATATTGAAAAAGAAGGAAGTCTGCCCCACCTTCGCACTTCAATTATGCACATTGAGTCTGTGTTTATCTACTGTTGTCTCAGTGGTTTACACAATGTTGAGCCTTATTGAAAAGCAATATTCGTGCTTAATTCTTTCTACACTTGCACGAGCACACAAAGAATTTGTTTCTTTGTCATAACATTCATAGAAATTGCCTTTGTGGTATTTCGATGATTGGATGGAAGACCTGGGGGAGTGAACATCAAAAAGCTCTTTTATATTGTGTATTCGTTACACACAGTGACTTTGTGTTACTGACAGGCATTTTAACTGATTCATTTGTTGATTCAGGTGTTACATTCTTATTTTGTCCGGATTTGAAAAGATCTGGATAAATACATTGTTCGAATTGGCAAAGAATCAGAGGTTCAAATCTGAATGGTCAAAGACATTTTTTGATGAAAGTTTTGATGATGTTGATGCTCAATTCATCAAAAAGGGGGAGAAGAGTTCAAATCAAGAAATGTATTGTGGAGATGGTATGAAGAAATGTTAAAGTTTTTGAAGTTAAAGGGAGATGATTTCAAAGAAATGATAAAGATTTGAAGATTTGAAAGTGATCAAAGAGTTTCTGAAGATTTTAAGGAAATTTTCTTTGAAGATTATTTGCTAAAGCATTCGAGCTGATTCTGAAGATAATTTCTTTCCAAAGTCTGAAAGTGTTGTGTGAAAGCTTTGTAAAGAAGACCATCAAAATAAAAGGGGAGATTGTTTTTGACAGAGCTTAAAGTGAAGACTGAATTGCTAGATCTTTCAACAGTGATCTTGAATCCAAAGGGGGAGATTGTTAGAGCATAAATCTGTTGGATACAAGATCAAGAATATTGAAGGTCAAAGTTGAGAAAGTCAAAGCTGCAAAAGTCAAATCTCATTAAAAGTCAAAGTTTTATAATAAAAGTCAATGTATTTGTTTAGTTGTATTTTAGTTTTCCTTGTAATTAGTTGTAGGTATAAATAGTTTTTGGTTTTCAGTTAGTTAAGTAGTCTAGAAGAGAAGTCAGATTAGAGAGAGAGAGAGAGAGAGAGTTCTAGAGAGAGAAAGTGTAAAGAATTGAATTGAAAGAAATCAAACAGGTAATCATTGTTTTGAATATTGTTTGTTTGATTGATTTGTATTAGAAACTAGAATCTGGAACACACAATATCTTTTCTAAGAAGTTTTTGATTTGAGGGGGAGTTAACTGCTATATCTTTTAGGGGGAGGAGATCATAGTTAGTTATACTATCATTGTCGTATTTTTCTGATAAATTGATTTTTTACAGGTATCGAGGTAGAGGATATCTGATGTTTTTGTCCTGGATACTTAAAAGAATATATTCATTCCAGGGGGAGTACAGGATTTTGCTTTACAGGTATATATTTCTAATCCTTATACTCTATCACTTGTTGAAAGATGAATAACTTTCACTTGTGAAAAATGGTTTCTTAAATGTTCAAACCACTTCACATTCTTAAAATGTTTTCATGTATTGAGAAGTGTGACTTTAACTGATTTTATTTTGGATACTTTGATGACTATCTGACGGTGTGTTTCTAATGACAAATACGTGTGTAATTGTCATGTCTTTATACTTTGTCAAATATTCATACACAACGGTTCAGTATATTTCTTGACTTTGTTATTACCATATATCAAAAGTTAAATCTTTCTATGGTAATACTCCCGGTTGTATTCAATGTTGTTTGAATCAAACGTCATTTCATCATTATATGTGTTTTCATTGTTAAAAATGTTTATATATTGTTCATATAAACATCCTACGTCTTTGATTTCCTAAAATATTATTATTCATGAATTTTGATCTGATCTTAATCATTGTCAGATTCTCAAAATATTTTTATTCTTTCATGCTTATTCATTCATACAAAGTTTTGAGAAATCTTAAATACTTAAAATGCTCAAATTGTATTCTTATCTTTATGAGCATACATACACTGACAAATGATTTCTTGTGCTTAAATTGTCAAGAAAATCATTGAGATACATGCTTTTAAGAAAAATACATGGGATTCAGTGTGAGTGCTTAACAGAACTTCCATGGATTCACGATAACCAGTGTTTCCTACCCAGGAAGTATTCCCTGAGTGATTGAGGGGAGAGGGGTCAAAAGATTGAGTGTTTGTGTGTGAAGAGGTAAAATGGAAATGAGAGATTGGTTAGATGTGAGCTTAAATGTTTAAAAGAAAGAGGATGAGAGAACAGAGTAAAAGAATATCAGACTCTGCACCAAACTTCTTTCTGAGTCGGGCAACCACATAAACTGTTGTTTCACATTTCTTCGTGAATGACATTGAAAAAGGCACCTAGCCCATGCCATCTCTTGCATATAACCCCACCAACTACTCATTCTTTTTCTCAAAAAGAGAATGTTTTACATTTTCTGGGGATGCAACACATACGCTATTGGTTTTTCACTTGGAAGATACTGATATTGAAAAAGAAGGAAAGTTGCCCCACCTTCGACCCTTCATCATGCACATTGAATCTGTGTATAATCATTGTTGTCTCAATGGTTTACATAATTTTAGCCTTATGAAACACAATCATTGTGATAATTTTTTCATAACACAAGCACGAGCACACAGAAAAATTATTTTTCTGTCAGAACATTCATAGAAAATACCTTGTGTTTTTCAATGAGTGAATGGAAGTCCTGGGGAGTCAACATCAAACCAACTCCTTATATTGTACATTCGTTGTACACAGTGGCTTTGTGCTACTGACAGACATTCCTAACTGTTTCATGTGTTGATTCAGGTTTACCATTCCTATTTTGTCTGAATTTGAAAAGATTCATATGAATACTTTCATGAATTGATAGCTCATTCAGATCAGATAAATGATTCTCTTATCATTCATTGGGAGAGATTGAAAATTTTCCTATCTGAGGGAGATTGTTCATTTATTGTCAAAGGGAGAGATCATGAAGATTGTGCTTACTTATTCATTTGGGGGAGATGTTCCAAAGACAGATCTAAACTTGAAGAGTCTTAATGATTTTGATTCTCACAATTCATTAAAAAGGGGGAGATGATTCAAAGTTTGTTGTTCTGAAGAGATATGATATTGTTGTAAACAAAGGAGGAGATTGAAGATGTTTGAAAAGAAAAAAAAGGGAGATTTATTTCAAAGATTTGAAGAATTCATCAAAGTCTGAATTTGAAGAAAGTTGATGTTTATAGAAAAGGTTGATTTTTAAAGCTTCTAAAAGCTAATGCAAAGGGGGAGATTCATTTAAAGTGTTTTCAAAGAGTTTCTACAAATCGAAGATTTCAAGGTGTAAAAGTTGATAAAGATCATCAGCTGAAGATATTTGTGAAAATAAGAAGACCTGAAGATTATTGTAATTTTTTTTTAATATTGAATCCAAAGGGGGATATTGTTAGACTAATATTGTATTCAAGATTAAAAGTGAGGGTCTATTCTGTAATAGTTTGATAGTTTAAGTGTTTGGTTGTAAAGTCAACGTAAGTTGACTTAGTATAAATAGTTTTAGTTCCTTTGTAATCAATAGATACAAACGCACATTTGATAATCAGAGAGGTTGGTAAGGAATTCGTACACTGAGAACACACACATATGTGAGACTTGTGACTTTGTGTTAGATCCGTGACTATTCTGTAATCATATGATTTGATCTATAAAAGTTGTGTTCTTAATTTGTGTATTGATTATATGCTTGTAATTCTGGGTCACAACATCTACATCAATAAAGTTGCATGCTGTGATTCCCATTATCCCATAGCCTCCATCACTTCTTCACAAGTTGCTGTCTTAGACTTTTCAACCCTTGACTCATCATTAGCAACATAAACAACTAAGCTCCTTGTCTCTCCTTCTTCTAAATCTTCTTCATCATTACTAATATTTTGTACCATGTCCTGATTAGATCTTTCAACATGTTCAGCTCTCTGACTTATACTTGTACCTTGACCTTGATTGCTAGATCTTTCTCTTCCAGATACAGTACTTATGGGCACAACATTCTCCACCACAACCAATTGTCTTCCAGAGGCAGATTGTTCTCTCCTTGTCTCCCCCTCATGATCATGATCATGATCATGCCTTCTGAACTGAACAACTGCGTGGGTTTGGCAAGATAACTGAAAAGCTTGATTCAAAAGAGTGAAAGCTTTCAATACATCTGCATCAAAGAAGTTTGACTCTGTGGCTCTACCTATATCTGTTGGTTGCACATATATTGGTGGTTGTTGTTGTTGGTGGTGGGAGTGCAGAAGTGAAAAAAGATCTACATCTTGTTGGTTATCCGGAGCTTCAGATAAAAGTTTTGCGAGAAGCAAAGACTTTAGCTCATCAATGGATAAGTCAACAGGGTTTGGTGTATTTGGTAACTGGGTAGGTACTACTGGTTCTTTCCTTGTGGGCTCAGGTTCAGCAACTTGCTTCCCCTTTAACATTCTCTTTATATCCCCCAACTCCTTCTCAACTGTATCATATTTCTCTGACCATCTGGTCTCAACAGCCTTTAGGACGCTGTCGAGATATTCCCTTGACACATAGTCGGGTGAGCTAACATCGGGATCACTTAGATTGCCCATTTACACAACAGTAGATGATTCTACTGTGTGACATGTGCTCATAGCTGGCATGGAGTTAGCTATGACAGGATTTCCATCCGATCCTCGTAGTCCGGATTGCGAATCTACTCGGGATGTTCCGCTCAGTTCACGAAGACGACTGAGATCAAATCCTGCAAAAAGTGTCCTATTTACAAAAATTGTATTACTAACAATTAGCTCTAGGACTTGTGCATTCAAAGGAATTGAGATCGGGGGCAATTGATCTATGTTTTCAATATCAGATGTCTTCGAATGAGACATTGATAGATTGTGTGTTAAATCCCCATGAGAAAATAAAACTAACTCCTGTTGAGAGGAATTAGAGTGGCTGGTTTGGGCGTGCAACTACATGAGTGATATGCTCATGTCTACAACTTCAGGCAACAAATGCACTGAAGTGTTTGATTTGGTTGATCTTCGGGAATAGTGGGTTGTGGATCTCTCTCTCTTCTATTTCTGTTCTCTCCCTTTCCCTCAAAATCTCCCTTTCATCTTCTATTGTGTCTCCCTCAATTCTCTTTATTCCTCCAATTACATTGTCAATGACTGCATCAGCAGTGGCAATATTAAGTTCAACATATATTGGTGTCCATTTCCATATTATAGAAACCTACAAAGGCATCTATTGGTTCATCATCCTCAGTATTTAAAATTCCTGCACCACCATCATTATTGTTGTCATCATCCTCGTCATCTGATTCATCCGCATCATTTGCATCATCATCATCTCTTCTTTCAGTTATGGTTTTCTCATAATCTGTTTCATCTCTTCCCAAGTCAACATTTTCAGTGATTCTGTCCGATGTACTGGTAACAGAATGCATTTCTTCATCACTTCTTTGATCTACCAACTCAAGAGCTTGAGTTTCAGGTTTTTCATTAGTTTGTGCTTCTCTTTCTTGTTCTTCCACAGAATGTTGTTCAATGATATGTTGCTGCTGTTGTTGTTGATCAAAGGCATTTGCAGAGCCTAGATCTTCATTGACTACAGGTGTCACATGAGGTGGGGTAAGAACCCGTGACCCTGAAGTCTCAAGTCTTGGTCTCTGACCCCCTTGGTTCCCCTCTCTGTATTTTTTATTTTCACACCCCGTACCCGAACTCCCTGAGTTATAGGTACCCTCTCAGACTCCACTCGCCTAGGGGTTGAACCTTGGGTAGGTACAACCGGTTCTGGCTATGCCATAGATTATCTATACTTTAGAAGACACTCGACCTCTAGATCAACATATCTCAGTAACACTTCTGGAATGGGTATAGAGTAAGCAAACTGTTTCTTCTACTTAACCAAGAACTTCATTTCATTCACCATAACTGCTTCATGAGAACTCCTTTTGGGGATCTGCCTGTTCCCTCTCAGTACACTTCTGACCAAGATAGTCATGAACTTCTTATATGGCAAATAATTGAGGACTTTGACAGTGTTGCTCTTGGTGGATATCTTCTCAAGCAGTTCAGTCCAAAATACTACAACATAGTCTATGTGCAAGTCATGCACTATAGAATAGAAAGGCTTCAGTATATGACTGCTGGCATTGTCAGTTCCAAATGTTTTTGTTGTTAAGCACCGGTTGATAACTGAGAACAATGCGTAGTAGAAGGGTGGCAGATTGTTCTTCTTGAATTGACTGACTCTATTTAGTTCACCAACATAGCCCATTTCTCTAATTCCAGTAAGAACAGTCTTTTTAGTGGGTAGGTCATCAAATTCTGTTCTGCCCTCCCTTGAATTAGCTTCTGGCAATTGAAGGGATCTTCTGAACAATTCAAGAGAAATATCAGCAGAGTAGAAGTCAACATTGACTCTAAGAACTGGACATCTGATTTGTCCAACAGTGATGTGAGTGAGATGGATGGTCTTCCATGCCTGTTGAACATATATTTCTGTTACATCAGTACTATCAGACAATGCTTTATTCAAAGGGTGATTCTGAAGGATGTGGTTCACTAGTGGATTGATGTTCAACTTGAATTCAAATTTGTGGTTGTTTGCAGTTTGAGGCACCATGTCAGAAGGTAGGATGAATAACATGTCAGAATTGACATTTGGTGGTGGATGGACAGTTGTTCTGCTTGAAGGAATGGAGTGCTCCTGATGAGCCTCATGGACAGAGTTTTCATCCATTTGCACATTTGGAGAATTGTTGGCTGCCATTTGACCTGAAAGATGAGACAAAAAGGTTTGGACAAGGTCCAAGATGTCAGAAACAATATTTGAAAATTTTGACATTCGAAAAGCATTTTTCTGAAATTCACTAAGTATAGGATTCGCAGGACACAGAGTTGCGAATCCCTAGACTTAGGAATGGAGAAACAAAGAAAGTGTTCAGGATTCACAAAGAAGCATTTTGCGAATCCTACACTTAGGAAATTTTTGACATGACTCAGAATTCGCAAGATGTTAATCTGCGAATTCCTCACTTGGAAGAGTTTTGACACTTAAGAGCATTCAGGATTCGCAAGATTAGGGTTAGCGAATCCTGTCCTTAGGGTTTTTCTGTTGGGAATTACAAAATTGCACAAGTATGGTTAATGTTGCTAGCACAGTATGGTTACTACTTCTGAAGTTACTACTGCTGAGACAGATTAATGCTGCTAACCAAGATTAATACTGCTAGAAGAAGTTACTACTGCTAAGCAAATTTAGTACTGCTAGTAGTTAGTACTGCTGAACTTAATACTGCTTAGAGTATTAATGCTGCTGTGTATTAATACTGCTCATGAAGATAGTGCTGCTTATGAGATGAAGACTTTGGATGGTAATGAAGACAACTGTATTGATTGAAGATATTCATGGAAGGCTTGGAGATAACTATGGAAGATTATACTGAAGATCTTTTATAATTTGTAATTATCTTTTATCTTTAGTATATATATAGAATTATTGTGAATAGTTTAGAGAACATCAAGTTAGACAATATTCTGAGTTTTTGTTTTCATAGAGAGAATCAACCTCAAGGTTTATAATCCTAGTTCTAGAGAAGTAGAATTCGTATTGGTGAGCCTGTTCATCAATATTGAGGTTGTTTGTGAAATCTTGTAGCTTTGAATCATTCAATAAAGTTTACAAGTTGAGATTTCCGATTCACTGTTTCATTGATCTTTGAATATTAAAGTGTTATTCCGCAAACTTCTTTAATATTGTTTCTGAGTGTTTATTCTTGTTAAGAATTGAGATCCTGACAAGTGGTATCAGAGCTAGTATTCTCAGAAACCTTCATTCATCATGGAAAACACAATTGAATCAAACAGTACTCTTGTCTCAAAGGTTCCAATGCTCAGATCTAATGAGTATGACATGTGGAAGATAAGGATCAAGCAATACATTCTCCTCACAGATTACTCTATGTGAGACAACATTGAGAATGACCCATCTGATGAAGGAAAAATTGGTGCAGATGTAAAAGAAATCCACCCAAGACAGATGCAGAAAAGAAGGTAAGGCAGACAGAGATGAAAGCTTTGAGTACGCTGCTCTTGGATATTCCCAATGAATATCAACACCAATTCTGCAACTGAACTGATGCACAGATGCTTTGGAATGCTCTAGAGAAAAGATTCTCTGGTACCAAAAGTACCAAGAGAAATCAGAAGGCAATACTGAAGCAATTGTATGAAAACTTTATGTCAATTAAGAATGAGTCCATGACTCAAACTTTTGACAGGTTTAACAAGCTGATTGGTGAACTAGCTACTATGGGAGTACAGATTGATCAAGATGATGTAAACAGAAAGTTTTTAAGGTCCCTTGGAGATGAATGGACCATGTATACTGTTTCATTCAGACAGAATGAACAATTGGAAGAAAAAGAACTTGATGATCTGTACAATGACCTTAGAGTATTTGAAGCTGAGGTGGAGGCAAAGAAGAAGCCTTCTGGATATGTTCATAATGCTGCACTCCTATCAGCATCAATTGATTCTACTGCTAACCCTGAATCAGTTAATGCTGCCAATGGAGCAAATCAAGAAAAAGGCACTGAATCTGTTTTTGAAGCCTTTCTGTCAAGCCATGGAAACTCTTCTTTAATCAATGATGACTTGGAACAACTTCATCCTGATGATCTTGAAGAGAAGGATATTAAATGGCAGATGGCCATGCTTTCCATGAGGGTAAAGAAGTTCATCAAGAGGACTGGGAGGAATAACTTGTCACACCCCGCTAAAGCGGAAACACGGAATATGACAGTTCGATAAACATAGCATTAGGAAATAATAAAATACCTCCATACATTTCAACCAAAGATTACATCATGTTCCAAAATCAACTTACTTTACATAACCCAAATCTTAATTACAAGATACTATTAGACGTTAAAATGCAAAATCTAGATCTCAATCATTTCCGAATACCTTCTTGTTCCCTGAAAAGCATGTATAAAACAAGGTCAACTACAAAGAGTTGGTGAGTTCATAGGTTTTAAAGATGCACAAAACATTTTATATGCAAATTTTTTTTTTTGGATAGTTGGAGTATGTTCGTGCTCAAAAGCTTAACTTGAATACTTGGAGCATATACGTGCTCAAAAGCTTAACTTGAATACTTGGAGCATATACGTGCTCAAAAGCTTAACTTGAATACTTGGAGCATATAGGTGCTCAAATACTTGGAGCATATCCGTGCTCATTAGCTTAACTTGAAAATTTCATGAGTATTGCTTTACGTATGACTTGAGTCGGTATAACTTAAACTTGGTTGAGCCACTACTAAACCATCCCGGACCCTTGTTTTTACCCCGTGTGCCTTGACTCAGAGGTGGTCTCAAGCGCCGCATGGTCAATCACTTCTCTAGTATAGTGCACTCCTAGCTCGTCAGCTGTAAGAAGTGGGGTTGGTCAAGCCCAAATAGCGTTATCCACTAATACTATAGGCCCAATTTTCTGGGTTAATAGTAGTGTCGTCTGGGGACTAACTCTTATATACTCAACATACCAACTATTTAACGTCATACATCTTATTATTTTTTTTTAAAATGCTTGAGAACAAGCCTTGGCGACTTAACAGCGCAAAACATTTCAATTAACTCATGAATCATTATAATCGTACTTAAGCATGCTTTTCACCCCAAAATCATTTAAAACAAGTAAAATGGGGTTGTGAATACTCACTTGCAGCGTAACGTATACATACCATAGTGCATAAACAATTTAATTCAAAATTCGACAATTTTAACGAACAATCATTCAGTAGAAACAATTTGTAAATTCACATGCTTTCCACCCCAAAACGTATAAAAACTGTAAAAGAGGGGCTGTGAATACTCACTTGTATGATGATGATACTAAATAACGCAACAACGCAAATCTCTAGTCCGGAACCTTTATCCCTATAGAGTAATTTGCATAAAGAAGCCAAAATGTCAACATCCATCTATAATCTAACTTAACCATTCCTATATCTCAATATATGCCTTTATGTTTATTTTGTTGTCTAAAATAGAAATTTAGGATTAAAATATCAACAATAATCACCAAAACATAAACCTTTAAGGTTTTAAGATCAACTTTCTGTATTTAGTACTTTATGTCCAAAATTTGTGATCACGAAATGAGTTTCAAAATGACATTTACCAAATACCAAAAATAACCAATTTTTTATAGAAATTAATATACTGAGTTATGTACTAATCTGCAAAATTTTATGATTTAAAGAGGTGTTTTGATGCCCCAAATAAATCCCACAAAACAGATTGTCACTGATTTTCAGGTCAGTGACACACTTCACTTGCAGCTTATATTTGGGATACCAAAGCTCTCAGAATTATGCAATGAGCCATATATGGTTAAAAAACTAAGTAAAAAATCTAACATGTGGAAAAAGATTCACTCAATTTGGACAAGAATTGAGGAAGTTATGGTCTTTGGAAGTTGAGTGTATCAATCTGTCAATTCTGGACAGATTGCACTACTTTCTTCTAAAATGCAAATGGATGACCAAAACTTCATAATTTTGAGTGATTCTTGATTCTATGAATTGATAATACCTTAAATTAAATTTTAGTAGCAAAAAGCCCAAATTTTATGGCGTAAATAATGAGATACACAGCTTGGAAGTGGGGGTTTCATTCTTGACAGCAAGCCGTGTGCTACAAATTTTTGTATTAAGCATTAAGAGGTCAAAATTCCATGGTTTCTTGTGAAACCACTTGGATTAAAACCTATTTTTACTAAATAATGAACTAAGAAGGAAATTATACATTTTGGACACATTTATAACTACAAAAGTTTCGTCCAAAATGGGTTGCATGTGACAATGAAAACTAAATAAGTGATTTTTCATCACTAACAAACTACAAAGCTCTTAATCCCACAAGTTTGCACAATCTTGTCATAAGAGTTTGTTTAAGCATGAATTTACAACATGAAATTAGTTTTCTAAACCAACTAAAACATCAAAATTTTCTAAAAACAAAGTGTACCATGATATAAACATTTGGTTCTACAAGAAACCTCAAAATTTATCTCTTAATAGTGGTTTATCATGGAAGATCATCATATGGCATCACTTTTTAGATGTTTTAACCATCATTGATGTCCATTCACTTCTAAAACCATAGATGGAGTATCTCCATACATGCATGAGTTATTTTATGGAATTTAGCATCAATCTTTGTCAAAAATGTAAAGAAATGGAGAAATAGGGTTTGTACCTTGATTAGATGATGATGAAAACTTGATATTCTTGCTATGGAGATGATTACAACCTTGTTTGATGCTTGAATTTTCTGGAAATTTTTGAAATGAAGATGTGTGTGTGTGTGTGTGTGAACCGTATGTAGGGAGAGAGAGAGAAGAGGAAGATGAGAGGTTGTCTTGGAAAATTGAAAATGAACCAAGTAATCTCCTAATTTGGATTTTAATTAAAAACAAAAGAGAGAGATGGTCTAAATTTCGGCCAAGTGGCCAATGACTCATCAAAATGTTTAAAAATTAATATAGAAATATAATTAAGATTTAAACCTAGCTAAATAATCAGATAAATTTAAGAATCGTAACCCTCAATTCTTAGTTTATGCTAAAAAAAATGAATATTATAAATTAATAAATATAATTTATTTTGAAAATATTAGAATCCTATTATTTTATGTATTTTAGACTTCCAACATAATTTTTGGCATTTCTGAGATGTAATGGTCAGTTATCAGTCCGAGCCGGGTATTCTACGCGATTACTGAAATTTTTCGGGTAAAATTCTAATCTAACCAATCAAGTTAAATACTTAAAGAATTTAACTTTATAATTAGATCCTAATAGATCAAAGATTGCTAACCTTAAAATTCTGGTTACTGGACGGTTGTCACATAACTTCTCCCAGAGAAGAGAAGATGGAGCAGGTTTTGACAAGTCAAAGGTAAAATGCTATAAATGTCATATGAAGGGACACTTTGCCAGGGAATGCAGAAGTGGAGTGTCTCACAATAACCACCAACAAGCTCAGCCTGGTAGCTTCAACCAGAACAGAAACTCTGCTCAAGCCCTTGTTTCTCAACAAGGAATGGGGTTTGACTGGAGTGATCAAGCAGAAGAGGCTATTCAAAATCAAGCTCTCATGGCAGAGGTATCTGATCTCCCAACTGAGGTAAGTTCTAATCTCTGTTCTAAAACTTGCATAGACACTGTTAAAAGGTACAGGGATCACAACCAGAATATGAGTGATGATTTTAAGAGGTTAGCAAAAGATATAAAAGACTATGTGAGAATTGTTGAGAGGTTTGAGGAACAAATTAAAGGTTTCCAAGCCAATGAACTTCAACACTCATATGAGACAAACTACTGGAAGTGGGAGAAAAAGGATCTAGAACTCCAACTAACAAAGTCTAAAGAGGAGAGTGAAAAGTTGAGAGGGGAGCTAGCCAAAGTTAAGCTAGATGTAGAAAAGTTTTCCAATGCTTCTAAAGCAATAGACTCTTTACTACAAACTCAGATTCATGACAAGCTGAGAAGAGGAATTGGGTACAATACCACACCACCACCATACAACAACAACTACATTCCTCCTACATCAGACTTGATAGAAACCAAAGATAGGAAGGACTTGCCTAAGGGAGCCACTGAGATAGATCCCTTAGATGAGGTAGTTTTTGAGGACAATACTGAGAAAGAGGTTGGTAAGAGTAAGGAGAACACTGTGAGTGATGAGATTCCTCTAGAAAACCACATTGTTACCAATGAGGGGTGTGGAAAGATTTGGGTAAAATATAAGGACATAGAGAAGACTGAGGGAAAGTCTAGTAAGGTCCATTACAAGCAGACCACAGTTGTGAATCCCGTTCCTTGCAAACAGTGTGCTTGTACTAAATCTAAGCCCCTAAAACATGATAAAAGGAGGGGTAATCAAAGAAACTGGAATAATTAGTGGGCACAAAAACAAGGGGTTGATCTGAGTAAAATCAATAAACCAAAATCTTGTTTTATTTGTGGAAAGCTCAATCATATTGCTAAATACTGTTATTTCAATCCTATGAACCAAATGATGAATTTTCAAAGATCTGTGCAAAAACCCTTTGGTTATAGGAAGAATGAAAGAAACTATGTGGCTAAGAAATCTGTTAAATCTAAAAGCCACATGAAGAAAAAGACTGTTGTGGAGAGTGTCAAGATGTGGATTCCTAAAAGCACTAAAACTGTTAGTACTGCTACCACAAATAGTACTGCTGACAATGATAGTGCTGCTAGAAGCAATACTACTGCTACCAATGTTAGTGATGCTAAGAGTATTAGTACTGCTAAAACTAACATTGTTAGTACTTCTTCTAATGTTAATACTGCTAACTCTGTTAGTACTAATAACAAGGTTAGTACTAATAACAAGGTTAGTACTGTTAAACCTGTTAGTGCTGCTAACTCTGTTAGTACTTCTAAGGTTAGTGCTGCTTCTAATGTTTGTGCTGCTAAGCCAATCATCTTGACAAAGTACTATAGTAAAGAGTGCTCTGAGTTTAAAAATCTCATAAAAAAAGAATGTAAATACTTTGATGAGAAAGGGAGACCCAAGACCACTTTGGCTTGGGTTCCCAATCAATACTAATTGTTTTATATTATGTGCAGGGCAACCAAGAGCTCAAGGGGAAGAGCATCTGGCATGTTGATAGTGGTTGCTCTAGGCACATGACAGGGAACATGTATTGCCTCAAGAATTTCAAGAAAATTGATGGTGGGCATGTTGATACTCCAGATGGAGGTAAGATCAGTGGTAAGGGTGATGTAACCAAAGGTAAAATGACCTTTGAAGATGTATTCTATGTTGAGCAATTAAGGTACAACCTGTTAAGTGTATCACAGGTTTGTGACAAAAAGCATAGTATATTATTTACAGATTCTGAATGCATTATCCTTGCTCCTGGATTCAAGGTAGTTGATGAAAAGATGATACTACTAAGAACTCCCAGAAAGGATAATGTCTATTGCTTAGATATGGAAAATGTTTCAACTGATTCATCCCTAAACTGTCTTGTTTCAAAAGCATCTTTAGATGAATCATCTGTTAGACTATAATTGTATTCAAGATTAAATGAGGGTCATTATTGTAATTGTTGTATTAGTGTTTGTGTGTGGTGTAAATGAGCTTAGAAGGTTTAACCTTGCTTGGTCATGTTGACCTATATATATATAAGCAAGTCATAGTGTTGTTTAGTAAGTGTGCAAAACGTGCAAGTTAGTAAGTGTGTGAAAGTGAAGGTGTAATTGAGAGAGAGTAAGAATACACATAGTAGCACACATTGAGTACACACACAAACACTCAATCTTAATTGTTCATCACAAATAGAGATATGGATTGATGTAATCATTGTGATTAATAAACAAAGTATTTTGTGTATGTGTTTATGCTAGTAATTCTTGGCCACATCATCACTTTGGCACAGAAGGATGTGTCACATGAACTTTAAAACTATGAATAAACTTGTTAAAAACAACCTTGTAAGAGGTTTGCCTTCAAAAGTCTTTTCATGTGATGATCATTGTGTTGCCTGTCTCAAAGGAAAACAACACAAAACTTCTCATAAGTCCAAAGAGTTGAACACTATCTCTAATTCTCTTCAGTTGTTGCATATGGATCTGTTTGGTCCTACAAATGTTATGAGTATAGGCAAGAAATCATACTGCTTAGTTATTGTTGATGATTACTTTAGATTTACTTGGGTATATTTTCTAAGGACTAAGGATGAGACAAGTGGACTGATCAAATCCTTTATTCTAAGAATTGAAAACCAAACAAATCAAAAGGTAAAAGTCATTAGGTCAGACAATGATACTGAATTTAAAAATCATGACCTAAACACCTTTTGTGAGGAAAAAGGAATTGAGAGACAATATAGTGCTCCTAGGACTCCACAACAAAATGGTGTTGCTGAGAGAAGGAATAGGACACTGATTGAGGCTGCTAGATCTCTGTTAGTTGATTCAAAACTTCCAATTACTTTCTGGGCTGAAGCAGTTAATACTGCTTGTTATGTCCAGAACAGAGTTCTAGTAGTCAAGCCTAAAAACAAGACACCATATGAGCTTTTAAATAAAAGAAAACCATTTATTGGATTTTTCAAACCTTTTGGGTGTCCTTGTACCATTCTCAATACCAAAACTCACTTAGGAAAGTTTGATAGCAAGGTAGATGATGTTTTTCTTGTTGGTTACTCATATCAGAGTAAGGCTTACAGAGTATTTAATTCTTCTTCTAGAACAATTGGGGAAAGTGACAATGTCAAATGCAACGAGAACACACGAAATCCTATTGGTTCAGGTCCTCAGTGGTTGTTTGACATTGATTCACTAACTAAATCTTTGGGTTTCAGTAGTGATGATCATGCAGGTTCAGGAAGTGGAGGATCAGGGGATGTACAAGTACAAGACATTATTCCTCAGTCTGTGATCTTTCCCATACCTACAATAGAACCTGTTGATTTCTGTGAAAAAGAGACTATGACTGAACCAATTCAGAGTGAAGAAGAAAGAAGAGATGAGGAGAATCAAGTGCAGGAAGAGCCAGAAGCAGCTGATGAGATCACCTTAGCTGACTTAAATGAGTCCAATTTAGAAGTTGGAATCAATGAAGAACCTAGTCATCAGACTAGAACTCAAAAGAACCATCCTCCAGAGCTGGTCATAGGAGACATCTCTTCTCCTATGATAACAAGGAATCAAAGCAGACTTCAAGAGCTGAAGGATCAGCAACACACAGTACTCTATTGCTTTCCATCTCAGATTGAGCCTAAGAAGTTCTTTGATGCAATGAAAGACTCCAGTTGGATATAATCTATGCAAGAAGAGTTACTGCAGTTCAAATTGCAAGAAGTTTGGGACTTGGTAGACCTTCCAAAAGGTCATAGAGGTATTGGCACCAAATGGATTTTCAGGAATAAAAAGGATGAGAGAGGAATTGTTACCAGGAACAAAGCAAGGCTAGTGGTACAAGGGTACACTCAGGAAGAAGGCATATATTATGAAGAAGTGTTTGCCCCAGTTGCAATGGTAGAGGCAATTAGGCTATTTCTAGCCTATGCCTCATACATGAAGTTCAAGGTCTATCAAATGGATGTAAAGAGTGCCTTTATATATGGTACAATTTATGAAGAAGTATATGTCTGTCAGCCCCCTGGATTTGAAAATCCATCATATCCTGACAGAGTATACAAACTGAAGAAAACACTTTATGGTCTACATCAAGCCCCAAGAGCATGGTATGATACTCTGTCTACCTATCTCTTAGAAAATGGGTTTGAAAGGGGAATAATTGACAAGACACTCTTCATTAAAAGGAGTAAGAAGGACATCCTACTTGTTCAGATCTATGTGGATGACATCATCTTTGGATCCACACAAGATCAAATGTGTAGAGACTTTGAAAAGTTGATGCACAAGAGCTTTAAAATGAGTTCAATGGGTGAACTTACCTTCTTCCTTGGGCTTCAAGTGAAACAGCAGAAAGATGGAATCTTCATAAGCCAATCACAATATGTGATAGACATCCTGGATAAATATGGTTTAACAGACTCAAAGCCAGCAAGCACACCTATGGAGACTCATAAACAGATCACTGCTTATCTTGAGGGGGAGGATGTTGATGTCCATCTATATAGATCAATGATTGGATCTCTCATGTATCTCACAGCCTCAAGACCAGACATCATGTTTTCAGTGTGTCTGTGTGCCAGATTCCAAGTCAAGCCAAAGCAATCACATCTTCAAGTTGTTAAGAGGATTTTCAGATACTTAAGAGGGCAACCTAGATTAGGTCTTTGGTATCCTTATGAATCCAACTTTGACATGATTGCATATTCAGACAACGACTTGGGTGTTGCTAATATGGATATAAAGTCTCCTTCAGGTGGATGTCAACTTTTGGGTGCAAGACTAGTATCTTGGTAGTGTAAGAAGCAAACCACAATGTCCTTATCTACAACAGAAGCTGAGTACATAGCTGTTGCAAGTTGCTGCTCTCAGGTTCTATGGATTCAGAATCAAATGCTGGACTATGGGGTAACCTTTCTTCACACTCCAATCTTCATTGACAATAGCAGTGCTATAAGTGTTATCCCAGTTTAATCTAGTTGGTAAATAATCAATCAAGCAATCATAGAACACAATAATAATCAAGAGATATATAAATCAGAGTAACATACCAATCCCTTGAATAAACAATGAAACCCTTGAGTGTTCTTGATACCCTTTGATTACAGAGAAAACTTGCTACCTCTCTCTAAACAATAATTATGATATTATGAAAGGTTTCTAACCTAAAACTAAACTAATAAACACTTTAAATACCCAGGCTTTTAGGCCTAATGGGCTTATGGGCTTAAGGCCCAATAACTTAATAACTATTAGCTTATTACACTTTAAACCCTTTAACTATAACTATCAAACAATTACAGTTTAGACCCTTTAATCTTGAATACAATTATTTGACCAACAATCTCCCCCTTTGGATTCAAGATTAATTTTTTTTTTGCAATTGTCTTCGGGTCTTCACTTTTCTTCAGATATGACGTTGATAACTTCAACACTTCAAAACTTCAAAACTTTGATAATCTTCAGCAGTCTTCAAAACATCAAAACTTTAAACCTTTGATAATCTTCAGCAGTCTTCTGATTATATTCTCCCTCTTTGAGTATTCTCCCTCTTTGTATCTTCTCCCCCTTTTTGATGAATGGTGAGAATCATCATCATCAAAACTTGTCAAAACAATCTCCCCTTTTATGGAAAAATCTCCCCCTTTGTCTTTATAGACTTCAATTTAGCACTGTCTTCATGTAATGAGCCCTGTAAGAAATAAGAGAAGTCTTCCCAGATGGAAAGAGTGATTATTTCAATCTTTTCAAATTAAAATAGAAAGTAGTAACCATTCGAATCTTTTCAAATTCAAACAGTTTAATAGATGTAACCATGAATCACCAAATGACTCAGTTAGAATGCCTATCAATGACACAAAGTGACTGAGTAACACAAAGTTACTATATAAGGAGCTGGTTTGATGTAGACTCCCCAGGTCTTCCATTCAATCATCGAATAACATATGGTTATCTATGAACGTTCTGACAGAAAACAAATTTCTGTGTGTTCGTGCATGTGTATGAAAAAATTAAGCACAGATGATCGCTTTTCATTTTAGGCTCAAAGTATGTAAACTTGTTGAGACAACAACAAATTATACAAAGACTCAATGTGCATGAGAAAGGGTTCGAAGGTGGGGCAACTTTCCTTCTTTTTCAATATTAGTATCTTCCAAATGAAGAACCAATAGTGTATGTGTTGCGTCCCCAGAAAATGAGAAACATTCTCTTTTTGAGAAAAGAATGAGTAGCTGGTGGGGTTGTATGCAAGAGATGGCATGGGCTAGGTGCCTTTTTCAATGATAGTCACCAAAGAATGTGAACCAATCAGATTATGTGGCGGCCCGGCTCAGAAAGAAGTTTGGTCCAGAGTTTAATATTCTTTTACTCTATTCTCTCACCCTCTTTCTTTTAATGCTCACTTCTAACCAATCTCTCTTTTCCATTTTACCTCTTCATACACCATCACTCAATTCTTTTTGACCCTTCTCCCCTCAATCACTCAAGGAATACTTCCGGGGTAGGAAACACTGGTTATCGTGAATCCATGGAAGTTCTGTTAAGTTCTCACACTGAATCCCATGTATTTTCCTAAAAGAACATGTTGTTCAACATGCGTTTTGTACATGTAAGCACAAATACCACTTGTTACATGAAAAATAAGACTTTCGGAGATGTCAAAACAGTTATGTATGACGATGCAATTCTCCCCCTCAAACGAAAAGAGTTTGACAATTAAGATCATATCATTTTGTCATGAAGAATAAGATTTTGGAGAATAAAAAACGAATGTTGTTTATATGAACAATATATAAACATATTTTCAATGAAAGCACATGAAATGACGTTTGATTCAATCAACAGTGAATACAAATAACGTGAGTATTACCATAGAAAGATTTAACTTTTGATACATGGTAATAACAAAGTCAAATAGAATGTTCCGAACCGTTATGTGTATGAATACTAGACAAAGTATATTGACAAGATAAAACACAAGTATTTATATTTAAAGAACACACGGTCAGATAGGCATTTAAGTATCCAAAAATCTGTTAATATCACAGATATTCTCCTCCTTAACTGAAAGATTTTTTTTAAAGCTTAAGAAAAAACAGAAAAAAATAAGGCACTGAAGTGCGGGTTCTAATCCGATGTGATTAGAAGCCATTGTCACTTGACCAAACCTGCATAAATAAAAGAAATAATGGTAATCATTTATGAAAATGATTCCTCTCTCGTTAACAACAGTTGGAAAATAACACACAAGATCAAAACTTGGAATACTCCCCCTAGAATCATGAGTAAGGTTTAAGACATGTTCAACATTCCAAGTTTGCTGATGAAAAATTGAAAACGCTTTTCATCCAATGGCTTGGTGAAAATGTCAGCTAACTGGAAGTCAGTTTGAACAAAGTGCATTTCAATATTACCTTTTTCTACATGATCCTTGATGAAATGATAGCGTACGTCGATATGCTTGGTCTTCGAATGCTGTACCGGATTAGCAGTTATAGATATTGCGCTCTTGGAATCACAATAAATAGGAACACGCTTGTAGTTGTAGCCAAAGTCCCTTAACTGTGTCGTCATCCAGAGGATTTGAGAATGTTAGTGTATGAATTATAGAAAGTTTAGGAAAGTAAATGTGTTTGTAATTGTAATTGGGCCTATTGGGCTTTAGTGAGTAGATGGGCTTGGGCTTACATGTTGTAACAAGGGTAGTGCTAGTTGTGGGCTATAAATAGGAGTATTGAGTTGTAATAATTCATATTATCATTTTATAATTCAAGATGTAGCTCCCTAATTCTCTTGTGTTCTCTCTAGAATAGGTTTTCATTTCTAATAAATAAATAAGCCTTCTTCTATCCTAAACTTGTTACACAAACACTTGAGATGTGAGAGATCATGGACCTAACATGTGGTATCAGAGCCGAACGATGAAATTTTTCTCGTGACGATTATCGGATCTCGACATTTTGTGTTTTTTAGCCCGATCTACATGTAAGTGCCTTCATATCTCAATTCCTCTTGAAGATTTGTTCTAGATGAGATTACAGATCTACTACAACTTTTGGATTCGAATTTTGTCAAGTTTTGAAGTTTTTTCGAATTTTCGTTCGAAATTTTCGGTGTTCTTCGCGTCTATTTTTAGATCTGAAAGTTTTCTTGTATGAGGTGATTTAACTTGCCTAGATCTGTTCTTAGTCGAATTTCGAGCATTCTACAATTTTTAGAATCGAAAAACGTTGACAATTGAATGAGATATGAGTTTTAAAACTTTGTTCGCCGGAAAATCGCATCTGACCGGAGTTCTCGCCGGAATGTGAAGTTTGAGTTAAGATATTGTCAGATCTTCATTACAGATCTATTCTAAGCGTTTACCTCGATTTATTATCACTTGTTTGGTGATTTTTCAAGCATAAAATCGAGAGGTTGATCTGTTAAAAACTTCCCGCCGGAAAAACGAGCTGCCGGAAAATTCACTTTTCATCGCCGGAGTTCGAGGATTACACTGTGATTTTGTCAAATTTCCGATCCAGATCTGATTTGTTGTTCACATTGATCCATTAGCAAGTTGTTTACAACATTTTACAGCATAAAATCGAGAGGTTTTGATGTTTGAAAGCTCGCCGGAAAAAGTTTATATTGTCGCCGAAAACTGAACTGTGTCGCCGAAATTTTCTGCATCTTTGATCCAGATCGTTTTCATTGTTCATATTGATATATTTGCAAGTTAATTTCACATATTTCCAGCAAGAAATCGAAGGTATCTTGTTGTTTGATGAACTTGCCGGATAAAGGTTGTTATCGCCGGAAATTTTTTGTTGGATCGCCGGATTGACACTGTCAATATTTTTCGCGATGCATGTTACTGAAAAACGATTATTTCATGTCAAATGAAGAGATGCAATAATCAAGTCTTTGATCGTGATTTTATGTAGAAAAAGAAGAAAAAAAAGGTGCAGCTAGTTTGTTTTTTTTCATTGAAAGTGACAATGAATAGTAACTAACGGACTCTGTTAGTCCCGTTAGTTTTCTAACATTTTGGTCCAAAGTCAGTTAAATTGGCCAAATTTGTTCCTCATCCCCTACATTATAGTGTGTGACTTATCGTTTCCTCTTCGAGCAACACGTTTACGACTCTCAAGCCGAACTCCTATTCGACTCGCGGTTAACGACGGTTCCTTTGTTAAAAACTAAGGATGCACACGGTTTGTCACATCAAATTCACTCTTTATCTTTCTTGTGGGCTTATCGGAACGAGTTGGGTTTCTACATTTTGAGATGTGTTATCGTGCACTTAGTCGAGCTTACGGTGTACATCGGATCCAGTTTCAAAGTCGAAAACGAAGAATGAGAGCAACTTTCAAGGGGGAGCCGAGCGTACAATTGTCAATGCATGCACTAAAGTTTTTTCAAGCAAATCAAGGGGGAGAGGAGACTAGATCTTGAAGATGATTTACTTTCCAAAACTTTAGGGGGAGAATGTTAGTGTATGAATTATAGAAAGTTTAGGAAAGTAAATGTGTTTGTAATTGTAATTGGGCCTATTGGGCTTTAGTGAGTAGATGGGCTTGGGCTTACATGTTGTAACAAGGGTAGTGCTAGTTGTGGGCTATAAATAGGAGTATTGAGTTGTAATAATTCATATTATCATTTTATAATTCAAGATGTAGCTCCCTAATTCTCTTGTGTTCTCTCTAGAATAGGTTTTCATTTCTAATAAATAAATAAGCCTTCTTCTATCCTAAACTTGTTACACAAACACTTGAGATGTGATAGATCATGGACCTAAAAGAGAACAACAGCTAGCAGCAGCTACATACTCAGCCTCAGCAGTGGATGTTGAAACACAGTTTTGTTTCTTTGAAGTCCAACTCACAAGTTTGTCACCTATGAATTGACATGATCCAGAGGTGATCTTCCGGTCTAGCTTACATCCTGCATGATCAGCATCTGTAAAGGCAATTAGTTCAAAACGAGAATCCTTTGGATACCAAAGGCCTAGATTAGGCGAGCCTTTGAGATATCTAAGGATTTGCTTAACAACAGATAAGTGCGACTCTTTAGGATTAGACTGATATCTCGCACAAAAGAATGTGGCAAACATTATATCTGGGCGACTTGCAGTCAGATAAAGTAAAGATCCAATCATGCTACGATACACCTTTTGATCAACAGGTTTCCCGGAGGGATCCGCGTCTAAGAGTGTACCAGTAGCCATTGGTGTTTTCATGACTGAACTATCTGACATATTGAACTTTTTCAAAATATCGTTTATATATTTAGCTTGATTAATAAATATGCCGTCGGGTAATTGCTTTACTTGTAGACCAAGAAAGAAATTCAATTCACCCATCATCGACATTTCAAACTTTGTTTCCATTATCTTTGAAAAGTTCTTGCAAAATTTCGGATTTATCGACACAAATATTATGTCGTCAACATAAATCTGAATGAGAATCAAGTCCTCACCTTGCCTTTTGAGAAATAAGGTAGTATCTACTGTACCTTTCTTGAAACCAGAAGCAAGTAGAAATTTAGTGAGAGTTTCATACCAGGCTCGCGATGCTTGTTTAAGACCATAAAGCGCTTTGTCTAAAACATAGACATGATCAGGGTGATGAGGATCAACGAAACCTTCAGGTTGAGCCACGTAAACCTCCTCATGCAAAACGCCGTTTAGAAAAGCCGACTTTACATCCATTTGATAGACAGTAAAGTTTTTGTGCACTGCATATGCTAGAAAGATTCTGATGGCTTCGATCCTTGCAACCGGGGCGAATGTTTCATCATAGTCAATGCCCTCTTGTTGACAATACCCTTTGGCGACCAGACGAGCTTTGTTTCTCACTACTACTCCGACTTCGTCTTTCTTATTTCTGAAAACCCACTTTGTTCCAATAACGGATTTACCTTTATGTAGTGGGATCAAGCGCCATACCTTGTTCCTTTCGAATTGGAGAAGTTCATCTTGCATAGCAGAAATCCAGAAGGGATCACGTAGAGCTTCAGACGCTTTCTTCGGTTATAGGGAACTAAGGAAGCTTGAAAACATGCAGAAGTTGGCTGTTGCAGAGCTTGTTGTGACACCAGATTGTACATCACCTATCACGTTTTCCAGGGGATGATCCTTAGTCCAACGATGTGTGCTTGGTAGTGCATCAACTGTTTGTTGCGTATTGGACGCATCATTTTCATCTTGCACGGCAGGTTGCTCCATAGATGTACTCGGAACATCTTGTACAGGTGTTTCTGATACTAAGGCTTCCGGACTAGCAGTTGAAGTGCTCGGGACTTCGTTTCCAGAATAACTATCTGTAGAGACAGATTCAACATTAGTAGAGTCAGAAACTAACTTTGTAGTCGTTCCTGATGGAGATGAAGTTTCAGTGACTTCTTCGGAAGGTCCAGACATGTCTTCAGAAATAGTAGGGACCTCCGATCTTGTACCACTTGTTATTGATGTGGATATGCCTTTTTCAAAATCTGCACATATATCATCAAAGGCATCAATAAACATTAAATCTAACTTAGATGAAGTAGAGTTAGAGTGTGTAGAAGTGGATCCTTTGGTAGTTGGTTCTATTCGGGATTGAATAGAAGCTTTGTCCTTAAGTACGAGTTCTGAACTGTTGTGTCCAGAAGTCCTTGTAGAATTCTCATCAAAGGAGACATTCATGCTCTCAACAACCGTCTTGGTTCGAATAATGTAAATTCGATAAGCTTTGGATGTCAAAGAGTATCCAACGAGATATCCTTCATCCGCTTTCTTATCAAACTTTGATAATCCTTGACGCTCTTTTAGAATGTAACACCTGCAACCAAATACACGAAGGAACTTGATGTTAGGTGTACGATTGTTGATCAACTCATATGTTGTCTTATTAAATCGCTTGACCACAATGGTACGGTTCTGATGCTGTAGCGACTGCCTCAGCCCAAAGGTACATGGATATATTCGAGTAAGCAATCATTGTACGAGCTGCTTCAACCAGAGTACGGTTCTTCCGTTCAACAATGCCGTTTTGTTGTGGAGTGTAAGCGGCGGAGAAATTATGTGAAATACCCACGGAAGTAAGATAACTCTTCAGGGTGTCATTCTTGAACTCCGTTCCATTATCACTGTGAACGGTTCTGACTGGCAGTTGAAGACGTACTTGAATGCGCTTAATGAAAACGATAATCAACTCTGGAGCATCTGACTTGTTGCGAAGAAACTCGAGCCATGTATACCTTGAGTAGTCATCTATCATTACCAACACATATTTCTTTCCGTTGATGGATGCTGTGCGCATTGGGCCACAAAGGTCCATATGAAGAAGTTCCAGTGCAGATGAGGTCGATGATTCAGCTTTGGACTTGAAGGAGCTTCGCTTCATTTTGCCCAACTCACATGCAGAACACAATGAGTCTTTTTCGAACCTCATTTCTGGTAGACCTTTGACCAGACCTTGTCTCTGTAGCTTTGCTATAGATCTGAAATTTTGATGAGACAAGCGTCGATGCCACATCCACGATTGTGCCTTAGTTGCTTTGGCTAGTAGACATACTGGACGTGTGGCAGACAGTGTGGGAAAATCTACATAGTATAGATTTCCATGGCGCTCAGCTTTGAAGACTTCGTAACCATCGGGATCCTCTAGATAGCAATGAGTTGTTGTGAAGCGGACTTGATATTTCATGTCACAGAAGTGACTGGTATTGAACAGGTTGTGATCAAGTCCTTCAATATATAACACTTTTTGAATCTTCACAACATCGTTATCGAGCATTCCATATCCTCTGACGTAGCCTTCGGCTTCAGAATTGGCAAATCTAACTGCTCCGGCAGGCTCCTCCACATAGTTATGCAAGAGGTGCTTGAATCCTGTCATGTGGCATGAACATCCGGAATCTATTACCCACAATCGACAGGCCTGCAAAAGAGACAATTAGTTTTGCTTAGGCACCCATATAAGGATGGGTCCTTCGCGGTTAGCATCAAGCAACTCAGGAATATCATCTAGTTTGACTTTCACTCTCCATTCATAACGCGGTTTTGGAACCCATTTCCAAACCATCTTAACATTTAATTCCTGAAAGTGCTTTTTAGAAGTAGGATTGGCAACCTTAGCTCGATACACTTTGGGTTGTGTAGAAGAATCAGAATTAGAATTAGACTTAGAGTTCAACTTAGCTTTGCTTTTATTCTTTTTTGGACTTAGGAGGGGAGTAGTATTTGAATGAATTATCCCAACAGTGTTTGCAATAAAGATTCTTTCGAGCAAAATTCATAAACTTCGATTTATCGGAATAAATCTTACATCCATGTTTATCAAAAGAAGTACTGTTCAAAATAACACTGTCTGTAGGACAACTACTAGAATTCAAACTATTCTTTTTATTCAAACTAAGATCTTTATTCTTCTTACTCTTCCCAACTCCATTTCCTCTTATATCTGAAACAGAAACAGGAACCTTGTTAGTCTCTAAATTAGAAGGTGGTTCTGTTCTAGTGCTCTTTGAAGTCTCACCCTTTTCAAAAATACTCGCTGGGTATTCAGGACAATCAGAGTAAACAACTGAAGGTTTTGTAGGAGCATCAAATTCTGGATGGGTTCTTACCTTCCAGCTTGGATCATTGAACATATGTTTATCATTTGAAGCATTTTTAAACAAAGTAATTTTCAAATCATTGATCTCAGTGCAAAGCTCTTGATTTACTTTTAAAGACTTTTCAAGTTTATGTTTGAGATCAAAGTTTTCATCTTCAACCTCATCAAGAGACTGTTGCAACATATCAATTTGCTTCATCAATTCAGATGTATTATCATTCACAGAATTTGACTCCTTTGGAATAGAAACCGAATTAGAGTCTGAAGCATTCATCATTTCAGAAAATAATTCTTCTGTCATGGACTCAATAAACTCCATTTTATCATTTTGAACACAAGATTCATTCGTGATAGCAGTTCCTTCTTCAACCTCTTAAACAAGTAAAGGTTTAGAAGCAATGGGATTTGAGACTGATGGTATAGTAGATGGATCAACATCCGATTCATACTCATCATATTTGCATGCAGTCTCAGGTGGAACTGTGTTGGTGCTTACTGATTCTTTGGAAGGTGTGGTAAATAGTGATTCAAATTCAGTACATTCGATCTTTCGAGTCTCATAGCTTTTATTCAAATCACCATATGTAAAACCAACTGATTTAAAAAGATTTTGAGAATCAGTGTCACCAGACTTGTTCTTTCCCATTTCTTCTTGACCTTTGATCTCAGATAAAAGTGTAGGAGTACTTGCTTCAACAAAAGTTGCACGAATGTCAGGAATGGGTCTGATTGCGGAGCCGAATTTATCAAAATTATATAAATGCTCCGGTGCCTTTTTCAAAATCTCATTAGTTAGCACACCCAAACCTGGTTTTAGTTTATAAAACCTTTCGTCTTGGAGTTTATTGGTCAACATATTTAATGTTTGCTCAGTCTGACCTCGGTTCATATTAATGTCCTCCAGTTGCTTAATTTTGGTGTAAACTTCATTTCTTTCTTTATAACAAACTTCAAGTTTTATTTTGAACTCACCTTTTTCAGCATTGATATTCACAAGATCCTTTTCTAAATCAGATATTTTGCTTTTCAAAGAATCCTTTTCAGCTTTTAAACCGTCTTTTTCCTTTTCTTTTTCGTCCACAACAACTTTCAGCAAAGCGTTTTCATCACGAAAACTCAATGTTGATTGTTGTGCAGAGCTAAGTTTGCCTTTCAATAAAGCAAATTCATCTTTCATGCTATGTATTTGGGTCATAAGAGATTCAATAAGCTCAGAATTATCACTTACCTCAGAGTTTGCATCTTCAGATTGTGCCTCAGAATCTTCATCGTCACCTTCCAGCTTTGCCATATAAGATACTTGGGTGAAGTGAGCTTGCTCCTCGTCATCGGAACTTTGGAACAGCCAGTTCTCTTCTTCGGCCATAAGCACCTTTCCTTCTCCAGCTTTCTTGGCGATGAGTGACTTTCTTGCATAATAGTCTGAGTTCTTTACCTTCTTGAATCTGCAGTCTCTGGAGAAGTGCCCAAATTTGCCACAATTGTAGCATCTTCCTGGTTCATCAGCTCTGTCTTCTTTCTTTTCTTCTCTCTTATCTTCTCTTCTGTCTTCTTTTCTCTCTTCTCGTCTTTCCTCTCGCCGTCCTTGCCTTGGCTTGTATCTTAATTCAGCCTTCTCTTTCATGTGACCTTCGTACTTAGGCTTTGAATAAAAATTCTTCTTGCCAAAGGTCTTCTTGAATCTTCGAGTAATAAGAGCCAAGTCCTCAGAGAACTTCTGAATATCTGGATCAGAATCAATCTCCAGTTCTTCATCACTTGAAGCAGAGTCAGAGTCGGTAACTTCAGTAACTAGAGCTTTTGTCACCTTTTTCTTTGACCTTGCGGAAGATACATAACTTTTGCCGGCTATGAGAGCCACATAATCCTTCAGTTTATTGGACTCAAGATTGATGGTTCTCACCTCATCCTCATGCTGAGAAAGAGTGGATAAAATATCAGTGACGTTTTCCTGAGCCATGTTCTTTGACATCTGAAGGTTGATGGCAAAGTTCTTCCATTCTGGATTTAATTTCTTGATGAACTTATAATTAATCTCCGAAGCAGACTTAGAGATGTTGTTCCTCCGCAGGTCATTGAGAATGATGTTATATCTGTTGTAGGTCTCTAGCAGCGTCTCTCCTTCTTTTGCATGAAACCCCTCGTATGCATTTATGCATATATTCTGCTTAGCTTGGATAGAGGCTTCACTTCCTTCAAACTGTCTGGATAGTTCATCCCAGATTTCCTTTGCAGAGTTTCGACTATCTACACGGTTATAGATGTCGTTCGGGATTGCCATGGTCAGATAGGTAAGAGCCTCTTAATCTGTCTTGTACTGTTCCTTCTGCTTTTCAGTAAAGTACTGATAAGGTTTAGGAACATATCTGTCTGGGATTTCAGGAGAGGTGTCAGTTGCTGCTTGGCCATCAACTTTGATCATCGGATTGACAGGACCATTGATGATTGATTCCATGTAGTCTCTGTTTTTATGATTCAGAAACTGGACCATTCTCTTCTTCCATTCAGCCATAAGGACAGGCGGTTTGGGCTGAGAGCCCATCGAGAGAAGCTGGTTCGACATCTTAGCTGTACGGTTAGTAATTAAACTTATCTGTACCAAGACAACCAACTAGATGAGATCGTTAGAATCAAGAGTAAAGACTACACTCAAAAATTTTCAGAAAAATAAATTTCCAAAGATAATCAAATGCAGTCCTCGCACACAGTATCAAGCACTAATATCTATGAATAAAATACTAAAAAATTAAGAAGATTTTGATCAAGAGCAAAACTTTTGTCCCCCTTCGCAGACTTAGCACGGGGGTCCCGCTACCCGGTTAGCGGGTGGGGTCAAGGGGCAACGCCCTTGCGGGGGTATGGGGGCAGCGCCCCTAAAGAATTTTTTTTACAATTAGATGCCCTATTACAGTGTGCAAAAATCGACCGGGGATGTGCTTCGACCGGTATTGAGTCGGCCGGGGTTTTGCTTAGACCGATACCTTGTTTCACCGGTAAGATGTAACAACCGGTCTTATGCTCGACCGGTAAACGACTAAGACCGGTATAGAGAGTTCGACCGGTAAGTTGCTTGTACCGGTACTTTGTTCGACTGGGAATATAGTTGACCGGTATAGTGAAGACCGATAAAAATATTCGACCGATAAAAATATTCGACCGATAAAAGTCTTCGACCGGGAGGTTGTAAGACCGGTAAACCACTTCGACCGGTATTGATTCGACCGGACAAGGTATCGACCGAGGTGGTCTGTGAGTGTACCGGTTGAAGGATAAACTAAGTTCGACCGATAGTGAATGGACCGATACTATGTTCGACCGATAAGGTGCTATGACCGGTATAGTGTTCGACCTGAATGGTGTTAAGACCGATATGTTCTTAACCAACCCAGAAGTCGATGAACAGATGCAATAATTGACCCATAAATCAATTACGATCTCAAAATCAGATTCAAAAATCAGTCCTTTGTACTCAGAAACATAAACAAATCACAATACAATCAAACTCATAGATCAATTTCAACTTTTAGGCATTCGATTTGATAAGCACAGTAACAACCGATAGTTAGCTTTTGTCGAACCCAGAAAACTTAAAATCACAAATTCACTCACTTTATTAATTCTCAATGCAATTAATCAATCAGATGGTATTTAGAAGCATAAATCTCAACTAATCAGATCAACTTTAAGCATAAAAGCACATAGATTCACAAAAAAAATTTCGATGAACAGTGATTATCGATGAACAGTAGTCGATGAATAGTAATCTCAATTTTTTTTTTGATTCTTTAGGCTCTGATACCACTTGTTATCCCAGTTTAATCTAGTTGGTAAATAATCAATCAAGCAATCATAGAACACAATAATAATCAAGAGATATATAAATCAGAGTAACATACCAATCCCTTGAATAAACAATGAAACCCTTGAGTGTTCTTGATACCCTTTGATTACAGAGAAAACTTGCTACCTCTCTCTGAACAATAGTTATGATATTATGAAAGGTTTCTAACCTAAAACTAAACTAATAAACACTTTAAATACCCAGGCTTTAATCCTAATGGGCTTATGGGCTTGAGGCCCAATAGCTTAATAACTATTAGCTTATTACACTTTAAACCCTTTAACTATAACTATCAAACAATTACAGTTTAGACCCTTTAATCTTGAATACAATTATTTGATCCAACAATAAGCATTGTTAACAATCCAGTCAAGCACTCCAAAACAAAGCACATTGAGCTCAAGTATCACTTTATTAGAGATTGTAATGAAAAGAAGCTTGTTCAAGTTGCTAAAGTTCATACTGACAACCAGTTTGCTGATCTATTCACTAAAGCTTTTGATGTGGGTAGATTCACTTTCTTGGTCACAAGTGTGGGCATGATCAATTCTGAATGAGCTCATGTTTAAAAAGTGATTGTATACCTGTTATTTGGTTGTTACTAATCATCTTTCTCAGGAAGTATGTTGCCTTGTTCAGACCTTCACAAGCTTCAAAAAGTGTAAGTCCAGTTAATACTGCTAGTTAGTTAATACTGCTAGTAGTTAATATTGCTCTTAGTTAATATTGCTAGTGGTTAATACTGCTCTCAGTTAATACTGCTAGTGGTTAATACAACTCTCAGTTAATACTGCTAGTTAGTTAATACTGCTAGTAGTTAATACTGCTTATGTCCCGAATCGTATAAATACACTCTTTGCCCGCCTAAAAGTTCATAACGACTCTTTGATTACTATTCATCGTCTCTCTAACCTTTTTTTCTCTTAAGCTCATAGTAAGTTTCAGGCAAGAACTCTCAAGCTCAATGGCATCTATGGCGTTCATTGATGAGCACAACGAAATCGCGATGCTTCAAAAACCGAAGCAGGCTGATGGATTTCACCAGATAGTCGACTTTCTCAAGACAAGCCATATTGCATATGCTCTTACAACGTCTCCAACAATCTACATAGAGCATCAGAGACAATTCTGGGCAAATGCCACCATTGTTACTGAAAATGGTGTGCAAGTTATCAAGACAAGGGTGTGTGACAAACCCTTGTCAGTTTCTGAATAGGTGATTCGCATCTGTCTACGACTAGACGATGCTGCAGGTATTACCTCTATTCCTAATGAGGACTTGTTCTCCAATCTTTCAAGAATGGGGTATGGAGGCCAATTGGGTGGTTTCAAATTCTCAAAAGCTAAATTTTATACCCAATGGGGTTTTCTTGTTCATACCCTTATGCATTGTATTTCCAAAAAGACTACTGGCTGGAGTGAGTTCAGTAGTACCATTGCTTATGCTTTGGTTTGCTTGGCCACTGCCAGAAAGTACAATTTTTCAAGAATGATTTTCAATGACCTTGTGTCAAACTTGGGAAACAAAAAGAGTTTTTATATGTACCCAAGATTTGTCCAGGTAGTCATAACCAATGAATTGACGGATATACCTCAATTTGATGAGGTAAATGTACCTAAAATCCCCAAAGGTAAGGTCTTTTCAAATATGAAGAGATCTCCATTGGACTCGGAAGGAGTTGACACCCCATTGTTCTCTACAATGATGGTGGTGTCCCACAATGAAAAAGGTATGGCTTCAGGGTCAAGGCCCTCATTAGACCATCCCACTGAAAGCCAATCCCAACCTTCAATCACCATATCAATCCCACAGTCCCTTATTCAAAAACCAA
Organism: Arctium lappa; assembly: GCA_023525745.1. Taxonomy (NCBI): domain Eukaryota; kingdom Viridiplantae; phylum Streptophyta; class Magnoliopsida; order Asterales; family Asteraceae; genus Arctium; species Arctium lappa. The sequence continues at coordinate 75,630,518 of CM042051.1, read as the reverse complement.
CTTCTCCAATCACCTATACATACATCAGGAAAAAGGTAAAGAAGGCTCCTTCCCTTCCTGTACCTTCACCCACAAAGCCTTTAAGCCCTCTAATGGAGAGGTCTCCATTAGAGAATATCTACAGGGAATCCACAGGGGTGTCTCCCAATCCCAAGGAGGTGCTCAATAAGGAGATGTATGAGCATATGGGTGAGCAGGCTGCCACTACTCCTGGTAGCACAGAGGAGGACAGTAGTAACATCAATACGACCTCCCCTATGGCAACTTTGAATGAGCAATCATTCAAATGTCCCAGGTGCCAAGAAACCAAGGGGGTGGAGGGTGCTTCTGCTAGGCAGAAGACTTCTACTACTAAAAGATCCCATGATCATTCAAAAGGGGTTAACACTCCTGGAGAAGGTGAGGACATATATGACTATAATGAATTGATGGAAACAATGGGCAACATCAATATGGATGTAATCAAGCAAGGCAAAGACATAGAAGAGATGAAACTGGTAATTATGTCTCAACAAGTACAGATTACGAAACTGAAGAAAATGGTAACAAGATTGGTGCAAAAGAAAAGGAGAAGGCAGTTTGTTATGAAGAAGAGGTCAAATGCTAATGATGCTTTCAACAAGGGGGAGAATTCAGAGGCTGAAGCAGAAAAGGAAAGTACATCTGAGATGGGTTTTGATGTTAAGGGGGAGAAAGCTGCAGAAACAGAAACAAAAGCAGTAGGAACAGAACAGGTAGCAGCAGTAACAGGGCTGTCTGTTGAAGAGTTGGAAATAGCAGAAACATTGGTAAAAGCCAAGAATGACACTCCTAAGGCTACTCAAAAGGCCAAGGGAGTGGTCATAAATGAAGGAGGTCTTTCAAAGAAAAGAAAAGAAAGCAGTGAGACAAGTTTGAAGGATCCAAAGGGAAAGGAAAAGGTGGTTGAACCTAAACAACCTTCAAAGAAGAAGAATCAGATTGAGATGGATGAAGAAGTGGCAAAGCAGCTTCAGGCAGAACTGGAAAGGGAGGAATAACTCCAATCTGCAAAGGATAGAGAGCTTGCACTGGACATGGCTAAAAAGCTAAATGAAGAATATCAAAAGAGCATGCAAACTGTAGCTGAGGCCAAGAAATTACCAGTCAAAAGAATGTCACTTAAAAAGCAGAAAAGACAACCTTCTAAGACCTTTTTGGCCAATCAGGAAAGGAGAAAAATGATAAATTTCCTGAAAGGTTCAATTGGTGTCAAAGGAAAGATGTTTACTAATATGGCATACAGTCAAATTGAGGAACTCTATAAAAAGGAAATGGCTAAGCTTCAAGGGGACTCCTCACAAAGGGAAGAGGCTGAAAGAAGAATGAAAGAGAGGTATGATCTCAACATTCAACAACCATTCCCTGAGGAAGTCACACCTACAAAAGAAAAGAAGGAAGAGCCAGAGAATGTTGGTATAGAAGCTAAATCTGCAAAGAGGGTGAAGACCATAGCTTCCAAGAAACAGTCCAAGAATCCAAGGGCTGAAGAAGCTGAAAAAAAGGCAGAACCTTCAGTAACACCTTCAGCAAAATCTGTGCAGAACCTAGAGCAGTCCAATAAGCAATCTGATGAGCAAGTGGGTCTTTATCTGACTGTACTAGAACCAGTTCAGGCTGTTCCCATTTCTGTGAAAGCACCAGAGATCATCTTCTGGGATATCTTAAGGGAAAACAGAAAGGATTACTTCAGGATGAAAAGAGTTGGTGATATATTTGAAGTATATGCCACTTGGGGAATAGTCATCAGAAGTTGTTCAAGAGCAGATCTAGAAGAAATGCACAAAGTGGGCATGAAGCTTTATGAACATGTTTTGAAAGGTACTGAAGACAGCCTACTCAAAATAGCTATGGAATATCTTTGTATGATGTTTGAACCAGAAAAGGTAGTGTACAGGATTAAAGATCTACATCATGAGTATGGTTTCAAGAAGATTGATCATTGGATATTATTTGAAAACTGTGGTGTATACATGATTACAATAGATAAATGTTATCATGAATACTACCTGGTGGACAAAATTTATGATCATAGCAAGGAGAAGCTGAATGGGATGCTGAAAGCTAAGCTAGTATGTGCAAAGGAATCAGAAATGGCCAGAATTGTGGTTAGAAGAACAATCAATCAAAGTCTGGGTCTGGATCCTAATTTGGGCAACTAAGTTGTAGTGTTGAAAGCATCTTAAGGACAATAATCTGAAGAACTTGACTTCTCTTCCTAAAAGTCAAGTTAGGGGGAGATTGTTGGGAATTACAGAATTGCACAAGTATGGTTAATGCTGCTAGCACAACATGGTTACTACTTCTGAAGTTACTACTGTTGAGACAGATTAATGCTGCTAACCAAGATTAATACTGCTAGAAGAAGTTACTACTGCTAAGCAAATTTAGTACTGCTAGTAGTTAGTACTGCTAAACTTAATACTGCTCAGAGCATTAATGCTGCTGTGTATTAATACTGCTCATGAAGATAGTGCTGCTTATGAGATGAAGACTTCGGATGGTAATGAAGACAGCTGTATTGATTGAAGATATTCATGGAAGGCTTGGAGATAACTATGGAAGATTATACTGAAGATCTTTTATAATTTGTAATTATCTTTTATCTTTAGTATATATATAGAACTATTGTGAATAGTTTAGAGGACATCAAGTTAGACAATATTCTGAGTTTTTGTTTTCATAGAGAGAATCAACCTCAAGGATTATAATCCTAGTTCTATAGAAGTAGAATTCGTATTGGTGAGCCTGTTCATCAATATTGAGGTTGTTTGTGAAATCTTGTAGCTTTGAATCATTCAATAAAGTTTACAAGTTGAGATTTCTGATTCACTGTTTCATTGATCTTTGAATATTAAAGTGTTATTCCGCAAACTTCTTTAATATTGTTTCTGAGTGTTTATTCTTGTTAAGAATTGAGATCCTGACATTTTCTAAGAGTGAAAACAAAGGATTCGTGAGAAACAAACATCTCAAAGATTCGTAAAACACACGAGTCTTTCAAAAAATTTAAGAAACTTAACATTTTACTTGAAACTTCAAAGTGTCCTCAAGAACACAAAGAACACTGTCATAAAACCCCGATTACAAAAATCTTTAAAATTGATGATTTAACCATAAACTTTGTAACAATGCAATCGATTCAGTGGTTTAAACATTCTTTTAACCTTTAATTTTACTTTTAACTTCAAATTAAAACACTGATTTTGAAAATCAACTAAGAACATTCGAGAAGTCCTGAAAGAAAACCAATCGACAAAATCGATTTTATGAGTTCAAAGTTTAAGTTTTTGATTAAAAACTGTTAATGCAAAATCCACATTCATATCAAGCAATCTCAAACAATCTCAATCAAGATTATGACAATATCAAGAACTAGAGAGAGAGAGTAGAGAGAGAAAATGTATTAGTCATTGATCTCACAAAAACAGAATATTACAATTACGTGCTTACAAATCTTACAAAGCAAACCCCTATTTATACCCACAACTTACACAAAGACAAACTTGATAAAGACTATGTTGACTTTACATCTTTGACTTATCATATTAAATCTTGGATACAATATTATGACCTAACAATCTCCCCCTTTATATTCAAGATTTAATAAAAATTTGACACTAGTGTTCAACTCTTGATTCTTCAGCTTTTGTCTCTGACAACTTTGAACTTTGAAGCTTTAACAATCTTCAGTCTTTCAGCCTTTGAAGAATCTTGAAAAGTCTTTTTCACTTTTTATCTTTGAAAGTCAACATATCTTGAACAGGAATCAGAATTCTTGAAACTTTTAAAATTCTTTGAAATTTGATACAACTTTGAGGAATATCTGATCTTGTATCTTCATCTCTTGTGATCTCTGGACTGTCTTTGGAAAAACAAACTTTCACGAATCAAAAGATTTGTCATAAAATAGATTAGATGGTCGAATCTGATTTAATTTGACATTTTGTGGTTTGACACTTTTCTTTTTCAAAACATTTTTCTCATGAATAGAACATGAAGCTGTTTTGAAAGAACAGACTGATTCTGTTTAATTATCAACAGGTGATTGATTAATCACATCAGCTGTAATATTTTCTGACAATTCACTGTTTGCAGCTTCCAAGTCATTTATCTTTTTGAACAAAATGTTTCTTTCAGAAGTCAATGTGTCAAACTTTATTTTCAAATCAGATTTGGCCTTCTGTTCTTTTTGGACATCTAAAGATAGAACAGTTATTTTGGATTTGAGCTTAGATATCTCAGATTCAAAATGTAAACGTTCAAGCTCAAAATCTTTTTGTAAGTTCTTGGTTTTATCAGAAATTTCATTGAAAATCCCAGCATTTCTCTTTTCAGTTTTCTTCTTTTCAATTTCCAAAGACTTTTTCTTTTCTTGAAAAGATTTTCTTTCTTTATCAAGTAAGTCTTGTAGAATAGAGATCTGTTTGGGAAGTTTAGTTGATTTGTTTTCAAGAACTTTTCTTTCCTTAGCAAATGTGTCTCTTTCAGTAACCAAAACTTTTTCAAAATCAGACACTTGTTTTGAAAGTTTAATACATCTATGCTCAAGATTCTTTTTCTCTTGGTCAACTTTCTTAAAAAGTTCAGATATCTTTTGAGTAAAAGATTTTTCCAGATCTGATTTAACTTTATCTGCTTGGAGGCTTGTTTTCAGATCAACATTCTTCTTCTCTAGAGCAGATATCTTCTCTTCAAAATCCTTAAACTTGTTTTGAAGCTCAACTGATTCAGCTTGCATTTCAGATGATTTTTGTTCAGATGTCTTCAGTTGGCTTGGAAGATCTATAATCTTTCTCTCTTTCATCTTGACTTCCTTTTCATAAGTCTGAATAGTATCCTCTTTTAGAACAATAATTTTCTCTTTCTCTTTTATCTTCTTCTCTTGTGCATTGATGACAGCTGAAAAATTAGATATAGAATTAATACATTGTATACAGCCAGATTTATCAGAGTTTGACAAATGATATTTCAATTCCTGAATCTGTTTAAGAAGCTCTGAATTCTGATTTTTCAGTGTATCTCGTTCAGATTCTATAACAAGTTTCTTAGGCATGTACACAACATCATATTTTCTTCTCTCACATGTAGTTGACATCTTGAATAAGAAATCAGCTTGATATGAATGATCGTTCCCAAACAATTCATAAAAATTTGACTGAAAGTCAAACTTAGATCACAAAAAATATTCTCAGAAAAATTCTATCTCTAGAACTCCCAAAGTCACTTGAATCAGATCACTTGGAATTAAAATTCTCAAATCTCTTGAACTTGAATTTGCAGATCACATGGTTTAAAAAACTTGCAAATCAAATGGATTTGAAACCTGCAGATCATAAACTCCCAAATCAGATATAAATGAAATTTAAAAACTTGGAATTGAAACACGTAGAGTGAACATAAACTGGTTTGAATTGCTCAAATTGAACTACTTTGGATGGCGCAAATCAACTCTTAACTCATTGGATTTTAATTGGATGGCGCAAAAATAATTTGCAAATCAATTGAAGGTGGCGCAAAGTTAATAATTTTGAGCTTGAATGGCGCAAATCAAATGATTTAAAAAATGCGCTAATGTGATTTTGGCGCAAAACTTAGAGTTGTTTTAAAAGAAGCTGGCACAAACTGGATGAGGCTATTGGCGCAAAAGTGAATTGATGAATGGCGCAAAACAAACTTATTAATCTGCAGCCTCACTAACTAATCACAAATTTGATTTCATTCAATAAACTGCAAATTATCACCACATGACCACCGCCCCACTAATTTGAGATAGCCAATCAAATTTAACCACCGATTGATGATTTTGGCGCACATCATGTGAACAATCCACCGTCCCACTTGAAATTAGCAAGACAAAGTAGAAAGTGGCACAAAGCTTGATGAAAGGTGGCGCAATATCAAAATTCAAACTTGTGATAGCCAAACAAATTTAAAACTTGCAGCCATCGATTGCCATTTTTGAAGCCACCGTCCCATTATCAATTTGCATGACCACTGCACCGTCCCATTTTACTTTTGATTATCCAATCAAATTTAAGCTTGCACCCAATTGGATTTGAATTCACAGACCATGAATTAAACCATGAACTGACGCATATGATGATGAAAGTGGCGTGTTCTTCAACATTGTTCCACAAATCAATCCAAAGTTTTTAATACCTGAAATTAAAACATGAAATTGAATAATAATGATCGATTAAGCATGTAAAACATATTTTCAATGTCAATTTCAGATTAAAACAACAAAACATATGGAATTGATCAAGAACAGTTCGACATCTTTAAACTGAAAATGTCGAACTTGCAATATGATTTTGTGATTGATTTGTGAAATTGTGTGACTATAATGTGTTTCCTGACTAAAATCGATCACAATGAAATCAATTTCACTCACAAACAACAATTATTCAAAAGAAATTTGATTTAACAGAATGCAATAAGAACAAATCTGCGTTCTTGAAATTTTCAAGAAAATCCAACTTTTTGATCCAAAAAATCCAGAAAATCAATCTATCTATTATGTGAAAAACTTTCTGAATATGTTTGGTCTCGCTCTGATACCAATTGTTAATGCAAAATCCCTATTCAAATCAAGCAATCTCCAACAATCTCAATCAAGATTATGACAATATCAAGAACTAGAGAGAGAGTAGAGAGAGAAAATGTATTAGTCATTGATCTCACAAAAACAGAATATTACAATTACATGCTTACAAATCTTACAAAGCAAACCCCTATTTATACCCACAACTTACACAAAGACAAACTTGACAAAGACTATGTTGACTTTACATCTTTGACTTATCATATTAAATCTTGGATACAATATTATGACCTAACAAAAATGTAATCAGAAGGTTTCAGAATAGTATTACGAGGGTTATGAGATCACATTAACATCAAGTTTTAGACATTAAGTTCCAAAAATTTAAGAGTTCATCATGTGTTCTTTCGAAGTCCAAAAGTCCAAAAAAAAGTTCAAATCAAACCCGAAATCGAATCCAGTCGAGGAAACCTTGCATTAGACGATCACACTGATAGTAGCAACATAAAACAAATAAGATTTTAACAAACAATCAACCTGTAATGAAAAATGAAGAAGGAATCGAAGGGTCGAATGAAGAACTCGTGAAAGGGTTTTAGAGGGTTTTTGCTCTCTGATTGTTGAGAACTTGAAAAGTGAGTTTAAAATATACCAAGTGTCGAATTTATACTAAAAAATGACTTAGACACATGGTAAGAATAGAATGGACCTCAACTTTCGCAAGCTTATGTGGCAAGGTGTTGCTCACTGAAGAATTCGCAAGCAACGTGTGTGAGGATTCACAAGGAACAAATTTACGAATCCTGTGCAAGATAGGTAACTTTCGCAAGCAAGTGATCTACGAATTCTGAAGCTTTCGCAAGCATGAAGGTTGCGAATCCTTAAGGATTCGTAGATACTACTTCTGCGAATGTCTAAGATTCGTAAGCCTTTAGTTTGCGAATTCTTCAGCTTTCGCAAGTGTTCACTTTGCGAAACCTGAAGCTTTCTCAAACTAATAGGTTGCAAATTCTAGACTTAGCATAATTTCCATTTTTTCAAAAACATTCCATATTTGGGAAATTTGCTATTTTAGGAAACTTTTCAAAGAACTTGCCAAAAATAGAAATTTTCTATTTAAAGAAACTTTATAAAAATGGCATTTTAACCAGTTTAAATTTAGAAAAGATTTTACACACACACCACTTACAACACATCTTTACTCCCTCTTGATGTAGCAGTGTAGTACTCCCTTGAGTTCATCAGATACTCCCCCTTGATCTGATATCTGATTGATCTTGTTTGACACTATTTGTTCTTTTCAAATATCTGATATTCATTGATGTTTGTGATTGCTTCTTGCAGCTCCCCCTTAACATATTGTGGATATTTGTTAAGGTTTGTGCAGACATGCTCCCCCTTCATATCTAGGGGTGAGCAGAACCCGCCTAACCCGAGATAGCCGACCCGAATTTAGGCCTCCCACCCGATATCCGGTATATCCGAACCCGAAGTGCAGCGATCCGAAATTAATATCGGGTATAGTAGGATCGGGTTGGGTACCCGAATATCCAAAACTTTTAAATTCAGCGTTTTTTATTTTTATTATATATGTAAACCTAATTTCAATATTCAATTTCAATTTTCAGTCCAGATTCATTCCAATTCTTAAGACCGAAGTTCAAACCTCTTTGCGCTCTACCTCTCTCACTTTGCTCGCATACTCGCATGATTCATCGTCTGCCTCTGATCGTCATCGTCTCATCGATTCATCTCCTCCGGTGAGCCACTATCCAGTCCACTGAGGAGAGGCTCCAGCGGTCCAGCCACTATCCACCAGTGGCGGTGACAACTACCACTGTACAGTGTACACTCTCTACTCTCTAGTCTCTACGTATTTATTTTGGGGTTTTGCTGTTTTGAACTTTTGATTCTTATTTTGGGGTTTTGATGTTTTGATTCTTATTTTGGGTTTAGAAGTTGAATTTCGTGAATTCAGTTTGTAAGTGTAAGTGGGTTTTAACTAATTTTGTGACTTATGTTTGTAATTGTAAGTGTTTTAGGTTTTAACTAATTACTTCTTAAACCATTACTTCTTAAATCTAAGTGTTTTAGGTTTTTGATTTTGGTGGAAAAATTGGTTTTGTGAATTCTGTTTGTAAGCTCAATACCCGAACTAACCCGAATCCCTGACCTGAACAACCCGCGCCCCGAACAACCCGATATCCGAAACACCCGAAGCTTATTCGGTCGGATTTCGGGGCTCTTACCCATCACCCAATATCCGATCGGGTTTTGGGTTTTGGGCCCCGACCCGACCCGACCCGACCCGTCCGATGCTCAGCCCTATTCATATCTGCATGTAAAATTTAACACTTAAGCTAATTTTCCTCCTATACCTTCATTGAAAATACCAATTGTTGATACCAAACATTGTGAGATAGAGAGTGAGAGTAAGATAAACTCCCTGTATTCCAAAAGATCACCAAGTTTTGACAGTTGAGTATGAGTTCTAAGTTGTTGTACTTAGAAGTCATAGTTTTGACATTGAGGCTAGAGTCCTGATCTGTAGTAATCAGAAGTCATTGTACATTCATTCCTTCTTGACTGGGGCATCTTCTATCTTCTCTTTTCCTTTTTCCTCTACCTGCAACAAATGTTTAGGTTTTGGTACCCAAATAAACTTGGGTCTAGTTTGGCCAGTATTTGAGAATTTCTTTGAGTGATTCTCATATCTGTGATAAGCACTGTGATGATAAGATCTATTATGTGCTTGTGCTTTATGAATGAACTTATCAGAGTAACAATAAGAGAAACATAATTTTCTTTTTGCTATCCTGATCAAATGAGTTGTTGATTTGACAAAGTCAGGTGCAAAAGACTTACCTCTTGAAGCTTTGTTCTTCTTCTTGTTAGCTCTGTGAAGCTTTGCTGCTTCTGGAGAACCCTTTACAACCCAGACCATTTGATCTTTCCTTGGAGACTGAGTTGGAGATTTTTGAAAATGATTAGCACTCTTATCAGCTGATTTTACATAAAAGAACTTTGGAGTGTTAATCTGATCTGGTTTAGAAACATTAGATTTCACAGTTTGTTTTCTAAAAACCATTTTCTGAAACATGCTTGATACTGACTGAAAAGAACACACTGATTCAGCTGAGTCATCATCATAGGAAGATGAAACAGGTGTATCAGTTGTTAACTTGTTAGACAAGTCAGTATTATCAATCTCAAGTTGTTGAATTTTATCACACAACTTGGATCTCTCATTGCAGAGTTTATCAAATTTGCTCTGAATTCCAGATTTACTCCTCTTCTCTTTCATAATCTCAGTAGATAAGTTTACCAATTTACTGGTTAGCTTTGAGATTTCTTCTTCAAAAATCTTTCTCTTTTCCTCAAAATCTTTTTCTAAAATCTGGTTTTTATCTGAAATTTCTTTGAACAAATTAACAATTTTGTTTTCAAAACCTTTTCTCTCATCATCAAAGTATTTCCTTTCAGATATGATGAGCTGTTCAAAGTCAGAAACTTGTTTTAAAAGATTTGAGACTTTAATCTCTAATTATTTCTTCTCAGACTCAGACTTCTTGGAAATATCAGACAGTCTCTAGTTAAAAGTCTTTTCCAGTTCAGCTATTTCTTTGTTCTTTCTCTCATCCACTCTCTTAATCCAGTCATGACCTTTGTGTTGATACAACTTCACTTGAACTCTAACCTTTGTCACTTTGACATTTAAAGCATCCATATCATGTCTCAATTTCTTGTTTTGACATCTGAGAGTTTCAAGCTCAGCTTCCATTTTGGGTATCTCTGGCATGTAGGATAATGCACAGTCTCTTGGAGTGAGTACAATATTTCCCATATCATCTATGTATGGCATCTTTCCTGTGTGTCTGAAATATGTGCTTGAAGTGATCTTTAGTCAGAAAATCAGATATTGAAGTACAAAAAATCAACAAGTATGCAAAAATGTGAATAATAAGGCAGGAATTCGCAAACAACAAGCAAAGGATACTCAAAGGATATAACTTTCGCAAACAAAAGGATTTGAACCAAGATTCGCAAGCAATTGGGTTGTGAAAGTTGTGAAATTCGCAAGATAGATGTCTGCGAATCCTAAAACTTTCATAAGCTATACTCTGCGAATTCTCAAGAATTCGTAAGCAAGCAGTCTGCGAATCTTTAGCTTTCGCAAGTAAGAGGGTTACTAATCATTTGACTTTCGCAGGGAACACTTCTGCGAATTTTGCACTTAGAATATTTTCAACTTCAATATTGAGAATCCTTAATCCTGCGAGTTCTAGGAGTTTTGGGAGTTCTTCACTGTGTCTTTACGAAACCTCTATGTTTTAAGTCTTTTCTTCAACATTTCACCAAATCCATAGCAATACTTGTTCAATCAATACCAAATTTTGACAATATGCTCTATGATTGATCGTGAGCAAACCCTAATTACTTAATTTACAAAAACTTCAATAAATCTGAGTTTGTGATTCTTGACAGTTCGCAGATGAATATTTCTAAAAACCCAAAGATTGATCAAATAGATTAATCAAACTTGATCAAATCTATTTCTAACCAACATGAAACATGAAACATGTTCATCTTCATCATATGCATCAAAATAACCACTGAATCACAAAATCACTAATGGAACAGTGAAGTTTCCGAAAATGGAAAACTAGAACTGATTTCTGCACAAATTGGTTGAATCTGAGTTTCTAAGGTAGCTCTGATACCAATTGTTGTTCCAGAATCAAGCACACACACTAATAATCAGAGTAATAACATACATTAATCAAAGGAAAGAGATAATTGATTAGGAAAATACTATTTTCATATATCTTACAAGAGGAGGCTGCTATACTATGAATGAGAGTCTTGAGCCTTAAAAGATTCTTAACCTAAAAAGGAAATAACAAGGGACTATATATAGGGTCAATTTACTTGACTCCTACAAAAGTCAAACTTAACAAAATACATAACAAAATGTAACAAAGGACTAACTATTACAACTTGATTAAGCATGATCTAACACCCTCAGAGATCCAAACTGGTCAGCGCCATGCAAGAAGAACTGACCGAGTTTGCTAGAAACCAAGTTTGGAATCTCGTTCCCCGACCATTTGATAAATTTGTTATAGGCACTAAATGGGTGTTTAGAAACAAATTAGATGAACATGGGACTGTAACCCTCAACAAAGCAATACTAGTTGCTCAGGGATACAAAAAAGAGGAAGGCATAGACTATGATGAAAGCTTTGCCCCTGTGGCTAGGCTCGAAGCAATTCGACTCTTCTTAGCTTATGCAGTTTACAAAGACTTCAAAGTATATCAAATGGATGTCAAATCAACATTCCTAAATGGAAAGTTGAATGAAGAAGTCTATGTTGAACAACCCCCAGGGTTATCTAACCCTAAGAATCCACATTATGTTAAGGCTCTCTATGGGTTAAAACAAGCTCCTCGTGCTTGATATGACACCCTCTCTTCTTTTCTTATCTTTGAAAAATTTGAACGTGGCAAAATTGACATCACTTTGTTTTTCAGAAAGATAAAAGGTCATATTATTCTTGTACAAATATATGTTGATGACATTATATTTGGCTCTACTAACACATTGCTGTGTACTCGCTTCGCTGGAAGAATGAAGAAAGAATATAAAATGAGTATGATGGGTGAACTAACTTACTTCCTTGGACTCCAGATCAAGCAATCTGACAAAGGTACATTTATTAATCAAGGTAAGTATGTTAAAGATATGCTGGAAAAGTTTGATCTCACTCAAACTTCAGTGATGAAAAGTCCTATGGAACCTCCCCTAACATTAAACAAGGATCCAACTAGAAAACATGTTAATGTAACTGCCTATAGAAGAATGATAGACTCCCTGCTGTATCTAATAGCGATTCGGTCTGATATCATGTATTCTACCTGTCTTTGTGTACACTATCAATCTGAACCCAAGTAATCCCATCTGATCTCTGTTAAGCGAATCTTCATATATCTAAAGGGTACTCCCAACCTCCGTCTTTGGTATCCCAAAGATTCAGGGATCGATCTCACTGGTTATTCAAATAGAGATTTTGCAGGTTGCAAACTTGATAGAAAAAGCACCACTGGAGGATGTCAACTTCCAGGAGGAAAGTTGGTAAGTTGGATTAGTAAAAAGGAAAACTCAGTATCCACTTCCACAACTGAAGCTGAGTACGTAGCAGCTGGAAGTTGTTGTTGTGAGTCCCTGATTCAAGTTTCTAAATCACAATCAAATCAACACAAACAAGATGAATTCATTACCTGTTTGATTCAATTCTACAAATCAAATGTTTACAAATGTGTTAACAACTTTCTCTCTCTAAAACTATCTTTCTCTCTCTAGAATAATGTTCTAATCACCTATTCTCTAATCTGCTCTCTTCACCAATCTTACTTTCTCACAATGACTTACTTACTTACAGATTACAAAGACCACAAGGTATTTATACCTTTTAACAATTACAAAGAAACAAAAACACAACAACATTGACTTTGACTTTATTAACAAATTGACTTTGACTTTCACTGAGAGTTGACTTTCCAGCCTTTGACCTCTTGAACTTTCATCTTCAATCTTTATGATCTTGAATCCAACAAATCTGTGCTCTAACATTCTCCCCCTTTGGATTAAGATCATTACTAAAAAGATTTAGCAATGCGATCTTCTCTCTTTAAGCTCAATTTGAATAAACTCCCTCTTTGAGCAACCTTTATCATTTCTTGTAATCTCCCCTTTTATACAAAAATGATTTTCTCAAACAATCCACATTCTCCCCCTATTCATATGAAAATTCTGACATTCTCCCATTTCTTTGATAAACTCTGTATCTTCAAAAACTTTCAGCAATCTTCCAAAAAATCTGTTCTTCAAGAATTATTAACATTCTCTCCCAAAGGTTGTAACCAAACTTCTATCAGATAAAACTTTGATCGCTTCAGCAAATTATCCTCAATAATTCTGAATATTTCTGAACTCTTTCAACAAACTTTCTTTAACAATCAATTCTTGAACATTTTTCTCCCAACTTTAACATTTCTTGATACCATCTCCCCCTTTTGATGATTTGAGTATCGATATCATCAAAACTTTTTCCAAGAAATGTCTTTGACCATTCTGATCTGTCCAAGAGCCACTGATTCGTTGATCCGTAACCATGTATTTATCTAGATCTTTTCAAATCCAGACAAAATTTTTGTGTAACACCTGAATCAACAAATGAATCAATTAACATGCCTGTCAGTAACACGAAGTTACTGTGTGTAACAGATACACATAGGAAAGGATCTTTTTGATGTTCACTACCCCAGGGCTTCCATCCAATCATCGAAACACCACAAAGGAAATTTCTATGAATGTTATGACAAGAAAACAAATTCCTTGTGTGTTCGTGCAAGTGTAGAAAGAATTAAGCATATGATGATTGCTTTTATAAAAGGGCTCAACATTGTGTAAACCACTGAGACAACAGTAGATAAACACAGACTCAATGTGCATGATTGAAGTGCAAAGGTGGGGAAAACTTCCTTTTGTTTCAATATCCAGATTTTCCAAATGAAAACTAGATAGATTATATGCTGCGTCCCCAGAAAAATATGAAACATTTTCTTTTTAAGAAGAAAATGAGTGGCTGGTGGGGTTAATAACAAGAATTGGCATGGGCTATTTTCCTGTTTCAATAATGTTCACCAAGAATTGTGAAACATTTGTAATGTGGCTGCCCGACTCAGAAAGTAGTTGGTGCAGAGTTTGATATTCTTTTACTCTGTTCTCACACCCTCTTTCTTTTAATTTTTAAGTTCATTTCTAACCAAACTCTCTTTTCCATTTTACCTCAACACACAACCCACACTCATTTCTTTTTTACTCCTCACACTCAATCACTATGGATTAACTTCTTGGGTAGGAAACACTGGTTATCGTGAATCCATAGAAGTTCATTTAAGTCTTAGTACAAAGAAACCCATATTTTTCTAGAAAGCATATGTTGCTGAAAATGATTTAACTTTAACAGTTAAAGCTCAAATACAAGTCAGATATGTATATGCTCAGAATATAATCATGAAGATATGAGCATTTTTAAACATTGAAGTATTTTCAAACAAGTAAATTGAATGAATGAATATGAATGCAAGAGACTTGTTTGAAAATCTGACATTGTATAAAAAATGATCAGATAAGAAATGATATATCAGTTAAGGCTTATGGTCAAGAATAATGAATATTGTCTATACAAAACAAAATATAGACATTCTTGAAATGAACACTTCGAAAAGAAATTACGCTCAAAATTCTTTGAAGTACAAGCAGGGTGTCTTACCTTCGAAAAATATGTTTCAAATTTGAGACATGGTAAGAACATTTGAAACAAAAAGTCAAACTAGTGTGTGTGAATACTTGAAAGTATATAGAAAAGACAATACACAAGTATTTATCTTTGGAAACACACGGTTTGTTAATCAATTAACCACACTAAGATGAAAACATTTAAAATCACACTTCTAAATTGTAAAATCGGTTTAAGAATCGGGAAGTGGTTTGAACATTTAAAAATACGTTTTCTATGATTGAAAGTTGTCCTTCTTTCAAACGTATATGAGATTAAGATAAGAAATTAACCTTTCTATGCAGTCTTAAATCTCATGAAGTCAACTGAAGTCATAAAGATATGATCTTGAAAGCTTCTCTCATTCTGCACAAGTCTCAAAGTCATGTCAAAGCAACTTTATTCACAAATTTATTCAAAATTAAAAGACATAAAGCAGTAAAACATTGAAAGTACGAGTTCTGATCTGAATTAATCAGAAATCATCACCTTTACTCCCCCTGATATTATGCATCTAAATTATGTTAGTGAAAAAGTACATGATAGAGATCTACAATTCTATTTTGAAATGTAGTTCATCATATCTATCGGATGCAAAATATTTCAGAAAAAGTATGTACTCCCCCTTGATGGTTGATTTCGTCATTCGAGTATTGGAGTACAATCTCTTATCAGCATAGGTGTAAGGTCTTTTGATCACTGAAGTACGAGTCCTAAACTGTTGTGTTTAGAAGTCAAACTTCATTGAAGTACGAGTTCTAAGCTGGTTTACTTAGAAGCCTTGGTTCTCTTACTCCCCCTTGACAGTAGGTGCCTGCAACACAGAATCAACTTTCGGCTTTGGTACCCACTGGTATTTGGGTCCATGTGTGTTAGTTGCAATTCGAATGGGAGTAACTGAGTAAGAACCATACCAGTAGTGATCATTAGTTTTGTGAACATGATCATGTGTACGACAATAAGAACAATAGTATTTCTTACCTGATAACCTGATTAATTGATCTTTTGTGTATATATGATCAGGTTTACCTTTACGTGCATTGTTCTTCTTGGCTTTATGTGTATGTACACATGACTTCTTTCCTTTCAGCTCATTCTTCTTCTCATCTTTCTTTTCATCTTCAATTGGTTTCTTTTTCCAGAATAGTTCTTCTTCTTTGTATCTCCTTCTTCTTCTTCTCCGATGTGTACCTGAATCATCTATATTTCTATCATAGAAAAGTTTAGTACTACGAATCTGATTAGAAGATTTAACTGACCTTCTTGTAGAAACAATTTTCTGTTGTGAGCTTGAGGCTATCTTTTTGAAGCCAGTTGAATTATTTCTAGGTGTGTGGATTTGTGACTCTGGATTCGTGTGTTCAGTCACCACCACCTTTGAAACAATCTTTTCAAGCTCTTTAATCTTTGAAGCAAAGCTGTCTCTTTCTTTGACGAGAAGGTCAATCTTCGTCTCAAACTCAGACTTCATTTTCTTCTCTTTCAGTGTACTCTCAGATAGTTCAGATAGCTTGTCAGTAAGCTTCTTTATCTCTGCTTCAAACATATTCCTTTCTTTCTCAAAACCATTTTCAGCATTCTTTCTCTGACCAGATATTTCCTTGAAGATTCCCACATTCTTTTGTTCAATGGCCTTCTTCTCTTTGGCAAACTTTTCTCTTTCCAAGATTATTACTTTCTCAAAATCAGAAACTTGTTGAGAAAGCTTTATACACTTAAGCTCAACAGTCTTGTTTTCTTCAATACTCTTCTTGGAAAACTCTAAGAACTTCTTTGCAAATGATTTCTTTTCAATTTCAAACTGATTTTTGTCTTTGACTACCTTTTGTTCCAATTCAGATATTTTCTTTTGAAGCTTAGCATTAGCATCCTCCAGATTCTTAATCTTCATCTCATAACTGTCAACAGAATTTGCTTGCTGGATCTGGATTATCTGAATTTCCAAATCAGAGATCTTTTGCAATAATTTAGAATTCTCAGTCTTTAATTTCTCAGCTTCCAACCATTTATCATCTTTCAAAACTTGAAGAACTTTTTTTTCAAGTTGTTGAATATGTTCCTTGTATTTGGCAAAAAATTCTGAATATTAACCTGAACCTGTTGCCTTCTTTAGGAAACCTATATGTGCATGCATCCATTCTTTAAGACTAATGTAAATGCCAACTTGATCATCATGTTTCTGCTTATGATATTCCATATGGCTTTTACATACAACAAGTCCATATGTAACTCTTCCAACTTTTTACATCTTCGTGCAAATCGTTCTTCAAGAGAAAGAAGCTCTGCTTTAAGTTTAGCAATCTCTTCTTTTGAAGTCATTTTTCCTTGAGAAGTCATCCTGTTTCAACGAAAAGAACTTGAAACGATCGTTAGTCCAAATGAAATCAAATAATACAGAAAATCAGAAATGAAATTTCCAAATTTCTCTAAGTCTGGAATTCGCAAAGTACACACAAATGCAAGAAATTCGCAATCAACATTGAGAAACACACAGAATTCGCAAGCCTATAGAAAGAAATAGCAAGGAATTCACAAGCTTATACAAACACACATAAAATTCGCAACCTACACAAAGACATATAGAATTCGCAAGTTTCAAAAATAGAATTCGCAGTATACACACTTGCGAGTCCTATCCTTAGCAAAATTTTACACAACTCTACGAATCCTGAACGATTCGCAAATAAGGCAAATCGAATTCTGAAGAATTCTTAACTCACTGATCTGCGAAATCTTTACCATTCGCAAGAAATTCAGTCGTGAATTCTGTTCTTAAAAATTTCAGAATTAACACTTTGCAAATTCTTCAATCATTCTGCGAAAAATTGAACATTTTGTGAGTTCTTTAACTATCTGCGAATTCTTGTCTAGAGCCTCTGCGAGTTCTTTGATGACCTTGCGAGTTCTTGAAGAAAGTTGCAAGTTCTTGAAGAAAGTTGCGAGTTCTTGAGACAACCTGCGAGTTCTTCAGATCTGAGATACAAAATCGATCTGATCTGCTCAAAAACACATTTAGACTTCGAATTTCGATCTGAAAACTCGACAATTTAACCACTAACACATATAGAATCAGAATCTAGCAATGAATTTCGATCTAAAACTCATACTATGACAATTTGATTCAAGAAACAGTGCGTCGACTCGTGAAATACAAACTCGACAAAAATCAAAATTAAACTCCCATTACAGTGCAGTTCGATACAAAACTTATACAGACTCAATCTAGATTAATATGCGATCACACTGATCCAATTTCAACTTTTAATTCGCACAAAAATTCAAAATCAAATCTGGAAGTCAATGAAACAGTATCGAACATATTTTCTTGAAATGATTTTAATTGGATCTGCTCTGATACCAATTGTGAGTACCTGATTCAAGTTTCTAAATCACAATCAAATCAACACAAACAAGATGAGTTCATTACCTGTTTGATTCAATTCTACAAATCAAATCTTTACAAATGTGTTAACAACTTTCTCTCTCTAAAACTATCTTTCTCTCTCAAGAATAATGTTCTAATCACCTATTCTCTAATCTGCTCTCTTCACCAATCTTACTTTCTCACAATGACTTACTTACTTACAGATTACAAAGAAACAAAAACACAACAACATTGACTTTGACTTTATTAACAAATTGACTTTGACTTTCATTGAGAGTTGACTTTCCAGCCTTTGACCTCTTGAACTTTCATCTTCAATCTTTATGATCTTGAATTCAAAAAATATGTTCTCTAACAGTTGTGCTCAGGTCTTATGGATGAGAAATCAACTATTAGACTATGACCTTCAACTATTCAAGATCCCAATCTATTGCGACATCACTAGTGCCATCGCTGTAGCAAACAATCCAGTGCTACACTCAAAGACGAAACCCATAGAGATCAGATATCATTTTATCAGAGATCATGTTATGAATGGTGATATAGAACTCCACTTTATCCCTACTGACTATCAGCTCACTGATCGTTTCACCAAACCTCTTGATGAGACAAGATTCAACTTTCTCACAAGTGAGATTGGAATGTTGAATCTTAAAGATTAACTTTTCAGCATTCATGCATCATGTCAGTTATAAAAGGTTCTACCTATCCTCATAATCCCTGATTACATATCTCTGACACAGGTATGTTCTCTCATTCTCTCTCACTGAATCCTATTCAGTAAGACGTTTTCAAAAACCAAAACTGTAATCACTGAATTTCTTCAAGTGGTTAAAAGTTTTTTGAAAAATAAATCTTATCACTGATATTTCTCATCAGTGATCCTTTCTAAAGAAAATCTATCTCTGAATATCAGTCAGTGATACTTTCTCAAAACGAAACGTTTTTTTCTCTCTCTTCTATGACGTCATTCGAACCGATAATCCATGGCACGACTTTTTCTGACACGTTTGTCCGTTGCACCTCATGTCCAATTAACTTCGTGGGACGTGTCCGTGTCATGATGACCTCCTTTTCCCACTACAAATTCTTTCTCTCTCATATAAAAGGAATCCCATTTACATTTTTGCCTTTTACACTCACAAAACTTCCAAGGAAAGAAAAGCACTCTCGACATTCAAGTAATCAAGCAAAACACCTTAATCTTCAAATCTTCAAGACTTCTAGGTTTTTGTTCTTGTTAGGTCTGATTTTATAGTAATCATTGTATTTATAGGGCTTGGTCAAATACTGTATTTAGAGTCTTTCTGTGTTGTATCTGACCAAGGGTATTTAAGTCCCTTTGGACTTTGTTCCTTGTAAGAACTTTCACGCATATTAATCACATTCTCTGTTTTGCGCATCAAAGCTCTCTCTCTACTTTCTCTCTCTACAGATTCATTGATCTTGGAATATCAATTGGTATCAGAGCCATCTGAATCTTTAGAGAATTGAGAGATTGATTTTTAGAATCTGAATTTGTGGTTTAAATCGAAAATTTGATCGATTTTCTTGAATTTTTTCAAGAAAATCTCGTTTTCTTGATTTTCATCTAATTCGGATGTGTTTTTGATCAAATTTCATTGAAAACTAGTTTGTTGAATTCGATTTTGATAGTAGAAAACTTTTGATTCATATTGTTTTTCAAGAAAATCGAGTTTTGAAGGTTGATTTTGAGGTTTTGTGATTTTCTGAAAAACCGTTTTTAACGAACTGTGTGATTTACGAAATTTAGATTTTGTGGATTTTAATCGAAATTGTTGTTTGAAATGTGTTGAAAAGGTGTTTTTGATGGTATTTGTATAAGAAAATTTCATCAAAATCGATTTTTTAGAAGTTTTTGTGTTTTTTCTTCGGTTTGCGTAAGATTTATTCTTTGCGCAAGTTCTTCGTACTTTGCGCAAGTTCTTAGTTGGATTTGCGTGTCCTACTAATCTTGTTCATGTATTTCAGGTTTTCGTATCAAGAAGTTCAACTTTGCGCATCCAACAACTTACGCAAAGCTTAGTTCGCGCATCTCTCAGCGTACGCAAAGCCTAGTTTGTGCAATAGCTATCTTACGCAAAGATACTTTGTGTTTCCTTTTGCTTCCGAGAAACATCAATTCGCGTATTAAAGCTACTTTGCGCATCCCTCAGCACATGCAAAGCCCAGTTTGCGCATCAGCCTTCACACACAAAGCCTAGTTTGCGCATCAACCTTCACACGCAAAGCCTAGTTTGCGCATCAACCTTCACACACAAAGCTTATCTTTGCTCAAGTCTGTCACTTAGCATTTTTTTTCTGAATTTCTGAAATGGATTCTGACAAGTTTTCTTATCAAGCTCAGTTCTACAAAAATGATCTGATGATGTCATTGGGTACTGAAAATCGTCCTCCGGTGCTGATTGATGAAAATGAATTTACACAGTGGCAAGATCGGTTCCTGAACTTCATTGAACGACAAAAGAATGGAAATGACATGATGATCATTTTATCTGAAGGACCATTCGAAAGACCCAAATTGGCTTATGGATTATACAAGCCTACTAAAGAATATTCACAGAATGAGTTATCGGCATATCAAGCTGATCGGGATATTAAAGCAAATCTAATGTTGGCCTTGCCAAACTCTGTATATAACAGGATTGATTGTTTCAAAACTCATCCTAATTTGATGTGGAAACAGCTGGAAAAGATTATGCTTGGTTCTTCAGTAGCAACTCAACTTAGGCATACACGCTACATGAATAATTTTGAGGAATTCAAAGCCAAGGACGGGGAGCCACTAAAGACCGTGTTTGATCGTTTCTGTGCCGTGATCAATGATCTTCGGAAGATAAAGGTTGAAAAGACTGAGCTTGAATTAAATCTGAAATTCCTCAACACATTGCAACCTGAATGGAATAAATCATGCCACAGATTGAGGAATGATGTCAGAATCTCTACAATGCAGATCCAAGAGATGTTCGAGATCTTGCTAACTGATGAGAGCTTGGTGATAGAGAAAAAGGCAAAACTTGAGAAAAAGAAGAAATCAGTGGACCCGGTTGCTCTCCTCACAAAGCAATTAACTGAACAAGCGTTGTCTGATAACGCTTACAACGGGTCAACTGATGATGATGGTGAGGCATTGTAGAAAGCTATGATCCTTCTCTATCAGCATTACCAGAAAAAGTTCCAACCTCGATCGGGTTCCAAATCTTCTCGCTTCACTACTGGTTCAACAGTCAAAGTGCCCAAGCCAAAATCTACTGCCTGTTATAACTGTGGAAAGCCGGGTCACTACTCAAAGGAGTGTCGAGCAAAGAAGGTTAGAGACTCAACTTATTATAGAAAGAAAATGGAGCTAGCTGAAAAGAGAGAGAACAGAACTGCTCTACTAGCCGAAGAAGAATTCTGGCTGGATCATTCCGATGATGAAGCATCAAACGTTGAGATCGCTCAAATGTGCTTGATTGGAGTTGATCAGTCAGACGATTCTGAAACAGATGAAGACGAGGTATATTCTGAATTTGATTATAATTTCATTGCTTCTCAGTTGAATATCATGATAACTGCTATACATGAATTTCGCTCTAAGTTTATATCTGAAAAGAATTTAAATTCTGAAAAGTCAGATTTGATTGACAAACTAAAAACTTATTTGAAAGATGAAAAATCTATTTTAGAAAATACTAAAGACATCTTTAAAAAGAAATTGGATGATTTGGAAAATTAAAATAAGACTTATCTTGAGTCTTTGACTAAAATGACTTCTTTAAAAGATGAATTTTCAGATAAAATAAATAAGTTAGAAGAAAAGCTTTATCGAAGAAACCAATCTGAACAAACAATTTTTATGAACAAGCCAAGGAGTGAAGAAGCTTTAAAACAAAGGTGGGGACTTGGTTTTGACAATCCTCATTGTTTAAACAAAGTGATAAACGATGTTCCTACTTTATATAAATACGACTATCTAACTCTTGCACACTACGCTCCTTAGTTTAAATTCTTTTGGACTAGTGAAAAGCAAATTTTAGAAGTTGAAAATGAGAAAAGGATAAATAACAAAAAAAATGAAATTCCTTTTGTTTATATGTATGAAAATGCCAAATATTTTCCTGAAAAATCAAGGAGAGGAAGAAGAGTTTTAAATGATATATCTCCCGTCAAATCTTCAGTATCTGATGATTTTGTTCCTTCTTATGCCCCTGATCCTGATAAGGAAAATATTTCTCCAATCATTTATGATTCGAAGAAATATACTCCTCCATTAGTTTTAGAAGGCAAAATCATCGATCTTGAAGATAAGATAGAAGATCAAAATATTTTGAAGAAAATTGAATCTGATATTATTCTTTCTTTCATGACATCTAGTCTTGAAGAAAAATTATTTTCTCAAAAATCAGATTCTATTTCCAGCCGTTCTTCTGATTCTAAGGAAAACAAAAAGGAAATTTCTAATTTTAAAATCTTTTCTCAAAATAATTCAGACTCCAAGGCTCATTCAGATTTATTAGTTGATCAGATTGGTTGCTTAGATAAATTTATTTCTTCTAATTTAAATATTAAGTCTAAAATTCTTGATGATTCTTTTACGCTCAATGATCAATATTACAAACCTAAGCGTAAAAGAAGACGGTCAAAGAAGTCGAAGAAACAAGATAAAGTTATTTCTGATTGTTCTAATTCTTCCGATTCAATTCTTACAGATAGGACTTTGAGCCGGTCAAAGAACCAGATCTGGAGAATAAAGTGGACATCTACTGATTCTATGATTGATGAGGATTTATATGTAGACAAATATTATAAAAGTGATTCATTTGCTTCTTGTAATAAGATTTCTAAATACTCTATTAAGCAAATGATTCAGATTTCTAAAAATGTCTCATATTCGTCTTCTGATTCTAGTTCAGATGATTATACTTTATCTTCTGATGATTGTGCATATTATTCTGATTATCTTTCTCGTGCTTCTAATTTCAATACTTTCAATTATTTCCCCATAAGAACTGTAACTAACAAACATGGGCCCAAATTTAAGTAGGTACCCAAGTCTTTATCTGATTTAAAGTTGCAGGCATCACATGTTAAGGGGGAGTAAGGGAAATTGAATTCTGAGTACTTCAGCTCAGGACACGTACTTCATAGACTACGACTTCTAAACAAATCAGTTTAGAACTCGTTCTTCAATGATTTAAGCTCTTGACTAAATGAGATACTATGAGTACATCAATTTTATTTCCGCTGCAATTTATCTCTGATTATGATGTGTTCCTTTTTTTCTCATTATTTTTCAAGAATCTGAGCTTGTTCAACTATTTCTTAATTTTGTATAACCCAATTTTTTAATCTGAGACACAAATTATTTTTATAATGTGAAAGATGCAATAACTGAATTTTATTTTGTTCCAACTAAATATCAATTTGCCGAATTCTTTACATTTTGTCTTTAATGAAATTTTTTAACATTGGCATATTGCATTTAAAAGTTTAAATCTTTACAAATTTTATTCTATAAAGTAAAGTTTTACATTTTTTCTTTCTTTTGAATAAAATATGTGTCTAGGATAAATTTTCAAGTTTTTTTTGTTTATATTAAAGTTTTTATATGATCAAATTTCAAGTCTTCAAAAGTCGAAGAGTCAGCAACATGTTTGAAACTTTTATTACTGCTTTAGAGTTGTGTGATTCGGAATATTTATAGTTTACAATGCTTGGAAAATTCTAAAAAGTCAAAATTTTGATTGTAATGAATATATGGGCTAAGTACTTTTATGTAAAATGAGTGATTGAGATGAATATTAAATTCTTAAAATTCAGAAATCTCTAAGTTTAAAAGTTTGTACCTGTGGCCTTTCTGGTTTGGGAAAGTAAGTTCTTCGGGATGCTTGTCATCTGGTCCCCTAAGGTCATTTGGTCTGGGAGTGATCGAACCCAAATCTTTCAATAGAACCAGATCGAAAGTCATGTTCTACTGGTATGAATGGGTTTAGGATATGTCGATGTAGCCTTTCTGATCTGGGAGAATAAGTTCCAAGGGGTGCTTGACACCTAGTCCCTTAAGGCTAACTGGTCTGGGAGCGGCTGACCCAAATTCTGCAATAGGGTCAGATAGAAAGTTACGTTTACGACATGTTCTTTACTTAATAAACTTCTTGATTAAAAAGATGCCAAAGTGCACGAGCTTAAAAGATGCCAAAGAGCACACTCATGTTAAGATGCCAATGAGCACATTGCTAAAAGATGCCAATGAGCACACATCTCATGATACTTGGTGATATGTTTCAGTTGCGATAAACCTATAATTTGTGAAAATCTTAATTTTTGATGGATTAGTGTGAGTACATGCAAAGTTCTCTATAAGATTTTTAGAATTGCATTTTCTTGAAGCTAATCGAAGATTCGCATGTGAGTACACTGAATAGATTGTTGGAAGTTTTTGAAACTGAACATGTTTTAACTTGATATGTAATAAAACTTGTTTCTGTATCCAGCAACATATATTTTATTTCAACTGATTGATAAATTTGTGATATTTTAATTAGTAGAATTCAATTTGTTTAGTGTTTAAAGTTTTATATGTTTAGTCGTTTAAAAATTTATATTTAGTTAACTTCTTGTTTGGAATCGTAGTCCTTGGTTTGTGTTCCCAAGCGTATTCCATGGCATCCAGGAATTGGATGAGTTCAGCGTCAGTTGGCAAGGCATCGAATCCATTCCTGGGTTTGTCGGGAAAACGCAGAGCTTTCCTCAGGCCTAGGGCAGTCATCATCCCTGATCCAAGTTGAGTGCTGAATGAGATAGCAGGAACCTGTTCACCCTTTTTGTTGGTGATAGAGGTTTCATCAGCAGTAAACCAGAATTGTTGGAGAAGAGCTTTGGATGGAGTTGGATCCACAGTGATAGCGTAAGCAATGCAGGATTGCTTCAGAAACATTGCGGCCTCCTTCAGATGAGGATACTTGACACCGTCAAAATCGAGGCGAGCAAGATGATTGTTCTTTGGGAGCTCAGAGTCAGAAATGGCGAACTTGACGTTCTTTGAGGCGACAAGTGCAGATTGAGTCATTCTGAATTGGGAGTAGATAAACGAGTAGAAATTTTTTTTTAGCCTAAAAATAAAGAAGATTTGTTAGTTTCTATTTCAGGAAAGAAACGTAGGAAATCAACATATTTGCAGATTAAAACAGTTTATCTTAGAACAAGATTTAAGAAAGAAAAAAACATTGATTTTGAATAAAGAATAAAATCAAAAATGAAGATGATCTTATAAGATTAGAGTCTTATAAACCCATAAATGGGGGTTCATGTAAAAAGATTTAAGATAAGAAATTAGAAAAAGATCAATAATAACCTGGTGATCTTTGAAGAAGATGATGCAAATGCTTGAGAATGCTAGAATGCTGGAGAGAGTATTATTGCTTTGAAAGTATTTGCAGAAGGCGTAAAAATGATAAGAATGGAAAAACATTCTATTTATACGTGTGAGAGAGGAGAGAGAATGAGCGAAGCGGGAAAACAAATGCTCATCATGACATGGACACGTCCCACGATGTTTATTGGATAGAAGAGCAACGGACGAACGTGTCCGAAAAAGGCATGTCGTGGATTGTCGGTTCAAATGACGTCATAGAAGAGAGAGACTATTCATTTGTCCGTTTTGAAATTATCGCTGAAGAAAAGTCAGCGATAGATTTTTCTTTTTAAAAGTATCCCTGTTAGTAAAGATGGGGATAGATTTTCTTTTAAAAGGATCACTGACAAGAAATATCAGTGATAAATTTATTTTCAAAAAGCTTTTAATCATTTGAAGGAAGGTTCAGTGATTAAGGTTTATATTAAAAACATCTTAACTGAGTTATGATTCAGTTGTGGGGATGGAGAGAACATACCTGAGAGTCAGAATGTTTATCAGAGAATTATGAAAGGGGAACTTTTGATTACTGACACAATACATGAACGCTGTAGAATTATTCTTCGAGGTTCAGCATTCCAAGCTCACTGATGAGAAAGTTGAACCTTGTCTCATCAAGAGGTTTGGTGAATAAATCAGCAAGCTGAAAGTCAGTAGGGATAAAGTGAAGTTCAATATCACCATTCATCACATGATCTCTGATAAAATGATATCTGATCTCGATGTGTTTTGTCTTTGAATGTAGCACTGGATTATTTTCTATAGCGATAGCACTAGTGCTGTCGCAATAGATGGGAATCTTTGACAGCTGAAGGTCATAGTCTAATAGTTGATTTCTCATCCACAAGATCTGAGAACAACAACTTCCAGCGGCGACGTATTCAGCTTCAGCTGTGGAAGTGGATACTGAGTTTTGCTTTTTGCTTGTCCAACTTACCAGCTTTCCTCCTAGGAGTTGACATCCACCAGTGGTACTCTTTCGATTGAGTTTACAGCCTGCAAAATCACTATCAGAATAACCAGTTAGATCGAACCCTGAGTCTTTGGGATACCAAAGACCGAGGTTAGGAGTTCCTTTTAGAGATCTAAAAATTCTCTTTACAACGATCATATGGGATTCCTTGGGTTCAGATTGATAGCGTGCACATAAACAAGTAGAGTACATGATGTCAGGTCGGCTCACTGTAAGATACAGTAGGGAGCCTATCATTCCTCTATAGGCAGTGACATTAACAGGTTTTCCAGAAGGATATTTGTTAAGTGTCAGGGGTGGTGCCATAGGAGTTTTCATCGCTGAAGTTTGTGTAAGATCAAACTTCTTCAGCATATCTTTAACATACTTATATTGGCAGATAAAAGTACCTTTGTCAGATTGTTTAATCTAAAGACCAAGAAAATATGTCAGCTCACCCATCATACTCATTTTATATTCTTTCTTCATTCTTTCAGCGAAGAGAGTACACAGAGATGGGTTAGTAGAACCAAATATTATGTCATCAACATATATTTGTAAAAGAATTATATGACCTTTTATCTTTCTAAAAAATAACGTATTATCAATTTTGCCACGTTCAAAATTTTCAGAGATAAGAAAAGATGAGAAAGTGTCATACCAAGCACGAGGGGCTTGTTTTAGACCATAGAGAGCCTTATCCAATTTATAAACATAATTTGGATACTTAGGGTCATAGAACCCTGGAGGTTGTTCTACATAGACTTCTTCATTCAGCTTTCCATTTAGGAACGCTGATTTTACATCCATTTGATAAACGATGAAGTCTTTATAGACTGCATAAGCTAGGAATAGTCGAATTGCTTCGAGCCTGGCCACAGGGGCAAATGTTTCATCATAGTCTATGCCTTCCTCTTGTATGTATCCCTGAGCAACAAGTCGAGCCTTGTTGCGGATTACAGTTCCATGTTCATCTAACTTGTTTCTAAACACCCATTTAGTGCCTATAACAGTCTTGTTAGATG
This sequence comes from Arctium lappa, assembly GCA_023525745.1. Lineage (NCBI taxonomy): Eukaryota > Viridiplantae > Streptophyta > Magnoliopsida > Asterales > Asteraceae > Arctium > Arctium lappa. The sequence goes on along the minus strand of CM042051.1, from coordinate 75,602,832 downwards.
GTCTGGAAACGAGATTCCAAACTTCGTTTCTAGAGAACTCAGTCAGCTCTTCTTGCATAGCGCTGACCCAGTTTGGATCTTTGAGGGCACCATCAACCTTCTTTGGCTCTATTAATGAAATAAAGTTAACAAAGAGACATATATTACCTGTATTTCGTCGTGTCTGAATACCTGCATCGGGATCCCCAAGAATTTGATCTATGGGGTGATCTCTGGTCCATCGCTGAGCAGGAGCAAGATTGCTTATTTCAGCGATAGGATCAACAATAGGAGCAGTCGCTGATGAAGATGCTTGAGGTTCATCAGCTAGTAATTGTTGAACATTAGATACACCAATGCTTTCAGAAGGGTTTTCAGACGTAGATGGATTTGATGGTAGAAGTGTGTTTAGAGGTTCTGCTAAAACCCATGAGGTGGTTTCAGCGGTAGAATGTATAATGTTTGGATTATCATCAGCGGCTGGAGGATCAGAATGCTGATGGTTTGAGAAGAAAGGTTCTGTTTTTCTGTAGTCAGAAAGCATCCAAGCATTTAACTCTTCATTGTCAGCGATTGGTTTAGAGTTCGCTGAGCGAGTTTCATCAAAAGTGACGTGAATTGTTTCTTCTACGGTTTGTCTTCTCTTGTTGAAGACTCTGTAGGCTTTGGAGATGGAGGAATATCCAAGAAATATTCCATCATCAGCTTTTGGGTCGAACTTTCCAAGTTGATCTCTGTTGTTTAAGATAAAGCACTGACAGCCAAAGATATGAAGAAAGCTGATAGAAGGCTTTCTTCCAAGAAAAAGTTCATAAGCTGTCTTCCCAAATCGCTTTATTATCAGCGATCTGTTTTGAGTAAAACATGCAGTGTTTACAGCTTCTGCCCAAAATTGCGTAGGGAGATGAGAATCGCTGATCATTGATCTAGCAGCTTCTATGATCGTTCTGTTTCTTCTTTCAGCGACTATGTTTTGCTGAGGTGTTCTTACTGAAGAGAAGTTGTGAGAGATTCCCTTGTTCTCAAAGAAATTGTTCAGGGAACTGTTTTTGAATTCGGTTCCATGATCACTTCTTATGGAACGAACAGTAAGATTGTTCAGTACTTCCATCTTTTTAACAAAAGATATTAATTATTCTGGAATATCACTCTTACAGCGAAGAAAGATAACCCAGGTGTAGCGAGAATATTCATCTACAATGACAAGCGTATATTTTTTTCCAGCTATTGATTGGATGTTGACAGGGCCAAACAGATCCATATGCAAGAGCTGAAGAGGACTTGTCACTGAGGAAACTTGTTTAGACTTGAAACTAGCTTTTGTTTGTTTTACTTTTTCACATGCAGAGTAGAGAGATTCTTTAGCATATGAGTGTTGAGGAAGACCAGACACCAGTTCCTTAGATGATAGAGAATTCAGGGTTTTGAAGTTTAGATGAGAAAGCCTTTAATGCCATAGCCAGTTGACATCAGAAGAGGCTTTTGAGAAAAAAAACATAAGTTTTCAGTGGTCGTAGAGTCCATGTCGATTACATAGACATTTTCTCTGCGATAGCCGCTAAGAGCAAGTTTTCCTTTCTCATTTACCACTGAACATACTTTCTTAGAAAAACGAACTTCGTAGTCTTTATCACATAGATGACTGATGCTCAGAAGGTTATGCTTCAGTCCATCGACATAAGTGACTCTTCGAAAAGTAGTTGTCCCATTGCTGAGGACACCAAACCCTCGGGTAATTCCTTTTCCATTTCCACCAAAAGTCATAGAGGGACCTTTCACTTCCTTGTATTCAGTGAGCATGTCTTTCTGTCCAGTCATATGTTGAGAACATCCACTGTCGAGATACCAGATGCCCTTTGATCCCTGCACACATAAGGAAGATTAAGCGTTGTTTGGTACCCACTTTTCAATGGGTCCTTCAGAGTTAGTGGATAAGGAAGGTTCAGCAGTCTTCTCATCAGATGAAGATTCAGCTTCAGTGGTAGTCTTCACTTTGGTTAATTTCTTAACCTTAGTGGTATTTTTCACCTTGGTTGATTTTTCAACCTTGGTGACCTTCTCAGCTTTAGAGGCATTTTTCTTCACTTTAGCTGTTTTATCAGCTTTGGTGGCATTTGGACATTTACTTGCAATATGGTCAGTAAAATCACAGTGATAACATTTTCTGTATTTGAAAATGGTTTTAGGACCAGAAGTAGAAGGTTTTGCAAGTTTAAGATGAGGAGGTCCAGGTCCAAGAAGACTTTTCTCTTGAGATCTGGGAGGAATTTTCATTTCTTCAGATCTCGTAGGTTTAAGGTCAATCTTTAGCTTTGGAGGACAGAGATCAAAAATTTCTATCACAGAGCTAGAGGATTGCTTAGCTGATCGTTTAGAAGGAGCTTTCAACTTTGCTTTCCTGGTTGCCTTCTGAGGAAGGAGAATGGACTTTCCTTTATCCGCAACCATAGTGTCTTTGGATTTTTCCTCAGGGATGGGATTTGAAGAAGAGCAAGGATAGAATTGATTATTAGAAGTGTCAAAGAAAGAGGTGACAAACGTTCCAAACTTAAGCGAGGAACTTTCTTCTTTAGGATCATCCTGAGGTGTCCAAAAACCTAGACTAGTTTTATCACTTTCAGGGGTTTGAGCATTTATTATCTTAGAGATTTTTGTTGATGATTTGCACCATTTTTCAACATGAGCCTTTTCTGCTTTTAGAGCAGCGATGGCTTGTTCGTGTTCAATGCTGATGATTTCATTTATAATGACTTGATCTTTCAGCTTTTCTTCTAAAAGATTTAGTTCTTTGATCTTTTCATGACATTTCTCTAGCTCTTGAGTTAAATGAACATTTTTATTCTCAGCTTCAGTTTTGTCGTTTAGAGCATTATAAAGGTCAATCGTCAGCACGTCAACAGCGCGACTTCTCTCAGCTTCAGGCAGAGAAGGATTTGTAGAGATAGATACCTAAGATGATATGTAGCTCATAGAGGGTTCAGATGGTTCTTCAACTTCTTCTTTAATCTCAGCCATGAGGCAAAGATTAGCGACTTCTTCTTCATCAGAAGATTATTCTTCTGATTCAGCCCAGCCGTGTTCTTCAGCGATGAGACCTTTACCTTTTCGCTGATAGCTTTTCAGCTTTTGATATTTTTTCTTCAGCTTATGGTATTTGTCATCACTGGATCTTCTTGAGGTAGAAGGTTTGAAGACCTTTTTTCGACCTGCACTCACTAGCAAAATGTCCAATCTTTTCGCAGTTATAGCAAGTGGCAGTAGCCTTATCAACCGGAGTTGATTTTGGCTTTTCAGTAAGAGAGAGAGGTTTACTTCTTCGGAAGTTGCTCTTTCTTGCAAATCTCTTAAAAGAGTTTGTCAAGAGTGCTAAGGACTCATCAAACTCTTAAAGATCAGGGTCTGATAGATCCTCAGATTCAGAATCTAACTCAGTGATGGTGAGAGTAGATCGTTGAGATGGAATTATCTCTAAAGAGACTAAAGCAACAGGAGTGCTTTTGGAGTCTTTAGAATATTTTACAAGATTCTTCTTCAGAAGATTAGATTGCTCATAGTTGAGCAATATTCCATACAGAGTGCTGAGAGAAAGAGAATTTAAGTCTTTTGTCAGCTTAAGACATATTGAATAACTGTCCCAACTTTCAGGAAGACATTCCAAGAATTTTGTTAGGACCTCAGAATTAGAATAGGTCCTACCAACAGTTCTTAGGTCAATGATTAGGCAGTTAAACCGCTGATGAACGTCAGAAAGAGATTCATTCTTACCAGCGATAAAACTTTCATACTGTCTTACCAAGTTAATCTTTCAAGTCTCTTGGATTTCAGTGGTGCCCTCATATTGAACACATATGGTTTCCCACATTTCTTTAGAAGTTTTCAGATGCATGATGGAATGGAAAACTTCATCAGGCAGAGCCATTGAAATAATGGTCTTTGCTCTTGCATCTATTCCTACCTTCTTTTTATCTTCATCACTCCACTGTCTTATTTCCTTTACGACATATCGTTCAGGGACAGCTTCTGTGGTGGCAGTAGCGGGAACTGCTGCTATAATTCTAACAGGTTCATAGGGTCCATTTTCTATATACTCAGGTATAGTAGGATCCGCACCTTCAAGAAATAGCATCATTCGATTTTTCCACAGAGAAAAGTTATCTCTGCTAAATCGAGGAGGTTTAGAAAGTGAACCATTATCATAGTAGTTTGTGTTTGTGTTTAGTGCCATTTTAGAATAGCAAGGAAGAGTATACAGCAAGATTTTGTTTATTAGTTTAAACAAACTACTCTGATACCACTTGTTGGTCCCGAAGGTTCTTAACAAGTTTGTAGAAGGGGGGGGGTTGAATACAAACACAGAAATTTAAAGTTTAATAAATTGTTTATTGATGAATCAAACACAATTTACAAGTTTGTTGCGGAATAAGATTAAGACAAACTCAATCTAAACAAACTTAAGAAACACTAAGATGGTTGCACAAGAAATTCAGAGAATGGGAGATTTAGAGATATAGAAAACAAGGGTTTCTATATGAGGTTCAAGGATTAGCACACTACAGATGAAGAGGCGAACTTCCTATTTATACCCTATGCATTAAATGCATGGCAGGGCACTTTACACGTGGCGTTCACTGATTTGCTTTGAAAGTCTGACTTTTTGGGAGACATGCTTTTGGCCGGACAATGAGCAGTGTAGTTGACAGAGGTGTTGTACATATGATGGCAGAGACATGTCCGTTCTGACACATAGTACTAGTTTGTGCAAGGAGAGACAAAAGGAAACTTGAGACATAAGCTAAGTGATCATTCGATTGTTGAGTATCTCTTCTTTCAGAGATAAAGAGGTTCAACTATCGCTGAAGCTTTTCCTCATGTTCCTTCGCGTATATGTAGAGTTGTATGCTTCACTGATATCCACATCAGGTCACTAGTAGACTTCTCTTTGTTCAGCAGCTTCGTCTTCGATTCAGCTATGAACATATGTTGACGTGAGACTTGTCTTCAGGGATTACGTTAGCTGTTTTCTTCAGAAACTATCAGCGATAACTGAACAGACTCATTCTGATCACTGATAGTGAAACACTAATACATAGAAATGTTTATAAAGAGAACTATCAGTGATAACTAAACAAACTCAGTCTGATCACTGATGGTGAAACACTAATACATATTAAAACGTAATTTTCACTAAGTATAGAAGAGGGTCGTTATCAAATCACTGAGAGAGTTTGGATCAACACTTCCGTTTCTGCTCTTTCTTCAACTTTTGGCCTTTTGGACTGCTTCTTGGAAGCTATAGTCTTCACCCTCTTTGCAGATTTAGCCTCTATGCCAACATTCTCTGAGTCTTCCTTATGCTCTTTTGTAGGTGTGACTTCCTCAGGAAATGGTTGTTGAATGTTAAGATCATGCCTTTCCTTCATTCTTCTTTCAGCCTCTTCCCTTTGTGAGGAGTCCCCTTGCAGCTTAGCCATTTCTTTCTTATAGCTCCTCCACTTGACTGTATGCCATATTAGTAAACATATCCCCTTTGACACCAATTGAACCTTTCAGGAAATTTATCATTTTTCTTCTTTCCTGATTAGCCAAAAAGGTCTTGGAGGGTTGTCTCTTCTGCTTTTTGAGTGGCATTCTTTTGACTGGAAGTTTCTTGGCCTCAGCTGCTTTTAAGATCTTTTGATACTCTGCATTGAGTTTTCTGGCCATTATCCTTGCAAGCTCTCTATCTGTTTCAGTTTGGAGTTGTTCCTCCTTTTCCATCTGTTTTTGAATCTGCTATGCTAACTCTTCATCTAGCTCAATCTGACTTTTCTTCTTTAAAGGTTGTTGTTCAGGTTCAACCATCTTTCCTTTTCCCTTAACATCCTGCAGACTTGCCTTACTTGTTTCTTTTCTTTTCTTTGAGAGACCTCCTTCATTGATGACCACTCCTTTGGCCTTTTGACTAGCCTCAGGAGTGTCATTCTTGGCTTTTACCAAAGTCTCTGCAATCTCTATTTCTTCTATAGAGAGCCCTGTTACTACTACTTCTTTTACCTCAACAGTATTAACTGTTTCTGCTGCTTCAACAACATTAACATTTTCTCCTGCTTGAGCAAATTCTATTTCTGCCTCTATTTTATCTTCTCTCTCCCCCTCAACCTCAACTCTCTTTGTAGATGAACTTTCTTTCTCTGTTTCAGTCTCTTTCTCCCCCTTGTTGGAAGCATCTTTATCTTTTGACCTCTTCTTCAAAACAAACTGCTTTCTCCTCTTCTTTTGCACCAACCTTGTCACCATTTTCTTTAATTTGGCAATCTGTACTTGTTGGGACAAGATTACCAATTTCATTTCTTCTATCTCTTTGCCTTGTTTAATAACATCCAGGTTGATGTTGCCCATTGTTTCCATCAATTCTGATATTGTAAATCCCAAACACAATCAAGCAATTCAATCTAAACAAGATTTAACAATGAAGTTCTAGAGAGAGTGTAGAGAGAGAAACATTCATGTCATTGATCTAACAATCTTGAGTACAATCCACTAGCCTAATGATTTACAAGGCAACATGGTATTTATACCACAAGTCTAAAACCACATGATTAATAACAAAGTAAACTCATATTGGCTAAACTAAACATTGACTTTGTTGACTTTACTTTACTTGACTTTTCCTATTAAATCTTGTATACAATAATACACTAACAATCTCCCCCTTTGTATTCAAGATTTAATAAAAATTTGACATAAGTCTTCAGCACTTGATTCTTCAATCTTTTGTCTCTGACAGTCTTGAACTTTGAAGCTTTAACAATCTTCATTCTTTGAAGAATCTTTGAAAAGTCTTTAACACTTTGCAGCTTTGAAAAGTCAACCAGTCTTGAAACAATTGAATCATTTGAAGTCTTGAATCATTTGAACTTTGACATTCTTTGACTTCTTTGAAACACTTCATCTTTGAAAAACTTCGAGGAATCTTTGAACTTTTTATCTTCATTTTTCAATCTCTGATCATTCTTTAGAAAAACGATCTTTCATGAATTATCTTCAACATGGACTTGTCTTCAGAAATCTTTGAGAATGATTTCTTTTCATCTGATTTGATCTTTCAGAAAATTCTTCACAAGTCTTGACTTTATAACTTTGAAATTCTTTGAACTTGATCTCTGTAGATTTCTCCCCCTTTTTATCTTGACTTGACTTTGAAACATCTGTCTTCTTCAGAATCTTTTGAATCATCTCTTTTGACAATTAATACTTCTTTCAGAATTTGTTCTTTTGAAATTGATCTCTGTAGATTTCTCCCCCTTTTTGATGATTGTGAGCTTCATAATCATCAAAACTATCTCAATTTCAGCACTTTCTTTGAATCTCCCCCTTTTACAGATATTCTCCCCCTTTGAGAAACATTTTTCCCTTTTGATCTGATACAGAGCCGTCAATTCATGAATGTATTTATCCGAATCTTTTCAAATTCAGATATAATGAACTTGGTAACCCTGATTCAACAAATGAAACAGTTAGAAGTGCCTGTCAGTAACACGGAGTTACTGGGTACAACGAATGTACAATATAAGGAGCTGGTTTGATGATGACTCCCCAGGACTTCCATTCAATCATTGAAAAACACAAGGTTTATCTATGAATGTTCTGACAGAAAAACAAATTTTCTATGTGCTCGTGCTTATGAATGAAAGAATTTAGCATAATGATTGTGTTTCATAAGGTTCAAAATGTGTAAACTGTTGAGACAACAACAGATATTACACGGACTCAATGTGCATGAAAGAGGTGCGAAGGTGGGGCAACTTTCCTTCTTTTTCAATATCTAAATCTTCCGAGTGAAGACTAGATAGCAGATGTGCTGCATCCCCAAAGAAAATGAAACATTTATTTGTTAAGAAAGAAACGAGTGGCTGGTGGGGTAATTGCAAGAGTTGGCATGGGCTCACTGCCTTTTTCAATGATGGTCACCAAAGAATGTGAACCAATCAGATTTTGTGGCTGCCCGACTCAGAAAGTGGTTGGTGCAGAGTTCTGATATTCTTTTAACTCTGTTCTCACACCCTCTTTCTTTTTAACATTAAAGCTCACTTCTAACCAAACTCTCATTTACATTTTTCTGCTCCACGCAATGAGAAAAACTCAACCAGATGAGTTATCTCCCCCACTCTTTGATTTTGACCCCTCACCGCTCATTCACTCAAGGATAACTTCCTGGGTAGGAAACACTGGTTTGCGTGAATCCATGGAAGTCCTGTTTAAGCTCACACAGGAATCCCATGTAAGTCCTAAAAATAATGGTTGCTCAACAGTTTAACTTGAACAATTAAGCATAAAAATGATAACATTGTCAAAATGTATGCTCATTAAAAATATGAATGAAATTTGAGCATTTGAACAATGAAGATCTCTCAAAACAAGAATATTGAATGAATGAAATGAAATCAAGAGAATTATTTTGAGAATCTGACAATGTATCAATCAGATCAAAATGAAATGGTTAGGGTATCCAGGAATTGGAAATTTTGTTTATATGAACGAATATAAACAATTTTGCAATGAACGCACAAATATTGAAATGATGAAAGATGTTCAACAACAGAGATTTACAAACGGGGGTATTACCATCAAAAAATTGTTTCATTATGAGACATGGTAATAACAATTTCAAATGAAGTACTGAACCGGTGTGTATGAATACTTGACAGTATATGAAAAGATAATACACAAGTATTGATCTTTGGAAACACACGGCCAGTTAAACATTAAAGCTCAAAATTGAAAAACATTTAAAAGCTCACTTCTGAATTCATGAAATCTTTTGAGAATAGAGAAGTGGTTTGAACATTTAAGAAACCGTTTTTCATGCTTGAAAGTTGTTCGTCTTTCAAACAATCAGAGATCTAGATCAGAAGATATTTACCGTTAAGCTCCCCCTCAAATCATGATAAAATGATTTAGGTCATGTAAGCTCCCCCTGGATATTTGCAGAATATCCATATTTGAACATGAAAGAACGGGTCCTGATCTGTCATGTGATCAGAAGCCACAGTCTTTGACATTAAATTTCGGGTTCCAAACTGAAGTGTTTAGAAGCCAATGTCTTTGACATTGAAGTCCGAGTTCTAAGTTGATTTACTCAGAAGTCAAACACTTGTACTTTGAAGTACGGGTTTTGAACTGTTGTGTTCAAAAACCATCGTTCCTGCTCCCCCTAGACCGGTGGTACCTGCAAAACAGATTTAACAGGTTTTGGTACCCACTGGTATTTGGGTCCTGGTATGTTAGATTTAGGAATCCACTTTTCATTAGATGTATATCTTTTAAAACCATAATTCTGAGAAGTTATTCTATAAGAACCGTACCAGTTGTGAGTAGTTTCTCTTTGAACGAAGTCATTCTCTCCACAGTAAGAACAACAGATCTTCCTTTGAGCAATCCTGATCAGATGATTAGTCGAGTAATATATATCAGGATTACCAAAAGATTTACCTTTATGCGCAGTGTTCTTTTTGGCATTTGTTGTGGATTTGAATGCTTTGTCCTTCATTTTCTTTTCATCTGAAGAACTCTTCACTCTCCAGACCATCTGACTTTTCTGAGAAGACTTTCCAAGAGATTTTACATAATAGCTTGCTGATCCATCAACAGATTTATCATAAAATAGATTTGATAGTCGGATCTGACTTGATTTGACAATGATTGGTTTAACACTTTTGTTTTTCAAAACATTTTTGTCATGAATTGAACTTGAAGCTGTTTTGAAAGAATAGACTGATTCTGTTGAGAGATCAACAGGTGATTGATTAATCACATCAGCTGAAATCTTTTCTGATAAATTGACGTTTGCAGCTTCTAAGTTCTTTATCTTTTCAGATAAAATATTTCTTTCAGAAATAAGTGTGTCAAACTTCTTTTTCAAATCAGATCTAGCCAGCTGTTCTTTTAGAATATCTGATGATAGAACAGAGATCTTGGACATGAACTTTGATATTTCAGATTCAAAATATGAACGTTCTTGTTCAAAATCTGTTTCCAAGTTCTTGTTTTTATCAGAAATATCTTTGAAAATCCCAGCATTTTTCTTTTCAAAAAATTTCTTTTCTTGCTCAAAAGACTGCTTCTTTTCTTTGAAAATATTTCTTTCCTTTTCGAGCAAGTCTTGTAAAGTAGAAATCTGCTTGGGAAGTTCAGTGTTTTTATCTTCAAGAACTTTTCTTTCCTTAGCAAATGTGTCTCGTTCAGTGATTATAACTTTTTCAAAATCTGACACTTGCTTGAAAAGTTTTATGCATCTAAGCTCAAGATCCTTCTTCTCTTGTAAAGTTTTCTTGGAAATCTCAGATAACTGTTGAGTTGAAGATGTCTTCACATTTGATTTTTCTTTTTCTGCTTGGAGACTTGTTTTTAGTTCAGCATTCTGTATTTCCAAGGAAGATATCTTCTCTTCAAAAGCCTTAAAATTCTGTTGAAGCTTAACTGATTCAGATTGCAATTCTGAAGATCTTTGTTCAGTTGTCTTCAGTTGGATTTGAAGACTCTCTTTGACTTTATCTTTTTTAATGCTTTTTATCAATTCAGCATTTTTCTTTTCCAGAACAGATATATGATCTTCAAAAGCCTTAAACTTCTGTTGAAGCTTGACTGATTCATCTTGTGATTCTGATGACTTCTGTTCAGTTGTCTTCAGTTGGCTTTGAAGTTTCTCTTTGAATTTATCTTCTTTAATGCTTTTTATCAATTCAACATTTTTCTTTTCCCGAACAGATATATGATCTTCAAAAGCCTTAAACTTCTGTTGAAGCTTGACTGATTCATCTTGTGATTCTGATGACTTCTGTTCAGTCGTCTTCAGTTGGCTTTGAAGATTCGTAATCTTTCTCTCTTTTTGCATAATAATCTTCTCTTTAACTCCTATGATTTTCTCTTTCATTTCTATTTGATTATCTTTATCTTTAATCTCTCTCTCTCTTTCCTTCATAATATCTACAAAATCAGATTTATCAAGATTAGCACATTTTATACAATCAAGAGTTTTATCAGAATTTGACAATTTAGATTTGAACTCCTGAAACTGATTTAGAAGCTTTGAATTCTGATTTTTCAGCTTGTCTAATTCAGCTTCCATCTTTGGTATTTCTGGCATGTACAAAACATCCATATCTCTTGCAGATAAAATGGTATTTCCTCTCTCATCTGTAACAGGCATATTGACATATTAGTTTAAAAAAAATGATCGTCAAAAATCAGAAAATTATGATCACTAACAAAATATGTCCCCCTCCGCAGACTTAGCACGGGGGTTCCGCTAATGCTTGCAAAAAAATGATCGTTCCCAAACAAATCAGAAATGTTGACTTAAAAAGTCAAACTTAGATCAGAAAAAAAACTTAATTTTTAAAAAAAAAATCTAAGTCTTGAAACTCGCAGGTCACTGTACTCGCAGATCACTAAACACGCTAAACACTGTTTCGAGAAAACTCGCTAGCTGAACCGTGCGCGTTTAGCAAACTCGCAGATACTTATTTACGCGTTTTAACAAACTCGCAAGCAAACTCGCAGATGAACTCGCAGACAAACTCGCAGATGTACGGAACTCGCTGACTTCGACTAGCGCGTTATAGAAAATCGCTAACTTCGACTAGCGCGTTTTAGAAACTCGCTAACTTCGACTAGCGCGTTTGAGAAACTCGCTAACTTTGACTAGCGCGTTTGAGACCAAATCTTCAACATGCGTGTTTTAGCGACTTGCGCTTTCTAGCGATGAACCTTGCGCGTTTTACAAAATCTGCGCATTCTTCCCTTGATGAAGCTTGCGTGTTCTTCAGCTTGAATCTTGCGCGTTCTAGGATGAACTTGCGCGTTTTCTGGATCTTGCGCGTTTCGACACTTCAGTTCACGAATTCACTCCAAATCGTTCTAAAACCTACAATTGATTCTCAAAATGCATCAGTGTGCTCGAAAAACATATTATAACACTTTTCTATCACAAGATTTCCATTAAAAACATCAAAAATCAACGATTTGAATGAATACACAGTGATCGTTTTCAACTTTTCAAAAACTCAACAATTTGATCAAAATGATCGATCTAGACTTGGAATTTGACAGTGTAACCTGAACTAAAGTTGATCCTTATGATAAAACGTATACAATCAAATCAATTTCTTGATTTAATTGTACAAAAACATGAAAAATCGGATCAAATAGTGACTTTTTCGAAAACAACCATTTTCTTGATTTTTTTTTTTAAGAAATTGATTCAAAGTGATCTTTCTGAATTTGTTTGGTGTGCTCTGATACCAATTGATATTGTAAATCCCAAACACAATCAAGCAATTCAATGTAAGCAAGATTTAACAATGAAGTTCTAGAGAGAGAAACATTCATGTCATTGATCTAACAATCTTGAGTACAATCCACTAGCCTAATGATTTACAAGGCAACATGGTATTTATACCACAAGTCTAAAACCACATGCTTAATAACAAAGTAAACTCATATTGGCTAAACTAAACATTGACTTTGTTGACTTTACTTTACTTGACTTTTTCTATTAAATCTTGTATACAATAATACACTAACAAATTCATTATAGTCATACCTGTCCTCACCTTCTCCAGAAGTGTTACCCTCTTTTGAAGGATCATAGGATCTTTTTGTAGTGAAAGTCTTCTGCCTAGCAGAAGCACTATTCACCCCCTTGGGTTCTTGGCACCTGGGACCTTTGAATGATTGCTCATTCAAAGTTGCCATGGGGGAGGTCTTATTTATGTTACCACTGTCCTCCTCTGTGTTAGCAGGAGTAGTGGCAGCCTGCTCACCCATATGCTCATACATCTCCTCATTGAGCACCTCCTTGGGGTTGGGAGACACCCCTGTGGTTTCCCTGTAGATATTCTCTAAAGGAGAATTCTCCCTTAGAGGGCTTAAAGGCTCTATGGGTGAAGGTACAAGAAGGGAATGAGCCTTCTTTACCTTTTTCCTTGTATAAGTTTGGATGATTAGGGAAGTTAGCTTTTGAAGTAGAGATTGGGGGATTGATATAGAGTGGGAAGGTTGGGATTGGCTAGCAGTGGGATGGTCTAATGAGGGCCTTGACCCTGCTGCCATACCTTCATCAGTGTGGGACACCACCATCATTGTAGAGAAAAATGGAGTGTCAACTCCTTCCGAGTCCAAAGGGGATCTCTTCATGATTGAAAAGACCTTACCTTTGGGGATTTTGGGTACATATACCTCATCAAAGTGAGGCATATCCGTCAATTCGTGTGTTATAACTTCTTGTACAAACCTGGGGTACATATAAAAACTCTTTTTACTTCCCAGGTTTGAGACAAGATCACTGAAAATCATTTTAGAAAAATTGTACTTTCTGGCAGTGGCCAAGCAGACCAAAGCATATGCAATGGTACTGCTGAACTCACTCCATCCAGTAGTCTTTTTGGAAATGCAGTGCATAAGGGTATGAACAAAGAAACGCCATTGGGGTGAAAATTTAGTTTTTGAGAACTTAAAGACACCCAATGGGCCTCCATACCCCATTCTTGTAAGATTTGAGAACAAGTCCTCATTAGGAATAGAGGTTATACCTGTAGCATCGTCTAGACGTAGACAGATGCGTATCACCTCTTCAGTAATTGACAAGGGTTTGTCACACACCCTTGTTTTCAGAATCTGCACACCATTCTCTGTAACTATGGTGGCATTCGCCCAGAATTGCCTTTGATGCTCTATGTAGATGATTGGAGACACAGTTAGAGAATGGGCGATATGGCTATTCTTCAGAAAATCCACTATCTGATGAAATCCAACGGCCTGTTTGGGCTTCAGTAGTCTTTTTGGAAATGCAGTGCATAAGGGTATGAACAAAGAAACACCATTGGGGTGAAAATTTAGCTTTTGATAACTTAAAGACACCCAATGGGCCTCCATACCCCATTCTTGTAAGATTTGAGAACAAGTCCTCATTAGGAATAGAGGTTATACCTGCAGCATCGTCTAGACATAGACAGATGCGTATCACCTCTTCAGTAACTGACAAGGGTTTGTCACACACCCTTGTTTTCAGAATCTGCACACCATTCTCTGTAACTATGGTGGCATTCGCCCAGAATTGCCTTTGATGCTCTATGTAGATGATTGGAGACACAGTTAGAGCATGGGCGATATGGCTATTCTTCAGAAAATCCACTATCTGATGAAATCCAACGGCCTGTTTGGGCTTCTGTAGCATTGCAATCTCGTTATGCTCATCTATGAATGCCATGGATGCCATGAATCTTGAGTGTTCTTGCCTGAAACTTACTAAGAAGCTTGAGAGAGAAGGATTAGAGAGACGATGAACAATATTCAAAGAGTCGTTATGATCTTTTAGGCGGGCAACGGGTATTTATAGTGTACGGGGCATAAGCAGTATTAACCTAGAGCAGTATTAACTAACTAGCAGTATTAACTAAGAGCAGTATTAGCCAACTAGCAGTATTAACTGAGAGCAGTATTAACCGCTAGCAGTATTAGCTAACTAGCAGTATTAACTGAGAGCAGTATTAACTAATAGCAGTATTAACTAACTAGCAGTATTAACCACTAGCAGTATTAACTGTACTTACTCTTTTTGAAGCTTATGAAGGTCTGATCAAAGCAATAACTTCTTGTGAAAGATAATTAGCAGCACACAAATAACCAAAATAGCAAGTATATAACCACTTTTAAAAACATGAGCTCATTCAGAGTTGATCATGCCCACACTTGAGACCAAGAAAGTGAATCTACCCACATCAAAAGCTTTAGTAAATAGATCTGCAAACTGGTTGTCAGTATGAACTTTGGCAACTAGAATGAGATTCTTTTCATTGCAATCTCTGATAAAGTGATACCTGATCTCAATGTGCTTTGTTTTGGAGTGCTTGATTGGATTGTTAACAATGCTTATAGCACTGCTATTGTCAATAAAGATTGGAGTGTGAAGAAATGTTACCCCATAGTCCAGCATCTGATTTTGAAACCATAGAACCTGAGAGCAGCAACTAGCAGCAGCAATATACTCAGCTTTTGTTGTTGATAAGGACACTGTGGTTTGTTTCTTACACTGCCAGGATACTAGTCTTGTACCCAAAAGTTGACATCCTTCTGAAGTAGACTTTCTGTCCATGTTGGCACCACCCAAGTCACTATCTGAATAAGCAATCAAGTCAAATGAAGATTCATATGGATACCAAAGACCTAATTTAGGTTGCCCTCTTAAGTATCTGAAAATCCTCTTCACAGCTTGAAGATGTGATTGTTTTGTCTTGACTTGGAATCTGGCACATACACATACTGGAAACATGATGTCTGGTCTTGAGGCTATGAGATACATGAGAGATCCAATCACTGATCTGTATAGATGGACATCAACATCCTCCCCCTCAAGATCTGCAGTGATCTGTTTGTGAGTTTCCATGGGTGTGCTTGCTGGCTTTGAGTCTTTTAAACCATATTTATCCAGGATGTCTTGCACATACTTTGATTGACTGATAAAGATCCCATCTGACTGCTGTTTCACCTGAAGCCCAAAGAAGAAGGTAAGTTCACCCATTGAACTCATTTTAAAGCTCTTGTGCATCAACTCTTCAAAGTCTCTACACATCTGATCTTTTGTGGATCCAAAGATGATATCATCCACATAGATCTGAACTAGTAGGATGTCCTTCTTACTTCGTTTAATGAAATGGTCTTGTCAATGATGCCCCTTTCAAACCCATTCTCTAAGAGATAGGTAGACAGGGTGTCATACCATGCTCTTGGGGCTTGATGTAGACCATAGAGTGCTTTCTTCAGCTTGTATACTCTGTCAGGATATGAAGGATTTTCAAAACCAGGTGGTTGACAGACATATACTTCTTCATCAATTGTACCATATAGAAAGGCACTCTTTACATCCATTTGATAGACCTTGAACTTCATGTATGAGGCATAAGCTAGGAACAGCCTAATTGCCTCTACCCTTGCCACTGGAGCAAACACTTCATCATAATCTATGCCCTCTTCTTGAGTGTACCCTTGTGCCACAAGCCTTGCTTTGTTCCTGATCACAATACCTCTCTCATCCTTTTTGTTCCTGAAAATCCACTTGGTGTCTATATCTCTATGACCTTTTGGAAGGTCCACCAAATCCCAAACATCCTGTAGCTTGAATTGAAGTAACTCTTCTTGCATGGCTTCTATCCAACTTGAATATTTCATTGCATCATAGGCCTTCTTAGGCTCAATCTGGGATAGAAAGCAGAAGAGTATTGTGTGTTGTTGATCCTACAGCTCTTGAAGTCTGCTTTGATTCCTTGTAATGATAGGAGAAGAGATGTCTCAAATTACCAGCTCTGGAGGATGATTCTTTTGTGTTCTAGTCTGAAAACTAGGTTCTTCATTAATTCCCACCTCTAGATTGGAATCATTTAAGTCAGCTGAGGGAATCTCATCAGCTACTTCTTGAACTTCATTCACTTGATTTTCCTCATCTCTTCTTTCTTCTTCACTCTGACTTGGGTCAGATAAAATTTCTTTTTCACGGAATTCAACAGGTTCTTTTATAGGCATAGGAAAGATCACAGACTGTGGTATAATGTCTTGAACTTGTGTATCCCCTGATCTACCACTTCTTGAACCTGCATAATTGTCACTACTGAAACCAAAAGAGTTAGTTAGTGAATCAATATCAAACACCCACTGAGGACCAGACCCAATAGGATTTGTTGTGTTCTCATTGCATTTGACATTGTCACTTTCCTCAATTATTCTAGAAGAAGTATTAAAAACTCTGCAGGCCTTACTCTGAGATGAGTAACCAACAAGAAAACCATCATCTGCCTTGCTATCAAACTTTCCTAAGTGAGATTTGGTATTGAGAATTATACAAGGACACCCAAAAGGTTTGAAAAATCCAATAAAGGGTTTTCTTTTATTTAAAAGCTCATAAGGTGTCTTGTTTTTTGGCTTGACTACTAGTACTCTGTTTTGGACATAGCAAGCAGTAGTAACTGCTTCTGCCCAGAAAGTTATTGGCAGCTTAGAATCAGCTAACAAAGATCTAGCATCCTCAATCAGTGTCCTATTCCTTCTCTCAGCAACACCATTTTGTTGTGGAGTCCTAGGTGCACTGTATTGTCTCTCAATTCCTTTTTCTTCACAAAAGGTGTTTAGATCAAAATTTTTAAATTCAGTACCATTGTCTGACCTAATGACTTTTACTTTTTGATTAGTTTGGTTTTCAATTCTTAGAATAAAGGATTTGATCAGTCCACTTGTCTCATCCTTAGTCGTTAGAAAATATACCCAATTAAATCTAGAGTAATCATCATCAATAACTAGGCAGTATGATTTCTTACCAATACTCATAACATTTGTAGGACCAAACAGATCCATATGCAATAAATGAAGAGAAGATAAAATAGTGTTCACCTCTTTGGACTTATGCGAAGTTTTGTGTTGTTTACCTTTGAGACAAGCAACACAATGATCATCACATGAATAGACTTTAGAAGGAAAACCTCTTACAAGGTTGTTTTTAACAAGTTTATTTATTGTTTTAAAGTTCATGTGACATATCCTTCTGTGCCAAAGTGATGATTCATCCAGAGAGGCTTTTGAAACAAGACAATTTAGGGATGAATCAGATGAAACACTTTCCATATCTAAACAATATACATTGTCCTTTCTGGGGGTTCTTAGTAGTATCATCTTTTCATCAACTACCTTGAATCTAGGAGCAAGGATAATACATTCAGAATCTGTAAACAATATACTATGTTGTTTGTCACAAACCTGTGATACACTTAACAGGTTGTACCTTAACTGTTCAACATAGAAAACATCTTCAAAGGCCATTTTACCTTTGGTCACATCACCATTACCACTGATTTTACCTCCATCTGGAGTATTCCCAAAAGCAACATGCCCACCAACAATCTTCTTGAAGTTCTTGAGGCAAGACATGTTCCCTGTCATGTGCCTAAAGCAACCACTATCAACATGCTAGATGCTCTTCCCTTTGAGCTGTTGGTTGCCCTGAACATAAGATTAGATAATTAGTATTGATTGGGAACCCAAGCCAAAGTGGTCTTGGGTCTCCCTTTCTCATCAAAATACTTACACTCCTTTTTGATGAGGTTTTTAAAGTCAGAACACTTAGTATTTGAGTACTTTGTCAAGATTATTGGTCTAGCATCACTAATACTAGAAGCAACACTATCTTTAGAAGTACTAACAGAGTTAGCAGTACTAACAGGTTTGGCAATATTAACCTTGTTGGCAGCACTAACAGAGTTAGCAGTATTAACATTTGCAGAAGTACTAACAATGTTAGCAGCACTAACATTAGTAGCAGTATTATTGCTTCTAGCAGCACTATCACTTTCAGCAGCACTATTTGTGGTAGCAGTACTAACAACTTTAGTGCTTTTAGGTATCCAGATCATGACACTATCTTCCACATTCCTTTTCTTCATGTGGCTTTTAGATTTAACAACTTTCTTAGCCACATGGTTCTTTTCTTTCTTCCTATAACCAAAGGGTTTTTGAATAGGTCTTTGAAAGTTAAGCCTTTGGTTCATAGGATTGAAAAAGCAGTATTTGGCAATGTGATTAAGTTTTCCGCAAATAAAACAGGGTTTTGGTCTATTGATTTTACTTAGATCAATCCCTTGTTTTTGTGCCCACATATTATTCCAGTTTCTCTGATTACCCCTCTTTTTATCATGTTGTTGGGGCTCAGATTTATTGCATGAACACTTGTTGCAAGGGATAGGATTCACAATAGTGGTCTGCTTATAATGAACCTTCTTATTCTTTCCCTCAGTCTTCTCTATCTAATTGGACTTGACCCAATTCATTCCACATCCCTCATTGGTAATTATGTGGTTTTCTATAGGAATCTCACCACTCACAGTGTAGTCCTTATTCTTAACAGTTTCTTTCTCAATTTTATCCTCAACAACTACTTCATCTAAGGGATCTATCTCAGTGGCTTTCTCAGGCAGGTTCTTCCTATCCTTTGTCTCTAACAAGTCTGAACTAGGAGGGATGTAGTTGTTGTTGTAGGGTGGTGGTGTGGTATTGTACCCTATTCCTCTTCTCAGTTTATCATGAATCTGAGTTTGTAGTAAAGAATCCATTGCTTTAGAAGTATTGGAAAACTTTTCTACATCTAGCTTGACTTTAGCTAGCTCTCCTCTTAACTTTTCACTCTCCTCTTAGGATTTGGTCAGTTGAAGTTCTAGATCATTCTTCTCCCACTTCCAGTAGTTTGTGTCATAAGAATGTTGAAGCTCATTGTCTTGAAAACTCTTGATCTGCTCTTCAAATCTCTCAACAATCCTCACATAATCTTTTATGTCCTTTTCTAATCTCTTAAGGTCATCACTCATGTTCTGGTTGTGATCCCTGTACCTTTTAACAGTGTTAATGCAAATTTGAGTACAAAGATTAGAAGTTACCTCTGTTGGGAGATCAGACACCTCTGCCATTAGAGCTTGGTTTTGGATAGCCTCTTCTGCTTGATCACTCCAATCAAACCCCATACCTTGTTGAGAGACTAGGGCTTGAGCAAAGTTTCTGTTATTATTGAAGCTTCCAGACTGTGCTTGTTGGTGGTTGTTGTTGTGAGACACTCCACTTCTGCATTCCCTAGCAAAGTGTCCCTTCTGATGGCATTTATAGCATTCCACCTTTGACTTGTCAAATCCTGCTCCATAATCTCTTCTTTGGGAGAAGTTGTTCCTCCCAGTTCTCTTGATGAACTTCTTAACTCTCATAGAGAGCATGTCCATCTGCCATTTAATGTCCATCTCTTCAAGATCATTCGGATGGAGTTGTTCCAAGTCATCATTAATTAGAGAAGAGTTTCCATGGCTGGACAGAAAGGCTTCAAACACATTTTTAGTGCCTTTCTCTTGATTTGCTCCATTGGCAGCACTAACTGATTCAGGGTTAGAGGTAGAATCAATTGATGCTGATAGGAGTGCAGCATTGTGAACATACCCAGAAGGCTTCTTCTTAGCCTCTACCTCAGATTCAAAAACTCTTAGATCATTGTATAGATCATCAAGTTCCTTTTCTTCCAGTTGATCATTCTGTCTGAAAGAGACAATATACATGGTCCATTCGTCACCCAGGGACCTCAGGAACTTCCTGTTTAGATCATCTTGATCAATTTGTACTCCCACAGTAGCTAGTTCACCAATTAGCTTGTTGAACCTGTCAAAAGTTTGAGTCATGGACTCATTCTTGGTTGACATAAAGTTCTCTTACTGTTGCTTCAGTATGGCCTTCTGATTTCTCTTGGTACTTTTGGTACCAGAAAATCTTTTCTCTAGAGCATTCCAGAGCATCTGTGCAATTGCAGAATTGGTGTTGATATTCATTGGGAATAGCCAAGAGAAAAGTGCTCAAGGCTTTCATCTCTGTCTGTCTAGTCTTTCTTTCTGCATCAGTTTTTGGTGGTGTCCTCTTTCCATCAGCACCAATCTTTCCTGCTTCAGATGGGCCATTCTTAATAATGTCCCACATAGAATAATCAGTAAGGAGTATGTATTGCTTGATTCTGATCTTCCACATGTCGAATTCATTAGGTCTGAGCATTGGAACCTTTGAGACCAAGGTACTGTTTGATTCAACTGCGTTTTCCATGATGAATAAGATTTCTGAGAATACAGGCTCTGATACCACTTGTCAGGATCTTAATTCTAAACAAGAATAAACTCTCAGAAAACAATATCAAAGAAGTTTGCGGAATAACACTTTGATATTCAATGAACCAGTAAACAAAACAGTAAATCTGATGAACAACTTGCAAACTTTTATTGAATGATTGAAAGTCACAAGCTATTACACACAACCTCAATATTGATGAAATGACTCACTAATACGAATTCTACTTCTCTAGAATTAGGGTTCTAACCTTGAGGTTGATTTTCTCTATCAAAGCTAAAAACTCAGAATGAATGTTACTTCTAAAGAAACAAACTTATTCTATACATATACTGAAGATAAAGATAATTACAAAACAATAAAAGATCTTCAATATAAACTTCCATCTTTATCTCCAAACTTCCATGAATATCTTCATTCCATCCAGCTGTCATCCTTCCATGCAAAGTCTTCATCTTATAAGCAGTATTATCCTTCAGCAGCATTAATACCCTGAGCAGTATTAACTCCAGCAGTACTAACCATGCTCAGCAGTATTAACTTTGTTCTAGTAGTACTAATCTTGATGAGCAGCATTAAGTTTGTATCAGCAACATTAACTTCACTTAGCAATTCTTCAGTTCCCAACAAAGATCTGCTAATGTGTCTGCGTCTGCAAACTTTTGTATGTTCTCAAATTTCCTAAGCAACATGGAACCGAAGAAGCCGTCTGAGGCACTTAAAGATCCAGATTGGATTAACTCGTTGCAACACGAGCTCAATGAATTCAAAAGGAATGAAGTGTGGAGATTAGTACCAAGACCCAAAGACAAAACAATCATCGGTACTAAGTGGGTTTTTTTTGAAACAAGAAGGACGAAGCGGGTATAATTGTTAGGAACAAAACACGGTTAGTCGCGAAGGGTTACAATCAACATAAAGACATTGATTATGATGAAACCTACACACCCGTGGCAAGGATCGAAGCTATAAGAATCTTTCTTGCATATGTTGCACACAAGAAAATCAAGGTATACCAAATGGATGTCAAGTCAACATTCCTCAACGATATCCTACATGAAGAGGTATATGTAAGTCAGCCTGAAGGTTTCACATATCCAAAATTCCCAGATCATGTGTACGTGCTGGACAAAGCGCTCTACGGATTGAAGCAAGCACCACGCGCATGGTATGAATCCCTATCAATTTACCTGACCGAGTCTAGCTTTCGAAAAGGTATTATTGACACTACTTTGTTTTTAAAGAAGAAAGGTGATGCCTTGATACTCATACAAATATATGTAGACGATATTATATTTGGTTCTACGAATCCTGAACTTTGTGATGAATTTCAAAACATCATGAAGAACAGGTTTCTGATGTCAATGATGGGTGAACTAAATTTTTTCTTAGGCTTGCAAGTTAAACAAATCCCGGAAGGGATTTTCATAAATCAAGCTAGATATATAAGACAAATGTTGAAGAAATTTGACATGAACTCTTCTTCACCCATGAAGACTCCAATGCAGTGTGGAAGTCTGTTGGACGCTGATATATCTAGAAAGTCAGTTGATCAATGGACCTATAGAAGCATGATAGGATCTCTTCTTTATTTGACATCAAGTAGTCTAGATATAATGTTTGCTACATGTTTTTGTGCACGGTATCAGGCTAATCCCTAAGAGTCCCATCTAGTTGCTGTTTAAAGAATCCTCAGATACCTTAAAGGCACACCAAATCTAGGCCTTTGGTATCCAAAAGATTATGGTTTTGAGCTAATTGCGTATACAGATGCAGACCATGCAGGAAATAAGATAGACAGAAAAAGCACATCTGGAGCTTGCCAGTATTTGGGAGACAAATTGGTAAGCTGGTCCTCGAAGAAACAGAACTGTGTGTCAACTTCTATAACTGAAGCAGAATATGTTGCAGCTGCAAGTTGTTGCTCACAAGTTCTGTGGATGAAGACACAACTGAAGGATTATGGATACACATTCAACAAAGTTCCCATCTACTGTGACTCTAAAAGCGCAATGGCAATAACTTCCAATCCGATACAACATTCCAAAACCAAATATATCGACATCAGGTACCATTTCATTAAAGATCATGTAGAGAAAGGGAATATAGAAATGCATTTTGTTTCAACATATTTTGAGGTCGCTGACTTATTTACTAAACCTCTTGATGGAAACAGATTTTATTTTTTGGTCAGCAAAATTGGGATGTTGAATCTTAATGCATAACTACATTCTTATTCTTGTACTTGTTGTTGAGGGGGATCTGATTCTGAATGTATCTGTTTTGGTGTTTTGGTTATTAAAATACTTTCAAAGTCTGATACTATTAACAGCTGTGGACTCATGTACAGTGAGTACCAAAATCTTAAACTGTTTTGCAGTAAATCAGTTTCTTGCAGTGTACAATAAGATAACATCTTGGAATTTGACTTCTGATCAAGTCAAATCAGGACTCGTGTTTCAGTATGCTAAGCAGAATGCACAATCCAAGGAGGAGTAAACAGATCAATGCACACTTCAAGGAGGAGCATATTTGCAAAGTCTGTAAGTGTGTGTGTGAGTCTATGTTTTAACAAGATTTTTGGAAATCTAAAAGAATTTTAAGAGAAAAAGAAAGATTTTTGTGCTTAAAGGTGATTTTAACAAACTTGCTATTTTTAGAAAGTGGGACAAATCATTTATGGAAAGTTTCCATTTCTGGAAAATTTTCAAAATTTTTCTAAGTATAAAACGCGCACATAGTGTCTTGCGAGTTTCTAGTTCGCGCACACTATTGCATGCGCAAAGTGTAGAACACGCACACTGTGTCGTGCGAGTTCTCATTCGCGCATAGTAGGGGTGACAATTTTGTACCAAATCAAACCAACCAACATGTGTACCAGCTGTACCAATTAAATTGGTACCAATTAAATCGGTACCAATTTAAATTGGCTGGTTGTACCGTACCAAGTGTTTGAACTTGGTTGGTACACAGTATTGAATGTTGTGAACCACGGTAGTACCGTGGTACCGACTTTTTTAATAATTTAATTAATTATTAATTTTATTAATCAATGCTATTATTAATTTTGAGTTTAAAATTTAAAAATCCTTAATTTTTTTAGTTTTCACCATATCGCCTAAAGACCCAAAAAAGTGAAAAACCTAATTAGAAACCCAATTGATCATGTATTGAATATTAAACAATGTCACATTCAACTTTTTTGTTTGATCATTTGCGCATTTTGAATTAGTTTTTTCTTATTTCGTATATGTAACATGAAGTTGGTACAAGACCGGTACCAACATGTACCAACCGAAAAAAGTCGGTACCAATTAAGTCGGTACCAATTACAATTGGTTGGTACATGGTATAAAAATTTGCAAACCAATTATAATTGGTTGGTACACGGTATTGGCAAAAAAAGTCGGTACCGTACTGATTCCACCCCTAGCGCATAACATAGGCTGCACGAAGCTCAAAACACGCACAAAATGTATTGCGAGTTCCCACTTCCCGCATGACCCTGCATGCGAGTTTCTCATGTCCACATCACTTCGCGTACATTGCTTCATGCGCGAAGTGCACACACCTCCTTGCCTTTGTTGTGCGGCAAGTGAGCTCTCTTTGGTCTGCATAAAGTGAGCAACAAATCCAATCGTGCCATGTGTCAGTGAGTTTTTCAAGGTATAAATTCGATAGTCTCTCATTTCTTAGCTCACTTCCCTCAGAACCTTCTAGTGAGTTTGTCACTTAAATTTTTTTTCTCTCAAACTTCAAACTTGCGACTTTCTATTTCCTTGATCCTCAAGCATTGATTCAGCGTAGGTTTCATTCTTTTAATGTTTGTTTGTTATTCGTTGATGTTTCTTGTACTTTATTTGTGTACTTTGCATGTTTGATTTTTGATTTTTCTAGGGTTTAAGTCGATTTTTTTTTGTGTCGGTTCATTTTCTAAACGAAAATACTCCAGTTCTTGATTTTATTCTTGTAAATGCATGTATGTATGTTTAAACTCGATATAGCATATGGGTTTCTTGTTTGATTTGTTTTTCGCAGGTTACCTTGACTGAATTTTGGATTTTGATATGGACTCATGAACTGATTGGACTAAATTTGTGAACCGTTGGAATGTATTAGACCAAATCAAACTTTCAGATGGACATCTTGTTTGGACCTTAATGCTTAATCTATAATTAAATTCTAATCGAATATAACAAGAACAAAAACTTCAGATTAAAAGAATAATTTTGGGATTAAAAATTTCAAAAATTTTCAGATGAACAGTAGTTAGAGTGTTCTTGACTTAGAACACAAGTTCATGCGTGTTCTTGGTGTGAACACTTGGTTTTGTGAGTTAATCAATTGAATTAAGATTCTTGCGTGTTTTGGTCTTAACTTTGTTCCATGCGAGTTCCATGGTCTAACTCAGCTTCATGCGAGTTCTTTGAGTAAACTCAATGTCATGCGAGTTCTTTGGTTAAGTGTTGTGCGAGTTTTCAAGTCCATCTCAGTGTTATGAGAGTTCTAGACTTAGAAAATTTTTAAGTTCAATTTTTTTTTGAAAATTTTCAGATGTTTGAGAGTTCTTACATTACATCTTCATTTTTGAGAACAAAATCAAAACAACAAGTGTTTTGGCCAGTTTTGGTAATTTTTTTCAGTATGATGTTGCATCTTGAACCTTGCAACACTTTGTGCTATCCTTGTGTGCTTAAAAGTACAATCTTTCTGTACTTTGATACTCTGTATCATATGATTTTCTGAAAACAAGGTTTTGTGCTTATTGCTAACATATTGGATACTATCCAATACTTTCTTTCTATTTCAGGTTCAAAATGGCAGATGAAATTTCTCATGACCCCATTGTATAAATGGATGAGAATGACCCGAACGTGTCGAAGGAAACACCGATGCCATCTTCCAGATCCCATGTACAGTCAGCTGTCGGTGGTGACCCTGATCTTGCTCTCATTAATCCTACTGAGTATCTGCTTCTGTCTCCAAACAACCACCACGTGGACTTTGACGTTCTAAATGTCAATCCACTGGTCATAGACATTCTGAAAGGTCATCCTCTAAACAAATCTCTGATAGATACGACCAATGTCCCATTGATATATCTGCAGCAAGCCTGGAAGACCATAGAATATGTGGTGGAGAGCAACACTGTCAAATATTTCAGAATCATAATTGACAACTTCACTTCTGTTCTGACTTACTAGAGACCCAGACTCATATTGGATTTACCAGAAGCCAATTCCAGAGAAGGGCGAACATCATTTGACCTATACCCCGTTGATTCAGAAGTTTTTGAAGGCATCCGAGCCTTGGGGTATGTAGGTCAGTTGAACAAGATTAGTGAGTTCAAAAAGACGAATCTACCACCGTTTTATTACCAGATGTTCTCAGTAATCAACCGCTGTTTGACTTCAAGGCACTCAGGCCTCGACAACACCAACATGCACACCTTGAAACTATTCTATGCTATCGTGTACAATCTGCACGTAGACTACTTGGTGGCATTCTGGACGGAACTGTATGAAAAGGTCATCAACAAGCGCACGTCCAAGAAACCGTTATATGTGCTCTATCAAATATTATTTCAGTTCATTGTCCGGAGTATGATCCGCTCAAACAAAGATATTCCAAAGAGATCTCATCACGAAGTAGCTCTTGAATGTGAGATGAGATATCTCCAAAAGCAAAAGAAGATATTTAGCTACTCTATGCCTATTCCAGCAGCTCTGCTATCTTTCGCTGATCCGAACTCCGAGTGTGTTAGGTATTACAGAGAGTCTATGGGATTGCTAGAACCGACTATCGCTACCCAAGACTCCAACCTTAGAAGAGTGAAGTTAGTGAGGGTTCCTGAGGCCGTGGGAGTCCAGGAACGGGTAGAGCAGAGAGAAAATGTTGTGAGGGGGTATTAGAGGGGGTCAGAATTCTGAATATGAAGTTGTGGAAACTCAGACACTTGATGCCACACATATTGTAGTTTCCACATCTCGACCTGAGGAAGCTACTACTCGTCCTATGAGCCCTTAGGAAGGGATTGCTGATGATGGTTAGGACTCTGAAACTGAGTCGGATCAGCATGCCAGTTCTACAGATTTAGTTCCTTCTGCAACTCCAGGACCACATGAAGGACAAGAAATTAATGAGGTCAACAATGATGATTTGGGACACAGTTTTGGTTTCCTAGATGATGTCTCTTTACACCATGAGGACATGGAAATAGATACAGCTGCAACAAACATACAACATGTTTTGGAAGATATAAGGATGGATGAGGGAGTTCAAGTAGAAAATCCAAAAAATGTGAGGTAGAGAGAAATTTATGGAAAAGAACATGGTGAGCGAGTGTGTACTATAACTTACAAATCCAAAAGGGCAACCCCACCAAATACTTTGTCGCATGTGTTGTGTGCGGGTACTCAAGGCATAAGTAGCCCACTTATGCATATGCACACCCCAACCACCCATTCTATTGCCTCTCAGCAGGCCGTAGTCTCACTTTTGCATGGGGATATAACACATACTCTATCCAGCTTTCATTCGGAAAGTATGGATATTGAAAATAGAGCTCAGATGCCCTATAGCTCAATTCCATTCATTGCACAGTCGAGTCTAGCGCCGCTTGAAGTACCAACTTCTATTCCTAGGACACTTATACAATCTGCTACCATCAGAAGTCTAAGTGAACAGATCGGAACATCTGTAGTAGAACCGCAATCTGGTCTACGAGGATCAGATGGAAGTCCTGTCATTGCTTACACTATGTCAGCTTTGAACACTGGCTACACGGTTGATTCTTCAACTGTTGTGTTAACCGGAAGTTTAATTGACCCTGGTGTTAGCTTACCAGACTTTGTGTCGACGGAATTTCTCAATTACGCCTTAAAGACTGTTGAAGACCGTTTATCAGCAAAGTTTGAGGAGGAGTTGGGGAAGGTGAAGAGTTTGTTAAAGGGTAAAGGACCAACTGTGGACATGCCTGTTCAGCCACCTCCACCACCTCCAGTACATCAAGCAGATCAATCTGTGGAGGAGCTGAAATCATTATTGTATGGAAAGTTACTATCCCAAGCACCAGCTGAAGAGTCCGAAGATGATTTAGTTGGCTTGTTAAGATCTCAAGTACCTTCAGAAACAGTCCCAATCTCAGAATTCAATGCATTCAAGTCTGAAGTAGTACAACATCTTCAAGATCTTACCAGAGCAGTTCAGGAATCTTGTAAAGTTCAGGCAGTTAGTAAAAGAAGACATGATCATGATCCTGATCAAGATCATGAGGGGGAGATGACAAAGAGACAAAGAACTATCATTGAATCTGAAGCTGCTCAGGGTGGTACACAAGAAGGAGAAGATGTAGAGATGACGGATGTTAGAAATGATGAACTACTAGATGCTGAAGAAAGGATGGAGATTGTATTGTATGTCAATGAGGAGGTAGAACCGAGGGTTGCAAAGCCTAATGTTGCTACAAGGGAGGAGATCATGATGCTTACCGGTATACAGGAAATTGATATAGTTGATCTATCATCTGATGAAGATGAAACGACCAATGAAAAGTATGATAATTTTTGGAGGTTGAAGGAGGGGGAAAGAGATAGATTGATGGGATCAGATGACGAAGGTAAGGAGAACATCCTAGATATCCTTACGTGCACTCTAGATGACATCCAACTGAGCCCAATGCAGTGTGAACTTCCAGAAACTACCAGAACCCCACCTGAAATACCATCTTTCAAAGAAATAAACCTCTCTGAACCTACCAAACAACCACTAAACATACCTAGCCCAGTCAACATATCTATCCCTAGCCCAATTAACCTATCTATCCCAGAAAGACATCCTAGCCCTGTAAACCAACAATTTTCTAGCCCACAAAATCGACCTAGCCAAACAAACCTTCCTAGCCCAAACAGAATCCATAGCCAATCCTTGATAACCCACCTGAAACCAATGTTGAAACCGAACCTGAAGCTTATTTTCCTTCTATCCCAGTAGAAACCCAAGCCGGCCCCTCAGACCAACCTGAAGCACCTTTAGTATTCAATGAAGCTCAAATTAGACATATGAGGAATGTTCTGAGAGCACCTTTTCTGGAAGAAGAGAAGAAAAAGATTTTTGTGCACAGGATCAGGAGGTTGGACATTAATAAGGTTCTGGGTGTTTCTCATTTACCTAAAGAGATACTGGAGGAGTATGCCAAGATGATAAGTTGGGAGAGAAAAGTGGAGAAGTATGTTAAGAATAAGTCAAGGATTGTAACTGTAAAAGAAGTCAGAATGAGGAAGTTTTAAAGGAAGGTCTGGTATCCAATTTTTTATGTGCAAAGAAGGGACCTGTCTCATTGTGAATTTACAGAAGCTGATTTTCAAAATCTGAATGTGGATGACATTGAATACCTCTACCATTTGTTCAGAAATATGATCATTCGTCCGGAGAACATTATCATTGCCTTAGAAGCTGTGAAAGGTTTATGAGGAGGCATGTCAATTATACGTATTGTTATGACTTTCAGTTTGCAATTGAAACCAATCAGAAGAGAGTCAATATGACAAAGCCTAACATGGAGTTGGAAGATTTGGATAACCATGACTTATTCACTATCATCACTCAACCATAGCTTGGAGTGGTGTACAAGACTGGAGAATGCAAGAAAAGATTCCTCAGGATATCAGAGATAGCCAAGTTTTCTGATGGAACACTAAAAGTGATCAGACTCTAACTGAATCAAAGGTACAAAGAGAATGAAAAGAAAGTCAGTCAAGGAGAGAAAGGACTTGGAAATTTGACAGACTTGCCTTGATCAGAGTTCTGGATGCTTTAGATGATCGTATTCATTTCAGACGGGGAAGAAGAATTTTTGAGTCGCTGCTCGGGATCAGACAAGGAAGCTATTCAAGATGGGGCAGGTAGATCTTTTGCTCAATTGATCTAAAAGGGGGAGATTGTAAATATATTTTGTATATATCAATTGTTTGACTTTTAATGTTTGACTTTGACTTTACAAGTCTTTGAGAGTTTCAGTGGTGTGAGAGTTATAGCTTCATATAAATATCTTTGTAATGTCTTGAGAGATGTGGTACATTGTACATTGAGAGTTTGTAATCATTTGAGTACACTAAGTGAGATATACGACTTCCACTTTCTCTCTCTAGATTCTCTCTCTTATATTTGATCATATTGTGTGAATTAGTTGTAATGGCTTGAAATCTGGACTTACACATCTGAATGTGAGAAACAAGAGTTTGTACTAAAAGTTCACAAATTGCAGGTTGATAATAAAAATTTGTTGAAAAAGATTAATGGTTTGGAAACAAAACTTTACACTCGAGGTCAAACAGATCAAACCATCTTTCTAAACACACCAAATGAGGATTATGATTTTAAAGAAAAGTGGGGTCTTGGTTATGATAACCCACACTATTTGAAGAAAGCAATCAGAAAACAGCCAGCTTTATACAATTTTGATTTTCTACAAGTGGTTGGTAAACATCCTCATTTAAGACCCAAATTTGTTACCAAATCTTTTGATGAGGTTGAGGCCAAGGAAGACGAGAAAATAAAGAACACAACAAGAACACACCTACCATTCTGCTATACAAAGTTGAATGATAGTTATCTTTCTATACAACCAAAGCTTTTGTCAAATGATTATTTTGAAAGTTATTCTACTAAGGAGTTGGAGGCAAAACCTGTTAAAGCCAAAATTTATGTTCCTCTACACATTTTAGAAAGCAAAATTGTTGAGATTCAAAATGTTTTAGATGATGAAAGAACTTTGATTGAACTTGAGAAAATTGTCTTTTCTACGGTAATGAAGAACACTGTTTTTAAATCTGATCAAAAGATGTGTTCAAATTCTTCCAAGGCATCTCAAATTTCTGATGATGATTTTGATGACTTATTTGCGGATGCAAATGATTTTTTAAATTATGATGGTTGTGTTAATGAAAGTGTTGATAGGTTTGACTTCACTGCAAAACTTCCAGATCATTCTGATTTTATTATCAATTCTGAAGCTTTACCTAGTGTGTTTGAAAAAGGTGAATCATCAACTAAGGTTGATGAAACAGTTCTTGTGAGTACCTATGTTTCTAAAGGTAAAAAGCAAAGGAAAAGACGCTCACAGAAACGGACTAACAAAGGTAAGCAAAAGAAAATACAAACTTAGAACTTTCATGTTCCTAACAAAGTTAAATCTTTTGTTTCAGAATTAAGCAAGAAAAGGTCTGAAATGAGATTTGAATGGCGACCTAAGAAGAAGATTGAAAAGCATACAAAATCATTCCCTGAATCTGATTGTAATAGGATTTCTGTTAGTGGTAGTGATTTGTTGGTAAAATTGCTTTTCATAAGCAAAAACTTGTAACTTCTTACAAGCAGTATTCAATAAAGCAAATACTCCAATTATCTCCGTCTACTACGAAGTCTTCTACATATCGTCGGACTGATTTTGTAACTCGACAAAATTCTAATGTTTGGTTTGGAACATATCATGTATATAATTCTTTTGTCACAAAAGTTTTTCAAAAGATCAAAGGGTCCAAATTCATATGGATGCCAAAATCATGTGCTAACACTGTAGGACCCATCTATAAATGGGTACCTAAACCAATTGTTTCCTGATTTCTCATGTGCAGACCCGTCATATGTGGTACTTGGATTCTGGTTGCTCCAAGCATATGACCGGGTAGAAAGATATATCGTCTAATTATATAGAGAAATTTTACGGGAACGTTGGATTCGGAAATGACCAGTTTTCACCGATTCTCGGATACGGTGATGTTGTACAAGACAATGTAACGATCAAGAAGGTGATCTATGTAGAAGGACTAGGACATAATCTATTCAACATTGGTCAGTTTTACGACAAGGACTTAGAGGTAAATTTCAAGGCCAAGAGATGTTGTGTGAGAACTGAAGACAGAAAAGAACTCTTGGTCGGGACAAGAAAGTCAAACCTCTACACGATTAATTTGTCAAAAGTCAAGACTGATCATGAGGTGTGTCTACTTTCAAAAGCCTCTATGCAGCAAAGCTGGTTATGACATAGACGACTATCTCATCTCAACTTTCGGTACATCAACAAGCTGGTCACTGTTAACTTAGTGAAAGGACTTATGAAGCTTAAATATGTCAAAGAACATCTATGTGATGTGTGTGAGAAGGGTAAGATGAAGAGGGCTTCTCATAAGCCTAAGCCTGAACCGAGTACAAGTTCTACATTAGAATTGTTGCATATGGATCTCTACGGTCCAATGCGAACTCAAAGCATTAACGACAAGAAATATGTATTAGTGATTGTGGACGATTACTCCAGATACACTTGGGTCAAATTTCTTAGATCGAAAAATGAGATGCCCGATGTCATCATCACATTTATAAAGACCACTCAAGGAATCTGCAGAAGACAATCAAGCTGCTTACAACAAATAATGGCACATAATTCAAGAACAAGATTGTTGAAGATTATCTCAAATAGGTCGGGATAACACATAAATTTTCTGCTTCCAGAACACCAGAACAGAATGGAGCTGTAGAGAGGCGTAATAGAACTCTAGTGGAAGCTGCTCATACGATGCTGAGTCAGTCAGATCTACCTCTATATCTATGGGCTGAAGCCGTGTCTACTGTATGCTATACGTAGAAACAATCTATGATTCATCGCTGGTTTGGTAAAATGCCATACACTTTGATTAATAATCGAATACCTAGCATTAAACATTTCCATATTTTTGGATGCAGGTGTTTCGTCTTGAACGATAAAGAGAACTTGAACAAGTTCAGTCCGAAAGCTGAAGAAGGCATTTTCATCGGATATTCTCAAACATCAACAACATATAGAGTTTATCTGAAAAAAGTCGAAGATCGTAGTCGAGAGCGTAAATCTTACATTTGATGAAGATATGGCTTCTGATCAAAACAGTTCAGAACCCATGATTACTAGAGTCTTAGCTTCCGGGCAAATCAGTCCAGAACCTGCGGTTAACGTTACTAAATCTAATAAAGCATCAACGTCGACATCTCACTTAACATATTTAGATTTATTGTTTGAAATTTTCTACGATGAGTTTCTTGGTACTAATTTGCCTAAACCTGTTGTGATTGACAAACCTGAAGGTTCAAGAAATCATCATCCAATCACTTCAGATGTCTCAACTGAATCTGTTCCCCCAATTCAGGAAGAAACTCAAATTCAAACACCTACTCCATCAGTTGAAGCTGTGAATTTTAATGAAGAGCCAGAAGTAACACAAGAAGTTGGATGTATGGCAATGCCTATTCAACAAACATCGAATGTCCAACCAACTTAAGCTTCTACACCAACTACTTCAACTGAACCCCTACAAGAACAAGAACAAAGTGGATTCTTAGATGATGAACATGATCAATCTACATCTAATCCACTCCCTCATGAACACAAGTACACCAAAGAGCACCCAATACATCAAATCCTTGAAAGGTTTGTTCATGATTTCAGGGGAGTGTGAAACAATGTGAAGATGATCTACATTCTAGGGGAAGTTAGAGAATTTTGCATATTTCTTACACTGATATATGTTATGATGTAAATTTTTAGGGGAAGTATGGACATTGACTTCTGATTACATATGATCAGAACTCGTTCTTAACAAGTTTTATTGCTTTTGTCATTCACTTTTCAATAAATTTTTGTGAATAAGACTTTGTGCTTTGACGATATTTGACTGAATGCAGATTTTGAGGGGGAGCTTACATGATCATATCTATTATGACTTTCGAGCTGAATTAATGAGATTGAAGCTGAGCGTAAGGAATATTCTAAACTTAATCTCATACATGTCTGAAAGAAGGACGACTTTCAGATATGAAAACATGTTTCTTAAATGTTCAAACCACTTCTCTATTCTCAAAATGATTTCATGAATTTAGGAGTGTGATTTTAAATGTTTTCATTTTTCATGAGATGAATTGTTAAACAAATTGTGTGTTTCCAAAGATAAATACTTGTGTATTATCTTTTCCATATACTGTCAAGTATTCATACAAACCGGTTTAGTATATTTGTTGACTATGTTCTTACCATGTCTCATATTTGTACCAAATTTCGATGGTAAGACACCCCATTTGAAATTCTTTGATATTTGAGCGTTGATTGATTCAAAACGTTTCTGTCAAGAATGTCTATAATTGTTCTTATAGACAATATCCAGTTTTTCATGATCTAAGCCATGACTATTAAATCATTCTTATTTGATCTAATTGTATCATTGTGAGATTCTCAAAAAACTTCACTTGAATTCGTTTCATTTGTTCAATTTCATTGTTTTGAGAAATCTTAAATGTTCAAAAGCTCACACATTGATAATGTGAAGCAACACTGACTATGATATCTTGTGCGTAATTGTCAAGATAATCGTTGAGCAACATATTCTTTTAGGACAAATACATGGGTTTATTGTGTGAGAAATTAACAAAACTTCTATGGATTCACGTTAACTAGTGTTAACCATTTACCACATTACTATTGTTTCACAATTCTTCGTGAACATCATTGAAACAGGCAACTAGCCCATGCCAACTCTTGACTTAACCCCACCAGCTACTCATATTTTTCTTAAAAAGAAGATGTTTCAATTTTTCTGGGGATGCAACACATAATCTAACTGGCTTTCATTTGGAAAATCTAGATATTGAAAAAGAAGGAAGTCTGCCCCACCTTCGCACTTCAATCATGCATAATTGAGTCCGTGTATTACTGTTGTTGTCTCAATGGTTTACACATTTTGAGCCTATCAAAAGCAATCATCATGTGCTTAATTCTTTCATACATAAGCACGTACACACCGGAATATCGTTTTTCTGTCTAAACGTTCATAGAATAAACTTGTGTTATTCGATGATTGAATGGAAGACCTAGGGAGTGATCATCAATAAAACAACTTGTATAGTACATTCGTTGTACTAAGTGTCTTTACAGGCATTTTAACTGTTTCCTTTGTTGATTCAGGGTTACATTCTTATTTGTCTGAATTTGAAAAGATTCAGATGAATACTTTTTGAATCGACGGATGATCAGAGGCTCAGTGATTAAGATCAATGGTCAGAAAAGGTTAAGGACATTTCTTGAAGAAGTTTTGATGATTTCTGTGCTACGATCATCAAAAAGGGGGAGAAATTTTTGTTCAAGAAATGTTTGCTAAAGACAAGTTTGTAAAAGTTATGGGAAGAGACTCAAGAAATGGAGAAAGTTATTTTAAGAAGTTGATTTGTTGAAGGTTCATTGCAAGATTTTGTCAAAGAATGCAAGTTATGGGAAGTTTGGACAGAATTGAAAAAGAAAGTTCAAAGAATTCGAAAAGTTTGCTGAAGTTTACTGAAAACTTTCTTTGAAGATGATTTGATGAAGTAAACCGAGCTAAATCTGAAGATAATTTCTTTCTGAAGTCTGAAAAAGATTTTATTATCTTGGGGGAGATTTTTCAAGATTATTGAAGATCATTATCACAGACTTTGGGGAGATTACAGACAGATTGAAGATTTTTTTTGAGCATAAAGGGGAGGTTGTGCTTCAATGCTTATTTTTCTGAAGATGATCAGTTGTCTTAACAAAGGGGGAGATTAAATTAGTTAAAGATCAATCAAAAGGGGAGATTGTATTGCATATCTTTTTGAAGATGATCTTGAATCCAAAGGGGGAGATTGGTAGTGCACAAAATATGTTGGATACAAGATCATGAAGGCTGAAGTTCAAGATGAAGTAAATGTCAAAGAGTTCAAGTCAAAACCTCTTGCTGAAAGTCAAAGTCTTTATAATAAAGTCAAAGTTAGTCATTGTGTTAGTGTTGTAAGTGTTTCTGTGTTTAGAGTGTTTCTAGTGTTATAAGTGTTTTCGTTTGTAGACTCATATGACTAAGAGTATTGTGCATGAAACTTTAGAGAGGGAAATATCTTTGAAAGAGCTTATCTGTATCATATCAGAGATTGAAACAAAAGTGTTTTTGATTGTTCAATCTTATTGTCATATTGATTTACACTGATTGTGGGACACACACTTACACTTACACCTCTCCCAAATTTCTTCTCCTTCAGTGGCCACTCAGATGGTTTCTTCATCAGCTATCCCTGCCATTACCACCCCGCACAAAAGACAGTCATCGACTCTTCCTGGTCCTTCTAAAAAGGCCAAGAAGACTAAGGAGTCAACTCCCTCGACTAAGAAACCAGAGGTAGTCTTTCAACAGACTTCCTTAGATGGTTTCGTGGCTCGCTCCGCCACTACTGCTCAACCATCAACAACCGTATTAGTGACTTCAATCGCTGATACACCACCGATTATCAACCCAATTCCTCCAGTCTCTCAACCAGCTGAGGTAATTACTATAATCACCAGTGCTTCTCCTTCTATCACCATTGCCTTTTCTTCTATCTCTTTGGTCCCTAATGTGATCGCAATATACTAGCATACAATCAATCAACACAGATTATCAAACAACCATTTGTATTCAATTCATATGATTACAACGAAGTCACAAGTCTAGGTGTCACATATCTCACTTGATGTATCTATGCGAATTCTCTGTGTTCTCTCTAAGTGCGTGTTTTCTCTGAATGAGTGTGTCTTTTTTATTACAAAGGAACACCACTATTTATACTAAGTCAACTAACATTGACCTTACAACACAAACCGTTTGACATTACAACATTTACACAATTGACCCACTATTTTAATCTTGAATACAATATATCTTCAACAATCTCCCCCTTTGGATTCAAGATTAAATTTTTTTTTGACAATTATCTTCAGGTCTTCTTATCTTCAGAAAAACTTCAACAAATAATCTTTCACAACTTTAATCAACTTCAAATCTTTGACATTTTGAATGAGCTTTGTTAATCTTCAAAATTTGACTTTGAAAACACTTTCAGATTGATCTCTCTCTTTGAAATAGCTTTAAGTAGCACTTTAACACTTTTTGCATTCTCCCCCTTTGTTTTCAATAGAACCACAAATTCTTCAGAAAAATCTCTTAAATCCAACAAACTTTGATGAAACTTTCAGATTTATCTCTTTCTTTGAAACAATCAACCATCTGACTTTAATATCTCAAACTATCTTCCATTTATGATATGATCAACTTTAAATCTAACTTGAACTTTCAAACTTCTCCCCCTTTTTGATGAATTTTGAGAATCAGAATCATCAAAATTGTTCAATGTCAGCTCTATCTTTGAATGTTCTCCCCTAAATAATCATATAAGCACAGTCTCCATGAATAACAATCTTCCCTTTTTGGTAGTATATGAACAATTTCCTTCAACTGATATGATACGTTTCCGTCAATTCATGAATGTGTTCATCCGAATATTTTCAAATTCTGACAAATTGGGAATGGTAACCCTGAATCAACGTATGAAATAGTTAAGGTGCCTGTCAGTAACACAAAGTTACTGAGTACAACGAATGTACTTTATAAGTAGCTTGAGTAATGTTCACTCCCAGGACTTCCATTCAATCATTGAAAAACACAAGGTTAATCTATGAATGTTCTGACAAAAAAACAAATTTTCTGTGTGTACGTGCTTATGTATGAAAGAATTAGCACAATGATTGCTTTTAAGGCTCAAAATTATGTAAACCATTGAGACAACAACATTTATACATAGACTCAATGTGCATGAGAAAGGGCCGAAGGTGGGGAAACTTTCCTTCTGTTTCAATATCAACATCTTCCAAATGAAGATCCAATAGACGATGTGCTGCTTCCCTAGAAAAATTTGAAACATTCTTTTGTTGAGAAAAGAATGAGTAGCTGGTGGAGTTATATGCAAGAGTTGGCATGGGCTAGTTGCCTTTTTCAATGAAGGTCATGAGGAAATGTGAACCAATAGATTATGTGGTTGCCCGACTCAGAAAGAATTTGGTGCAGAGTTTGATATTCTTTTACTCTGTTCTCACACCCTCTTTCTTTTAAACATTTGAGCTCACATCTAACCAATCTCTCTTTTCCATTTTACCTCATCACACACCAACACTCAATTCTTTTGACCCCTCTCCCCTCAATCACTTTTAGGATTACTTCCGGGGTAGGAAACACTGGTTAACGTGAATCCATGGAAGTCTTTTAAGCACTCACATTGAATCCCATGTATTTATCCTAAATGAATATGTTGCTCAATGATTATCTTGACAATTAAGCACAAGAAATCATAGTCAGTGTATGTATGCTCAAGAATGATAAGAATTAATTTTGAGCATTTTAAACATTTAAGATCTCTCAAAACTTTGAACATTTAAGATCATTCAATTTAATTGTTTTGAGAATCTGACAATGATTTAATCAGATCAGATTATCATGAAGAAAAATATAATGGGGTATCAAAGAGCGAAAGTTGTTTATATGAACGATATATAAACATTTAAACAATGAACGCACATATATTTAAAAATGGCGTCCGATCTTAAACAAATTTGAATAGCAAACAGGAGTATTACCATCGACAGATTCAACTTTTAGAGACATGGTAATAACAAAGTCAATGAGAATGTACTGAACCGATGTGTGTATGAATACTTGACAGTATATAGACAAGATAATACACAAGTATTAATATTTAAGAAACACACGGTCAGTTAGTCATCAAACTATCCAAAGAAAATTATTTAAAATCACACTTCGAAATTCATAAAACATTTTGAGAATGCGAAGTGGTTTGAACATTTAGAAAAATGTTTTTCACAAGTGAAAGTTGTCCTTCTTTCAACAAGTGATAGAGTTTAAGAGTCAGAAATATATACCTGTAATGTAGGAATCTTAACTCCCCCTAAAATGAATATTATCATTTAAGCTTCCTCGACAAAACGTAAGATATTCTCCCCCTCGATATCTGTAAAAATTCAAGTCATCAGAAAAATATGACAATTAAAGTATAAGTATCTTCTCCCTCTAAAAGATATAACAGTGAAAATTATCTTAAACTCTCAGTAACTCCCCCTCAAAGTAAAAAAACTTATTGAATAGATGTTATCTTGTAAGAATCCGTTAGAAGAAAACACTTTTGAGGTCGGTTTCTGAACTGAAGTATTCAGAAGCCATTTTTTTTTCGTATTCTCCGGTGAGAATAGTAATTTTCATTTTTTCCATTTAAGACCGGGTCCTGATCTGATATAATCAGAAACCATAGTCACTTGAAATAAACCTGCAAAATAAAAGATTCTGGTTATCATTGTAAAAATGATTCCGCCTCAGTCAGTAATTGATGAATATTCGTATCTGTTCATAAATTCCTAGACATAGTCAATAGAAGCAAAAATTAAGATATACTCCCCCTTGGATCATGGACTGGCATTCAACATACCTAATTTGCTGAATAAGAATTTGAAACGTTTTTCATCTAAAGGTTTAGTAAAAAGGTCAACTAACTGGTAGTCGGTTTGCATAAAATGCATTACAGCATCGCCCTTTTTGACATGATCCTTGATGAAGTGGTAGCGTACATCAATATGCTTTGTCTTTGAGTGCTACACTGGATTAGCAGTTATCGTTATCACGCTCTTGGAATCACATTAAATAGGAACTCGTTGGTATGAATAGTCAAAATCTTTCAATTGTGTTTTCATCTAGAGGACTTGTGAACAGCAGCTAGCTGCAGCCACATATTCTGCCTCAGCGATGGATGTAGAAATGCAATTTTGTTTCTTTGAAGTCTAACTAACCAATTTGTCTCCTAAAAACTGACAAGATCCAAATGTACTCTTTCGATCCAGTTTGCAATCTGCGTGGTCAACATCTGTATAGGCAGTTAAATCAAAACCGGAATCCTTAGGATACCAAAGGCCTAAATCGGAAGTGCCTTTGAGGTATCTAAGAAATTTTTTGACAGTGACGAGGTGAGATTCCTTCGGATTAGCTTGATATCTAACATAGAAGCATGTAGCAAACATTATATCAGGTCTGCTAGCTGTTAGATATAGTTATGATCTAATCATACTTCGGTACACTTTTTGATCAACAGATTTACCAGACAAATCAACATCTAAAAGTATTCCGGTTGCCATCGGCGTTTTCATTACTGAACTATCAGTCATATTGAACTTTTTCAGGATATCTCTAATGTATTTTGACTGGTTTATGAAAACGCCTTCGGGTGACTGTTTTACTTGAAGGCCAAGGAAAAATATTAGTTCACCCATCATTGACATTTCAAAACGAGATTCCATAATTTTAGAAAAGTTCTTACACAATTTAGGATTAGTAGACCCGAATATAATATCGTCCACATAAATCTGTATTAGAATCATATCATCAGATTGCTTTTTTCAAGGACAGGGTTGTATCGATTGTACCTTTTTTAAATTCAGAAGCGAGTAGGAACTGAGTTTATGTTTCATACCAAGCTCTCGGTGCCTGTTTTAAACCGTATAGCGCTTTGTTTAGAACGTAGACATGATCTGGGTGTTTCGGATCAACAAAACCTTCAGGTTGAGCAATATAGACCTCCTCATGCAGAATCCCATTTAAGAACGTAGACTTTACATCCATTTGATAGACAGTAAAATTCTTATGTGCTGCATAGGATAAGAAAATCTTATTGGCTTCAATCCGTGCTACAGGGGAAAATGTCTCGTCGTAATCGATGCCTTCCTGTTGACAGTAACCCTTAGGAACTAGGCGAGCTTTATTCCGTACTACTACTCCAGCTTCATCCCTTTTGTTCTTGAAAACCCACTTCATGCCGATGACAAATTTACTTTGAGGTAGTGGGATTAGTTTCCAAACCTTGTTTCGTTCAAATTATAGAAGCTCGTCTTGCATAGCTATAATCCAATCGGGATCAAGCAAGGCTTCTGAGACTTTCTTGGGCTCCAAGGAACTAAGGAAACTAGAATATAGGCAGAAATTTGCAGATGCTACTCGCGTTTTGACTCCACTGTATATATGTCACCAATGATGTTATGTAGGGGATGATCTCTTGTCCAACGTATTGTGCTTGGAATCGGTTGAACATTTTCTTGCGTATTATCGTCATCATATTCATCATAAACTGCATGCACAACCTTGGATGTGCTCGGGACATCTTGTACATTTGTTTCTGAAGCAGGTAATTCTGGAGCAATAGAAGAAGTACTCGGAACTTCTTTACCAGAATTTGTATTTGCAGAAGCAGAATCAATATTAATACTTTCAAAAATATTCGGTGTAGATATACCTGACGAGGTTGTTGTAGTGACTGGTTCAGAAGGTCCAGAGATAACTTCAGTGACAACTAGGACCTCTGAATTTGATGCGGACACACCTGATATTTCAAAATCTGTACAAATGTCCATATAAGCATCAAGAAACAATAAATCTAACTCAGATGTGTCATTAGATGAGTCAGAAAGCTTAGTCTTTGAAGATTCGGGTTCTATTCCGCTTTGAATAGAAACCTTTTCTTTAAGCTTGAGTCCCGAACTGTTGTGTTCAGAAGTTAGTGTAGAAGTCTCATCAAATGACACGTTTATGCTTTCCATGATAGTCTTGATCCGTCTGTTGTATAAACGATAGGCTTTAGACATCAAAGAATACTCCACACAGTAGCCTTCTTCCGCTTTCTTATCAAACTTTCCAAGATTATCATAGTCGTTTAGTATATAACACCTGCAACCAAAAACACGTAGTAATTTAATGTTCGGCTTTCTTTTATTAATAAGCTCATACGCTGTTTTATTGTGCCTCTTAATCACAATAGTTCGGTTATGAGTAAAGCAAGCGGTCACAACGCCTTCAGCCCAAAGATACATCGGTAGACCAGAATACGCCAACATCGTTCTTGCAGCTTCAACCAGGGTTCGATTTTCCTTTCAATCATACCATTTAGTTGTGGAGTGTAGGCAACAAAAAAGTTATGGGAAATCCCAACAGTTGTGAGATAACTCTA
The DNA here is from genome assembly GCA_023525745.1 of Arctium lappa. NCBI lineage: Eukaryota > Viridiplantae > Streptophyta > Magnoliopsida > Asterales > Asteraceae > Arctium > Arctium lappa. Next base: position 75,561,294 of record CM042051.1, on the reverse strand, counting down.
AAGTGTATCGTTTTTGAACTCTGTGCCGTTATCACTTCTCAACATTTTAACTGGCAGTTGAAGTTGAACTTGGATCTTTTTGATGAAGGTAATTATCAGTTCTGGCACATCATATTTGTTCCTTAGAAACTCCAACCAAGTGTATCTCGAGTACTCATCTATCATAACAAGTATGTAATTTTTTCCGTTGATCGATTGAGTATGCATTGGGCCGCAAAGGTCCATATGAATGAGTTCCATAGGTGTTGAGTAGGAAGATTCAACCTTTGCTTTGTGTGAACTCCTTTTCATCTTTACCATCTCGCAAGCGGGGCAAAGTAAATCTTTCTCAAACCTCATTTCAGGTAGACCTTTGACTATACCTTGTCTAGCTAACTGATCTATCACTTTGAAGTTCTGATGAGACAAGCGCTGATGCCATGTCCAACTTTCAGCTTTTGATGCTTTGTCTAGTAGATATACAGATCTTGTAGCCGAAAGCGTAGGAAAGTTCATCGCATATAGATTACCATGACGTTCTGCTCTGAAAATCTCATCACCGTTCGCGTCTTTAATAAAACAACTATCAACTGTAAACCGAACTTGATATTGACTGTCACAAAAGTGACTTGTACAAAATAGATTGTGATCAAGTCCTTCTACATACAATACTTTCTTGATCGTCACAGTGTCATTCTTTAATGAACCATGTCCTCTAATGATTCCATTAAGCTTAGAGTTGGCGAAGCTGACCCTTCTTATAGGTTCTTCAATATAATTATGTAATAAATGCTTAAATCATGTCATGTGTCTAGAGCATCCTGAGTCAATGTACCACAGATGACAGACCTGCAAAAAGAACAAATCACTTCTTTTTAGGTACCCATATCCAGATGGGTCCTTTCTTGTTAGCCTCATGCAATTTCTTGATATCATCTACCTTAGACTTTATTCTCCATTCATATCTAGGTTTTGGTACCCATTTCCAAATCATTTTATGTGACACCTGTCAAATTCTGAATATTAAGGTTAGCACCCTTAGATTATATTATAAGTTGTGTCACTTCTATATTTTAATTAAAAGCCTTTAAAATAAAAGTTTCCCGAAAAATTTAGAAATTGCATTAAAAACCCAGAACACTTCCGCATCTGACCGTCACTGTCCAGAAATGCCAAAATAAGTGATAAAAAGTCCAAAATCCATAAACTATAAAAAAAAAAAATCAGTATGTTTAATTTGTCTTGCATTGCAAAATTTTCAAATTTGACATTTTTTAGCAAATATTGAGAATCGGGTATTTTGGTTCTCAATTATATCTGATATTTTATAAATTAGACTAGTAATTTATTTAATAATATTAAATTAAATCTTTTGATGATGATGAGTCATTTAGGACACTTGTCTTAATTTTATCATATTCTAATTATTTTATTAATTAGAAACAAATTAAAAACAATATTTACTCTCATTTTTCAATTTCAACTTTTCATCTCCTCTCTCCCTCCTCTCTCTTGTTCAGCCGAAGAACACACCACCACCACCACCATTTCATTTTTTTTTGTTACTCAAAATCAAAATACAATCAAGAATCCATCAACAAATTGAAGATAGAATCAAGTTTCCTTCTCAAATCTTTAAGGTAATCTCAAAAACTACATTCTTTTTATGCATGTTCTCATATTTCGAAATTTGGGTTTGAGGAGCAAAAGATTTCATCTAAATGTGGTATAAATTAGGTTTTGTTGATAAAATAGCTTTCAAATTTATGTTCATATATTCAAAAATGAGTTTTTGATTCTTGTTTTTCAAAGAAAACTTGTTTATCATCAAGTTTAGAGTTTATGATGAAAATGTTGAATTTTGGTATCATAAACCACTAAAATGTTGGTATTATTGAAATTATGATTATGTTATCATAATGAAATGTTAGTATAAAAATGTTCTTATGAAGGAATTTCCCAAATTCCACATGATTAAGAACTTAGTAATAATGTTAATGTCATTTATTTGGTGTTGTGTCCATGCATGCATTTGGATGAGCATTTTGATTACAATGAATCCATGATGCATAAGTTAGTTTATCATGTAATGAGGAGTGAAGATATGGTTTATAATCAAAAACCATGTCTAATGATCATCATTTTTGGTTTAAAATAGTATTTTCTTCATTTTAGAATCTGTCCAGAAAATGGACTTCACTTCTAGCTTGCACAACTCACAAACCACATGTCCAAATTTGGGGTTTTTTGCTTCTAAACTTTAATTTAGAGTGTTAGCTTTCTAAAAAGTCCGAAAATAATGAATTTGGAGTTGATTTGGGCACTCAAATGGAATTTATAAGAAAGGGGTGCAATCTGTCCAGTGAGGACAGAATCATACACCCAACTTGTTCATTATTCATCCAAAATAAGTGAATCTTTTTCCAAAAGATAGGATTTTGAGTTAGGTTTGCATCCATATAAGGATCACTGTCTAATTCCAAGAATTGATACCTCAAAATCCTGTTACAAGTGAGGTATGTCACTGATCCGAAAATCCGTGACACTCTGTTTTGTAAAAATTATTTGAGGTATCAAAAGTTATACAAAAATTATAAAAAAATGCAGATTTACTCTAAACATATTATAGTATCATCACAAAATTTATGATTAAATAATTCTCTTGGGAAGTTAAGCTTCCATGTTGTTTTTATCGAATAACTTTCTGGACAGCATATGTTGAATCCAGAAAGGTAATCTTATTAAGTCTAAATTTTGTTTTATTGCATTTTGGAACTTTGTATAGTTTAAAAATGAATATGGACTAAAGAATTTATATAATGGCATTTCATGGGACAATTGGACATATTTGTTGGACATCGGAATAGGGCATTAATGTGTTCTATGTGGCAACTCTTGTATAGGGAAACTAAGGGCGTGGCAAATTCCATAAGTATTAAAGTAAAGTTTCACCCGTTCCATTCGTTAAGGTGAGTATTCACAGCCCCACTTTTATCGTTTTAATTGATTTTGGGGTGGAAAGCATGTTTAAATTGCGTATATTAAAGATTCATGAGAATTGTTTGAAAGTATTGCGAATTGGCAATTTATAAGGCTTTGTTAAAAGCGTTTGGAATTATAAGCTATATGATAAGTATGCAATTGATGTGTTGAGTATTAAATGTTAAGACCCCGTGACACTACTATTAACTCGAAGAAAATCGGGCCTATAGTATTAGTGGATAGCGCTATTTGGTGTGACAAGCCCACCTTATGCTGACGAGCAGGGGTGCACTATACTAGAGAAGATGACTAAACATGTGGCTCGAACCACCGCTGAGTTAGTTCATCGGGGGCGTTGAAATTGGTCAGGGACGGCTTAGTAGTGGCTCAACGTAATTTTTTTATCATTGCATACCTGTTGTCATATAAACTAAGTTATGACACTCATGAATCAAAGAAATTGAAGTTTGGTTTATACGTATGTTTTACAAATGACAACCTGCATATAAATTGGTTTGTGCATATCTAAAACCTGTGAACTCACCAACTCTTTGTAGTTGACCTTGGTTTTTATTCATGCTTTTCAGGAATCGAGAAGGTAATTCCATAATGTTTTAGCAGTGCACTTCATGTTTTGAAGCAAGATTATTTTGCTTTATGCGTATCGTTATATTTTAAGTTTGGGAATTGTAAACAATGACAATACTATGTTCTTAAAAATATAATGTCTTTTGAAAGTTAAGTAAAAGTTGGTATGTTTATAATCTTGTGCTATGACATCGGAGCTGTTATGCCTCGTGTTTCCGCTTTAGCGGGGTGTGACATTTTAACATTAAGTTCATGAAATTGCTTTGTGTTAAAAAGATTAGCATTTTTAGCATGAAGCACTTTAGTGCGTTGTGTTGAGGATTTGGATACAGATTTAGCTATATATGCCTTTTTTACAACTTTTGGTTTAGGAAGAACGGAGTGAAATGTAAAAGCATTGTCACCACAGTCTTTGCAAATCAAGTTCTTACGAGAAAATGTCAACACTTATGATTTATCAAAATGATTACATTTATTCATACAATTTTGACATTTATACATGACAAATCATCACTATTGGAAACATTACATTTACTTTTAACAACTTTCTTTTCACTCTCTTTCTTCATCCATTCTCCTTTACCATTTCTCCTTTTTAGATCTGAAACATGAAATGAAACCTTCTTAGTTTTCTTCTTCAAAGATGAATTTTTCTTTAAAATACCTAAAGACTCACCTTTTTCAAATATACTTGGAAGATATTCAGGACTTCCAGAATAAACAACAGAGGTTTTGGAAGAAGTCTCAAACTCTGGATTTGAATGCACATTCCATTTTTGAGAGTCAAACATCTTTTTATCTTTCAAGTTTTGTTTAAACAAATCAGCTTTCAAATCATTTAACTCTTTGGAAATCTCTTTGTTTTCCTCAAAAGACTTGTCAAGTTTGAATCTGAGATCACAGTTCTCATCTTCTAACTCTTCAAGGGTCTTTTGTAGATTTTTTATTTGTTTTTCAAAATCAGATGTTTGATTCATCATAGAGTTTGAGTCAAGTTTCTCTATAATAGGGACAGGATCTAAAGCATTCATCATTTTATCTAAAATCTCCTTAGTCATTTTGTTTGCAAATTCAGTTTGAATGCTAGGATTCATGACATTTGAGCACTCTTTAGTCTTGACATCTTTTGGAGATTCAGAAGTGACAGATTCAGATATAGGAGTCTGAGTCTCAACATTAGTGTCAAATTCATACTCATCATACTGACATTCAGTCTCAGGTATATCTGTGTCATTTTCGGCTGATTCAGTTGGAGATTGTGTGGAAAACAATGATTGAAACTCAACAAATTCAAGTTTTCTGTTTTTATAGCTCTTGTTCAAATCATTATACTGAAATCCAACAGATTTAAAACTTGATTGTGAATCAACACAACTTGACGTATCGTCATCTATCACCTCTTTTCCTTTAGAATAAATATCAGACTTGGGAGTTTCAGCTTTAACAAAAGTTTCATGAATGTCCAAGATTTTCTTTGGTTTTGACCCCAATTTATGAAAAATATACAAGTTTTTGGGGGATTTCTTTAAAACATCATTTTCTTCAAAACCCAATCCTGTCTTAGCATTGTAAAAACGGACATCTTGGAGTTTGTTTGTTAGCAAATTCAATGTTTGCTCAGTCTGTCCTCTTTTTAAGTTCAAATCCTCCAGTTGTTTGATTTTGCAGTAAGCTTCATTCCTTTTCTGAAAGCAAGCTTCAAATTTAATCTTAAATTCACCTTTTTTAGAATTTAAATTAACCAAGTTTCTTTCAAGTTCCACAATCTTAGATTTTAAAATCTCTTTCTTTCTTCAAGGCATCCTTTTCTGTTTCCTTATCCTCAACAACAACCTTCAACAATGCGTTTTCATCACGAAAACTCATCATTGATTGTAGTTCATTGCTAAGTTTGCCTATTAAATTTTAAAACTTTTCTCCATATTTTTTATTTAAGACATTAAAGATTCAACAAGTTTAGAGTTTTCAGAAGCAATACTTACCTCAGAGTCACCATCTGATTGTTTAGAAGAAGTTTTTGCATTCTCATCGATCTTTGAAATCATGCAAACCTGAGTAAAATGAGCTGATTCGTCGTCTGAACTTTGAAAGAACCAATTTTCTTCTTCAGCCATTAACTCTTTTCCTTCTTCTTGTTTCTTTGCCAGTAAGGACTTCTTGGCGTAGTACTCTGAATTCTTAACCCTATTGAACTTGCAAACCTTCGAGAAGTGGCCTGACTTTCCACAATTATAACACCTACCAAATTTGGGCTCGGTCTTCTCTTTTTTCTTCTCATCTCTTTTCTCTTCTCTCTTCTCTCCTCTTTTCTCTTCTCCCTTTTCTTCTCTCTTCCCAAACTTTGGTTTGTAATTCTCTGATCTATCCTTCCTGTACATTTCATACTTTGGCTTTGAGTACCTTTTCTTGCCAAAACTCTTCTGGAACTGTTTGGTGATGAAGGCCAGGTTTTCAACAAATCTTTGTATGTCATCATTAGAGTTCAACTTAGTCTCATCAGAAGATAATTCAGAACTTGATTGGCTCAGTTTTGTGAGGAAGGCTTTGGACTTCTTTGACCTGTATTTGGCAGAAACGAACTTAGAACTTAAACCCTTTTCCCTTTCAGATAGTAGAGCCAGAGAATCCTTGACGATCTTCTTTTCTTCGTTCAATACTTTGACCTCATCCTCATGCTGTGAGAGGGTAGTGAAGATGTCATTTACATCCTCTTCGCCATATTCTTGGTCATCTGGATGTTTATGGTATAACTCTTCCATTCGAGGTTCAGATTCTTGATGAACTTGTAGTTGATTTCTGAAACAACCTTGTTCATCCTGTTCCTCCTCAAATCAATCAGAATCACATTAAATCTATTGTAAGTGTCCACTAAAGCTTCCCCTTCTTTGGCATGAAATCCTTCATATGCATTGACTCTCTAGTTTAGCTTTGCTTGTAATGACCGTTCTGTACCCTGGAACTGTCTTTCGAGCTCATTCTACATGGCCTTGGCGAATTCACGACTATCTACTCGGTTGTAGATATCGTTGGGAATAGCCATTGTGAGATAGATAAGAGCTTCTTGTTGGATCATAAACTGTATTCAAGATTAAAGTTAATAAGGGGGTCTAATTTGTATTTATTTGATAGTTAGTTTGTTGATGGGCCTCAAGCCCATTAGGCCTTAGTCACTTAATATATAATGTGTTTTATTTATTAGGTTTTCGGTTAATCCTCATAATAATTGTAGAGGTATCCGTATATTCTCTCTGTACTCGTACACATCAAGGTACCAATAACACACACCTGTTTTATCCGATTAATCAAAAGATTGTGGTATGTTATTCTGATTTATTTATCTCTTGATCTGTATTATGTTGTGTGATTTTTTATCAACTAGTTATATGGGTTTAACAAGTGGTATCAAAGCCAAAGAATCAAGCTTTTTGGATTAAAACAATATTTTTCGAAAAGTCACTGTGTGAAGATCGATTGGTTGATTTAATGTGTTTTTATGCTTAAAATCGATTTGATTAAGTGCGTATAATGTTATTGAATATAATCTGATTATTTAATTGCACTTAAAATCATCAAGTGATTGGTTTTTTATGAATTTTTGGATACTGGTTCATGAAACTTGTGACTACTGTCTTATTCAAAATTGAAGAATAAAAGTTGTTGTTGGCTCCACTCACATTGTATAGAAGTATTGAAAAATAGGCTAAGTATAGGAATCGCAGAAGCCTGCTGCTGAACACTCAAGTTCACCACAGAAGGTGCAAAGCTCAGAGGTTACTTCGCAGAAGTTCTACCAGAAGTCAAACATGAACGACTCTCAGATCACAGAGCCTCTGTGATCACTCACAGAGCCTCTGTAAAGGCTAACCTCTGTAGATCTATGTTGAAGCTTTTCCTAAGAGTTCAAGACAAGACCACGTGCCAAGCACGTGAGACCTGCTGTACGAAGATCCTCAAGATCAATGTAATGGGCGTCCCACGATGTTTACTTTACAGGTGGCATTCCGTTTATGGAATGTCAGTTTTTGTCTTGTACTAACGGGTGCATCCTTCTGCTATATTAAGGAGCACCACCTTAGAACTAAATGAAGTGAGCACACACGAAAATAGAAGTCTGTATAATCCTTGAGCACATTTTGCACATACCAGTGCGTGTTCTTGGTGTTCTTGAGTAATTAATGAAACAGTTCTTTGAGCAACTTTCTTGTGATACTTTACTTCTTGTTCATTAATTACTTGTGTGTTTACTACCTTGCATGTTCAATCTTTTCTACACGTATTAAACGCTTCCGCACTCTATTTATTTAATCTGTGTGTAGTAAAAGGTTAAATCAAGTTAAAGAACATCACAACTGGGATCAACAATTGGTATCAGAGCAGACTTTGATTTTCAATATCTAAGGATCCTGTTCTATACTTGTTTCCAATACTCAAGGTAGTAGTTTGAGTTTGTTCTTCGTCCCAAACTCCATTTATAGTCACACTCTGTTTTCTTGAGCTATATCAACCTGTTTGGTATAGAAACAGGTACAAGTGTGTCCTTCATTCAAAGACATATTCAAAGCTAGTTGGTTGGTCATCTATTCTTACTGATTCATACACTCATCATTTCTAAAACCATTACTGTTATACTCTTTCTGGATCGTGCCATACTCTGTTTTTCCTTTCTAAACTAAAATGGCAAACACTGTCAACTACTTCGGTGTTGGATTTCAGTCCAAACCTCCCCCTCTTCTAAGGGATGAATACCCTCAGTGGAAGATCAGGATGGTGCACTTCCTTGAAGGTGTCGATCCTGGTCTGGTTGAGTTTCTTCACAATCCTCCTTTCATTCCAATGACAACTGTTCCTCGTGTTCCTGCCACTGCCAATACTCCTGAAATTCCTGAATATCAATACCCCAAACCTGTCCTTGAATGGAGTGAAGAAGAAAAGGCACAACATGAACTTGCAAAGAAACCCAAAAGACTAATCATAATGGCTATCCCAAATGATATTTTTCAATCTCTTGATTCATGTGAAACTTCAAAGGACCTATGGTTAGAGCTGGAGAAACAACTTGAGGGTGGTGCCAAAACCCTCAAGAACAATAGAGCCTTATGCATAAATGAGTATTTTGCATTCAAAGCTCTGTCGGGTGAATCCATTCAAAGCACTTACAATAGATACAACTCTTTGATAAACAAGTGCAAGAGGTATGGGATCCACAGAACCTCGGAAGAAAACAATGTCAGAATTTCCATGCAAGCCACATTGGATCTTGATGTTTGGTCCATATCTGATCTCTTTGGAACACTGATTAGCCAAGAGAACAGAATTTCCAAACTATCAACCTCTGTCGGAGGTCCTCTGGCTCTTGTGGGAAGTGCCTCAGAAGGCAAAGACAAGGTAAAGAAGGATAAGGCAGTTGAGGAGGCACAAAAGAAGAAGAAGAAGGTACTCGTAGCAGAGAGTGAAAGTGAAGAAGACTCTGAGGAGGAGATTGACATGGCTGCTCTGGCTAAAACTCTTGCACTAATGACCAGACAGTTCAATCGTGGTCTCAAGAAGAAGCCGGAGTACAGAGGAAGAGAAGAAAGAGATGACAGAAGCAGAGGATATGGTGAGGCAAAGAGAAAGCAGTGGTCTGAAGAACCAAGGCAAGAAGAGAGAAATGGACAGAAGTCAGACGGGAGAGCTGGTGACAAATTCCAGAAGCAAACTGAAGGCTGCTTCAAATGCGGGAAACCAGGCCACTATGCAGCAGAGTGCAGGTCCTCTGCCAACACAGGGAAACCCACAAGGGACGCTGCCTTCTATAAAAAGAAAGCAGAGTACTACACTCAGAAATCCCTAATGGTAGAACAAGAGAACCTTGTAACCGATGAATCATCTGATGAAGAAAATAACGCACTCTTCTGTGGAATGGCAGAAGTCCACTCTTCTGACAACGAAAGTGAGGTATCCACTTCTAACTCTTGCAACTCAGACTTTGAAAACAAGCTTCTTGAAATACAAAATGATCTTCTAGCTTACAAACATACATGCTCAGATCTTGAGAAAAAGCTTGCCTTTTTTGAAAGAGAAACTAGGCTTCTCACAGAGGAGAAGGATAAGCTCTACCTTCAAAACAAAACTCTCACCTCTGAGCATATTTCAACAAAAAGGGATTTCAAGGATAAAATCACAAATCTCGACAGAGCTTTGAAAGAAAAGGTCAAAGAGCTTAAGAAATGTGAGAGTGATCGTTTAAATGCCATTTCTTTGAAAAACTTCTTTCAAAAGGAAAGAGAAGCTCTTCATCGAGATCTGTTCGACAGAGATCTCAAAATCAAAAGGTATCAGGATGCTCAAAAAGTCACTGAAAAGGTCAACACCCAGATTGGCAGAAGAGGCATAGGGTTCGATGATGTCGATCCCTATACTGGAAACAAAAGAAACAAATCTTTAGCAAACATCTTCTGCGTTGGAAAATCATTAAAACCAAGTCTTCCAAACCTTCTATCCACATTTAAAAGGCGAAAAACATCCGAAGAACCACATCTGAAGAATCCTCTGTTGATGGTAGATACATGGTATGAAAACAATAATCTACCTTCTTCACTCTCATCAAAGAGAAATTATATTCCAAAGAAATATCTGTCTCAAAAACAGATAGAAATCTTCAGATTCGGTCATCCAGAAACACAAACTCAAATGGCTTTTGTATGCATGATGACTCCTGAAAACGAATTGTCCTCTAAAGCTCTAGAGTTTGTTCCAGCCTCTGTGGAAGAAAATCTTTTTAAAATATTTCTGGAAAATGACTTGAGAAAGACCTATGAAAACCATTTTCTTAATCACCCTGATATATCTCTGATGTAAGAGAAATCTTTGAGTAAGATCTACAAAACTGTCTTAACGTTTCTATGGTCATTCCGTGTATTTCAAAAACTCTAAATACTTCAGAGGACACCAATGGAAAAAGCAAGGCACTTGCAGAAGGTCAAGATCTCATTCACAGAGACTTCCTCGATTCAGACTCTGAGTCAGAATCAGAGTCCTCTGTTGAAAATGAAACAAGCTCTATGGAACTTGAGATACTCCCCTGTGGTCCAAGGAATAATAAACTTACCTCTGGCATTCTTAATAGAACAGTTCTTCCCAAAAGGAAAACCACAAGTGTACATATCTGTCCTGATTTCCTGAACATGTGCTTGCAAGCAAAGACTTCTCTTGAGCTCGAAAAATCTAAAAAGAACAAGATCCCTCATGATTCAAAAGCTCCAAGACCATTAAAACCTTTTCAAGAAAAACTCACTTGGCAACAGAAGAATAAATGGCCTAAAATTGATAAACTTGATGCTTCTGTTGTAGTGAAAGCAAGGAAAGAAGATCAAGGGAGAGTACTATCAAAGAGCCACTCAAGAAGAGTTTTTGAAAAAACTTAACCTAGATTAGACAAAGCTTTCTGTAAAAAGAAACCCAAATCTAAAATGGGTTGTAGTAAAATTTGCTCTGTACCTTCCTTTGACAATTTTAATGAAATTTTCAAGAAGTATGCCTCAAATGTTCATTATTGTAAATGTTTTGATCTTATGCATTCTTTGAATCAACATTTCTCTAGGCCCTCCTGTCTTATATCTCACCCAAAACCCAAGAATGCAAAATTCAATGGTGAGAAGAGACAAACTGGTACCTCTGCAAATGAGGATAAATCCAAAATCAAAGATTGTGTGTCCCTGAATCTAGTTTCTATATCATAACAATCAAACAAACAATATTGAACAATCAAATTTACCTGTTTGATTACTTTCTCAATCCAAGATTACAATATCTCTCTCTAGAACTCTCTCCAACGACTTCTATCTCTCTCTAACTTTCTCTTTCTAAAAGACAACTGAATATTCTCCAATTCAATTCATGTACAAAAAATAAAGAAAGGAAACTATTTATACTAACTACTAATACAAGAAAACAACAAATACAACTAAACTAATACATTGACTTTTATTAGAAGACTTTGACTTTTAATGAGATTTGACTTTAGCAGCTTTGACTTTCTCAACTCTGACCTTCAGTATGCTTGATCTTGTATCCAACAGATTTATGCTCTAACAATCTCCCCCTTTGGATTCAAGATCACTGTTGAAAGATCTAGCAATTCAGTCTTCACTTTAAGCTCTGTCAAAAACAAACTCCCCTTTTCCTTTGATGATCTTCTTTCCAAAACTGTCTTCAAAATGATGAACAATCTTCCCAAAACTTTCACGCAACACTTTAAGACTTTGGAAAGAAATTATCTTCAGAATCAGCTCGAATGCTTTAGCAAATAATCTTCAAAGAAAAATTCCTTAAAATCTTCAGAAACTCTTTGATCATTTTCAAATCTTCAAATCTTTATCATTTCTTTGAAATCATCTCCCTTTAACTTCAAAAACTTTAACATTTCTTCATACCATCTCCACAATACATTTCTTGATTTGAACTCTTCTCCCCCTTTTTGATGAATTGAGCATCAACATCATCAAAACTTTCATCAAAAAAAATGTCTTTGACCATTCTGATTTGAACCTCTGATTCTTTGCCAATTCGAACAATGTATTTATCTAGATCTTTTCAAATCCGGACAAAATAAGAATGTAACACCTGAATCAACAAATGAATCAGTTAAAATGCCTGTCAGTAACACAAAGTCACTGTGTGTAACGAATACACAATATAAAGGAGCTTTTTGATGTTCACTCCCCCAGGGCTTCCATCCAATCATCGAAATTCCACAAAGGCAATTTCTATGAATGTTATGACAAAGAAACAAATTCTTTGTGTGCTCGTGCAAGTGTAGAAAGAATTAAGCAGGATGATTGCTTTTAAAAGGCTCAACATAGTGTAAACCACTGAGATAACAGTAGATAAACACAGACTCTAAGTGCATGATTGAAGTGCGAAGGTGGGGCAGACTTCCTTCTTTTTCAATATCCAAATCTTCCAAATGAAAATCAGATAGATTATATGCTGCGTCCCCTTGAAAATGTGAAACATTTTCTTTTTGAGAAGAAAATGAGTGGTTGGTGGGGTTTAAGCAAGAGTTGGCATGGGCTAATTGCCAGTTTCAATAACGTTCACGAAGAATTGTGAAACATTAGTAATGTGGCTGCCCGGCTCAGAAAGTAGTTGGTGCAGAGTTTGATATTCTTTTACTCTGATCTCACACCCTCTTTCTTTTTAATCATTTAGCTCACTACTAACCAATCTCTCATTTTCATTTTACCTCATCACACCCACACTCATTTCTTTTAAACTCCTCACACTCAATCACTAAAGGATTAACTTCTTGTGTAGGAAACACTGGTTAACGTGAATCCATAGAAGTTTAGTTAATTCCTAGCACAAAAAACCCTGTCCTACAAAGCATATCATTTGTATGCTCACAATGATTTATCTTGAACATTTAAATCATAGGAAATATGGGTCAGATATATGTATGCTCAGAATATAATCATGATAATATGAGCATTTTTAGACATTGAAGTATTTTCAAACAAGTATACTGAATAAATGAACATGAATGCAAAAGACTTGTTTGAAAATCTGAAATTGTATGAAAATGATCAGAAATGAATGATAAATCAATTAAAGCTTAAGGTCAAGAAAAATTGATATTTGTCTATACGAAACAAGATATAGACATTCTTGAAATGACCGTTTCGAAATGAAATATAGCTCAAAATTCATTGAATACAAAGAGATTGTCTTACCATCGAAGAAAAATTGTTTCAATTTTGAGACATGGTAAGAACATATTGAACAAAGATTCAAACCAGTGTGTGTGAATACTTGAAAGTATATAGAAAAGACAATACACAAGTATTTATCTTTGGAAACACACGGTTTGTTTATCAATGAAGCACAAAATAAAAATGAAAACATTTAAAATCACACTTCCAAATTATAAAATCTGTTTAAGAATTGGGAAATGGTTTGAACATTTAAGAACATGTTTTCTGTACCTGAAAGTTGTCCTTCTTTCAGATATACTTGAGATTAAGATAAGAAGTTTACCTTGTCGCTTAATCTTAAATCTCCGAAAGTCAGCTGTAGTCATGTAGATATGATCGTGTCAGCTTCTCTCATACTATAAGTCTCAAAGTCTAGTCAAAAATTTATTCACAAAATTTATTTGAAACTTAAAAGACATAAAGCAATAAAACTTTTAAGATACGAGTTCTGATCTGAAGTAATCAGAAATCATAGTCTTACTCCTTTTGATAAGCTCCCCCTAAAATCATGCATCACAAAAATTAATCATTTAAGTAAAATGCAGAAATTAGTTTTACTCCCCCTCAAATGAATGTAGATCATTTAAAAATCTTCTCTAACTCCCCCTGAGATCATGAGCAAACCATTAAAGTGCAGATATCCTTCAGACATAAAAATAAAGAAAATGATGAAAAATAACAATACGTAACTTTAGTAGGTAATAACTGATTATGTCTTCAGATTTAACATACCAAGCTTAGAGACAAGAAAATTAAATCTCTTCTCATCTAAGGGTTTGGTAAATAAATCTGCAAGTTGATAATCTATTTTTACAAAATAAAGTTCAATTGTTCCCTTTTCAACATTATCTTTGATAAAATGATACCTTACATCAATGTGTTTAGTTTTGGTGTGTTGGACAGGATTAGCAGATATAGCAATCGCGCTCTTCGAGTCACAGTATATCGGAATTTTGTCATATTTGAATCCAAAATCTCGTAGTTGTGTTCGCATCCACAAGACTTGAGAGCAGCAACTAGCAGCAGCTACATACTCCGCTTCAGCAGTCGATGTGGAAACGCATAACTGTTTCTTTGAAGCCCAGCTAACGAGCTTGTCTCCAAGGAATTGTACGTGACCAGAAGTACTCTTTCTGTCCAACATGCAACCTGCATGATCTGCATCTGAATATGCAGTCAGTTGAAACCCTGTATCCTTAGGATACCACAGACCAACATCTGCAGTCCCCTTCAGATATCTAAAAATCCGTTTGACAGCGGCCAAATGGGATTCTTTGGGATCAACTTGATATCTAGAACAAAGACATGTTGAGAACATAATATCTGGTCTACTCGATGTAAGATACATCAAAGAACCAATCATACCTCTATAGGTTCTAACATCAACACTTTTTCCCGAAGGATCAGTGTGGATCTTAGTTCCTGGTGCCATCGGGGTGCCAATAGATTTGTGATTTTCCATTTTGTACTTCCGAAGAATGTCCAAAATGTACTTAGATAGATTTATAAAAATCCCCGTAGAAAGTTGTTTAACTTGTAATCCTGGAAAGAAATTCATCTCTCCCATCATACTCATTTGAAAACGTGACACCATGAGGTTTGAAAAGTTTTTGCAATATTTTGGATTAGTAGAACCAAATATTATATCATCAACATAAATCTGAATAAGAATAATATCAGCTTTTTCCTTCTTTATGAATAAAGTGGTATCGATCTTACCTTTAGAAAAACCAGACTTGACCAAGAATTTGGATAAGACGTCATACCAGGCTCGAGGGGCTTGCTTTAATCCATAAAGGGCTTTGTCCAATATGTAGACATGATCTGGCTTATCTGGATTAACGAATCCTTCTGGTTGAGACACGTACACTTCTTCTTTAAGAATACCGTTTAGAAAGGTTGTTTTCACATCCATCTGAAAGACTGTGAAGTTCTTATGAGCAGCGTAGGCGAGAAACATTCTGATTGCCTCTATGCGCGCTACTGGAGCATACGTCTCGTCATAATCAATGCCTTCCTCTTGCCGATAGCCTTTGGCAACAAGTCTAGCTTTGTTTCTGATGACGACACCATCTTCATCCTTTTTGTTCTTGAATACCCACTTAGTTCCTATCACGGTCTTTCCTTCAGGCTTAGGAACTAATCTCCAAACCTTTAGGGCTTCAAACTGATTGAGCTCTTCTTGCATTGCAGATACCCAGTCCGAATCAGCAAGAGCCTCAGATACTCGAGTTGGCTCAATCTTACTGAGGAATGAGTCATGCATACACTGATTAAGAGTCGCTGACCTTGTCTGAACAGACTTGTCAAAATCTCCAATTACTTGATGTAATGGATGGTCCTTGGTCCAGCGATGCTCATGTGGGAGTGGAATAGATGAATTATGAACATGATCATCATCTTGAAATCCACTTTCAAAATCTTCAGTTTGAATTATAGGAGGGGAATTGTCAGTTGAATTTTCATGTGCAGAAGTATCAGTGGGAACAGCAGATTCAGGCTGTTGAGTAGACAAAGTATTACACCCAACTGAAACAGTTACTTCTGGCTCAATATTTGCTTGTGCATTTTCAACTTTGGAGTAACAATAGGAATATGAGTTTCTGACTGAACGGGGGATACTTGTTCAGTAATGACCTCTGAAGTGACTGGATGATTACAACTTGTATCTTCAGACCTGTCAGTCACAGCAGATTTAGATATATTAGATCCTAGAAACTCATCATAAAAGAATTCAAATAACAAATCTAAATCAGTTAAATGTGAAGTAGATGTAGAAGCGTTATCCGAATTTGTCGCTGTAGACACAGGTTCTGGACTGATCTGCCCAGAAGCTAATACTACAGTAATAACGGGTTCTGAACTGAGATGATCAGAAGCCATATCTTCATCAAATGTAACATTGACGCTCTCCACAACTGTCTTTGACTTCTTTATATAAACCCGATATGCAGCAGAAATTGAAGAATAACCGATAAAGATTGCTTCATCCGCTTTAGCACTGAATTTATTCAGACTCTCTCTGTCGTTAAGCACAAAACATTTACACCCAAATATGTGAAAATATTTGATAGTAGGTGTTCTGTTGTTGATTATCTCATATGGAGTCTTTTGAAATCGGCGGTGTATCATGGAACGATTTTGAGTATGACATGCAGTTGACACAGTTTCCGCCCACAAGAATAGAGGTAGATCCGATTGGCTAAGCATAGTCCGAGCGGCCTCGAGTAGCGTCCTATTACGTCTTTCTACTACTCCATTTTGTTGAGGGGTTCTAGCAGCAGAATACTGATGTGAAATCCCAACTGAATCGAGATATTCATCAACAATCTTGTTCTTGAATTCTGTGCCATTGTCAGTTCGAAGGAACTTGACTTGTCGCTGCAGTTTCACCTGGGTCGTCTTTAAGAAAGTAATGAGAACTTCGGTTGTCTCATCTTTAGATCGAAGAAATTTGACCCACGTGTATCTTGAATAATCGTCCACAATGACCAAAACGTATTTCTTACCACCCAAACTCTGAGTTCTCATTAGACCACATAAATCCATGTGTAGCAATTCTAATGGAGAACTAGTGCTTGGTTCAGGCTTCGGTTTGTGAGTGTCTCTCTTCATCTTACCCTTCTTACAAGCTGCGCATAAGTGTTCTTTCTCGTATTTCAGCTCAGGAAGTCCCTTTACTAATTTCCCACGAACCAGCTTGTTGATGTAACGAAAGTTCAAGTGAGATAAACTTCTGTGCCAGAGCCAACTTTGCTGCAATGAAGCTTTTGTCATCAAGCATACTTGGTTGTCAATCTGAACTTTGGACAAGTTGATGGTGTAGAGGTTTGTCTTTCTATGTACACCCAAGAGTTCTGTTCCGTCTTCAGTACGAACTGAGCAACTCTTAGACTTGAAGTTGACCTCTAACCCTTTATCATAGAATTGACCTATGCTAAATAAGTTGTGCCCCAAGCCTTCGACATAACTCACTTTACTGATCGTTATCTTGTCTTGAATGATATCACCATATCCTAGAATAGGTGAAAGCTGATCGTTTCCAAATCTGACATTACCACTGAATTTCTCTGTATAGTTAGACAATAAAGCTTTTTGCCCAGTCATATGCTTGGAACATCCACTATCCAAGTACCACATATGCCGGGTCTGCAAGAGAAATCAGACAATAATAGATTTAGGTACCCATTTAAAAACGGGCCCTAACAGATTAACACAAGATTTTGGCATCCACTTAAAAATGGACCCTCTGTTCTTTTGAAAACTTTTACAAACATTTGACTTTGAAGAATATACATGATAAGATCCATACCAATCAGAAGAATCATGAGAATAAGCAAAGTCAGTTTTTCGATAATTATGATGAAATTTAGTAGTAATAGGAGATAATTGAATCAACTGCTTTATTGAATAACTCTTGTAAGAAGTTACAAGGTTTTGTTTATGAGAAGCACATTGATCAACTACATCAGAATCACTACTAACAGATTTAGTACAAGAATTATCAGTAACTGATTCAGCTATCTCAGCATCCTTCTGTTTTGGTCTCCATTTGGTTTGAGCTTTCAACTTTTTCTTCCTTAAATATGAAACATAAGATGTAGATTTATTAGGAAAAATAGATTTCTGTGACTGAGATTTCTTTTGTGTACCAGTGTATTTCTGTTTCTGTAATCGCTGCTTCTTATGTTTCTTACCATTAGCATAGTAATCAACAGTTACAGAAACTTTGTCATTACTAACACCACTTGGTAACACTTTGTCATTTTCAAAACAAGTAGAATGATCAGGAAGTTTAGAATGAATGTCAAACATATCAGATTCTTCCACGCTCCCATCATCAGAATTAAAAGAATCATTTGCAGACTCAAATAAGTCATCAGAATTATCAGAGAAAATTTGAGGTTCCTTTGAAACTGTAGAACACTTTGTTGATTTTTCTTGTAAAACAGTGTTCTTTATAACTGTAGAAAACACATTTTGTTCTATATCAACCAAAAGTTTTTCATCAGATAAAATATTTTCAAGTTCAATTATTTTGCTTTCAAGAATAGATGTAGGAACATAAACCTTTGCAATCGCAGGTTTTGCCTTCATCTCAGATGCGGAATAACTAACAAAATAGTCTTTTGAAAGAACTTTTGATGTTTCTGAAAGATAACTATCATTTAACTTTACATAGTTAAACGGTAGTTGCATTTTCTTTTTATTCTTTCTGTTTTCAGTTTCTTTGGCCTCATCTTCATCTGACAACTTGGTAACAAATTTGGGTTTCAAATGAGTATGTTTACCAGCACAGGCAAGAAAATCATAGTTATAAAGAGTCGACTGTTTTCTTATAGCTTTCTTAAGATAATGGGGGGTTGTTGAAACCAAGTCCCCATCTTTGCTTAACATCAACCTCATCATTAGGAGTATTAAGAAAGATGTTTTGATCTGTTTGATCTCTTTTATAAAGTTTAACTTCCAGACCATTTACCTTCTTGTTCAAATTCTTGTTTTCAACCTGCAGTTTATAAATAGTTAGTGCAGATTCATTTTTCTCAAACTCATATCTATTTACTTTACCTTCAAACTCAGAAATCTTCTTTTCAAAATTATCTACTTTAGATTTAGAATCAGAATCAGATTTGCGTAAAGAATCAATCAGATCTTTGTTTGAAATAACAGAAGTATTAAGTTCAAAGATCTTCTTGTTCTTTTTAGCAACCTTTTCCTTTTCATTTTTCAGATTATTTTGTAAATTTTGAAGCTCAACCACCATGGTTTCCAATTTGGTAATAAAATATTTTGGAGTTAAGTTTAATACCTCATTTACTTCTTCATCATCTGACTTGTCATTCTTGTCCTCTTTGCCCATTAGACAGATATGAGCATTTTCTTCTTTATCTTCTCCTTCATCCTCTGAGTGATCCAACCAAAACTCATCCTCAGCCATCAAAGCAACACCAGCTTCTTGTTGTCTTGCCAGAAGCAACTTGTTCTGATAGTACTGAGAGTTGCGTACTTTCGGCTTCCGACAATCTTTGGCATAATGACCTAACTTGCCGCAGTTATAACATTTGATTGAATCAGTTGAAGGCTTCTCAGCAGCAGTGTAGTCAATCACAAACATCTTCTTCTCATCTGGTTTCTTCTCACCATACCTTTTCTCTTCAAATCTCTTTCCTTCCACTCTTTCCCGGTGCTCATGGTTCTTTGAACTTGATGACGAATAGCGTTGAGAATTTGATCCCGGCTTCTTATAAAATTTCTTCTGAAAGGCACGGGTCAGCAATATCATCGCTTGATTCAAACTTTCGCCATCATCACTGTCAGACACCGAACCGGATTCTGAACTTGAACTCACTTTCTTGTTCTTCTTCTTCTCAATCTTTTCTTTATTTTCTTTCTTTGTCTCTCCAACCAAAGCTATCGGATCAGGAACTTGTACTGCTTTCTTCTTCTCAGCTCTTTTCTCTTCAACCTCTTCCTCATTCTGACGTAATGTCTCATAAACTTCGTGAAGAGGGATTTCACTTAAATCTTTCATCTGCTTCATCCTACGTGTGTGTTTCTTCCATTCAGGACGTAGGATGCTCAGAAATTTCACACTGTTTTCCAGCTGCTTCTTCTTGACTTTGTTCTTTGTCAGCTCATTAAGAAGCAAAGTGAATCTTTCATAAGTGTCTTCAAGACTCTCATTCTCTTTTGCCTTGAATTCCTCATAGTTATTGATGCAGTTGGCCACCTTTATCTGATTCCCTATCTTTGATCCCATCATCATCTTTTCCAATTGATCCCACATCTGTTTAGCATCATGTTTGAAGCTGTCAATCTTGATGTAGATATCATTTGGAATGCTTTGGAGTAAGAGAGATCTTGCTTGCTTATCAGCTTTAAATCTACTCTTTTGTTCTTCTGAGTACTGAGAGAAGTCAACTTTAACTGGTTTTGTCTTTATTTCCTTTTCTCCATCTCCATCATCACTTTCACCATCAACATTATTACCATTATCATCAGTAGGTACATTAATTGTGATTGGGTTCATGGGACCTTCAGTGATTGATAGAAATATATTCTCTCCATTTGAATGTCTATCTATGAAATCCAAGAATCTGTCTTTCCATTGTTCGTATTCGCCTTTGAACAATACAGGAGGCTTGACATCTGTTCCGATTGAGAGTGCATCTTTGGAAGTCATCTCGTTTAAACCTGTTTGAAAAATTAATCAATTAAGAAACTAGAACTGATCGTTAGTCCAAAATATGAAATCACAAGAAAAAATCTTGAAATCTAAAAAAAAAATCAGAAAAATCGAAAAATTTGACTAAGTATCAGAACTCGCAAGTCACTATTTAACTCGCAAGCCCTAAAACTCGCAGACTGAAGAACTCGCAGACTGATTCTTGCGCGTTCTTTAAAATCTCAACCAAACGCGCAGACAAACTCGCAAGTAAACTCGCAGAAATTTGCGCGTTTTGAAAGTCGCAAGCAAATACGCAGATCAAACTCGCAGATGAAACACGCAGATCGACAAAACTCGCAAGCGCCTGAACTCGCTAACCACTGTTCATACTAGAACTCTCTAACTGTGATGTGCGCGTTTCCCAAACTCGCAGATCAAAGCTTGCGCGTTTGAACTAAACTCGCTAGCCACTCTTGCGCGTTTCAACACTTAGAATTATTTTCTGAATCTTCAAACTCGCAGGTCGATAAACTCGCTGATCACTGTTTCTCCTCAAACTCGCAAGCCTAAGAACTCGCAAGTCACTATTCCTTCTTAAACTCGCTAGGTTCAATTAGCGAGTTTGATGAACTCGCTGGCCACTACTAGCGCGTTTTGGTCCTTAGAAAATTTTCTAACTTTTTCCAAACTCGCAGACTTCAGCTAGCGCGTTTTTGAAACTCGCTAGTCGTTACTTGCGCGTTTTGACCAAAATATTTCCTTCGACTTGCGCGTTCTTGCGGATGAACCTTGCGCGTTCTACGAAGAACGTGCGCGTTCTAGCGATCTAGCGCGTTCTAGCGTTTTTCGACCCAAAAACCATCTTTTTCACCTGCAATCGATCTTTTCTTGGTCCAAATGATCTGAAACTCTGGATTGTTGCTCGATTACAACTCTAGAACGAATTACAACTCAAGAAATTTACAATCAACAACTTTACAGTTCAAAAATCGATGAAACAGTAACTTTACAACTTCGAACAAAAACTCAACAAAAACTTACAAAATCGAATGAATTACAGTGTAATACGAAAATTAAAGTACATATACTCGATCTATTACACTTTTCGACCACTTCCTAACACAAATCTGCTCCAAAAACACTCTGAAATTCAGAACTTGAATTTTCTTGGATGAACAGTGACGAATAACCCAAAAAAATTTGATTTTCTTGATTCGATATCACTTTGGATCTGATACCAATTGTATCCAACAAATACAAGAATTGGATCTGATACCAAAAAAATTTATACTAACTACTAATACAAGAAAACAACAAATACAACTAAACTAATACATTGACTTTTATTAGAAGACTTTGACTTTTAATGAGATTTGACTTTAGCAGCTTTGACTTTCTCAACTTTGACCTTCAGTATGCTTGATCTTGTATCCAACAAATTTATGCTCTAACAAATATGTTAAGGCATCTTCAAAGTCTCCTAACAAAAATGGACCCATTTGAAAATGGGTACCTAAATCTCTCTAATCTGTCCACAGAAAAAACAGCATGTGCCCATCTGGTACCTAGACTCCGGGTGCTCAAGACACATGACTGGCGACAGAGGGTTGCTTTCCTCCTACAAAGAAAAACATGGAGGAGGATCTATGACTTTTGGAGATAACAAGAAGGGACAAATAAAAGGCTATGGAGTCATTGCCAAAGGAGACATCGATGTCAACAGAGTTGCCTATGTGGATGGCCTCAAGCACAATCTTCTGAGTATAAGTCAACTCTGTGACAATGGACTCGATGTGATGTTCAAAAGACAGTACTGCTCTCTGTTGAAGGAAGATACAACCACAGAGCTTCTGCGAGCCAAAAGACGAGGTGACTTCTGAACAGATCAGTTCAGGACTCAAACTCCAGGATGAAGATTCTTGTGGATCATCACGAACAAATGCTCTTCATCATCTGTTTGAAGAGATGTCAGGATCGAATTCTCAACAAGAATTAATTCTCAGAAACAATATCAAAGAAGTTTGCGGAATAACAATTTGATATTCAATGAAACAGTAAATCAACACAATAAATATGAAGAACAAACTGTAAACTTGTATTGAATGCTTTGAAGTTACAAGATTACACACTCAACCTCAATATTGATGAACAGGCTCACCAATACGAATTCTACTTCTCTAGAATTAGGATCTATGTCTTGAGGTTGATTTCTCTCTATAACTTAATTCATAAACTATCCTATAACTTCTATACATATACTAAAGAAAAAGATAATTACAATAAATAAACAAATCTTCAGTATATCTTCCATGTATATCTCTAAGCTTCCATGTATATCTTCAATCCATCCAGCTGTTATTCTTTCCATTGGATCTCTTAAGCAGCACTAACTATGCTCAGCAGCATTAACTTCTTCTAGCAGCATTAACTTCTTCTAGCAGCATTAACTACCAAGCAGTACTAACTACTAGCAGTACTAACTAGCTAAGCAGTACTAACTTTGTTCAAGCAGCACTAACTTTGACTAGCAGTATTAATTACTAGCAGTAGTAATACTAGCAGTATTAATCTTGAATAACACTAGCAGTAGTAATCTGAATCAGCAGCATTAACCATACTTGATCTTTTCTTTAGTTCCCAACAATCTCCCCCTAACTTGACTTTTAGGACAAGAAGTCAAGTTCTTCAGAATTAATCTTCAAGATGCTCTTCAAGATGCTTCCAAAACTTCATTGATCTACTCCAATATTAGGATCCAGTCCTATACTCTGATTTATAGTCCTTTGAATAAGATACTTGGCCATTTCTGAATTTGGTGCACAACCCAACTTCTTATTCAACATGGCATGAAGCTTTATATTTGTATGATTATAGACCCTATCCACCAAGTAGTACTCCATGTGAAAAGTATCCAATGCTAGTTCATAGACTCCACTCCTTTCATAGAGAGTCCATCCTGTAACAGTCTTGAACACATCTCTGATTAAGTGCTTCACTGCTTCTGGATTGAATAACATGGACAAGTATTCCATGACTAGCTTCACAATAGGTAACCCTGGAGCTGTCAACTGATCTGCATAAATTTTCATCCCCACTTCAAACATTTCTTCCAAATCAGATCTTGAACACTCTCTGACAATTTTGTTCCAGGTGCTGTATACTTCATACTTCTCATCATTTCTTTTCAATCTGATGTATTCTTTGCCATCCACCTCCATAGTATCCCAGTGAATGACCTCAGGAGGTTTGAATCCAACAGGTTCAGCTGAGATAGGCTTTGGAATTTTATCCAATATTACCATGTACATGTTTGCATCTGAACTCTGTGGTACTTCCTGAGATGTAGCCTCATTCTGAGGTGCCTCTTCTTCTTCAACAACCTTTTGTTCTTCTTCTACTCTAGGCTTCTTTACACTCTTCTTTCTTTTGGCCATCATTTTGGTTCTTTTCAAAGTCTTTTGAACATGCACTAGAGTAGCTTCCTTCTTCTTCTCTTCCTTGTTCTCTGGCTTTTCTTTGATAGGAGTTCCCTCTTCACTTTCAGGGAATGTGTAACACCCTAGAAACTGCGGAAATAAAATTTTGAAGAAACAATTCGGCAATAGACTAAGTTGCAGAATAAGGTGTGACAATTTTCATTACACAATCAACCCAACGGGTATAGAGTAGTCAATATTGAGGTAGATAACTGAAGTATAAAACGACATCCTATTAATCTACAAAATATCTAGATTAGGGACGGGTATCGCTACACTTCAAAAATAAATCTTCAAAAGAATCCCTCACGACCCAAGGTCGCTCCCTCAGTCCCGACGGGCCCCACTGCTAAGATAACCTGCCAACATGACAACCAAGAGCAAACGTTAGGCTAATGCCTAGTGAGAACAAGCTAAAATAAAAGAGAGTACTAAACCCAATTGGTGCCACGCGGTAGTATAGCCATGAGCTAAGTCAAGAAATCCAATAAACCATTAGTGATTAAACATGGTATAAGTAATACCCAAAAATCACATAACGAGCTCAACCCCTCTAGATCTGTTGCTCAAAACATTCAAGTCAACCCCTCTGGATCTATCCTTGAGAGTTCCCAAAACAGGGGGAACCCAAGCACATAATGGGATTTCACCTTACTGCACCATGAGACGCTGCCCGACCGTATAGGCCCACACCTTACTTATCATGGCAACCCGATGCCTATCCCGTGCTAAAACGTGAACCAAATGCCCAAAACAGGGGACATAGGAACACAGTGCCTATGGATCCATTGCACTAAGACTCAAAGCCAAAGCATGTCATTTCAGAGCATACTCATATTAAATCAGATATACAGGCAATTCATATGAACAACGGTTCAATTCTATAAATTGTGATTCTTGAAAATGTGAAATCTTTAGAAGGTATTTCCCAACAAAATCAGTTACTTTGAAACCAGGTTTTCCACATTTAAATAATACATTTATCACATAGCATTCGTAATACATACCGATTTAGCTTAAGGACTCACGTAAGATTTCTTCCTGATTATAGCCTGCTTCAGACGATTGCTACCTATTACAACACCGATAATCGGTAAGCCAAAATAAAGACAACTTAATGACTTAAAACTCCAGAATACGAACACAACACACTACCAGAACTCAGTACCGGTCGAAGGACACAACCGGTCGAACCCAACCCCGGTCGAACCCCAACCCCGGTCGAACCCGACCCCGGTCGAACCCTACCCCGGTCGAACCCGATGTTCGGTCGAACCTGATGTCCGGTCGAACCCGATGTCCGATCGAACCCGACCCCGGTCGAACCCGATGTCCGGTCGAACCCGACCCCGGTCTTAGGTCACACTGGTCGAACGACCAACCGGTCGAACGACCATCGTCTTGTTCAACAAGAACACCAAGAACAGGTCGAATGTTGAACCCAGATCCAAAATGAGAAATACTCAGATCTCGAAATGGAACGGTTTAAAACCTTCACAACGAGATTTTACACGGCTAAAAGCATTCAGATCAAAGCATTAAGCTAGATTCGTACCTGGATTTGGAGAAAACCGAACGACCACTTTCTTCCTGCTTCACTTCTCTTTCTCTGATTTCTCAAAACTGATATTTGTGATATTTCCAAAATATCTAAAATCTGATTTATATTTATATAACACAAGTTACATTTTACCCCCTTGAACTTTGTGTAATAGTCAACTTTTCACCCAACCCCAAAATAGCGGGTGTTACAATCCTCCCCAACTTGGAGAAGATTTCGTCCTCGAAATCTCGGCTATGGAAAGAGGTGAGGGTACCTCCGCCTCAAGTCCTCTTCCGCTTCCCATGTCACATTGGCACCTCGATGGTGCTTCCACTGAACCTTGATCATTGTGACTTCCCGGTGACGAAGCTTCTTCGTCTTCCTTTCCAAAATCGCCTCAGGTTCTTCAACGCAACGATTCCCTTCATCTACTCTGATCTCGGAGAGTGGAATGACACTCTCCTCCTTTGCTAGACACTTCCGTAGATAGCACACGTGAAACGTGTTATGAATTCCCTTCATCTCCGGAGGAAGTTCCAGCTGATAAGCTTGGAGTCCTACCTGTTTAGTCACAGTGAACGGTCCAAGGAAACGGGGGCTCAACTTCCCACGCTTCCCAAATCTAATAATTCCCTTCCAAGGGGACACCTTTAACATAACCCGATCTCCCACTTGGAATTCCATTGGCCGTCTTTTCTTATTGGCGTAACTTTTCTGTCGATCTTGGGCCGCCTTCAGACGTTCGCGGATGCCCTTGACCTTGTCCGCCGTTTCTTGCACAACTTCCGGTCCGGCGAACTGCTTTTCCCCCGCCTCGAGACAACATACGGGAGTTCGACACTTGCGACCGTATAACGCTTCATAGGGTGCCATCCCTATACTTGAGTGGTAGCTATTATTGTATGCAAATTCTACCAAAGGCAGGTGCGTATCCTAACTACCCCCAAAGTCGATCACGCATGATCTTAACATATCTTCTAGCGTCTGGATTGTCCTCTCGCTTTGTCCGTCGGTTTGAGGATGGTAGGCTGTGCTCAACTTCACACGTGTACCCAATTCCTTTTGTAGGCCTTCCCAAAAATGCGACGTGAACCGACTATCCCGATCAGAGACTATAGATAAAGGCACGCCGTGCCGGGAAATTACTTCGTCGATGTATAACTTCGCCAATTTATCCATTGGCAAGGTTTCCCGCATGGCCAAGAAGTGAGCGCTTTTGGTCAAGCGGTCAACTATAACCCAAATGGCGTCGTGACCTTTCAAGGTCTTTGGTAGCTTTGTCACGAAGTCCATCGTGATGTGTTCCCATTTCCATTCCGGAATTTCCAAGGATTGCAAACTTCCGTAGGGTCTTTGGTGCTCAGCCTTCACTTGCAAACAAGTCACACACTTTTCCACATAGCGCGCCACATCGAGCTTCATGATTGGCCACCAATAAATCAATTTCAAATCTCTATACATTTTCGTGCTTCCCGGGTGAATGGAGTATTTTGACTTGTGGGCATCTTCGAGAAGAATTTCTCTATTACCCCCAATCTTGGGCACCCAGACTCGCCCATTGAAAAGCTTCACCCCTCGACTATCTTCAGTCAACAAAAGATGTTGTTTCGCCATGACTTCTCCTTTGAGATTTTCCTCTAGCAGGGCTTCGGCTTGCGATTCCTTGATTCTATCAATAAGCGTTGAAGTTACTTCAATCCGTGCAAAGGTAGCACGAGAATTTCCTCCGCAGACCTTCCGACTCAAGGCGTCGGCAACCACGTTTGCCTTACCCGGATGGTAGAGCAATTCGCAGTCATAATCCTTCAACAACTCCAACCATCTTCGCTGCCTCATGTTCAACTCCTTCTGATCAAAGATATGCTTCAGACTCTTGTGATCAGTATAAAGAGTGCACTTTGTACCGTAGAGGTAGTGCCGCCACAACTTCAGTGCAAACACCACAGCTGCCAATTCCAAGTCATGAGTAGGGTAGTTGACTTCATGCACTTTAAGTTGCCTTGATGCGTAAGCGATCACTTTCCCTCTTTGCATCAGGACACAACCCAAACCCATCTTCGACGCATCGCTGTACACCACAAAATCTTTCGTCCCGTCTGGTAAGGATAGGATAGGAGCCTCACAAAGCTTCTTCTGTAATGTGTGAAACGCCTCTTCTTGCTTCTCGGTCCACACAAATTTCACGTTCTTCCGGGTCAAGATTGTCAACGACGAGGCTATCTTCGAGAAGTCTTGGATGAATCTCCGGTAGTATCCTGCCAAACCTAGGAAACTTCGGATTTCGGACGGATTCTTGGGAGGTTCCCAATTCGTCATTGCCTCGATCTTTGCGGGATCCACCTTGACTCCTTCCTTTGAAACTATATGCCCCAAAAATTGAACTTCTGGAAGCCAAAAGTCGCACTTTGAAAACTTTGCGTAGAGTCTTTCTCGCCTTAACACCTCCAACACTTCACGGAGATGCTGCTCATGCTCTTCTTCATTCTTGGAGTAAACTAAGATGTCGTCGATGAATACAATTATCGACTTGTCGAGGAACGGTCGACACACTCGGTTCATCAAGTCCATAAATATTGCCGGTGCGTTGGTTAGGCCGAATGGCATCACCAGAAACTCGTAGTGCCCATAGCGAGTTCTAAATGCCGTCTTCAGAATGTCGCTCTTTGCTACCTTCACTTGGTGATACCCCGATCGAAGATCAATCTTTGAGAAGCAACCCGCTCCTTGAAGCTGATCGAACAGGTCGTCGATTCCTGGAAGTGGATACCTGTTCTTCACCGTCACTTTGTTCAGTTCCCTGTAGTCGATACACATTCTCAATGCACCGTCCTTTTTCTTGACAAATAGAACCGGAGCTCCCCACGGTGACGAGCTCGGTCGGATGAAACCTTTCTCAAGAAGGTTTTGAAGTTGAACCACCATCTCTTGCATTTCGGTAGGAGCCAAACGATAAGGAGCTCGAGCAATCGGAGCCGCTCCAGGAATGAGGTCAATACGAAAGTCCACAACACGATCGGGTGGCAACCCGGGCAAGTCCTCCGGAAACACATCGGGAAACTCGCGCACCACCCTAACATCTTCCAATTTCCGTTGGTCGAGTTTGGTATCGATGGCATACGCTAAGAAAGATACGTATCCTTTCGCCAAACACTTCCTAGCTTTGATTACTGAAATAATCGCCACATCGCTTTTCCTTCATTCGCCGTAGATTATAGTCGCTTCTCCGTTTGCCACAGGTAAACGGATCATTTTCTTGGAACATACAATTTCGGCCTGGTTCTTAGATAACCAGTCCATACCTACCACCACGTCGAATCTGCCAATTTGCATTGGTAATAGGTTAATGGGAATTTTCTTCCCCTTAAGCTCTAAGATGCAATCCTTAAGGATATTATGAATTAGAACTTGACTTCCATTTGCTATTTCTACCACAACAGCAATCTCTAGCATACTTTTATACATAGCAAGCCTTTGACAGAACAAATCATATATGAACGAGTAGCTAGCACCAGAATCAAATAGCACGCGCGTAGGTACGGAATTTAGAAGAAACGTACCCGACACTACATCGGTCGATGCTTTAGCTTCCTCGGACGACATCTGGAAATCCCTTCCAGTCGACCGCGGAGTTTCCAACTTCTTCCCGCCAGATCCTCCGGTCTTCAGCTTCGGGCATTCCGTCCTGACGTGCCCCGGTTCCCTACACTCAAAACATACCTGTCCCTTGAGAGGGCAATCTCGGAACGTGTGACCCGTCTTCCCACATTTGTAGCACGTCCCGGGAACAAAGTTGCAAGGACCGAAATGCTTGCTTCGGCACTTGGAACACCACCTAGCATCACGTCTATGATCAGCTCCTCGCTGAGTGTTGTTGTTGACATAAAATGGTTTCTTTGAGGGCATTGAACTTCCCTCCCACTTCCTCTTCTCGACTTAGCGACCACTCTGATCCCTGCCGAGACTGTAAGCATCCTCCATGAGTTGAGCTTCTTCCATTGCCTCCCGAAGGGTGGAGGTCTTTGTCACACGAACCATCGACATCATGTTCGATGGAAGACCATTGATGTAACCTTGATCTTATCTTTTTCTGTCGGGACCAGATGTCCCACAAAGCCTAGCTTGTCCATGAAGAGGCGGTTGTATTCCCTCACAGACATACCTCCCTTCTTCAAATTCTGGAATTCATCCTTGATTCGGTCCAACGACCGCTCGTTACAGTACTCCTCTAGCAGTTTCTCCTTGAAGGTAGACCAAGACAATTGGTCTAGAACAGTTGGCTCCAGCGAAGCAGAGTACACATCCCACCAGGTAAGAGCTATTCCCCGCAGCATTCGGGAACCAAATATCACCCTCTGTTCTTCCCCACATTCGCTTGAGCGAAAAGCTTGCTCCATCTCTCGAACCCAGGCCATACAATCTAAGGGATTGTCCGAGCCTTTAAATTCTGGTGGTCGGCAACCCAGAAAAGCCTTGAACGTGCAAGTCCGTGTCGTTCGATTGACGCCTAGGGTTGCAGTTACCACAGGGGAAATTACAGGTCCGGTACCCCCGGATCCAGCAACAATCACATTCTCGCCAACCGTTTCGGGCCTACGGTTGTTAGTGTCTCGGTCCTCGAGGAGTTTCAAGAACACTTCCTGTTGTTGCGCCATGGCCCTATTCATGCCCAACATCATACGATCCATCATTCTCGATTCGGCCGTCACTTCTTCTATAATAGGCTCATTAGCCTCCAAATTTCGTCGAGGAATATGCTCGGGTCCTCCACCCAGCACATTACTCACACGTACAGTTTCCCCCACTACGGTCGCCAGCGGATGGTCGGCCGTAGGTATGTCGGCCTCCTGGCCTTCCGGATGACTCCTGGTATTAACCATGGTTCTGCTGAACGCAATCATGCAAAAGAACGGAATAAGGATTACGGAACACACAGAGAACGTACTTCTACACTTATCAATCGTTATAACAACAGTAATTTAAGTATGCTCACGTAAGACATTTTCATAATAACGTTAGCTAAGTGAAATTATGAACGTATAATACGCAAGAGTTCTTATTACCATCGTTACAACTTTCAACTTGTGAAATTTTCCGTTGACCCTAAGACCATCCTATCTTACAAGATCTACCCCATCTCACGAGTCGTAACATAATAGTCTCAGCTTAAGTCTAGGCATCTTACAGTCATACCTAGTTCACTTAAACCAAGGCTCTGATACCAACTTGTAACACCCTAGAAACTGCGGAAATAAAATTTTG
The DNA here is from genome assembly GCA_023525745.1 of Arctium lappa. Lineage (NCBI taxonomy): Eukaryota > Viridiplantae > Streptophyta > Magnoliopsida > Asterales > Asteraceae > Arctium > Arctium lappa. The sequence continues at coordinate 75,530,565 of CM042051.1, read as the reverse complement.
AAGAAACAATTCGGCAATAGACTAAGTTGCGGAATAAGGTGTGACAATTTTCATTACACAATCAACCCAACGGGTATAGAGTAGTCAATATTGAGGTAGATAACTGAAGTATAAAACGACATCCTATTAATCTACAAAATATCTAGATTAGGGACGGGTATCGCTACACTTCCAAAATAAATCTTCAAAAGAATCCCTCACGACCCAAGGTCGCTCCCTCACTCCCGACGGGCCCCACTGCTAAGATAACCTGCCAACATGACAACCAAGAGCAAGCGTTAGGCTAACGCCTAGTGAGAACAAGCTAAAATAAAAGAGAGTACTAAACCCAATTGGTGCCACGCGGTAGTATAGCCATGAGCTAAGTCAAGAAATCCAATAAACCATTAGTGATTAAACATGGTATAAGTAATACCCAAAAATCACATAACGAGCTCAACCCCTCTAGATCTGTTGCTCAAAACATTCAAGTCAACCCCTCTGGATCTATCCTCGAGAGTTCCCAAAACAGGGGGAACCCAAGCACATAATGGGATTTCACCTTACTGCACCATGAGACGCTGCCCGACCGTATAGGCCCACACCTTACTTATCATGGCAACCCGATGCCTATCCCGTGCTAAAACGTGAACCAAATGCCCAAAACAGGGGACATAGGAACACAATGCCTATGGATCCATTGCACTAAGACTCAAAGCCAAAGCATGTCATTTCAGAGCATACTCATATTAAATCAGATATACAGGCAATTCATATGAACAACGGTTCAATTCTATAAATTGTGATTCTTGAAAATGTGAAATCTTTAGAAGGTATTTCCCAACAAAATCAGTTACTTTGAAACCAGGTTTTCCACATTTAAATAATACATTTATCACATAGCATTCGTAATACAGACCGATTTAGCTTAAGGACTCACCTCAGATTTCTTCCTGATTATAGCCTGCTTCAGACGATTGCTACCTATGACAACACCGATAATCGGTAAGCCAAAATAAAGACAACTTAATGACTTAAAACTCCAGAATACGAACACAACACACTACCATAACTCAGTACCGGTCGAAGGACACAACCGGTCGAACCCAACCCCGGTCGAACCCCAACCCCGGTCGAACCCGACCCCGGTCGAACCCTACCCCGGTCGAACCCGATGTTCGGTCGAACCTGATGTCCGGTCGAACCCGATGTCCGATCGAACCCGACCCCGGTCGAACCCGATGTCCGGTCGAACCCGATGTCCGGTCGAACCCGACCCCGGTCTTAGGTCACACTGGTCGAACGACCAACCGGTCGAACGACCATCGTCTTGTTCAACAAGAACACCGAGAACAGGTCGAATGTTGAACCCAGATCCAAAATGAGAAATACTCAGATCTCGAAATGGAACGGTTTAAAACCTTCACAACGAGATTCTACACGGCTAAAAGCATTCAGATCAAAGCATTAAGCTAGATTCGTACCTGGATTTGGAGAAAACCGAACGATCACTTTCTTTCTGCTTCACTTCTCTCTCTCTGATTTCTCAAAACTGATATTTGTGATATTTCCAAAATATCTAAAATCTGATTTATATTTATATAACACAAGTTACATTTTACCCCCTTGAACTTTGGGTAATAGTCAACTTTTCACCCAACCCCAAAATAGCGGGTGTTACAGAATGGTTGATTGATATTTACATCATTACTCTCCTTGGCCTTCTTTTCAAACTCCACTCTATCCTTTTCATTGCCCTTCAGCTTCCCCATTTCTTTTTCATAAAGATCCTGGATTTGATCAAAATTCATCTTCACAAACATTTCTTTCTTTACCCCAATTGCACTCCTCAAGAAAGTTATCATTTTGTTTCTTTCCTGAGTGGCAAGGTAAGTTTGTGAAGGTCTTCTTTTCTTTGCACTTGATTTTGCTATCATAGCCTTTCTCAAGCTTATGGACCTTTGTTTAGCTTTCTCAGTTTCAAGCCCTTTCTGATATGCTTCATTTAATTCAGCAGCTAGAGCCTTTGCCATCTCCCTGTCCTTTTCCACCTGAACTCTTTCTTCCTTTTCAAAATCCTCTTGCATCTTCCTGGCTAAGGCTTCATCTGATTCAACTAACCTTTGCTTCTTGACAGGTTGATCAGATTCCATCATCTTTGTTTTCCCCTTATTCTTTGCTTCTGCGGCCATGTCTTTCTGTTCTGATTTCTTCTCTCCCCCTTCATTTATGACCACTCCCTTTGCTTTGGGAGTGTCATTCTTTGCCTTGATTAGCATTTCAGCTACTTCAATTTCTGTTGGTGATAACTCTGTTACTGCTGCTTGTGAGGTTTCAGCAGCACTAACAGTTTCTGCTTCTAGTTGCACTGAATTTCTTTCTGTTTCTGCTTCCTGCTCCCCCTCAACATCAAATTTCTCTCCATCAAGCTCCCCCTCTCTTGTGGCTTCTTCCATGTTGATCTCCCCCTTTTTGGGAGCATCTTTCTCAGGTTTCCTTCTCCTTAGTTGGAATTGCTTTCTTTTCTTTCTCTGTACCATACTGATCACCATCTTCTTTAGCTTAGCAATCTGTACTTGTTGTGACAGAATGACCAGCTTCATTTCTTCTACACCAGGGACCTTCAAATGATTGCTCATTCAAAGTTGCCATGGGGGAGGTCTTATTGATGTTACCACTTTCCTCCTCTGTGCTAGCAGGAGTAGTGGCAGCCTAATCACCCATATGCTCTTCCTCCTCTGTAGAGAGCACCTCCTTGGGGTTGGGAGACACCCCTTTGGTTTCCCTATGGATATTCTCTAAAGAAGAATTCTCCTTTAGAGGGCTTAAAGGCTTGGGGGATGTTGGTACAAGAAGGGAAGGAGCCTTCTTTACCTGTTTCCTCTTGTAAGTTTGTGTAATAGGAGAGGTTGGTTTTGCAATAAGGGACTGGGGAATTGATTTAGAGTGGGAAGGTTGGGATTGGCTAGAAGTGGGTTGGTCTAATGGGGGCCTTGACCCTGCTGCCATACCTTCATTGGTTTGGGACACCACCATCATTGTAGAGAACAATGGGGTGTCAACTCCTTCCGAGTCCCCAACAGATCTTCTCATATTTGAGAAAACCTTGCCTTTGGGGGGTTTAGGTACATATACCCCAACAGGTTGAGGTATATCTGTCAATACATGAGTAATAACTTCTTGAACAAACCTGGGATACATAAAGAAACTCTTTTTGTTTCCCATGTTTGATACAAGATCACTGAAAATCATTTGTGAAAAATTGTACCTTCTGGCAGTGGCCAAACAGACCAAAGCATAAGCAATGGTGCTGCTGAACTCACTCCATCCAGTAGTCTTTTTGGAGATGCAGTGCATGAGAGTATGGACAAAGAAACGCCATTGGGGTGAAAATTTGGCTTTAGAGAATTTGAAAACACCCAATGGGCCTCCATACCCCATTCTTGTAAGGGATGAGAACAGTTCATCATTTGGGATAGAAGTTATACCAGAGGCATCGTCTAGTCGTAGACTGATGCGAATAACTTCTTCAGTAACTGTTAAAGGTTGGTCACACAACCTTGTCTTGATCATCTGCACACCATTCTCAGCAACAATGGCGGCATTAGCCCAGAACTGCCTTTGATGCTCGATATAGATTGTAGGAGCAACGGTAAGAGCATGAGCAATATGGCTCAACTTGAGGAAATCCAGAATTTGATGAAATCCTGCAGCTTGCTTTGGCTTTTATAGCATTGCGATCTCATTATGCTCATCGATGAATGCCATGGATGCCATTGAACTGGGATACTCTTCCCTGAAAGACTTGGTACTTGAGAGAAAAAGGTTTAGAGCGCAAGTGAACAGTATGCAAAGAGTCGTTATGAACGTTTAGGCGGGCAAAGGGTATTTATAGTATTCGGGACATAAGCAGTATTAACCTAGAGCAGTATTAACTACCTAGCAGTATTAACTGCGAGCAGTATTAACCGCGAGCAGTATTAACTAACTAGCAGTATTAACTACGAGCAGTATTAACTACGAGCAGTATTAACCGAGAGCAGTATTAACTGTGAGCAGTATTAATCGCGAGCAGTATTAACTAACTAGCAGTATTAACTGCGAGCAGTATTAACTGCGAGCAGTATTAACTGAGAGCAGTATTAACTGAGAGCAGTATTAACTAACTAGCAGTATTAACCGCGAGCAGTATTAACCGCGAGCAGTATTAACCGCGAGCAGTATTAACTAACTAGCAGTATTAACTGCGAGCAGTATTAACTGAGAGCCGTATTAACTATACTTACTCATTGAAGCTTAGGCTGAATTGAGTACTGCTATGTATGCCCTGCAAAGATAGATTAGTAACACCAAAAATCTATAATATTCAGATATTTAACCACTTTTTGAGAGAAAGCTTATTCAGAGTTAGTCATTCCCACACTTGTTACCAAGAAAGTGAATCTACCCACATCAAAAGCTTTGGTGAATAGATCAGCAAACTGGTTATCAGTATGAACTTTCACAACTTGAACAAGTTTCTTTTCATTACATTCTCTTATGAAGTGATACCTGATCTCAATGTGCTTTGTCTTAGAGTGCTTGACATGATTATTCACAATGCTGATAGCACTGCTATTATCAATAAAAATGGGAGTGTGTAGAAAGGTTACCCCATAGTCCAGCATTTGATTCTGAATCCATAAGACTTGAGAACAGCAACTTGCAGCTGCTATGTACTCTGCCTCTGTTGTAGATGTGGACACTGTGGTTTGTTTCTTGCACTGCCATGAAACTAGTCTAGCACCCAAAAACTGACATCCTCCAGAAGTAGATTTTCTGTCCAAGTTTGCCCCACCTAGATCACTGTCTGAGTATGCTATTAGGTCAAAGGGTGAGTCATGAGGATACCATAGTCCCAATCTGGGTTGCCCTTTGAGATATCTGAATATCCTCTTAACAGCTTGAAAGTGAGATTGCTTTGGCCTAACTTGGAATCTTGCACAAACACAGACTGGAAACATTATATCAGGACTTGATGCTGTGAGATACATGAGAGAGCCAATCATGGATCTATAATGATGCACATCCATATCCTCCCCCTCAAGATCTGCTGTTATCTGCTTGTGTGTCTCCATAGGTGTGCTAGCAGGTTTTGAATCTGAGAAACCAAACTTCGTTAGAATGTCCTGCACATACTTGGATTGACAGATGAAGATGCCATCTGACTTCTGTTGAACTTGGAGTCCAAGAAAGAAAGTGAGTTCCCCCATTGAACTCATTTTGAATCTTTGATGCATTAGATCCTCAAACTCCTTGCACATGTTGTCTCTTGTGGATCCAAAGATAATGTCATCAACATAGATTTGGACCAGCAAGATCTTCTTCTTCTTTCTCTTGATAAATAGAGTCTTATCAATGACTCTTCTTTCAAATCCATTTTCCAAGAGATAGGATGACAGAGTGTCATACCATGCTCTTGGAGCTTGATGCAGTCCATAAAGAGCTTTCTTCAATTTGTATACCCTGCCTGGATAACTTGGGTTTTCAAATCCAGGTGGTTGACAGACATATACCTCTTCTTCAATTGAGCCATAGAGAAAAACACTCTTTACATCCATTTGATAGACTTTGAAGTTCATGTAAGAAGCATAGGCTAGGAATAATCTGATTGCTTCTATCCTAGCCACAGGTGCAAAAACTTCTTCATAATCTATACCCTCTTCTTGAGTATACCCTTGAGCCACTAGCCTTTCTTTGTTCCTTATGACAATTCCTCTTTCATCTCTCTTGTTCCTGAAGATCCACTTTGTGCCAATTGCTCTATGACCTTTAGGAAGGTCTACTAGATCCCATACATCTTGTAGTTTGAACTGTAACAGTTCTTCTTGCATTGCCTCTATCCAGCTGGATTCTTTCATAGCATCATGTGCCTTTTTAGGCTCAAGCTGGGATAGAAAACAAGAAAGCACTGTATGCTGTTGATCTTGCATTTCTTGAAGCCTGCTTTGATGTCTAGTCATCATAGGAGAGGATATATCTCCTATTACCAGCTGTGGAGGATGATTCTTTTGAACTCTGGTGTTATGACTAGGTTCTTCATTAAGTCCAGCCTCTAGATTAGAGTCATTCAACTCAACTGAAGTGTTTTCAGCATCCACTTCTGATTCTTTATCTTCTTGAGTCTCTTCGTCTCTACTTTCTTCTTCACTCTGACTTGGTCCAGTAGATGGTTCCTTTTCACAGTCTTCAAAGGAATTCACTGTAGGTATGGGAAAGATCACTGATTTAGATATAATTTCTTGAACCTGTATAGTCCCTGATCCTCCACATCCTGAACCTGCATATTCATCACTACTGAAACCAAAGGAGTTAGTTAGTGAGTCAATGTCAAATAGCCACTGAGGACCAGTTCCAATAGGATTTGGTGTGTTCTCATTGCATTTGACATTGTCACTTTCTTCAATTATTCTAGAAGATGTGTTAAAAACTCTGTAGGCCTTACTTTGAGATGAATACCCAACAAGAAATCCATCATCTGCTTTGCTATCGAACTTACCTAAGTGAGATTTGGTATTGAGAATTGTACAAGGACACCCAAAAGGTTTGAAAAATCCAATGAAAGGTTTTCTTTTATTTAACAGCTCATATGGTGTCTTGTTCTTTGGCTTAACTACTAGAACTCTGTTTTGGACATAACAGGCAGTATTAACTGCTTCATCCCAGAAGGTAATTGGCATTTTTGAATCAGCCAACAGAGATCTAGCAGCCTCTATTAGTGTCCTATTTCTCCTTTCAGCAACACCATTCTGTTGAGGAGTCCTAGGAGCACTATAGTGTCTTTCAATGCCTTTTTCTTCACAGAAGGTGTTTAGATCCAGATTTTGGAATTCAGTCCCATTATCTGATCTAATGACTTTTACTTTTTGATTAGTTTGGTTTTCAATTCTTAGGATAAAGGATTTGATCAGTCCACTTGTCTCATCCTTAGTCCTTAGAAAATAAACCCAGGTAAATCTAGAGTAATCATCAACAATAACCAAGCATTAAGATTTCTTGCTTATACTCATAACATTTGTAGGACCAAACAGATCCATATGCAATAACTGGAGACAAGAAGAAATTGAATTTATCTCTTTGGTCTTATGAGAAGTTTTATGCTGTTTACCTTTAAGACAAGCAACACAATGATCATCACATGAAAAGACTTTAGATGGTAAACCTCTTACAAGGTTGTTTTTAACAAGTTTGTTCATAGTCTTAAAATTCATGTGACACATCCTTCTGTGCCAAAGAGAGGATTCATCTATAGAGGCTTTTGAAACAAGACAATTTAGAGATGAATCACTATCAACATTGTCCATATCTAGACAGTAAACATTGTCCTTTCTTGGAGTTCTAAGTAGTATCATGCTTTCATCAACTACCTTGAACCCTGGAGCAAGGATCATACACTCAGTATTTGTAAATAATATACTATGTGGTTTGTCACAAACCTGTGATACACTTAACAGGTTGTATTTCAATTGATCAACATAGTAGACATCCTCAAATGTCATCTTACCTTTGGTGACATTACCTTTTCCACTTATCTTACTACCAGTAAGATTATCTCCGAATGCAACATGTCCTCCATTGATATGCTTGAAATCCTGAAGGCATGACATGTTACCTGTCATGTGCCTAGAGCAACCACTATCCACATGCCATATGCTCCTTCCCTTGAGCTGTTGGTTGCCCTGCACATAAGATAGATCAGTTAGTATGAAATAGGAACCCAAGCCAAAGTGGTCTTGGGTACCCCTTTCTCATCAAAATACTTGCATTCTTTCTTGACAAGATTTTTGAATTTTAGCTCCTCATTCTTGGAGTACTTTGTCACAATAATAGGCTTGGAAACATTTGTGCTAGAAACAGTACTGGTTTTAGAGTTACTAACTGCTTTAGCAGCACTTGCATGCTTAGCAGTACTAACCTTGTTAGCAGTAGTAACTGTGTTAGCAGCAGTAACTGTGTTAGCAGCAGAAACTGTGTTGGCAGTATTAACCTTTGAAGAGGTACTAACTGTATTAGCAGCATTAATATTTTCAGCAGTACTAACACAGGTAGCATCAGTAATACTTCCAGCAGCACTAACCCTGTCAGCAGCACTAACAGTTTTAGTGCTTTTGGGCACCCACATTTTAATACTTTCTTTTAAAATCTTTTTCTTCATGGGGCCTTTCTTTTCACCATGTTTCTTTACAACCTTCCTATTTCCAACAGGTTTTTGCACAAATTTTTGAATAGTCATCTGTTGATTGATAGGGTTAAAGAAGCAGTATTTAGCCAAATGATTTAACTTGCCACATATGAAACAAGGTTTTGGTCTATTGATCTTACTCAGATCAACTCCTTGTTTCTGAGCCCATTGATTATTCCAGTTTCTTTGATTTCCTCTTTTTAAACAAGAATTTAGGCTTTTGGCTTTACTGCAAGCACACTGTTTACAAGATCCAGGATTCACAATTGTGGTTTGTTTATAATGGACCTTGTTATCTTTTCCTTTGGTCCTCTCTATTTCCTTGGACTTGACCCAGATTTTCCCACATCCCTCATTTGTGATAATATTGTTTTCTACTGGGATCTTTTTACTCATATCATTATCTCTATTCTTACTGGCTTCTTTCTCAGTTAAATACTTAATTACTACTTCATCCAAAGGGTCTATCTTAAAGGCTTTTTCAGATAAGTCTTTTTTCTCCTTGGTTTCTAACAAGTCTGAAGTAGGAGAGATATAATTGTTGTTGTAAGGAGGAGGTGTACTGTTGTATCCAATACCAGGCTTCATCTTATCATGAATCTGAGCCTTTAGAAGAGAATCCATTGCTTTTGAAGCATATGAAAACTTTTCTATGTCAAGTTTAACTTTAGACAGTTCCCCCTTCAGCTTATCACTCTCTTCTAAGGATTTAGACAGTTTGGTCTCTAACTCATTCTTTTCCCACTTCCAATATTTAGTATCATAAGAGTGTTGAAGTTCATTAGCTTGAAAGCCTTTGATTTGTTCTTCAAATCTCTCTACAATTAACACATAATCTCTTCTATCCTTTTCTAATCTTTTGAGATCATCACACATACTTTGATTGTGATCCCTGTACCTTTTAACAGTTTCCATACAAGTTTTAGAGCAAAGATTAGACATTACCTCTGTGGGGATTTCTGTGCTTGAAGAATCTGAAACTTTAGCCATTGATGATTTCTGATTTCAAGGAAGAATGATGATTGCAGGTTTCTGAGAATACTAGCTGTGATACCACTTGTCAGGATCGAATTCTCAACAAGAATTAATTCTCAGAAACAATATCAAAGAAGTTTGCGGAATAACACTTTGATATTCAATGAAACAGTAAATCAACACAGTAAATATGAAGAACAAACTGTAAACTTGTATTGAATGCTTTGAAGTTACAAGATTACACACTCAACCTCAATATTGATGAACAGGCTCACCAATACGAATTCTACTTCTCTAGAATTAGGATCTATGCCTTGAGGTTGATTTCTCTCTATAACTTAATTCATAAACTATCCTATAACTTCTATATATATACTAAAGAAAAAGATAATTACAATAAATAAACAAATCTTCAGTATATCTTCCATGTATATCTCTAAGCTTCCATGTATATCTTCAATCCATCCAACTGTTATTCTTTCCATTGGATCTCTTAAGCAGCACTAACTATGCTCAACAGCATTAACTTCTTCTAGCAGCATTAACTTCTTCTAGCAGCATTAATTACCAAGCAGTACTAACTACTAGCAGTACTAACTAGCTAAGCAGTACTAACTTTGTTCAAGCAGCACTAACTTTGACTAGCAGTATTAATTACTAGCAGTAGTAATACTAGCAGTATTAATCTTGAATAACACTAGCAGTAGTAATCTGAATCAGCAGCATTAACCATACTTGATCTTTTCTTTAGTTCCCAACAAGAGATGTTCAATGATGATGAACCCTCTGAAGGTGACCGCAGAGCCTCTGAAGCCGAATCCTCTGAGGACCAAACAGGTACTTCTCTAACTGGTCCTAGTAATGCTTCACCTTCTTCCAGTAATGCTGCAGGTGAAACCATCGAGGGGGAGTACTCAGAGGACAATACAACTCAAGGCCCCAATATCAATCAAGATCATGGTCCTCTTCACAACCTCTCAGAAGGGTCAACAATAGATAAAGGCTACGCAGAACTCTCTACCTCCACTCATGATGAACAACCAAGTCCTGTGGAAAGTACAAATGTTCAATTTCTTCCAACAGAAAATGATATACGTCCAAACGAATGTGCTCCTGAGCTAACCACTGAAGTTTCCAATGATCACCTACCCCGCATGATAAAGTGGACCAAGAGTCACCCACAGAGCCAAATCATTGGTGATGCCTCTGATAAGGTCCAAACTCGATCGAGTACTGCTAATTTTTGTTTCTATACAAATTTTGTGAGTATCATCGAACCCAAAAAGATATCTGAAGCTCTTGAAGACCCAAACTGGGTAGAAGCTATGCAAGATGAGCTTCTGCAGTTTGAAAGAAACGAAGTATGGACCCTAGTGCCTCTACCGAAAGGCAAAACCGCAATAGGGACCAAATGGGTCTTCAGAAACAAAAAGGACGAAGATGGTGTGGTGATCAGGAACAAAGCAAGACTGGTGGCCAAGGGATATTGCCAATTAGAAGGCATTGACTACGAAGAAACTTTTGCCCCTGTGGCAAGACTCGAAGCAATAAGAATCTTTCTTGCCTTCGCAGCCCACAGAGGTTTCAAAGTATATCAAATGGATGTCAAGTCAGCCTTTATGAATGGGCAGATTTAAGAAGAAGTATATGTCCAACAACCACAAGGGTTTGAGAACTCTATGTACCCAAATCATGTCTACTTCTTGGACAAGGCTCTGTATGGACTGAAACAAGCTCCCAGAGCCTGGTACGACAGACTTTCAAATTTCCTCCTTGCAAATGGTTTCGAAAGAGGTACAACTGATACTACTTTATTCTATAAGAAGAGAAAAGGTGAGATACTACTTGTACAGATCTATGTTGATGACATTATTTTTGGGTCTACAAATGATTTATACTGCAAAAAATTTGAATCATTGATGAAGAGTGAGTTTGAGATGAGCATGATGGGAGAACTCACATTCTTCTTAGGATTGCAAGTCAAACAAACCACAGAGGGTATCTTCATAAACCAATCAAAATATGTCTCTGACATACTTGAAAGATACAAGCTCTCTGACTCTTCATCAATGAAGACTCCTATGACCATTGGATCCAAACTTCATGCAGATCTAGAAGGCAAGCCTGTGGAGTGTAAACTCTACAGAGGTACGATAGGGTCTTTGCTATATTTAACCGCAAGTAGACCCGATATAATGTTTGCTACATGTCTCTGTGCATGATTTCAAGCTAACCCCAAAGAATCTCATCTTTATGCTGTCAAGTGGATATTCAGATACCTAAAAGGGACCAAAAATCTTGGTCTCTAGTATCCGGAGAACTCTGGATTTGATCTCATGGCTTATACAGATTCAGATTACGGAGGATGCAAGCTCGACATAAAGAGTACTTCTGGGAGTTGCCAATTCCTAGGAGGGAAACTGGTAAGTTGGACTTCCAAGAAACAGAATTGTGTTTCGACCTCTACGGCAAAAGCAGAATATGTTGCTGCTGCAAGTTGCTGCTCACAATTTCTGTGGATGAGGACCCAACTTAGAGACTATGGATTTGATATCGAAAAAATCCCCATCCTCTGTGACTCCAAAAGTGCCATTGCGATCTCTGCCAATCCTGTGCAGCACTCTAAGACCAAACATATCGATATCAGGTATCACTTTCTGAAACATCATGTGGAGCATGGGACAATTGAAATGTACTTTGTGCCCACAGACTATCAACTTGCCGACCTTTTCACAAAGGCATTGGATGAGAAAAGATTCACTTTTCTAATTGGCAAAATTGGTATGCTAAACATGAGTTGACCACAGAGCCTCTGTACCCCCGCACAGAGCCTCTATTGCACATATTTGTAAATAACACCTTCCTTGTTTGTAAATAATCACTTTGACTTTCTTTACATTACACTATTTTTGCAAATCTATGTCTTGTGCAAATCTTATCTTTATATGATCCAAGCATAGTTGAAGGGGGAGCAGAACGAACCATCAAAACCCAATCGTGATTATTCAAGGGGGAGCAAGACAGTTCTGCGCAACAGACTACAGAGTAAGGTTAGTCCATCTAAACCAAGGGTCAAAACTCTTTCTCGAGCACTATGCCCTCAGAAAGATCCCTCTTTATACTAATTTTACAGTCAAAACTTTGAAATGATCAAATCTTTGAAAACCTTTCCTAAAAAGGAAATTTTTGGTCTCAGAACCTCTGGGGTCGACCACAGAGCCTCTGTGATCTATCACAGAGTCTCTGCACCTCTAAAACTGAGGGTGCTTGAGCAAATGTACCTTAAAAGGAACTCGATCATTTCATCGCACTTTTCACCCTCTTAACCTTGCCTATGACCTCAGAAGCCTCTTATCCCTAGAGCTTCTGTCATTCTCATCACTTGAGAAAGTCAGGTCATCTGATGCGGGTTATTTTTGAAACTCACTGTCACCTGAGAATAGAAAATGCCAGGCGCGTGAGAATAGGGTGGCGCACGTCCTAGATCGTGCACCGCCATCATCTGACGTGGCAACATTTGATTGGTTCGTAACCTGTACCGTCGTTTTTATGAAACGACTTCTTATCCGTTTCCACTCATCACGGATTTGAAAAACTTATTTTTTACCGCTCATTTTTTTTTCACCTTCCCCTGTATAAAATTCCTTTTTGCCTCTTCTTTTCCTTTTTACCTATATCTTTTTCTCTCAAGAACTTCAAGTAGAAAGTCTTTCATCTTCTCCTATATTTTGTTTCAATGGCTTCTCCCTCATCTTCCTCCAAGAACTCTAATGGATCCAAGAAATCCAACAACTCTCATCACTCAATGGTTCAAAAAGCTGGCTCAGACTCCGTCGACCAAGAACATGTGCTTACCAGCAGGATGTTATCCTTCACCAGGCATGACTATCACTTGGACCAAATGAATAATAAACTAAACAACCACTTTGTCACCCTAAATCCCTCTGGTTTTCCCACTGAAGCTGCACCATTGATTCAACTCCTCAAGAATCATTTCCTAATTAGAGCCCTAACGTTGAAACGAGATGACATCCCAGAATCTTACATCCAACAATTCTGGCTAAGTACCCGCCATGCCAAAATGGACAAATATGGACACTGCATCATTGGGTATGCAACCCATCCATCAACCGCAAAAATTCTGGACTTAGGAATCAATCGTAGGAAACTCTCCGATGTTTTTGGACTTCCCAGCAAATCCGATCTTAACCTGCGAAAATTCTCAACCTGCGAAAATTCATCGGCTATGCAGTTCCAATCACCAAGAGAACAAACTTCAGGCGACAAAATCTACCCCCTCTGTGGAACGTCCTTTTCTCAATTCTGAATCGATGCCTAACATCCAAGGTTGGAAGCCCGGATCAATCAAGCCACACAATCTTGGCTATAATGTATGGGATTTACTATGATCTCCCACTGGACTTCGCTGGACTCATTTTCAGGGAGATCCAAAATGATGTGATTTCCAAACAACATGACCAAGACAGAGAGACAGAACCAAAGAACATCGTGTTTGGACGTTTCCTAGGACTGCTACTAGGCGATGACTTGATCGGAGAAGGAAAACTACCAGCAGAAGATAAGACAATCAAACTATATGAGATGAAGTCTCATAAACCCACCACCATCAAAACAGAATATCCAGAAGCCAGACCTCTGTCAACAAAGATGTTGACCTATTTGGGTAGCAAAGCAGAGGTTAGGGAATACATACGAGGGAACAGGACACCAGAACCACGTCCTGTAACCCCCCCTCGCGTAGGATTCAAAGTAGGAGACATTGTAGTGTACCTAAGAGACGAGGAAGTACGGACAAAAGTTCAAGCCGCAGAGGCTCATGAGAGTGAAAAAGAGAACCCATTAGTTAGAGGGGAGGGGAGTGAGAGAAAGAAGAAATAAAAAAACAAGAAAAAGGGAGTCGCAGAGGTAGAGACTCCAAACTCCTCGGCAGCTAAAGCGAAAGCCGCAAAAGAAACTACAGAGACCAAAGTTGCTGCGAAAAAGAAAAGAAAATTGAGGACGCTTGCCGACAAAGAACAAATCTTGGAAGCTCTCAAACTGAAAAGGAAAGATCTGGATGATTACCTTGCTACAAGAACCGAACCTGCAGAGGATCAGACAAAACCTCTGCAGATGGCAAAACGAACCCTAGTCCTTGAAGAGTCTCCTAAGGATAAACCTCAGAGCCCAATCCAAGTAGCCTCTGCAATATCCCAAGATCTCTCTGTCCAATACTCTGGAGGGTTAGGGGAAACCGTGCCAATGGAATTAGATGATGTGACAGGAAGGTCACAGAGCGATGATGAAGAAGTGAAATCTAGTAAAAAATCGTTGGAGGAGAGGGATACAAAAGATGCCTTTGGCACACCACCAAAACCAACTCCCAGTGCAACCCACACTTCTACCCCTGCAGTTATAGTGCAGAGGGGTATTGAAACAGGACCGCACAGTCCGAACCCCGCCCAAACCATCCGGACAGAGGATATTCCTTCATCCTCTGTACCACATTTCGGGGAAATAAAACCACCTCACCCTCTCAAAAGGGTGAGAGTGTTGCTCTGCGTGTCCATTTGCCCCAGGACACATCTCTTTCACACACAGAGGTATTCGTTCCCTCTGTCACACACAAGAGTAACAACCAAACCACCTCAGAGTTGGTGGTGCGAGAACACGATGATTCTGTGGCGCTAGAACAACCACAGGATCCTTTCAACATCGATCTTAAGGGAGTCTCTGAACCCTCCCCCAAAGAACGTGTTGACATAACTTCCATAGGTGCTTCCTCTGTGGAACATTGAGGATTGTAAGGAAATCCTTTAGAGCTCATCATAAAAACAGGCTCTGAAGGTGCCAAAGACTCGTTGGCCAAATCTGGAACATGTATTGTTCCAGAGGTTACCTCTGACACCTTTGTCACAAAGGCCGAGTTTAAAGCTTTTGCTGACATGGTGTTCAAAAATCTTGATGAGTTGCAAAGCTCGATCTCCAGAGAGTCCCAAGACAACTCTCAAATCCTTGCAGAGGCCCTAAAAGCCAATACAGAAGCTCTGCAAGCACTGAATATGGACTGCGCGAAAAGGGCCGATCTTCAAGCTTGTGGACAAGCCATCATCGCACACTCCCATCAAATTCAGGCTTTGGGGGATCTTTGCACAGAGGAGTTCCCAAAATATGCTACAAACGGAGTTCAGACCGGGGTAGACGAAATGGCCAGGCTCAGAGAGGAAATAAGGGACATAACTCACAGTGTTATGGTCCCAGTTCACACACAAGCATCAACCTCTGCCCCAGACTCCTCTGCGTTTGCAACAAAAGCTGACTTGGAAGCCATGGGCAATCAGTTTCTGCAAAACCAAAACCTCCTTCTGTAACACCCTGAATTTGGGATTGGGTGAGAAGTTGACCTTTACCCAAAGTTCAAGGGGGCAAAGTGTAACTTGGGTTATATAAATACAAATCAAATCTGAGATATTTTCTAAATATCTCATTTTAGCTGTTTGTGTTTCAGAAGCCAGGGAGAAGAGAGAAAGAGCAGGAGAAGCTTTGTTTTGGGTCGATCGTTTCGAGCAAATCGAGGTACGAATCTAGCTTAATACTTTGATCTAAATGCTTTTAGCCGCGTAGAATCTCGTTGTGAAGGTTTTAAACCGTTCCATTTTGAGATCTGTGTATTTCTCATTTCGATCTAGGTTTTGCATCGAACTGTTCTTGATGAACAAGGAGATGGTTGATTTGACCGAAGGGTTGTTCGACCGGATGGTTGATTCGACCGGATGGTTGATTTGACCGAAGGGTTGTTCGACCGGATGGTTGATTCGACCGAAGGGTTGCTCGATCGGTGTCCTTCGACCGGTGCCCTTCGACCGGTGGGTTGTGTTTGATCGAAGCCCGTTCGACCGAGAGTGTTCGACCGGAGCTTGTCCGATCGAAGGGGTTCGACCGGAGGTCTTCGACCGGGGGTCGTTTGACCGGGGTAGTTGTTCGACCGGTTGTTGCCTTTAACCGGATTAGGTTCGGTTAAGTTGTTAGCTTCTGTGTCTTTGAGTCCTATTCAAGTAACGAGAGGTTTATCTGTATTTCGACTTACCGATTCTTTCGGTGTTATCATAGGTAGCGCTCGTTAAGAAGAAGGAAGCAGAGGTGAGTTCCTACTATCATTTTAAACTGTATACATATCAAAAGTTACCTTTTGATATTATCTCATTTTTAAAGTAAAATGATGTTTTACCTGTGCGTTTATGCGAAAGAAATATTCAAAGGAACTTATTTTAAAAGATTTTCATTCTTACCAGAAGTTGAACTGGGAATAGCATTTTGTTTATAAAAATGTGTTTGTAACCATGTGTTTATCTATGGTTGGTCACATACGTTGTTGTGATGAGTCCTTATCATTACTAGTGGATCCCTAGGTTTTGGAGTAGACTGTATTGTTGTGATGTTACATTCCCCAGAATTGTAGCTATGGATCACTTGTTCCTCGGGGGCAACTTGGTACGGTTATGTGAGGCCGGATACTAGCCATGGTTCATAGTGATCCTAGCGAAGAAGTATACCTTGGTTTTGCGCTTGGGGCTTGATCTCACGTTGAAGCACGGACTTTGTGATTCGTATCCGCGGACTCCAATTGGTTTAGCTCGTAACTCGGATTGTTGGCCTAACTTTGTATTACGCCACGATCCTTGGTAAAATGTTTTGTTTTCGGTCCTTTTATGGTATGTTTATAACGAAAAAGCCCAATTGTGGCAAAGACCTATTGTGTAAACTTAATCTCTTTGGAAATGTTATCTTGATGCAAATGTTTTATCTTTTGAGCTTCATAAACTGTATGTTCTCACCAGGCTTTAAGTCTGACACTTTTTCTCAAATGGTATGTGTATCAGGTTTCCATTAGCGGTGGGTTGTCGGGGTTTTTGGAGAGACGAGTTTTGAGTCTCGAGGTTTTTGGAGTTGATTAGTATTGTTGCTGGGCATTGTTAAGTCCCATTCTTTTGATAAAATCCTTGTATAGGATTGTATAGTCTTAATGACTGGTTCCGTTTATGGAAAGTTAATAGATTTACTTTCGTTATATTGTCAGGTTTCCAGGTTTTAATTTACTCTGATTTTTTAGGTGTTACAAGTTGGTATCAGAGCCAGGAGTGTATTCATTGATGACATACTCGTGTACTCCAAGAGTGAGACAGAGCACGAGCAGCACTTGCGTGAAGTTCTGGAAGTGTTGAGAAAAGAGAGGTTGTACGCCAAGTTTTCCAAGTGCGACTTTTGGCTTAAAGAAGTACAATTTCTGGGGCACGTAGTCACTCGGGACGGAGTGAAAGTGGATCCCTCCAAGATTGAAGCAATGATGAATTGGGAGCCTCCTAAGAGTTGGTCATTGTATTCATTGACGAGATACTCGTGTACTCCAAGAGTGAGACAGAGCACGAGCAGCACTTGCGTGAAGTTCTGGAAGTGTTGAGAAAAGAGAGGTTGTACGCCAAGTTTTCCAAGTGCGACTTTTGGCTTAAAGAAGTACAATTTCTGGGGCACGTAGTCACTCGGGTCGGAGTGAAAGTGGATCCCTCCAAGATTGAAGCAATGATGAATTGGGAGCCTCCTAAGAGTACGTCTGAGATCCGAAGTTTCTTGGGTCTGGCGGGATACTACAGAAGATTCATTCAAGACTTTTCGAAGATCGCTTCTTCCTTGACAGTTCTGACTCGGAAGAATGTGAAGTCTGAATGGACCGAAACCCAAGAGAAGGCGTTCTGGATCCTTCAAAAGAAGTTGTGTGAAGCTCCGATCTTGACATTACCTGAAGGGTCGGAAGATTTTGTGGTTTACAGCGACGCTTCAAAGATGGGATTGGGTTGTGTGTTGATGCAACGAGGCAAGGTAATCGCTTATGCCTCGAGGCAACTCAAAATACACGAGCAGAATTATCCAACTCATGATCTGGAGTTAGCAGAAGTGGTGTTCGCTTTGAAGCTTTGGCGACACTACCTCTACGGCACGAAGTGTACTCTTTACACGGATCACAAGAGCCTGAAGTATGTCTTTGGTCAGAAAGAGCTGAATATGAGGCAAAGGCGGTGGCTCGAGTTGTTGAAAGATTACGACTGTGAATTACTTTACCATCCCGGTAAGGCGAACGTGGTGGCCGATGCGCTAAGTCGGAAGGACTATAGCGGGAGTATTCAGGCTACCCATTCAATAATCGAGCTAGTGTCTAGTCTTGTTGAGAAGATCAAGACATCTCAGATGGAAGCATTGTTGGAAGAGAATCTCAAAGAGGAAGTCATGACAAAACAACGTTTACTCTTAACGGAAGATAGCCGTGGGGTGAAACTGTTCAGCGGTCGTGTGTGGGTGCCCAAGGTTGGGGGAAACCGTGACCTGTTGCTAGAAGACACACACAAGTGCAAGTATTCCATTCATCCGGGAAGTACAAAGATGTACAGGGACTTGAAGTTGCACTATTGGTAGCCGGTGATGAAGCTTGATGTGGCACGTTACGTTGAGCGTTGTGTGACGTGTTCGCAAGTCAAAGCCGAACATCAGCGACCGTATGGGAGTCTTCAGTCCTTAGAGATTCCCGAGTGGAAATGGGAGCATATCACCATGGACTTCGTGACGAAGTTGCCTAAAACTCTTCGGGGACACGATACCATCTGGGTGATAGTGGATAGATTGACGAAGAGCGCTCACTTTCTGCCTATGCGCGAGACTTTACCGATGGATAAGTTGGCGAAGCTTTATATCGATGAGGTGGTCTCGAGGCATGGAATACATTTGTCGATCGTGTCGGATCGCGACAGCCGGTTCACTTCGAACTTCTGGGATGGGTTTCAGAAAGAGCTTGGTACGCGAGTTGAGTTGAGTACGGCTTACCATCCGCAGACCGACGGGCAGAGCGAACGAACAATCCAAACCTTGGAAGACATGTTGAGGTCTTGTGTCATCGATTTCGGGGGTATTTGGGACTCTCACCTGCCTTTGGTGGAGTTCGCTTACAACAATAGCTATCACTCGAGTATTGGGATGACACCTTTTGAAGCACTGTATGGGCGAAAGTGTCGGACTCCCGTGTGTTGGATAGAAGCGGGAGAGAAGCAGTTCGCCAGACCTGAAATCGTGCAAGAGACTGCCGATAAGGTCAAATGTATTAGAGAGAGGATGAAAGCGGCTCAAGATCGTCAGAAGAGCTATGCCGATAAGAAGAGGCGACCGATGGAATTCCAAGTAGGCGACCGCGTTATGCTTAAGGTATCGCCATGGAAGGGCATCATACGGTTCGGAAAACGTGGGAAGCTGAGTCCTCGTTTCCTCGGACTTTTCGAAGTACTTAAGCGTGTAGGGTTGCAGGCCTACCAGTTGGAACTGCCACCAGAGTTGAGTAGAATACACAACACGTTTCATGTTTGCTACCTCCGGAAGTGTTTGGCGGTAGAAGACAGCGTCATTCCCCTCTCAGACATAAAGGTTGACGAAGGTAACCGTTGGGTGGAAGAACCCGACGCCATCTTGGAGAGAAAGTCTAAGAAGTTGCGTCATAAAGAAGTCACTTTGGTCAAGGTGCAGTGGAAGCATCACCGATGAGCAAATGTGACTTGGGAATCTGAAGAGGATATGAAGCGTAGATATCCTCATCTCTTTGTATAGTTGGATTTCGGGGACGAAATTATTCCTAAGTTGGGGAGGATTGTAACACCCTGAATTTGGGATTGGGTGAGAAGTTGACCTTTACCCAAAGTTCAAGGGGGCAAAGTGTAACTTGGGTTATATAAATACAAATCAAATCTGAGATATTTTCTAAATATCTCATTTTAGCTGTTTGTGTTTGAGAAGCCAGGGAGAAGAGAGAAAGAGGAGGAGAAGCTTTGTTTTGGGTCGATCGTTTCGGGTAAATCGAGGTACGAATCTAGCTTAATACTTTGATCTAAATGCTTTTAGCCGCGTAGAATCTCGTTGTGAAGGTTTTAAACCGTTCCATTTTGAGATTTGTGTATTTCTCATTTGGATCTAGGTTCTGCATCGAACTGTTCTTGATGAACAAGGAGATGGTTGATTTGACCGAAGGGTTGTTCGACCGGATGGTTGATTCGACCGGATGGTTGATTCGACCGAAGGGTTGCTCGATCGGTGTCCTTCGACCGGTGCCCTTCGACCGGTGGGTTGTGTTTGATCGAATCCCGTTCGACCGAGAGTGTTCGACCGGAGCTTGTCCGATCGAAGGGGTTCGACCGGGGGTCGGTCGACCGGGGTAGTTGTTCGACCGGTTGTTGCCTTTAACCGGATTAGGTTCTGTTAAGTTGTTAGCTTCTGTGTCTTTGAGTCCTATTCAAGTAACGAGAGGTTTATCTGTATTTCGACTTACCGATTCTTTCGGTGTTATCATAGGTAGCGCTCGTTAAGAAGAAGGAAGTAGAGGTGAGTTCCTACTATCATTTTAAACTGTATACATATCAAAAGTTACCTTTTGATCTTATCTCATTTTAAAAGTAAAATGATGTTTTACCTGTGCGTTTATGCGAAAGAAATATTCAAAGGAACTTCTTTTAAATGATTTTTATTCTTACCAGAAGTTGAACTGGGAATAGCATTTTGTTTATAAAAATGAGTTTGTAACCATATGTTTATCTATGGTTGGTCACATACGTTGTTGTGACGAGTCCTTACCATTACTAGTGGATCCCTAGGTTTTGGAGTAGACTGTATTGTTGTGATGTTACATTCCCCAGAATTGTAGCTATGGATCACTTGTTCCTCGGGGGCAACTTGGTACGGTTATGTGAGGCCGGATACTAGCCATGGTTCATAGTGATCCTAGCGAAGGAGTATACCTTGGTTTTGCGCTTGGGGCTTGATCTCACGTTGAAGCACGGACTTTGTGATTCGTATCCGCGGACTCCAATTGGTTTAGCTCGTAACTCGGATTGTTGGCCTAACTTTGTGTTACGCCACGATCCTTGGTATAATGTTTTGTTTTCGGTCCTTTTGTGGTATGTTTATAACGAAAAAGCCCAATTGTGGCAAAGACCTATTGTGTAAACTTAATCTCTTTGGAAATGTTATCTTGATGCAAATGTTTTATCTTTTGAGCTTCATAAACTGTATGTTCTCACCAGGCTTTAAGTCTGACACTTTTTCTCAAATGGTATGTGTATCAGGTTTCCATTAGCGGTGGGTTGCCGGGGTTTTTGGAGAGACGAGTTTTGAGTCTCGAGGTTTTTGGAGTTGATTAGTATTGTTGCTGGGCATTGTTAAGTCCCATTCTTTTGATAAAATCCTTGTATAGGATTGTATAGTCTTAATGACTGGTTCCGTTTATGGAAAGTTAATAGATTTACTTTCGTTATATTGTCAGGTTTCCAGGTTTTAATTTACTCTGATTTTTTAGGTGTTACACCTTCGATCCGATTTCAACGACCAAGGCAAGAAGGTGGCAGCAGACTTGAAGAGAACCGTAGCCACATTTCGGTTCAAGTCTGATGTGGAAATCAATGCCCTATCCTTGGCAGCAGAGGAAGCCCTACAGAAGATTAACAAACACACTGAAGACCACCTCTACAAGAGGAAGAAGAGAAAGGAACCTGTCACTGGCCAAACCCAAGTAGAACAGAAGAGGGCACGACATGAGGACCAAGATCCTGATGCCTTCGGCCATGGTCCTCATGAGAGGGAGAATCTGCAATCCACAAAGGAAGCACCAGTAGCAGTGTCTCCCCTAAACCAAGTCCCTATGAGCTCAGAACCTGAACCACAGAGATCAACTAAACAAAAGGTCTCTGCAGTCCCGTCTCCCACCATAATCCAAATCACTGAATCCCCACCACCTGCAAAAGACAAAGGCAATGCAATAGCTACAGAACCTCTGAAGAAGGTCAAGTCTCCTCCTCCCACCTCTGAGAAACTACTAAAAAGCTCTTTTGATGCTTTCAAAAGAGTGAAACCTGAAGAGGAAGACTGGGCCTTTGATCTACAACCTCTGTCGGAACTCCCCATCCTACAACCACTTGACACACCATCAAAGGATAGAGTTGCAGAGGTTATCCAAGGCTTTGAGAGCCTAAGAAGACCCTTCCCTGTTCCTCCAAAGAATGACATCGAAGAAGAAGTATACAAATACCTCTATAGCCGCGGAGCTCAAGATCTTCCAACAATCAGACTCTCAGAGGAAGTTATATCAGAGGAGCGAAGGAGATTCTACAAAGATAAAGCCAAGCCAAAATCCAAAGTCTTCAGCATGGTCAAGATCACAGAGGTTGTGGCAATCAAGCTTGGACACACAAAGTGTAAGAACTTCTAGTTCAGTGAATACGCCGTGAAAAGAGAAGATAAGAATATATGGACTTTCACAGACGCAGATCTACCAAATCTTCATCCTCATGATCTTCCAGAACTATTCAAATGGACAGAGGATAAGTTTGGCTGGAAGAAGGAACAACAAGAAGCACATCTCACAATCAAGAGGGTCATGAGAGAAAAGTTGTTGTTCTACAGTATAGCTGACTTTCAAGTGGCACTTGACCTGGGAGTCAAAAAGGTCAACTTTCCTCTACCAGAAGAAAGCTTACCACCCTCTGCCAATATTTTGCCAAACTCCATCACCACTTCACCTTCTTTTGGCTTTGTGTACTTAAACCTCAAAGGAGAAAAGAAATTGTTCATGGGGATGGAAAGCCAAAAGTACTCAACCGAATCTCTGCTACTCATTCAAGATCTACTTATCAAACACAGAGGCACCCCACTCATACCTGCAGAAGCCGCAGACATCCTTCTGACAAACATAGGTGCAACCTTAAACTTCAGAGACCTATGCGTATGCTACTACAGAGAAATGAAGAAAGAAGGTGGTTTTGGAAAGAAGATCAACGATTTTCCAGACGCCAAAGTATAGGCTCTGATGACTTGTAATTTTTTTTATTTTTACTATCAAATGTAATTGCCTTCTGGCATTATCCTATTTTAAATGAAAATCAAGTTTCAGAGGTTGAGTTCCTTTCACCTCGTTTGCTTCTAGCTTAGCCATCGCTCTAAATTCCAAATTTTTATTTTTCAATACTTAGGGGGAGATTGTTGGCTCCACTCACATTGTATAGAAGTATTGAAAAATAGGCTAAGTATAGGAATCACAGAAGCCTGCTGCTGAACACTCAAGTTCACCACAAAAGGTGCAAAGCTCAGAGGTTACTCCGCAGAAGATCTACCAGAAGTCAAACCTGAATGACTCTCAAATCACAGAGCCTCTGTGATCACTCACAGAGCCTCTGTGAAGGCTAACCTCTGTAGATCTATGTTGAAGCTTTTCCTAAGAGTTCAAGACAAGACCACGTGCCAAGCACGTGAGACCTGCTGTACGAAGATCCTCAAGATCAATGTAATGGGCGTCCCACGATGTTTACTTTATAGGTGGCATTCCGTTTATGGAATGTCAGTTTTTGTCTTGTACTAAGGGGTGCATCCTTCTACTATATTAAGGAGCACCACCTTAGAACTAAATGAAGTGAGCACACACGAAAATAGAAGTCTGTATAATCCTTGAGCACATTTTGCACATACCAGTGCGTGTTCTTGGTGTTCTTGAGTAATTAATGAAACAGTTCTTTGAGTAACTTTCTTGTGATACTTTACTTCCTGTTCATTAATTACTTGTGTGTTTACTACCTTGCATGTTCAATCTTTTCTACACGTATTAAATGCTTCCGCACTCTATTTATTTAATCTGTGTGTAGTAAAAGGTTAAATCAAGTTAAAGAACATCACAACTGGGATCAACAGTTGTGTTTAATCATTAATTTTTGATTGGGTATTGATAGATATATGTTTGTGGGTATACAGTATGATTTTCACATTGCGCTTTAGTCGTTTGATGTGTTTTCTGGACTAAAAATCGAGTTATAGGTCGAACAGTTGAAGAACACGTTAGATTTTCAGTTTGCGCCAGTTCAAAGTTGTTTTTGCACCAGCCTCTATTAGCGCAAACTATATTGTGCGCCATCTTATTTTGGTGCAAAGTTGTGACTTGCGCCACATACTACACCGGTCAACATCCACCCTGGTCGCAAGACACCGGTCAGGTCCGGTCAATACTAGGCCCGGTCGATGGTCACCGGTCGAAGGATCCGGTCAACAGGAAACCGGTCGATTTACTGGTCCAGTCGAGGACACCGGTCGCTGACACCGGTCAGACAGAACTCCAGTCGACGAGTCACCGGTCGCATCACAACATCGGTCGGTCAGACACCGATCAAGGACTCCGGGCCTCAAGACCCCGATCGCAACTTTCTTTTGCGCCATAAGCTCTTCGTGCAAATCTACAATTTGTGCCACCCATTCTTCGCGCAAACCTCACTTTTGCGCCACCTTCTAGTCGCGCAAAATCCATCTCTCGCGACCCATATCTCGCGCATTCCTCAGATTATCGCTAGCTTTAGTTAGCGCAAAACTCAGTTTTCGTGCCAACTTCTTTTAGCGCGAGTTGACTTTTGTGTAATTTTTTTTTCTCTAGGGGCGCTGCCCCTATACCCTCGGAAGGGCGTTGCCCCTTAACCCCACCCGCTCTGCGGAGGGGGACAAAGTTTTGTTTATGATCAAATTTTTCTTATTTTCAGTATTACTCTGTATTTAATTGATTTTATCTACTGTTTGCGAATTCTACATTTGATCAGTTTTGGAAATTTATTTTTCTGAAAATTTTTTAGTGTAGTTTTTATCCAATTCTTGATTCTAAGATTTTACAAGTTGATTTAAGTGGTACAAATATCATCATGCCTTACAAAGATGAGAAGGGAAATACAGTGCTGACCAAGAGGGACTGTGCTTTAGCATATATGCCAGAGATTCCAACACTAGAAGTTGAGAATGAAAATCTGAAGATTCAGAACTCATCTCTTATATAACAGATTGACAGATTGAAAAATGATAACGACTCAAAGAAAGATTTTGTTTGCTCAGAATGCATTAATGATTCTAAAATTAATTTTGCAGGAATAATTGAGTCTAAAGAAAAAGAGATCTTACATCTTCAAGCAAAGCTGAAAAAATCTAAATGTATGAATTCTAGCTCAAGCTGGTCAAAGAAGGAATCAATGCAAAGAGAGCTAGATGAACTGAGAAGAAGAGCAAACATTGCTTGTGAGACATCTGAAGGGCTTAGAAAGATAAACTCTCGAATTGTTGCTGAAAGAGACTCTTTGAAAGATAAAGTTTTCAGTTTTGAGGTTGAGATTAGTATGCTGAAAGAAAAGACAACCCAAGACAGAAACAAAACAAAAGCCCAAGATGAGATGTTGAAGATTGAGAAAGAAAGAAAAGAATTTGCTAAGAAATTCTCTGATTTCTCAAGAAAAGCCTTTGAAGAGAAGAAAATCATTAGAGCTTAAATGTGTTAAGCTTTCTCAACAAGTTTCAGACTTTGAGAAAGTTATCATTCTGGAGAGAGACAAGGCTGAGAATGAGAAGAAGAAAGCTGAGCAGAAGGATGTAAATAAAGACTTTTCTAAAAAAAGAAAGATTTAGAGACTGAGATAGCTAAGCTGACAAGAAAGTTATCTGAGTTGTCAACAAACATCTTGAAGGAGAAGAATGCAAAATTTGAGTTTCATAAGAAGTTTGATCTGATTACAAAGGAAATAAACAGTTTGTCGTCAAAGATAAAGGAACTTGAAGAGATCATATTCAAAGTGAAGCTGACTGAGCACAAGACGCTAGAGTCAATAGCTCAATCACCGAGAGATGATCTAACTGCATTCGAATGCTCATTCAATTCAG
Organism: Arctium lappa; assembly: GCA_023525745.1. NCBI lineage: Eukaryota > Viridiplantae > Streptophyta > Magnoliopsida > Asterales > Asteraceae > Arctium > Arctium lappa. The sequence continues at coordinate 75,504,638 of CM042051.1, read as the reverse complement.
CAGCAAGTTCAAGTTTTACTAATGTTTCTAATAATCCTTTGTTTGATGTAATTGATGATCATACTTCTGAACATAAAGATCATATTTGTCCTTCTAACCTTTTTTATGACAAAGATGTTGATGGTCCAGGTAACTTCAAGATGAACAAGTCTCGGAAGAAAAGGTTCTAGAGAAGGGAAGATGAGAAAGACAGATGAAATTGGATCTGGAGAGTTAAAAGATCTCCAGAGGAGAAGAACACCGATAAATCATTTGTGCATACAGCAAATGCAAAATGGAACTATGCCTCAAAAGGTAAAACTTTTGGCAAACCTGATTTGGTTTACACAATCAATCAATTGATCAGGTTAGCACAAAAGAAAATTAGTTGTTCCTACTGTGCCTCAAATGATTTTGTAAGAAAAGATTATGTGAATAACTGGTATTATTCTTGTTAGACTGAAATTGTATTAAAGATTAAATATGGGTCTTTATTGTATTTGTTGTTTGTATGTCTGTTGTAAATGAGCTTAGAAGGTTTGACCATGCTTGGTCATGTTGACCTATATATAAGTCATAGTGTTGGTTTCAGTAGTGGTTGTAGTGGTTGAGAAAGAAGGTAGACGTGATAGTGATTAAGAGAGAACATAGAACACATAGTTGCACATCGTGAGAACACACAAAAACACTTTGTCTTGAAAGGATTATCACAAATAGGTATATGGCTTGATGTAATCTGTGTGATTAAATAAACAAAAGTGTTTTGTGTAAATCTGTATGTGTTTATGCTAGTAATTCTTGGGCCTCAATTGGTATCAGAGCCAAATCCATTTTGAAATCAAGAAATTTTTGAGTCGATACTGTTCATCGTAACTATTCATCGAAGTCTGAATCAATTTTCAATTTTAAGTGAAAATTTCGAGTTGTAATTGATTGCTTTGTGTTCGTTTATCATTTTCGATCAAGTCTGTGTATTTTGATATGTGAATTGCACTATAATTGAGTTTTAATTTTGATTTTTGGTTGAGTTTTATTCACGAGTCAGTACGCACTGTTCTTGAATAAAATTGTCAATTTGTGTGTTTTTGATCGAAATTTCTTGTCAGAATTAGATTCTAGATGTGTAGGTGAGTGAATTGTCAAGTTTTCAGATCGAGATTCGAGGTCTAAAGTGATTTTCGGTGCGAATTTGTTCCAGTTTAGAGGTTTGCTTGAGATCTAAAGTTTGCGCCAGTTCGTCATAAGTTTGCGCGAGTTCATCTCGGTTTGCTAGTTCATCAAGAGATTCATCAAGTGGTTCTTCTGAACTTTGCGTCTTCAACTAAAACGAAAATCTGAACTTTGCGTTTTCAACCAGAAACGCAAAGTGTACTTTGTGCCAAAAACGTTTATCGCAAAATTGGTGTTTGCGTTATCAGTAGTTAACGAGAAGTTGGTGTTTGCGCTATACACTTGTCGCGCGAAGATAGCTTTGCGTCGGTAACGTGTAGCGCAAAGATAGTTTGCGTCACACATTAATCACGCAAAGTCAGGTTTGCGTCACACACGGGTCACACAAAGACAGGTTTGCGCCATACCTTTCTTGCGAGAAGTGTAGTTTGCATCATAAACCCAGAACGCAAATCACGTTTGCGTTACAGCCTGTTCACACAATCTTCAATCTTGCACTATATACAGTGTTATACTTGAAATTTTTTTAGAGCTTTCTTGATTTGTTGGATTTAAAGATCTTTACTAGCTAATATTTTTCATCTTGTTTAGGTTTATACATCTTTCAATCATGTCGAATGACTTACTCTCTATGGGATCTCATCTGAAGCCTCCGGTCTTGTCTATCGGAGAATACTCACAATGGAAGAAAAGGATGACTTAGTCCTTGAATCTTAAGAACAGAGATTATATGGATTCTATCAGAAATGGTCTAATTGAGCCAAAAACGGATGTACCTGGACAAGCAGCCTCAACTACATCTCCAGAAATTCCAGATAGATATGTGCCAAAACCATATGAATTCTTCAGTGAAACAAAAAAGGCAAGACATAAGATAGATGAAGAAGCACTTATCTATCTCACCATGGCAATTCCTAATGACATCTACAATCGCGTAGACAGTAGGGAATCTGCAAAAGCATTATGGGATGAACTGGAGAGACAATTTCAGGGAACAAAGAAGTCAATTCAGACAAAGCTGAATCAAAGTATAAATGCGTATGAAGGCTTCCATGCAAAAGAAGGACAGACTTTGTTGGAGACATACACTCGTTTTAATGTGATTCTGAATGATCTAAGGAGAAATGGAATGAACAAGTCAGTATCAGAGATCAATTATAAGTTCATTAAGAACTTGAACCCAGAATGGAAAAGCTATGTTATCAACATTCAGATGACTAAGGACATGGCTCAAGAAGAAGTCAATGATATCTTCACAACTTTGTCTCAGCACGAGGATGAAGTAAAGCAGCTGAGTGCTGAAAAGAAGATGGTCAAGGATTCTCTAGCCTTAATGTCTAAACGAAAGAAAGGGTCAAGTTTCAAGTCCAGTTCTTCTTATAAGACAAAGTTAAGGAAATCCAAAGCTCTCCTCACTGAAATCACGGATTCAAGTACTGATGAATCTTCTATTGAAGTTGAAGAAAATTCAGATGAGGATATTCAACGATTTGCTGAAAATCTGGCTCTCCTAACAAAGCAGTTTAAGAAAAGTTTTGGTAAGAACAGATTCTCAAAGCCAAAATACGAGAGTTACAAGAAAGACAAGTACAAACCAAGGTCTGAAAAGAAGTTTGAGAAAAGAGGAGAGAAAAGAGATGAAAAGAGAGAAGATAAAATAGAAGAGAAGAGAGAAGGAAAGAAAGAAGAATCTGAGCCAAAATATGGACGATGCTATAACTGTGGAAAACCAGGTCATTTTTCCAAAGACTGCAAGTTCAAGCGAACAAAGAATTCAGAATACTATGCTCGGAAATCACTGATTGCAAAGAAGGTGGAAGATGGTCAAAACTTAATGGCAGAAGAGAAAAATTGGTTCTACAAGAGTTCTGATGATGAAACGGCACACTTTACTCAAGTGTGTATGATGGCCAAAGTGGATGAGGACACTCAATCATCTTCTGATCATTCCGAATGTGGTTCTGAGGTACGTAATCTGTTTAACAATGAACTTATTGAATATTATAAGACTCAGGTTCAATTCATGAAAGAAGAGTTTGAAAATTTGAAAGTCAAACTTAGTCATGAAAGACAAAAAATGTTGAATTTTCGCGATGAAAATGCAATGTTGAAAGATGTTGTTAAGGAGAAAGAATCTGAGAAAGAAATTTTGAAAAAGGACAAAGATGTTTTTAAATAAAAAATATCTGAGCTTGAAAGAGATCTTGTAAATTTAAATGCTGAAAAATGTGAATTTAAAATCAAGTTTGAAGCATGTTTTCAAGAAAGAAACGAGGCATATTGTAAAATCAAGCAACTGGAGGATTTAAATCTGAAACGAGGACAGACTGAGCAAACGTTAAATCTTTTAACAAACAAACTCCAAGATGTCCGATTTTATGATGTCAAAAAAGGTTTAGGTTTTGAAGCAAATAATGTTTTGAAAAGAGCACCAGAAAATTTGTATAATTTTCATAAGATGGGCTCTACTCATACAAAACCTGATATTCGTGATACTTTTGTTACTTTTCTTAAAGGTAAAGTCGTAAATGATGATGACACTTCATCTTGTGCTGATTCAATTTCAAGTTTTAAATCTGTTGGTTTTACTTATAAAGATTTAAATGAAAGTTACAAGACAAGAAAGCCGCAATTTAGTGAATTTTCTTCATTATTTTCTCCTTGTTTACCAGCAGAGTCAGCCAAGGTTGAAGCAAATAGTACTGAATCTCAGTGTCAGTATGATGAATCTGATTCAGAAACTGATGTTGAGAATCAAATTTCTTTTTCTAATTCATTCACTTCTAATTCCTCAAAAGAATCAAAAGATGAAGATATCATGAATCAAAACCTTAATTCTGATTTTTCAAAAATTATGACTGAGGAGATCTTTACAGAAATGATGAATGCTTCAGATCCTATACCTATAATAGAAAAGATGGAATCAAACTCTGAGTTGAATCAAGCATCTATCTCTAGAGTGTTAACTGTTTTAAAAGATGATTTGTTTAAACAAAATCTAAAAGAGAAAAAGATGTTTGAGTCTCCAAACTGGAATGTTCATTCTAAAACTTCAGTTTGAGTCTCCAAACTGGAATGTTCATACTACTCCTAAATATCCTCCGAGTATTTTTGAAAAGGGAGAAACTTCTTGCACTTCAAAGCCAAAATCATCTTCTACAAAGAAAGCTAACAAGATTATGTTTCCTGTTTCAGATATAAAAAGGCAGAATGATAAAGGAGAATGGATGAAGAATGCGAAGGAAAATAAAATTGCTAAAAATAAATGTAGTATCAGTGATAGTGATAGTTTGATTTGTAAAAATTCAAATGTTTCCAAATGTCAAAGTTGTATGAATGATTGTACTTCATTGGATAAATATAAGCTTTTGACATTTGCACGTAAGAATTTTATCTGCAAACACTGTCATGATAATGCATTTATCATTCCTTCCATTTATTCTAAATCTAAAGTTGCCAGAAAAACATCTTTTGTCAAATTAGTTTCCAAATCCTTAACACGTCAGGCTAAAGTTTTTCATGCTAAGATTGAACATTTTTCTAAAAAGCAAAGATTTCATGAGCTTAATGTGAAAATGACATGGAAATGGGTACCTAAGCCTCGCTATGAGTGGCAAATTAAGGCTAAGGTAAATGATGTTGATAAATTGCAAAAAGCTAACAAGAAAGGACCCATCTGGATATGGGTACCTAAGCAGAAATAATTTGCTCTTTTTGCAGGCCTCACATACATGGTATATAGATTCAGGATGCTCGCACCATATGACAGGATTTCAGCATCTACTTCACAATTATGTCGAGGAACCTGCCGGTACTGTAAGTTATGCAAATTCTGAGGTTACTGGACATATTCGAGGACACAGATCTTTAACAAATGGCATTGTGATAAAATGGCATCGTCATAATCTTTTGAGCACAAGTTAGTTCTGCGATAGTCAATTCCAAGTTCGGTTTACTGATAAATGCTGTTATATTGAAGACAAAGATGGTCGTGCAGTTTTTAAAGCTAAGCGGAATGCAAATCTTTATTCTGTGAATTTTTTAACTCTTTCTGCATCAAGACCTGTTTGTCTGACTGCAAAAGCTTCACGAGCTAAAAGTTGGATATGGCATCCGCGTCTGTCTCATCAAAACTTTGATGCTATGAATCAGTTGGTGAGACAAGGTATTGTCAAAGGTCTACCTGAACTAAGGTTTGAGAAGAATTCTCTTTGTGCTACTTGTGAAATGGGAAAGATGAAGCGAACCTCTCATAAAGCAAAGACAAAATTCTCATCCTCAACAACTCTTGAATTGATACATATGGACCGTTGCGGCCCGATGAGGACTCAGTCTATCAATGACAAGAGATATGTTTTGGTCATGATAGATGAGTACTCCAGATATACTTGGTTGGAATTTCTAAGAAACAAATCAGATGCAGCATAGCTGATCATTGCGTTCATAAAGAAAATCCAGGTTCAACTACAATTGTCGGTTAAATCTTTAAGAAGTGACAATGGCATGGAATTCAAGAATGAAAAGCTTAAGAGTTATCTCGTATCTGTTGGGATCTCTCACAACTTTTCTGCTGCCTACACTCCTCAGCAAAACGGCGTAGTTGAAAGGAAGAATCGAACACTGGTGGAAGATGCGAGGACAATGTTAGCCTATTCTGAGTTGCCAATGTATGTGTGGGCTGAAGCCGTAGCCACTGCGTGTTTCACACAAACCGCACGATTGTCATCAAAAGACATAGAAAGACAACGTATGAACTTAAAATCGTCGAAAACCGAATATTAAATTTTTTCGCACTTTTGGTTGCAGGTGTTATATTCTCAATGATCGCGACAATCTTGGAAATTTTGACAAGAAGGCTGATGAAGGATACTTCATTGGTTATTCGTTAATGTCTAAAGATTATCGGGTCTACAATAGACGAACCAAGATGATCATGGAGAGCATTAATGTGTCTTTCGATGAATCATCAAAGTTGTCTTCTGAACACAACAATTCAGAACTCAAGCTTAAACAGAACGTTTCTATTCAAGACGGAATAGAACCCACAATCAAACAGACTAAGTCTTCTGATTCAAATAAAGTTACATCTGAATTAGACTTATTATTTTTTGATGCTTTTATGGATATCTGTGCAAATTTTGAAAAATCAAGCATATCCGCATCAATTTCAAAGGTTCCAGTTATAATAGAAGATATTTCAGGACCCTCTGACAATGTCACAATACCAACCTCATCAGGTACATCTACACATATATATATTCTGAAGGTACTAATGTTGATTATGTGCATGCAGATATAAATTCTGAAATAGAAGTCCCGAGCAACTCTTCTATTGCTCCGGAAATTTTTACTTCAGAAGAGGTTGTACAAGATGTCTCGAGCACATCTGGGGTTGATTAAGACTTACCTGCAGTCTATGATGAATATGAGGAAGATGATAATCAAGCTGACGTTCATCCAATTCCAAGTACCATGAGATGGACACGAGCTCACCCACTTCATAATATTATTGGTGATGCACAGTCTGGTGTACAAACGCGGGCAGCATCTGCTAATTGTTGTCTATATTCAATTTTTTTAAGTTCTCTCGAGCCGAAGAAAGCTTCAGAAGCCTTGCGTGATCCAGATTGGATACTGGCGATGCAAGATGAACTTCTGCAATTTGAGAGGAACAAAGTTTGGCGACTCATACCACTTCCAGAAGGAAAATCTGTTATTGGAACAAAGTGGGTTTTCAAAAATACGAGAGATGAATCTGGAGTTGTAGTTCGAAACAAAGCTCGGCTTGTTGAAAAGGGTTATTGTCAACAGGAGGGGATTGATTATGAAGAAACTTTTGCTCCTATGGCTCGACTGCAAGCTATACGAATCTTCTTATCTTATGCAGCTCACAAAAAATTTATTGTCTTTCAAATGGACGTAAAATCTGCATTCTTGAATGGGATACTGCATGAAGAAGTATACGTTGCTCAACCAGAAGGATTCATTGATCCGAAGAACCCTGATCATGTCTATGTCTTAGACAAAGCTTTGTATGGACTCAAATAGACACTAAGAGCTTGGTACCATACTCTAACACAATTCTTACTTGATTCAGGTTCAAGAAAGGTACAATTGATACTACTCTCTTTCTGAAAAAGCAAGGTGATGATATGATTCTAGTACAAATCTATGTAGATGACATAATTTTCGGTTCTACAAATCCAAAGTTTTGTAAAAACTTTTCAAGAATAATGGAATCTCGCCTTGAAATGTCAATGATGGGCGAACTGAATTTTTTCCTTGGTCTTCAAGTGAAACAGTTACCCGAAGGCATTTTCATTAATCAATCAAAATATATTCGAGATATTTTAAAGAAATTTAACATTACTGACAGTTCAGTGATGAAAACACCGATGACAACGGGCATACTTTTAGATGCAGATCTTTCTGGCAAATCAGTAGATCAAAAAGTGTACCGTAGTATGATTGGTTCACTGCTGTACTTAACTACAAGTAGACCGGATATTATGTTTGCTACATGTTTCTGTGCTAGATATCAGGCCAACCCAAAGGAAACACACCTGGTCGCTGTTAAACGGATTCTTAGGTATCTTAAAGGTACTACTGAGTTAGGCCTTTGGTATCCTAAGGGTTCGTCTTTTGATCTAACTGCCTATACAGATGTTGATCATGCAAGATGCAAGCTGGATAGAAAGATCACCTCTGGTTCATGTCAGTTCTTAGGTGATAAGTTGGTTAGTTGGACGTCTAAGAAACAAAATTGTGTTTCTACATCCATTGCCGAGGCTGAATATGTAGCTGCCGCTAGCTGCTGTTCACAAGTCCTTTGGATGAGAACAGAGTTAAAAGATTTCGGATATACTTACCAACGAGTCCCTATCTACTGCGACTCCAAGAGTGCAATTGCGATAACAGCTAATCCAGTGCAACATTTTCTAAGACGAAACACATCGACGTGCGTTATCATTTTATAAACGATGATGTCGAGAAGGGCGATATCGAGATGCACTTCGTGACTACAGACTATCAGTTGGCTGATCTTTTCACCAAGCCGTTGGATGAGAAGAGGTTTAACTTTTTAGTTAGCGAACTTGGTATGTTAAACGCCACTTCATGATTCTAGGGGGAGTTATCTAAATCTTGTGCTTTATTTGAAATATATCTTGGATATTTCATCACATGCTGACTAACTAAAGCGGAATCATTTTTATAATGATTACCAAAATCTTTTTCTTGCAGGATATTTTATATGACAATGGCTTTTGGACAATTCAGTTCAAAACCCTAATTCAAATGTTTTCTTCCGAAGGATGCTTTCGTGATTACATATTTTCAGGAATTTTTTCGTTTGAAAGGGAGTTTAGAAATTATATTGTTATATTTTTTTTGAAAAGTTGACCGTTTCAGATATCAAGGGGGAGGATATCTATTGTTTGTCAAGGATGCTTTAACTGTTATATTCATTCCAGAAGGACTTAAGGATTCTGATCTATTGGTATATCATTCTAATCCTTATACTCTAACACTTCTGAAAGAAGAACAATTTTTACTTGTGAAAAATGGTTTTAAAATGTTCAAACCACTTCACATTCTTAAACTGTTTTTTTTAATGATTTGAGAAATGTGAATTTTAAATGATTTTTTGGATACTTAATTGCCTATCTGGCCGTGTGTTCTTTAAAGAATAACACTTGTGTATTTTCTTTTCTATATACTTTGTCGAGTATTCATAAACACACTAGTTCAGTATTTTCAAATTGATTTTGTTATTACCATGTATCAAATGTTATATCTTTCTATGGTAATACTTCTGTCGTTTGATATTCACAGTTGTTTGAATCAAACGTCATTTCATCTTTAATGTGCTTTCATTGATAATATGTTTATATATTGTTCATATAAACAACATACGTCTTTGAATTCCCAAATACTTTTCTTCATGATAATTTGATCTGATCTTAATCATTGTCAGATTCTCAAAACATTTCTATTTTTTCATGGTTATTCATTCATATAAAGTTTTGAGATATCTTAAATGTTTAAAATGCTCATATTTCATTTCTGATTTTTGATGAGCATACAAACACTGACATATGATTTATTGTGCTTTACTTGTCAAGAAAATCATTGACAAGCATGTACTTTTAGGAATATGGGATTCAGTGTAAGTGCTTAATAGATCTTCCATGGATTCACGATAACCAGTGTTTCCTACCCTGGAAGAAATCCTTTGAGTGATTGAGGGGAGAGGGGTATAAAAGAATTGAGTGTGGGAGTGAGCTGAGGTAAAATGGAAATGAGAAATTGGTTAGATGTGAGCTTATATGTTTAAAAGAAAGAGGGTGTGCGAACAGAGTTAAAAGAATATCAGAAATCTGCACCAAACATCTTTCTGAGCCGGCCAGCCACATTACTGATTGGTTCACATTTTTTGGTGACCATCATTGAAATAAGCAAATATCCCATGCTATCTCTTGTATACAACCCCACCAGCTACTCATTCTTTTATTAAAAAGAGAATGTTTCACATTTTCTGGGGAAGCAACACATAATCTATCGGATCTTCTCTTGGAAGATACTAATATTGAAAAAGAAGGAAAGTTGCTCCACCTTCGACCCTTTTTCATGCACATTGAGTCCATGTACAATCATTGTTGTCTGAGTGATTTACATACTTTGAGCCTTATGAAACATAATCATTGTGCTAATTCTTCCAAACACAAGCACGAGCACACAGAGAATTTGTTTTTCTGTCATAACATTCATAAAATTACCTTGTGTTTTTCAATGATTGAATGGAAGTCCTGGGGAGTCAACATCAAACCAGCTCCTTAAAATTGTACATTCGTTGTACACAGTAACTTCGTGTTACTTATAGACATTTATAATTGTTTCATTTGTTGATTCAGGGTTACAACTCTTATTTCGTTTGAATTTGAAATGATTCAGATGAATATATTCGTGAATCAAAGGCCAATCCAGATCATACGTCAGGTTCTCTCATTTTATCATAAGGGGGAGATAAAAGCTCACGAAGCTTGTGCTTATTGATTACTTAGGGAAGATTATTCAACGACAGATCTGACCTTGAAGTGTTTTAATGATTTTTGTTTCTTACAAATCATTAAAAAGGGGGAGAATAATCAAAGTTCACGATTAGATTGAAGTTTTAAAGATTTCAGGGGAGATAACTATTTTTCATATGATCAAAGTCAAAGGTTAAAGAAAGCAAGTCAAAGGTTAAAGAAATCTTGTCAAAGAGAAAGTGAATGAAAGTCAGAATTTGAAAGTAAAGTTGTCTATTCACAATATTCAAAAGCTAATTCAAAGAAAGAGAGAAGTTTTAAGAATTGTCAAAGATCATACAAAGTGTAAAAAGACTTAAAGATATCAAAGTTATGAAAGAGCAAAAGCTGAAAGCTGAAGACAATCCTGAAGATAAGAAGACCTGAAGATTATTGTTAAATTTTTTTTTAATCTTGAATCCAAATGGGGAGATTGTTAGACTGAAAATATTCAAGATTAAATATGGGTCTTTATTGTATTTGTTGTTTGTATGTCTGTTGTAAATGAGCTTAGAAGGTTTGACCTTGCTTGGTCATGTTGACCTATATATAAGCAAGTCATAGTGTTGGTTTCATTAGTGGTTGTAGTGGTTGAGAAAGAAGGTAGACGTGATAGTGATTGAGAGAGAAGATAGAACACATAGTTGCACACCGGGAGAACACACACAAACACTTTGTCTTGAAAGGATTATCACAAATAGGTATATGGCTTGATGTAATCTGTGTGATTAAATAAACAAAAGTGTGTTGTGTAAATCTGCATGTGTTTATGCTTGTAATTCTTGGGCCTCATTTCTTACTTTATATCTCCCACTAGAACTGCAACTAACCATTAGGACCCAACTACAAGTGGGTACCAAAAGCTAAATCTGTGTTGCAGGCACCCAAATTTTAAGGGGGATAAAGAACAATGACTTCTGATTACTACAGATCAGGAGTCTTGCCTCATTGCCAAAAAGATGACTTCTAAGTACAACAACTTAGGACTAGGACTTCAATGTCAAAGAGTTTGACTTCTTAATTTACTTTAATCCTAGTAATTCAGAACTCGGTTTCATGATTAAGGATTATGCACATATTCAGGGGGAGCTTATATGCTTTATACTTTTACTGATGTATTTTCTGATTTTTCAAGAAAAGATTAAATACTATTCTCACTGGAGAATAAGTAATCATGGCTTTTGAATACTTCAGTTCAAAATCCGTACTTAAATGTTTTCTTCTGATAGGATGCTTAAATGATAAAATCTTTTATAGAAGTTTTTGATTTGAGGGGGAGTTAACTGTTATATCTTTTAGGAGGAGATAAATATGATTTTTACTATCATTGTCATATTTTTTTCTGATTAAATTGACTTTTTACAGGTATCAAGGGGGAGGATATATGAGTTTTTTTTGTTAAAGATACTTAAATGAAAATATTCATTCCAGGGGGAGTTAAGGATTCTGACTTACAAGTATATCCTTCTAATCCTTACACTCTATCACTTGTTGAAAGATGAACAACTTTCACTTGTGGAAAATGGTTTCTTAAATGTTCAAACCACTTCCTATTCTTCAAAGATTTTCATGAATTGTGAAGTGTGTTTTTAAATGATTTTTGGATACTTAATTAACAACCACCTTAAGTTTGAGAGGGAGAATTGCATCGTCAAACACACAAATGTTTTGATTTCTCCAAAATTTTAATCTTCATGTGTTATTCCTTTGTGCTTACATGTACGAAAGGCTGTTGAACGACATGTTCTTTTAGGAAAATACATGTGATTCAGTGTGTGAGCTTAATAGAACTTCCATGGATTCACGATAACCAGTGTTTCCTACCCAGGAAGTATTCCCTTAGTGATTGAGGGGAGAGGGGTCAAAATATTTGAGTGTTGGTGTGTGAAGAGGTAAAATGGAAAAGAGAGATTGGTTAGAAGTGAGCTTTAACAGTTTAAAAGAAAGAGGGTGAGAGAACAGAGTAAAAGAATATCAAACTCTGCACCTAAGTTATTTCTGAGCCGGGCAACCACATTATCTGTTGTTTCACATTTTTTATGAATGACATTGAAAAAGGCATCTAGCCCATGCCATCTCTTGCATACAACCCCACCAGCTATCATTCACATTTTCTGGGGAAGCAACACATATGCTATTGGTTCTTCCTTTGGAAGATACTAATATTGAAAAAGAAGGAAAGTTGCCCCACCTTCTAACCCTTTCTCATGCACATTGAGTCTTTGTATAGTTTTTTGCTGTCTCAACAAGTTTACATACTTTGAGCCTAAACTGAAAAGCAATCATCGGTGCTTAATTCTTTCATACACATGCACGAGGACACAAAAATTTGTTTTAGTCAGAACGTTCATAGATAACCATGTGTTATTCGATGATTGAATGGAAGTCCTGTGGAGTCAACATCAAAACCAACTCCTTATATAGTAACTTTGTGTTACTCTGTGACTTTGTGTCACTGACAGGCATTCCGAACTAAGTCATTTGTTGATTCAGGGTTACCACATTTATTTTATTTGAATCTGAAAAGATTGAAATAATCGCTTTCTCCATTTGGAGAGACTGCTCTTATTTCCACACAGGGATATATACATGAAGACAGTGCTTAATTGATTTCTATACAAAAAGGGGAAGATTGTTTTGCTATGTTTTGATGATGATGATTCTGACCGTTCATCAAAAAGGGGAGAATAATAAAAAAGGTAGAATACAAAAGAAGAATTTTTTGACTGAAGATTAGTGTCTAATCTTATTCGATTCATCAAAAGTCTGATTGAAGATGATCGTCAGAAAGACACTTCATTTAAAGAAAGAGGAAGATGAAGACTGTATCTGAAGTTTTTCAAGAGAAGTGAAGACTCGAAGCAAATTGCCAAAAAAAATTAATCTTGAATTGACAGGGGGAGATTGTTGGATCATAGATTGTATTCAAGATTAAAGTTAATAAGTGGGTCTAATTTGTATTTATTTGATAGTTAGTTTGTTGATGGGCCTCAAGTCCATTAGGCCGTAGTCGCTTAATATATAATGTGTTTTATTTATTAGGTTTTAGGTTAATCCTCATAATAATTGTAGAGGTAGCCGTATATTCTCTCTGTATTCGTATGCATCAAGGTACCAAGAACACACACCTATTTTATCTGATTAATCAAGAGATCGTGGTATGTTATTCTGATTTATTCATCTCTTGATCTGTATTGTGTTGGGTGATTGTTTATCAACTAGTTATCTGGGTTTAACACTTCTTCATCTATCTTGTGCAGCTCCTTCTCCCTCTCGCTAAAGTATTGATATGGCTTTGGCACATATCTGACAGGAATCTCAGGAGAAGTGTCGGTAGCATCCTGTCCAGGTACAGTCACAACAGGCTCAACCGGTCCATCTGTAATTGATTTCATGTAGTCTCGGTTCTTGTGGTTTAAAAATTGAACCATCCTTCTATTCCACTAAGCATACTACCCGACAGATAACACCGGAGGTTTGGATTGGGAACCCATCGAGAGAAGTTCTTTAGACATTCTGAATAATATCTGCACACACAAAAAAAATCTTGTATTGATCTTTAGTTCAACAAATTGAGATAAAAGATATAAGACTAAATTTTTTTTCAGAAAATGAAATTTCTAAAAACTTCAAGTACAAAATTCGAATTCACTGAGACTAAAGAGTAATTCACATGAAATGTATGACATAATTCGTATATCACTTAGAATTCGTATAGGCAAGTAACAATTCACATAAGTCAACAATTCGCATGCAAGAGACACTCAAAACTAAGCAATTTGCATGAGCTTATGTGCGAATTCTTAAGAATTCGTATAAAGCTTTATGCGAGTTATTCACAATTCGCACGTATCTCTTATGCGAAATCCACCCTTAGAAAAAACTTTGATTTTAAGCTTTTGGCACAATGACTTTTAGCACACAGAATTCGTATAGTGAGATGATGCGGGTCCTTTACTTAGAAATTTTTTGATATATCACAAACTTTTCGCATCTCATACGAATTCTGAACTTAGAAATTTTTTTGAAGATTACGCGAAATCCTTTAAAATTCGTATGAAAACTTATGCGAAAAGTAACAATTCGCACCACACAGATATGCGAATACTACACAATTCGCATCACATACATGTGCATATTCTGTGCAATTTGTATAAAACCACATGCAAATTCTTGCCTTCAAATTTTAAAACACAACTTTTCGCACAATAGACCTCTGTGAATTCTTTGCTTTTTGTATATAGAGGTATACGAATTCCACACTTTAAATGATTTTTCAAGAAATTTTATGCGAATTCCTCTACTTTTCGTACATCACTGTTGTACAAATTCTATACTTGATGATTTTAGACAAAATTAAGCGAATTCTTTCTGCGGAATCTTAGATCTGCGAGTTCTTCGTACGAAATGTACAGATCTTGCGAGTTCTTGAGTATACGGTCCTAAAAATCATGTTCTAGTCCAAATTCCAATCAAAAACTTCAATCTAGAGACTGTAACTTCACAAAGATGATCAGATTAGTACATAGAACAATCCAATTCAATATCAAATTCAAATTCACACTCAAACATCAAGAATTTTGATTAAACAGTAAGTTGAACTCGTTCGAACAAAAACTTTTAAAAAATCACAAATTGATGATCAAATTTGAATTTTCAATGCAATTCACTCACAAAAAAATATTCTAAATCATATTTCGACCACTTTTCAACCAAAAGATTTATCAAAAACTCTTTTAATCACAAAAATTCAACCAAGACTCACAAGACAGAATACGAACTCTTAAAAACTCAATTTGGTCGAATCTGTGCTTTGATACAAAATGTGATCCCAATATACTAGCATACAATCAATCAACACAGATTATTAAACAAGCATTTGTATTCAATTGATATGATTACAAAGAAGTCAAAAGTCTAGGTGTCCCAGATCTCACTTGATGTATCTATGCGAATTCTCTGTGTTCTCTCTAAGTGTGTGTTTTCTCTAAATGAGCGTGTCTTTCTGATTACAAAGGAACACCACTATTTATACTAAGTCAACTAACATTGACTTTACAACACAAACCCTTTGACATTACAACATTTACACAATTGACCCACTATTTTAATCTTGAATACAATATAGCTTCAACACCTAACCCTCCCTTTTTACAACAACCAACTTATGTCGCTGCGTCAGTAGGACCTGTTGTGGTTCAAACATCTCAACCCTTCTCTCAATTTGAAGGTTACTTGAACTTTATCAACATATTTGACACTCCAGTTAACCCCAAAACCATATACACCTCTCCCACCTCTCTAAATAATCCCGAGGATAAGTTTTCTCAAATACTAACTTCTTTTTCAGGTCCTACTTTGGAAACCGTTGACGCCAACGTCAACAAGCTCGCCGAGAAGGTGGAGAATCTCGCTGCCTCTCTCAACACCAACACCACTACTGTTAATCAGGCAGGTGTAGAGCTAAAGAACTTATCATCAACAACTGCCACCAAAGTTGAGGCTTCTCATCTTAGCTCTCTTCAGGCAAAGGTCAACACGTTGAAGGATAACATGGCCAGAAATACAACTAAAATCGTTAGTGCATAAATGTGTTGGGTACAAGATCATGGTGATTGAAGATGAAAGTCAAGTCAAGAGCTCAAGTCAAACTCTCAAGCAAAAGTCAAAGTCTTGTGTAATAAAGAAAAGTCAAAGTCAATTAGTGTTGTGAGTGTTAGTATGTTGTAAGTGTTTTAGTATAAATTGTTTTTTGTTTGTAGACTCATTAGGTTAAGAATGACTAGATGTACTGTACGCATTTTGTAGAGAGAGAAACAGTGAGAGCATTTCTATAAACTTGTTGAAATTGAAATAGAAAATCATTTGTTCTATTTGATTAATTGTTGTCATCTTGTTTGATTTGCACTGATTGCGGGACACACAATTGGTATCAGAGCGAGCATTGAAACATAATCATGATCTAGGATTGGATTTTTGGTGATTGAAATTCAAGAACTCGCAAAAGCACTATTCAGATTCAGATTTAATTGTTTTATGTGTTTTTGGATGTGTAATCACTTGTAGTGTATTCGATTTTTTATTTAGAACACATTTGATTTGAACCATATCATCCAATTCACATCTGTTTGTATGAATTTTGAACTTCTTGAATTTTTGTTCAAAATTTTTCACGCACTGTGTTTGTATTCAAAAGTTGTAATTTTGTTGTTTTTAGTTGAAATAATGTATTAGAGAATTGTTTAGATTGTTGTCGAGTATCAATCTGCAAATTTTTGTGGTCTAATTCAAAGTTTTGAAGAATTTAGAAAGGAAAAAGTGATTCAGAGTTCGAAAAACGTGAAGAACACGCAAGATCTGAAGAACAAGAAAGATTCTGGGTGAAGAAGACGCAAAAGGCTACAACGCGCAGAGGATGAAGAACACACAGAAGGCTAGAACACACAGACACATTGCGAGAAGTAAATTTGTGGATATTTTTCTATGTATAAGAACGCATAGAGTGATTGCGTGAAGTGTTACCTCAGAACACGCAAGCTTCAGCTTGCGCGAAGTAAAAACACGCAGACCAAAGCCTACGCGAACTCAAAACATGCAAGCTTCAGCCTGCGCGGAGTAAGAACACGTAGACCTCTGCCTACGCGAACCTAGAACGCGCAAGCCTCTTTTTGTGCGAACCTAGAACGCGCAAACCACTATTTGCGCGAAGTGACCTTTGTTTTGTAATTTCTTGGCTTTTACGACAAGTTACTGTTCACACCAATTTTTGCGATAAGTTGCTTCATGAGATTTAATCGGTGGGACCCCCATGGAAAGTCTGCATGGGGGAACATATTTCTGTTTGTGATTAATCGTTTTCTGTTTTCCGTGTTTAAAGATCATTTGTGCAAGTCTTATCAAGATGGGATATTCGAAATTATTAGACTCAAAACAGAGAATAAAACTCTCACTTCATCAGTTGATTATTATTCAAAGAGATAAAAAAGATTGAAGGGAGAAGATTTGATGAGAAGAGATCCGAAGGGAAGAAGCCAGAGGAGAAAATAAGGTATTTCAATGATTATGGTGACAAGAAGTCTGAAGAGCCAGTTAAATGCTACAATTGCGGCAAGATTGGTCACTTTACCATGGATTGCCGGAAGCCAACTGTGAGAAACTCAGATTACTACAAGAATAATATGCTTCTAGAAAAGCAAAAAGAGGCTGGAAAGGCATTGATGGCTGAAGACAAATTTTGGCTCGACCATTCAGATGATGAAGAAAGAGATGAGACTGCACACATGTGCCTTATGGGAAAGGAAGTAAAATACGATGAATATGATGAGGAGACTTCCGATGAGGTACAAAATTTTTCTGAAACTGATTTCTTAAAGAAGATGGAAGCCATTATGATTGAACTTCAAGACTTTCAAGCTAAACTTAAAAAGGAGAAAAGTAGAGTTGCTAAGAAGCGTCAAACAATTTTTGATCTTAACAAGGAAATTGTTGGGAACAAAAACTTGCTTGATTCTTTAAACAAATCTACTGCTATTTTTGAAAAACAAAAAGCTTGTCTTGAAACTCAAATTTCTGAAATTGTTTCAAAATTGAATACTTCTGAAAGTGAGAAACAAGAGTTTGTTTTAAAAGTTCATAAGTTGCAGATTGATAATAAGAACTTGCTGAAAAAGATTAATGGTTTGGAAGAAAAACTTTACACTCGAGGTCAAACAGATCAAACCATCTTTCAAAACACACCGAATGGAGATTATGATTTTAAAGTAAAATGGGGTCTCGGTTATGATAACCCACACTATTTGAAGAAAACAATTAGAAAACAACCAACTTTATACAATTTTGATTTTCTACAAGTGGCTAATAAACATCCTCATTTGAAACCCAAATTTGTTACTAAATCTTCTGATAAAGTTGAGGCCAAGGAAGAAGAGAATGGAATGAACAAAACCAAAATGCAATTACCATTCTGCTATAAAAAGCTGAATGATAGTTATCTTTCTGATCAACCAAAGTTTCTTTTGAATGATTATTTTGAAAGCTATTCTTCTAAGGAGTTGGAGGCAAAACCTGTTAAAGTTAAAATTTACGTTCTTCCACTTGTTTTGGAAAGCAAAATCATTGAGCTTGAAAACATTTTAGACGATGAAAGAATTTTGGTTGAACTTGAGAAAGTTGTGTTTTCTACAGTGATGAAGAACACTGATTTTAAGTCTGAACCTAAAATGTGTTCAAGTTCTTCCAAGGCACCTCAAGTTTCTGATGATAGTTTTGATGACTTATTTACGGATGCAAATGATTTTTTAACTTCTGATGGTTGTGTTGATGAAAGTGTTGATAAGATTGGTTTCAATGCAAAACTTCCAGATCATTCTGATTTTATCATCAACTCTGATGCTTTACCTAGTGTGTTTGACAAAGGTGAATCATCAACTAAAGTTGATGAATCAGTTTATGTGGGTACCTAATATGAAAAAGGTAAAAAGTTAAAGAAAATGCGCTCACAGAAACGGACCAACACAGGTAAGCAAAATAAAAGACAAACTCAGAAATCTCATGTTTCTAACAAAGCTAATTTTTTTGTTTCAGAATTGAGCAAGAAAAAGTATGAAGTGAGATCTGAATGGTGACCTAAGAAGAAAGATGAATGGCTTACAAAATCATTTTCTGATTCTGAATGTAATAGGATTTATGTTAGTGATACTGATTTAGTTGGTAATATTGCTTCTTCTAAACCAAATCTTGTAACTTCTTACAAGACTTACTCAATAAAGCAATTGTTCCAATTATCTCCGTTTACTACTCAGTTGTCTACACATGGTTGAAATGATTTTGTGACTTGACAATATTCTGATTGTTGGTTTAGAACTTATTATATACATCATTCTCATGTTTTTCAAAATCAAAGAGGACCCAAATTCAAATGGGTGCCAAAATCTTGTGCTAACATGAAGGGACCAATATATAAATCGCTACCTAAACCTATTGTTTTCTGATTTCTCTTGTGTAGATCTGTCATTTGTGGTACTTGGATTCTGGTTGCTCCCAGCATATGACCTGGCAGAAAGATATTTTATCTAATTGTACAGAGAAATTCTGCGGGAACGTTCGTTTTGGAAATGACAAGTTTTCACCTATCTTGGGATATGGAGATGTTACCCAAGACAATATAACGATTAAGAAGGTGAGCTACGTTGAAGGATTAGGGCACAACTTGTTTAGCATTGGTCAGTTTTGCGACAAGGACTTAGAGGTGAATTTCAAGGCCAAGAGGTGTTGTGTTAGAACTGAAGATGGAAAATAACTCTTGATCGGGACGAGAAAGTCAAACCTTTACACGATCAATTTTTCAAAAGTCAAGACTGATAGTGCTTTGTGTCTACTCACTAAATCCCTTATGCAACAAAGTTGGTTGTGGCATAGACGACTATCTCACCTAAACTTTCGGTACATCAATAAGTTGGTCATTGGTAACTTGGTGAAACGACTTCCAGAGCTTAAATATGTTAAAGATCATCTATGTGTTGTGTGTGAGAAAGTCCAGATGAAAAGAGCTTCACATAAGCCTAAGCCTGAACCGAGCACAAGCACTTCACTGGAACTGTTGCATATGGATCTATGTGGTCCAATGCGAACTCAAAGCATCAACGACAAGAAACATGCCTTAGTAATTGTGGAAGATTATTCAAGATACACTTAGGTCAAAATTCTGAGATTGAAAGATGAGACGCCCAATGTTATCATCTCATTTTTAAAGACCACTCAATTGAATCTGCTAAAGACAGTAAAGCTTCTCAGAACAGACAATGGCACATAATTCAAGAACAAGACTATAGATTATTATCTCAAATCAGTTGGGATAACACATCAATTTTCTGCTGCCAGAACACCATAACATAATGGAGTTGTAGAAAGGCAAAACAAAACTCTAGTAGAAGTTGCTCGCAATATCCTGAGTCAATCTGATCTACCTCTATTTCTGTGGGCTGAAGCTTTGTCAACTGCATGCTATACACATAATCGTTCCATAATTCATCGTCGGTTTGGTAAAACACCATATGATTTGATTAATAACAGAATACCTAGCATTAAACATTTTCATATATTTGGATGCAGGTGTTTTGTGATTAACGACAAGGAGAACTTGACCAAGTTCTGTCCGAAGGCTAATGAAGGCATTTTTATCGGATATTCTCAGACTTCTGCTGCTTACAGAATTTACTTGAAGAAGTCGAAGATAGTTGTGAAGAGTGTAAATTTCACATTCAATGAAGAGATGGCTTCTGATCAAAATAGTTCAGAACCCGTGATTACTGGAAACATTAGCTTTTGGTCAAATCAGTCCAGAACCTGTAGTTAATGTTTCTAATTTTGATAAACCATCAACGTCAACATCTCATTTAACAAAATTAGATTTATTGTTTGAATTTTTCTACGATGAGTTTCTTGGTTTTAAATTGAATAAATCTGTTGTGATTGACATATCCGAAGATTCAAGCAATCATCATCCAATCACTTCAGATGTCTCAACTGAATCTGTTCCCCGATTCACGAAGAAACTCAAATTCAAACACCTACTCAATTAGTTGAAGCTGTGAATGTTAATGAAGATCCAGAAGTAACATAATCAGTTGGATGTACGACAACGCCTACTCAACAGACTTCAAATGTCCAACCAACTAAAGCTTTTGCACCAATAACTTCAACTGAACCCTTTACTAAACAACAAGTAGATGAAAGTGGATAATTTGATGATTATCATGATCAATCTACATCTAATCCACTCCCTCATAAGCATAAGTGAACCACAGAGAACCCAATACATCAAATCATTGGATATCCGTCCAAGCTGGTGCAAACTAGGTATGCGATATGAAACCAGTGTGCAAGCATGACTCCTTTCTGAGTAATATAGAACCAACCCGAGTATCTGAAGATCTATCTGATTCAGATTGGATAGCCGTAATGCAAGAAGAGCTTAATCAATTCGAAGTGCTTAAAGTCTGGAGACTCGTGCCACGACCTGAAGGTAAAACAATTTTTGGCACGAAATGGGTTTTCAAAAATAAGAAAGATGAAGATGGTATCGTGATAAGAAGTAAAGCAAGACTTGTTGCTAAAGGATATAGGCAAGAGGAAGGTATAGATTACGACGAGACTTATGCTCCAGTTGCGCGTATAGAGGCAATCAGAATGTTTTTAGCCTACACTGCACACAAGAATTTCACAGTATATCAAATGGATGTGAAGACTGCCTTTCTGAATGGCATTCTAAAGGAGGAAGTCTACGTCTCTCAGCCTGATGGTTTTGTCAATCTGGATAAACCAAATCATGTATACATCATTGACAAGGCTCTTTATGGTTTGAAACACGCCCCTCGTGCCTGGTATGACGTTTTATCCAAATTCTTAGTCAAGTCGGGATTTTCTAAAGGTAAATCGATACTACTCTTTTCATTAAAAAGGAGAAAGTTGATATCATTTTAATTCAAATATATGTGGATGACATCATATTTGGTTAAACTAATCCTAAGTATTGTAAGAATTTTTCAAACCTCATGGTGTCCAGCTTTCAGATGAGTATGATGGGAGAGATGAATTTCTTTCTCGGATTACAAGTCAAACAATTTTCTACGGGAATTTTCATTAATCAAGCGAAGTACATTTTTGATATTCTCAGAAAATTGAAAATGGAAAATTGTACTCCGATTGGTACCCTGATGGCACTAGGAACTAAGATCGGAGCTGTTTATTTCGGGAAAAGTTGTCGATGTTAGAATTTATAGAGGGATGATTGGTTCTTTGATGTACTCGACGACTAGTAGGCCATATATTATGTTTTCTACGTGCTTATGTGCTAGATATCAGGCTTCAGCTAAAGAATCCCATCTTTTAGCGGTAAAGCGTATATTTAGATATCTGAAAGGCACTACAGATCTTGGTCTGTGGTGTCATAAGGATACTAGTTTTGAGCTCATAGCGTATTCAGATGTAGATTGTGCAGGTTTTATGCTTCACAGGAAGAGTACTTCGAGACACATACAATTCTTAGGCGATAAACTTGTGAGTTGGGCTTCGAAGAAACAACTGTGTGTATCTACTTCAACAGCTGAGTCAGAATACATAGTTGTGGCTAGTTGCTGTTTTCAAGTACTGTGGATGCGAACATAACTCCAATATTATGGTTTCAAGTACAACAACATCCCAATCTACTGTGATTCAAAGGACGCTATTGCAATATCTGCAAACCCTGTTCAACATACGAAAACCAAGCAAATCGACGTGAGATATCATTTTATCAAAGACAATGTTGAAAAAGGTACAATCGAACTTTACTTTGTAAACACAGATTATCAACTTGTGGATTTGTTTACCAAGCCTCTTGACGAAAAGGGATTTAATTTTCTCATTTCAAAACATGGCATGATAAATCTCAAGACTTAATTTGTTGTTACTGATAATCCCAAAATCTTTAGAGAGAGAAAGTAGAGAGAGAGAGTTGAAAGTGCAATGGTGAAATTCTATTAGATGTGTGTGAGTTCCCTTACACAACACAAAGCCACAAGGGACTTAAATACCCTTGGCTAATACAACACAGTATGACACACTAAACACAGTATTAGACCAAGTCTATAAATACAATGAATACTATAAAACCAGACATAACAATCTCCCCCTTAGTAATCATTGGCGCTGTGGTATTCAAAATCATCTTCTAAATCAGCACAGACCATCTAAGCGACTTATCGAAGAAGCCTCTTCTTGACCAAAAAAAAAATTTCTTCTCAGCATCTTTCAATCTTTGTGACCTTTACTTCCTTGACAAGACTGGACCAGTATGTAAAAAACTTGAAGGAACAATCGGTTCATCAGTTTGTGCTCTAAACGACGCATCTCTTTCAAATGTACTTGAATAAGCTGTAATGGTCGGAGCTTGATCAGCAAAAGAATAAGTAGTTGAGAGAGTATAGAATCTTGAGCGAATCTTGATCATCAAATAAACGTTTGAACTCTTTGTCTCTTTAACTTCTCCTTAAATTCTCCCCCTCATGACCTTGATGATCTGGATCAACTTGGTCATGCAAATATTGGAGACGAGACAACTTCAGATCTACAAAATCAGAGTAAAGGAAGAAAAGAGAAGGTTTGCGCTAACTCTTGGTGGCGCAAGGTGGCGCAAACTTAGTTTTGCGCTAGCAGAAGAAAGAGCAAAATTAGTTTTGCGCTAGCTGAATAATGCACAAAGCTCGTTTTGCGCTAGAAGCTGTTGGCGCAAATCTATGTTTTGCTCTACCAACTGTTGGCGCAAAAATGACTTGGAATCTGAAAATTTTCACTTGTTAAGCTCTTTGACTCCCCTTACACAAATGCACTAAATATGACAATTCAAGTTCGCATTTGTATAAAGAATCAGATACTCCCCCTTGAAAACAGATATGATCCTTCAGAAAAATTTTCCTTATTCACTCCCCCTCGAATAATGCACAATCCCATTGACAAACACATATGAGAACACACAAATTGAAACATTAAAGTAGAAAGAAAAAAATATACGGAATATGTATTTTGAAACAACTAAACATATAAAAATTTAAACACTAAACAAATTAAATTCTACTTAGTAAAATATCACAGATTTATCTATCAAATGAAATCAAATATATGTTGTTGGATACTGTTAATCATAAAATCCCAATCTATCAAGCTAATTACTCAAGATTTAATCAATATGCTCAAGAACTAGAGAGAGAAAGTCTAGAGAGAGAAAGTAGATCTTGAATATCACACTCTAGACTATTACAATATGCATAAATCTCTAATTTGTTATTACATGATTACTAGACAAACCTATTTATACCATACAACAAATACAAAGCCTTAAAGGCTAAGGAAACTAAACATGCTAAAACTAACTATTACAAGGTCAATGTTGACTTTTATACATTTGACTTTCCTATTAAATATTCGATACAATATTTAGACTTAACAGATACAACTACAAGTTTTATTGTATATCAAGTTAATACATGTTCAGTTTCAAAAACATTCATCAATCTATTCAGTGTGCTAGCATGCGAACTTCGATTATCTTCAAGAAAAATGTAATTCTAAAAATATAATAGAGAACTTTGCATGTACTCACACTAAGCCATCAAAATTTAATATATTCACAAATTTATAGGTTTATCGCAACTCAAACATATCACCAAGTATCATGAGATGTGTGCTTATTGGCATCTTTTAGCATTGTGCACATTGGCATCTTCACATGAGTGTGATCTTTGGCATCTTTTAAGCTTGTGCACTTTGGCATCTTTTTAATCAAAAAATTTGGTAAGTAAAAAACATGCCGTAAACGTAACTTTCTATCTGACCCTATTGCAGGATTTAGGTCAGCCGCTCCCAGACCAGTTGGCCTTAGGGGACTAGGTGCCAAGCACCCCTTGGAACTTACTCTCCCATATCATAAAGGATACATCGACACATTCTAAAGCCATTCATACCAGTAGAACATGACTTTCGATCTGATTCTATAGAAGGATTTGGGTTCGATCACTCCCAAATCAATTGATCTTAGGCGACCAGATGACAATCATCCCACAGAACTTACTTTCCCAAACCAGAAAGGTTATAGGTACAAACTTTTAAACCTAGAGATTTCTGTATTATATATATATATATATATATATATATAATTTTCATCTCAATCACTTAGTTTACATCTAAGTGCTTAGCCCATATTTTCATTACAATCCATAATTCTAACTTTTTAGGATTTCCAAGCATTGTAAACTATAAATTTTCCGAATAACACAACTTTAAAGCAGTATAAAAAGTTTCAAACATGTTGCTGACCTTTCGACTTTTGTAAGATTTGAAAGATGAACATATAAAACTTTGATATAAACAAAACAACTTGAAAATTTATCCTATACACACATTTTATTCAAAAGAAAGAAAACCTGTAAAGCTTGTAAAGATTTAAACTTTTAAATTCAAATGTGGAGTTTGAAAATTTAAGACAAATGTAAAGAATTCGGCAAATTGATATTTAGTCGAAACAAAATAAAATTCAATAATATTATCTTCCACATAATGTATAAAGAATTTGTGTCTCATATAAAAAAATTGGATTATACATAATCAGGAGATAGTTGAACTTGCTCAGATTCTTAAAAAATTGAGAAAAAACTGGAACAACATCATTATCAGAGATAAATGCAGCGGAATAAAGTAGATGTACTCACAGTTTGTCATTAGTTAGAAGCTAAAAACTTTGAATAACGAGTCCTAAACTGACATGTTTAGAAGTCGAAGACCATTGAAGTACGGGTTCTAAGCTGATGTACTTAGAAGCCAACTTTCTTTTACTCACCCTTGACATTAGATGCCTGCAACTTAGAATCAATCTGTGATTTTGGTACCCACTTGTATTGGGGTTCATGAAAGTTAGTTGCAGTTCTTGTGGGGAAATATTTGTTAGATTTGACATAAAAGGCACGAGAAATATTATCAGAATGATGAACATAAGAATCAGTAGAAGAGAAAGCACAAACATCTGAACTAGAATCACAAGAGGAATATGAGACATCTTTTGAAATTTGAATCATTTGCTTTATTGAGTATTTATTACAAGAAGCAAATGAATCACTTTTATAGTGTTTGTCTACATATCTATCCTCATCAGTCTGAGATTCATCCGATGTCCGCTTCACCCTCCATATCTGCTTTGAAGGTGTGCTCAAAGTCCTATCTGAAAATTTTGAATCAGAAGAATTAGAATTGTCAGAAATGACTTTATCTTGTATCTTTGACTTATTTGACCTCCTTCTTTTACGCTTTGATTTATAATAATCATCATTTAGCGTAAAAGATTAATGAAGAATTTTCGATTTAATATTTGAATCAGAAGAAGCAATTTTACCTAAAAGACCCAACTGATCAACCAATAAATCTGAACTTACCTCGGAGTCAGAAAAATTTTGAGAAAAAAATTCAGATTTTAGAAATTCCTTTTTGTTTACTTGACAATCAGAAGAAAGACCAGAAATAGAATCTTGTTTTTGAGAAAAGAATTTTTCTTCAAGACTTGATGTCATGAAAGAAAGAAAAACATATGATTCAATTTATTTTTGAATATTTTGATCTTCCATTTTATCTTCAAGGTCAATGATTTTGCCTTCTAATACTAATGGAGGAGTATATCTCTTAGAATCATAAAAGATTGAAGAGATATTTCCTTCTCAGATTTAGTGGCATATATATCAACATAATCATCAGACACTGAAGACTTAATGGGAGATATGTCATTTAAACTTTTTCTGCGTTTCTTTGATTTGGCAGGAAAATATTTGGCATTTTCGCTTGTATAAACAAAAGAAATTTTCTTTTTCTTATTATTCATCATTTTCTCATTTTCGATTTCTAACACTTGCTTTTCATTCATCCAATCAATTTTAAATTGAGGAGCATATTTAGCAAGTGTTAGATAATCGTATTTATATAAAGTAGGGGATTTTTCTATCGCATTGTTTAAACAATGTGGATTTTCAAAACCAAGTCCCCAATTTTCTTTTATAGACTCATAACTCCGTGGTTTGTTCAAATAAATAGTTTGCTCAGACTGATTCCTTCGATATAATTTTTCTTCCAACTCATTTATTTTATCAGAAAAATTATCTTTTAATTTGGTCATTTCAGTCAAAGATTCAAGATAAGTCTTATTTGATTTTTCTAAATCATCTAATTTCTTTTGAAAGATATCTTTTGTATGATCCAAAATAGATTTTTCATCTTTCAAAGAAATTTGTAATTTATCAATCAAATTTGTACTTTTGTGAATTTAAATGTTTTTCAGATAATAACTTCGAGCGTAAATCATGTAAAGCAGTTATAATAATGTTCATTTGAGAAGAAATGATATTGAAATCAGACTCAGAAATTACCTCATCTTCATCAGTGTCATCATCATCACTTTGATCAACTCCGATGAAGCACATATGAGCAGTCTCGATATTATCAGCTTCGTCTTCAGAGTGATCCAGCCAAAATTCTTCTTCAGCTAATAAAGCAGTTCCATTCTCTCTCTTTTCGGCCAGTTCCTTTTTCTTCCTATAATATGTTGAGTGCCGAACTTTCTTCACTCGACACTCCTTTGAGATGTGACCCGACTTTCCACAATTGAAGGAAGTAGCTGGTTTCTCAGCCTCGGGCACTCGGACATTCTTCGACCCATAAGTGAAGTGAAGAGTGTTGGAACTTGAATAAGGTTGGAATTTCTTCTGATAGTGTTGAGAGAGAAGAATCATTGCTTTCTGAAGAGCCTCGCCATCGTCATCAGTTGCACCATCATAAGCATTTTCGGATAATGCTTGTTCAGATAGTTTGCTAGTGAGAAATGCAACTGTGTCCACTGTCTTCTTGTTTTTCTTTTCAAGTTTGGCCTTTTTTTTCTGTGACTATGCACTCATCTGTCAGTAAAATCTCGTACATCTCTTGGATTTGCATGGAAGATATTCTAACATCATTCCTCAAGCGATGTCATGATTTGTTCCATTCCGGTTGAAGTGCATTGAGGTTATAAGTGTCACAAGTTGGGGCACTTTGAAAAAGAATGCAGAAGTGGAATGCCTCAACAGCATACTAGCAACCATCAACCATCACAATCCACTAGCTTCAACAACAGGAACTCTTCTCAAGCTCTTGTTTCTCAAGAAGGAATGGGATTTGATTGGAGTGACCAGGCAGAAGAATCAGTTCAGAATCAAACTTTAATGGCTAAAGTTTCAGAGTCAGCAAGCACTGATATTCCCACAGAGGTAAAATCTATCCTTTGCTCAAAATCTTGCATAGAAACTGTTAAAAAGTATAGGGATCACAATCAAAGCATGTGTGATGAACTAAAAAGGTTAAAGAAAGATAAAAGAGAGTATGTTGTGATTGTTGAGAATTTGGATGAATAGATTAAGGCATACAAAGCCAATGAACTTCACCACACATATGATACTAACTACTGGAAGTGGGAAAAGAACCAGTTAGAGTTTAAGCTTAAAAAGTCTAAAGAGGAATGTGAGAAGATAAGGAGTGATTTTGAGAAAGCCAAGCTGGACATTGAGAAGATTTCCAATGCCTCTAAAGCAATGGACTCACTTCTAAAATCTCAAGTCCATGACAACTTGAAAAGAGGTTTAGGATACAACAGTACCCCTCCACCCTATAACAATAACTATATCCCTCCCACTTCAGACCTCTTAGAAAGACAAGAGAAAATAGACTTACCTATAGGAGCTACAGATGAAGATCCTCTTGACAGTGTAGTGATTGAGGAAGAGGCTGAAGAAGAGACCACTAAGTGTAAGAATAAGGATGATCTTAAAGAAATCCCTTTAGAAAATCATGTCCTTACTATTGAAAGGGGGGGGGGGGGGGGTAAACCTTTTGTAAATAGTGAGAAGGCTGAAAATTCTAAGAGAGGGAAGGGAAAGGTACATGGAGTCCATTACATGCAAACCACTGTTGTTAATCCCTGTACTTGTAAACAGAATCAGCCCCAACAACATGATAAAACAAGAGGAAATCAAAGAAACAGAAATAATCAGTGGGCTTTAAAACAAGGAATTGATCTGAGAAAAATTAACAGACCAAAGCCTTGTTTTATCTGTGGCAAGTTAAATCATCTAGCCAAACACTGTTATTTCAATCCTATTAACCAAAGGATCACTTTTCAAAGAAATATACAAAATCATGTTGGTTATAGGAAGCAAGTAAGGAATCATATGGCTGAGAATGTGAGAAAGGCACCTATAAAATCTCATGCTCAGAATAAGTTTGCTAATTAAAAAAAATACTCCAAATAAACCAAGGAGTAACTTAAAGAAAAAGAAAGCAAACAACTTTGTCTAGGTTTGGGTTCCAAAAGTAAAGAAATCTGTTAGTACTGCTACTACAAATAGTACCGCTGACAGAAATAGTGTTGCTGCAAGCAATACTACTGCTAACCCAATTAGTACTGCTAATGATGTTAGTACTGCCAATCAAGTTAGTACTGCTTCTAGTGACAAGCCCATTCTTCTGACAAAGTATTCAAGCAATAAGATTCCTTAGTTTGATAATCTCATCAAGTCTGAATATGAATATGTTGATGAGAATGAGAAACCCAAGACCACTTTGGCTTGTGTTCCTATTAAAAACTAACTGCTTTATTATATGTGCAGGGCAACCAACACCTCAAGGGAAGGAGCATTTGGCATGTTGATAGTGGTTGTTCCAGGCACATGACAGGTAACATGGTCTGCCTTTAAAACTTCAAAAGAATTGATGAAGGACATGTTGCTTTTGGTGATAATCCAGCAGGTGGTAAGATTAGTGGAAAAGGTAATGTGTAAAAAGGTAAGATGACCTTTGAGGATGTATACTATGTTGAGCAATTGAGATACAACCTGTTAAGTGTATCACAGGTCTGTGACAAGAAACATAGCATATTATTCAATGATACTGAATGTATTATCCTTGCTCCAGGGTTCAAGGTAGTTGATGAAAGTATGATACTACTTAGAACTCCTAGAAAGGACAATGTTTATTGCTTAGACTTGGAGAGTGTAGTTTCTGATTCATCCCTAAATTGTTTATTTTCAAAAGCTTCATTGGATGAATCATCTCTTTGGCACAGAAGGATGTGTCACATGAACTTTAAAACAATGAACAAACTTGTGAAAAACAACCTTGTAAGAGGTTTTCCACAAAAGGTATTTTCATGTGATGTTCATTGTGTTGCATGTCTTAAAGGCAAACAACACAAAACTTCTCATAAGTCCAAAGAGATAAATACAGTGCTCCTAGGACTCCTCAACAGAATGGTGTTGCTGAAAGGAGAAATAGGACTCTAATAGAAGCTGCTAGATATCTATTGGTAGATTCAAAACTTCCAATTACTTTTTGGGGATAAGCAGTTAATACTGCCTGCTATGATCAAAACAGAGTTCTAGTAGTGAAATCCCAAGACAAGACACCTTATGAGCTTTTTAAAAAGAAGAAACCTTTTATTGGATTTTTCAAACCGTTTGGGTGTCTTTGCACAACTCTCAATACCAAAACTCACCTAGGCAAGTTTGATAGCAAAGCTGAGGATGGGTTTCTTGTTGGATATTCATCTCAATGTAAGGCCTACAGAGTTTTCAACACCTTTTCTAGGATTATTGAGGAAAGTGACAATGTCAAATGCAATGAGAACACACCAAATCAACTTGGTTCAGGTCCTGATTGGCTATTTGACATTGATTCACTGTCTAATTCTTTGGGTTTCAGTAATGAGCATAATGCAGAAACAGGGACAGAAAAGGTACAAGTACAAAGACCAGAGTTTGTGCTGTTCCCAACACCTACTGCTCATCCTGTTGAATTCTGTGACCAAGAAAAGAAAGATACTTCAGATTCAAAGGACACTGAACTAGCTCAGAATGAAGAGGACAGAGGTGAAAAGGAAGATCAACCCTCAAATTCAGGAATCAAAGGTCCTTAGATGCCATGTTTGGAAGAAGATGACACAGATGATGATAACTCTACAGTTTTTGGTGGCAACACTCCTAAAAAGAATGACTCTAATCTGGAAGTAGATATTAATGAAGAGGTTGTTCATCAAACAAGAGTTCAGAAAAATCATCCTCCTCAATTGGTGATTGGTGACATCAATTCTCCTATAATCACAAGGAATCAAAGCAAGTTGGGAGGATTGAAGGACAAACAATCAGGATTACTATCTTGCTTTCTATCAAAGGTTGAACCCAAAAAGGCATATGATGCAATGAAGGATCCAAGCTGGATAGAAGCAATGCAAGAGGAGCTACTGCAGTTTGTGCTGTAGGATGTATGGGATTTGGTTGACCTTCCAAAAGGACACAGAGCTATAGGCACTAAATGGATCTTCAGGAACAAGAAAGATGAGAGAGGAATAGTAATAAAGAACAAGGCCATATTAGTGGCACAAGGGTATACTCAAGAAGAGGGAATTTATTATGAAGAAGTATTTGCACCAGTAGCCAGTATTGAGGCAATCAGGCTATTTTTAGCCTATGCTTCTTTCATGAAGTTCAGGGTCTACCAGATGGATGTAAAGAGTGCTTTCCTGTATGGGAGAATTGAAGAAGAAGTGTATGCCTGTCAGCCTCCAGGGTTTGAGAATCCAAATTATCCTTACAAAGTATACAAATTGAAGAAGGCACTCTATGGGCTACATCAAGCACCAAGGGCATGGTATGACACTTTATCTACCTATCTCTTAGAAAATGGTTTTCAAAGAAGAATCATAGACAAAACTCTGTTCATTCAGAGGAAGAAGAAGGACATCCTTATAGTGCAAATCTATGTGGATGATATTATCTTTGGATCCAAAAAAGATCAAATGTGCAGAGATTTTGAAGAATTGATGCACAAGAGATTCAAGATTTGTTATATGGGTGAACTTACTTTCTTCTTTGGGCTACAAGTTAAGCAGAAGAAAGAGGGATGTTTATAAGCCAATCTAAGTATGTGCAGGACATTCTTACTAATTTGGATTCTCATATTCAAAGTCTGCAAGCACACCCATGGAGACACACAAACAGATCACTGCAGATCTTGAGGGGGAGGATGTGGATGTTCATCAATATAGATCCATGATTGGCTCCCTCATGTCTCTCACTGCTTCAAGACCAGATACCATGTTTCTTGTTTGTGTGTGTGCAAGATTTCAAGTAAGGCCTAAGCAGTCACACTTTCAAGCAATCAAGAGGATATTCAGATATCTCAAAGGCCAATCTAGATTAGGTCTTTGGTATCCTCATGACTCACCATTTGACCTACTTGCTTATTTAGACAGTGACTTGGGTGGTGCAAATTTGGATAGAAAGTCAACTTCAGGGGGATATCAGTTTTTGGGTGCAAGACTAGTGTCATGGCAGTGCAAGAAACAAACCACAGTGTCCACCTCTACAACAAAAGCAGAGTATATAGCTGTTGTAAGCTGCTGTTCTCAAGTACTCTAGATTCAGAATCAAATGTTGGACTATGGTATGACTTTTTTTCACACTCCAATCTTTATAGACAATAACAGTGCTATTAGCGTTGTTAATAATCCAGTCAAGCACTCCAAAACAAAGCATATAGAAATCAGGTACCATTTATCAGAGATTGTAATGAAAAGAAGTTAATTCAGGTTGTGAAAGTCCATACAAGTAACCAATTTGCTGATCTATTCACTAAATCTTTTGATGTGGGTAGATTCACATTTTTTGTCACAAGTGTGGGCATAATAAACGCTGAATAAGCCTATTATCTTTTGACTCATGTACCTGTATAGATTCTTCCCTATGTACTTTCTCATAATGGACAGAATATGTTGCTTTTAATCCTCTGTCTTTAAGTATTTTAGATTGCTTTGAAATAAAGGTAGTTAGTACCTCTAGTTCATTTAATACTGCTCGCTCAAATGCTGACAGGTCAAATAGGATTAAGTATGGTTACTACTGCTAGGCGGTTTATACTGCCAGTGCAATGTTACTACTGCTTGTCTTGTTTCTACTGCCAAAAGTGTTACTACTGCTAGCCTGTGTTAATACTACTGGTATGTGTTACTACTGCTAGCCTGTGATAATACTGCTAGTATGTGTTACTACTGCGGGTTTATGTTAATGCTGCTAGGGTATTTACTACTGCTTTTAACTGAAACCAGTACCCTATAAATACCCTTCATGCCCACCAATATATGAAAACGGCTCTTTGAATTTCTTTTGCTTATTCATCTTCTCTCGTCCTAACTCTTGCGTTCCAGTGCTTACACCCTAGTGCTCAATCGACTTAAGAACTAATGGCAGGTCTCGTGTTTATGGATGATCACAATGAATTGGCAATGCTACAGAAACCCAAGCAAGCAGAGGGGTTTCATCCGATTGTGGATTTTCTCAAAGCCTCCCACATCGCATACGCATTATCTGTTCATCCCACAATCTATGTGGAACAGTTGCGACAATTTTGGGCAAATGCTACCATCCACACTAACGATGGCAATCAGGTCATCAAAACAAGGGTGTGTGATAAACCCCTGACCATCTCAGAAGAGTGTATTCACATCCATCTACTCCTAGATGATGCCTCAGGTATTACCTCTCTTCCATGCTCGTAGTCGTATGGGGTATGAAGGTCCCACTGATGTATATAAGTTTTACAAGAACAGATTTTCACCTCAGTGGCGATTCTTTGTTCATACCCTACAACACTGCATTTCAAGAAAAACGACTAGCTGGAGTGAGTTCAGCATTACCATAACTTATGCTCTGGTTTGCTTGGCAACCTCTAGAAAGTTCAACTTTTCTCAAATGATTTTAAATGATTTGCTGTCAAACCTGGATACCAAAACCAAAAGCTTTTATATGTATCCAAGGTTTGTGCAAGAAGTACTAAATCAAGAATTGACAGATTTACCTCATTTCAATGAGGTATATGTACCAAAACCCCCAAACGGGAAGGTGTTCTCTAATATGAAGAGGCCCAGTAATGACTTCTCTGGTATAGACACACCATTGTTCTCTACAATGATGGTTGTGTCCCATTCTCAAGGTGAGGCATCAAGGTCAAAGCCCACATTAGACCAACCCACTGATGACCTACCCATACCTTCCACTACAAAGCATATCCCTCAGTCCCTTCTAAAGAAGTTGTGTGTCCCTGAATCTAGTTTCTATATCATAACAATCAAACAAACAATATTGAACAATCAAATTTACCTGTTTGATTACTTTCTCAATCCAAGATTACAATATCATCTCTAGAACTCTCTCCAACGACTTCTATCTCTCTCTAACTTTCTCTTTCTAAAAGACAATTGAATATTCTCCAATTCAATTCATGTACAAAAAATAAAGAAAGGAAACTATTTATACTAACTACTAATACAAGAAAACAACAAATACAACTAAACTAATACATTGACTTTTATTACAAAAGACTTTGACTTTAATGAGATTGACTTTTCTAGCTTTGACTTTCTTGAACTTTGACCTTCAGTCTTCTTGATCTTGTATCCAACAGATTTATGCTCTAACAATCTCCCCCTTTGGATTCAAGATCACTGTTGAAAGATCTAGCAATTCAGTCTTCACTTTAAGCTCTGTCAAAAACAAACTCCCCTTTTCCTTTGATGATCTTCGTTCCAAAACTGTCTTCAAAATGATGAACAATCTTCCCAAAACTTTCACACGACACTTTAAGACTTTGGTAAGAAATTATCTTCAGAATCAACTCGAATGCTTTAGCAAATAATCTTCAAAGAAAAATTCCTTAAAATCTTCAGAAACTCATTGATCATTTTCAAATCTTCAAATCTTTATCATTTCTTTGAAATCATCTCCCTTTAACTTCAAAAACTTTAACATTTCTTCATACCATCTCCACAATACATTTCTTGCTTTGAACTCTTCTCCCCCTTTTTGATGAATTGAGCATCAACATCATCAAAACTTTCATCAAAAAATGTCTTTGACCATTCTGATCTGAACCTCTGATTCTTTGCCAATTCGAACAATGTATTTATCTAAATCTTTTCAAATCCGGACAAAATAAGAATGTAACACCTGAATCAACAAATGAATCAGTTAAAATGCCTGTCAGTAACACAAAGTCACTGTGTGTAACGAATACACAATATAAAAGAGCTTTTTGATGTTCACTCCCCCAGGGCTTCCATCCAATCATCGAAATACCACAAAGGCAATTTCTATGAATGTTATGACAAAGAAACAAATTCTTTGTGTGCTCGTGCAAGTGTAGAAAGAATTAAGCACGATGATTGCTTTTATTAGGCTCAACATAGTGTAAACCACTGAGATAACAGTAGATAAACACAGACTCTAAGTGCATGATTGAAGTGCGAAGGTGGGGCAGACTTCCTTCTTTTTCAATATCCAGATATTCCAAATGAAAATCAGATAGATTATATGCTGCGTCCCCTTGAAAATGTGAAACATTTTCTTTTTGAGAAGAAAATGAGTGGTTGGTGGGGTTTAAGCAAGAGTTGGCATGGGCTAATTGCCTGTTTCAATAACGTTCACGAAGAATTGTGAAACATTAGTAATGTGGCTGCCCGGCTCAGAAAGTTGTTGGTGCAGAGTTTGAAATTCTTTTACTCTGATCTCACACCCTCTTTCTTTTTAATCATTTAGCTCACTACTAACCAATCTCTCATTTTCATTTTACCTCATCACACCCACACTCATTTCTTTTAAACTCCTCACACTCAATCACTAAAGGATTAACTTCTTGTGTAGGAAACACTGGTTAACGTGAATCCATAGAAGTTTAGTTAATTCCTAGCACAAAGAACCCTGTCCTACAAAGCATATCATTTGTATGCTCACAATGATTTATCTTGAACATTTAAATCATAGGAAATATAGGTCAGATATATGTATGCTCAAAATATAATCATGAAAATATGAGCATTTTTAGACATTGAAGTATTTTCAAACAAGTATACTGAATAAATGAACATGAATGCAAAAGACTTGTTTGAAAATCTGACATTGAATGAAAATGATCAGAAATGAATGATAAATCAATTAAAGCTTAAGATCAAGAAAAATTGATATTTGTCTATACGAAACAAGATATAGACATTCTTGAAATGACCGTTTCGAAATGAAATATCGCTCAAAATTCATTGAATACAAACGGAGTGTCTTACCATCGAAGAAAAATTGTTTCAATTTTGAGACATGGTAAGAACATATTGAACAAAGATTCAAACCAGTGTGTGTGAATACTTGAAAGTATATAGAAAAGACAATACACAAGTATTTATCTTTGGAAACACACGGTTTGTTTATCAATGAAGCACAAAATAAAAATGAAAACATTTAAAATCACACTTCCAAATTATAAAATCTGTTTAAGAATTGGGAAGTGGTTTGAACATTTTAAGAACATGTTTTCTGTACCTGAAATTTATCCTTCTTTCAGATATATGTAAGATTAAGATAAGAAGTTACCTTGTCGCTCAATCTTAAATCTCCGAAAGTCAGCTGTAGTCATGTAGATATGATCATGTCAGCTTCTCTCATCCTGTAAGTCTCAAAGTCTAGTAAAAAATTTATTCACAAAATTTATTCGAAAATAAACGACGTAAAACAGTAAAACAAATTATAGAACGAGTTCTGATCAGAAGTAATCAGAAATCATTGTCTTACTCCTTGTTACTTATAAGCTCCCCCTAAAATCATGCATCACAAAAATTTTGTCAGTTAAGCAAAATGCAGAAATTAGTTTTGCTCCCCCTCAAATGAATGTAGATCATTTAAAAATCTTCTCTAACTCCCCCTGAGATCATGAGCAAACCATTAAAGTGCAGGTATCTTTCAGAAATAAAAAATAAAGAAAATGACGAAAAATAACAATTTGTAACTTTAGTAGGTAACAACCGATTATGTCTTAAGATTTAACATACCAAGCTTAGAGACAAAAAAATTAAATCTCTTTTCATCTAAGGGTTTGGTAAATAAATCTGCAAGTTGATAATCTGTTTTTACAAAATAAAGTTCAATTGTTCCTTTTTCAACATTATTTTTATAAAATGATACCTTACATCAATGTGTTTGGTTTTGGTGTGTTGGACAAGATTAGCAGATATGGCAATCGCACTCTTCGAGTCACAATATATTGGGATTTTCTCATACTTAAAGTCATAATCTCGTAACTGTGTTCGCATCCACAAGACTTGAGAGCAGCAACTAGCAGCAGCTACATACTCCGCTTCAGCAGTCGATGTGGAAACACATAACTGTTTCTTTGAAGCCCAGCTAACGAGCTTGTCTCCAAGGAATTGTACGTGACCAGAAGTACTCTTTCTGTCCAACATGCAACCTGCATGATCTGCATCTGAATATGCAGTCAGTTGAAACCCTGTATCCTTAGGATACCACAGACCAAGGTTTGCAGTCCCCTTCAGATATCTAAAGATCCGTTTGACAGCGGCCAAATGAGATTCTTTGGGAGCAGCTTGATATCTAGAACAAAGACATGTTGAGAACATAATATCTGGTCTACTCGATGTAAGATACATCAAAGAACCAATCAAACCTCTATAGGTTCTAACATGAACACTTTTTCCCGAAGGATCAGTGTGGATCTTAGTTCCTGGTGCCATCGGGGTGCCAATAGATTTGTGATTTTCCATTTTGTACTTCCGAAGAATGTCGAAAATGTACTTAGATTGATTTATAAAAATCCCCGTAGAAAGTTGTTTAACTTCCATTTGAAAACGTGACACCATGAGGTTAGAAAAGTTTTTGCAATATTTTGGATTAGTAGAACCAAAGATTATATCATCAACATAAATCTGAATAAGAATAATATCAGCTTTTTCCTTCTTTATGAATAAAGTGGTATCGATCTTACCTTTAGAGAAACCAGACTTGACCAAGAATTTTGATAATACATCATACCAGGCTCGAGGGGCTTGCTTTAATCCATAAAGGGCTTTGTCCAAGATGTATACATGATCTGTCTTGTCTTGATTAACGAACCCTTCAGGTTGAGACACGTACACTTCCTCTTTAAGAATACCGTTCAGAAAGGATGTTTTCACATCCATCTGAAAGACTGTGAAGTTCTTATGAGCAGCGTAGGCGAGAAACATTCTGATTGCCTCTATGCGCGCTACTGGAGCATACGTCTCGTCATAATCAATGCCTTCCTCTTGCCGATAGCCTTTGGCAACAAGTCTAGCTTTTTTTCTGATGACGACACCATCTTCATCCTTTTTATTCTTGAATACCCACTTAGTTCCTATCACGGTCTTTCCTTCAGGCTTAGGAACTAATCTCCTAACCTTTAGGGCTTCAAACTGATTGAGCTCTTCTTGCATTGCAGATACCCAGTACGAATCAGCAAGAGCCTCGGATACTCGTGTTGGCTCAATCTTGCTTAGGAACGAGTCATGCATACACTGATTAAGAGTCGCTGACCTTGTCTGAATAGGCTTGTCAAAATCTCCAATTACTTGATGTAATGGATGGTCTTTGGTCCAGCGATGCTCATGTGGGAGTGGAATAGATGAATTCTGAACATGATCATCATCTTGAAATCCACTTTCAAAATCTTCAGTTTGAATTACAGGAGGGGGTTTTTCAGTTGAAGTCTCAGTTGCAGAAGTATCAGTTGGTACAGCAGATTCAGGCTGTTGAGTAGACAATGTATTACACCCAACTGAAACAGTTACTTCTGGCTCAACATTTGCTTGTTCATCTTCAACTGTAGGAGTAATAATAGGAATATGAGTTTCTGTCTGAACTGGGGATGCTTGTTCAGTAATAACTTCTGAAGTGACTGGATGATGACATCTTGTGTCTTCAGACCTGTCAGTCACAGCAGATTTAGGTATATTAGATCCAAGAAACTCATCATAAAAGAATTAAAATAACAAATCTAAATCAGTTAAATGTGAAGTAGATGTAGAAGCGTTATCCTAATTTGTCGCTGTAGACACAGGTTCTGGACTGATCTGCCCAGAAGCTAATACACCAGTGATAACGGGTTCTAAATTGATTTGATCAGAAGCCATCTCTTCATCAAATGTAACATTGACGCTCTCCACAACTGTCTTTGACTTCTTTATATAAACACGATATGCTGCAGAAGTTGAAGAATAACTGATAAAAATGCCTTCGTCCGCTTTAGCACTGAATTTGTTCAGACTCTCTCTGTCATTAAGCACAAAACATTTACACCCAAATATATGAAAGTATTTGATGATAGGTGTTCGGTTGTTGATCAGCTCATATGGAGTCTTTTGAAATCGGCGGTGTATCATGGAACGATTTTGAGTATGACATGCAGTTGACACAGCTTCCGCCCACAAGAATAGAGGTAGATCCGATTGGCTAAGCATAGTCCGAGGGGCCTCGACTAGCGTCCTATTACGTCTTTCTACTACTCCATTTTGTTGAGGGGTTCTAGCAGCAGAATACTGATGTGAAATCCCAACTGAATCGAGATATTCATCAACAATCTTGTTCTTGAATTCTGTGCCATTGTCAGTTCGAAGGAACTTGACTTGTCGCTGCAGTTTCACCTGGGTCGTCTTTAAGAAAGTAATGAGAACTTCGGTTGTCTCACCTTTAGATCGAAGAAATTTGACCGACGTGTATCTTGAATAATCGTCCACAATTACCCACACATATTTCTTACCACCCAAACTCTGAGTTCTCATTGGTCCACATAAATCCATGTGTATCAGTTCTAACGGAGAACTAGTGCTTGGTTCAGGCTTCGGTTTGTGTGCGGCTCTCTTCATCTTACCCTTCTCACATGTTGCGCATAAGTGTTGTTTCTCGTATTTCAGCTCAGGAAGTCCCTTTACCAATTTCCAACGAACCAGCTTGTTGATGTAACGAAAGTTCAAGTGAGATAACCGTCTATGCTAGAGCCAACTTTGTTGCAATGAAGCTTTTGTCATCAAGCATACCTGATTGTCAATCTGAACTTTGGACAAGTTGATGGTGTAGAGGTTTGTCTTTCTATGTCCACCAAGAGTTCTGTTCCGTCTTCAGTACGAACTGAGCAACTCTTAGACTTGAAGTTGACCTCTAACCCTTTATCACAGAATTGACCTATGCTGAATAAGTTGTGCCCCAAGCCTTCGACATAACTCACTTTACTGATCGTTATGTTGTCTTGTATAATGTCACCATATCCTAAGATAGGTGAAAGCTGATCGTTTCCAAATCTGACATTGCCACTGAATTTCTCTGTATAGTTAGACAATAAAGCTTTTTGCCCAGTCATATGCTTGGAACATCCACTATCCAAGTACCACATATGCCGGGTCTGCAAGAGAAATCAGGCAATAATAGATTTAGGTACCCATTTAAAAACGGGCCCTAACAGATTAGCACAAGATTTTGGCATCCACTTAAAAATGGACCCTCTATTCTTTTGAAAACTTTTACAAACATTTGACTTTGAAGAATATACATGATAAGATCCATACCAATCAGAAGAATTATGAGAATAAGCAAAGTCAGTTTTCCGATAATTATGATGAAATTTAGTAGTAATAGGAGATAATTGAATCAACTGCTTTATTGAATAACTCTTGTAAGAAGTTACAAGGTTTTGTTTATGAGAAGCACATTGATCAACTACATCAGAATCACTACTAACAGATTTAGTACAAGAATTATCAGTAACTGATTCAGCTATCTCAGCATCCTTATGTTTTGGTCTCCATTTGGATTGAGCTTTCAGCTTTTTCTTCCTTAAATCTGAAACATAAGATGTAGATTTATTAGAAAAAATAGATTTCTGTGACTGAGATTTCTTTTGTGTACCAATGTATTTCTGTTTCTGTAATTGCTGCTTCTTATGTTTCTTACCATTAGCATAGTAATCAGCAGTTACAGAAACTT
Organism: Arctium lappa; assembly: GCA_023525745.1. Classification (NCBI taxonomy): domain Eukaryota; kingdom Viridiplantae; phylum Streptophyta; class Magnoliopsida; order Asterales; family Asteraceae; genus Arctium; species Arctium lappa. The sequence continues at coordinate 75,463,996 of CM042051.1, read as the reverse complement.
TGTCATTACTAACACCACTTGGTAACACTTTGTCATTTTCAAGACAAGTAGAATGATCAGGAAGTTTAGAATGAATGTCAAACATATCAGATTCTTCCATGCTCCCATCATCAGAATTAAAAGAATCATTTGCAGACTCAAATAAGTCATAAGAATTATCAGATAAAATTTGAGATTCCTTTGAAACTATAGAACACTTTGTTGATTTTTCTTGAAAAACAGTGTTCTTTATAACTGTAGAAAACACATTTTGTTCTATATCAACCAAAAGTTTTTCATCAGATAAAACATTTTCAAGTTCAACTATTTTGCTTTCAAGAATAGATGTAGGAACATAAACCTTTGCAATCGCAGGTTTTGCCTTCATCTCAGATGCGGAATAACTAACAAAATAGTCTTTTGAAAGAACTTTCGGTGTTTCTGAAAGATAACTGTCATTTAACTTGACATAGTTAAACGGTAGTTGCATTTTCTTTTTATTCTTTCTGTTTTCAGTTTCTTTGGCCTCATCTTCATCTGACAATTTGGTAACAAATTTGGGTTTCAAATGAGTATGTTCACCAGCACAGGCAAGAAAATCATAGTTATAAAGTGCCGGCTGTTTTCTTATAGCTTTCTTAAGATAATGGGGGTTGTTGAAACCAAGTCCCCATCTTTGCTTAACATCATCCTCATCATTAGAAGCATTAAGAAAGATGGTTTGATCTGTTTGATCTCTTTTATAAAGTTTAACTTCCAGACCATTTACCTTCTTGTTCAAATTCTTGTTTTCAACCTGCAGTTTATAAATAGTTAGTGCAGATTCATTTTTCTCAAACTCATATCTATTTACTTTACCTTCAAACTCAGAAATCTTCTTTTCAAAATTATCTACTTTAGATTTAGAATCAGAATCAGATTTGCGTAAAGAATCAATCAGATCTTTGTTTGAAATAACAGAAGTATTAAGTTCAAAGATCTTCTTGTTCTTTTTAGCAACCTTTTCCTTTTCATTTTTCAGATTATTTTGTAAATTTTGAAGCTCAACCACCATGGTTTCCAATTTGGTAATAAAATCTTTTGGAGTTAAGTTTAATACCTCATTTACTTCTTCATCATCTGACTTGTCATTCTTGTCCTCTTTGCCCATTACACAGATATGAGCATTTTCTTCTTTATCTTCTCCTTCATCCTCTGAGTGATCCAACCAAAACTCATCCTCGGCCATCAAAGCAACACCAGCTTCTTGTTGTCTTGCTAGAAGCAACTTGTTCTGATAGTACTGAGAGTTGCGTACTTTCGGCTTCCGACAATCTTTGGCATAATGACCTAACTTGCCGCAGTTATAACATTTGATTGAATCAGTTGAAGGCTTCTCAGCAGCAGTGTAGTCATTCACAAACATCTTTTCTCATCTGGTTTCTTCTCACCATACCTTTTCTCTTCAAATCTCTTTCCTTCCACTCTTTCCCGGTGCTCATGGTTCTTTGAACTTGATGACGAATAGCGTTGAGAATTTGATCCCTGCTTCTTATAAAATTTCTTCTGAAAGGAACGGGTCAACAATATCATGGCTTGTTTCAAACTTTCGCCATCATCACTGTCAGACACCGAACCGGATTCTGAACTTGAACTCACTTTCTTGTTCTTCTTCTTCTCAATCTTTTCTTTCTTTTCTTTCTTTGTCTCTCCAACCAAAGCTATCGGATCAGGAACTTGTACAACTTTCTTCTTCTCAACTCTTTTCTCTTCAACCTCTTCCTCATTCTGATGTAATGTCTCATAAACTTCGTGAAGAGGGATTTCACTTAAATCTTTCATCTGCTTCATCCGACGTGTGTGTTTCTTCCATTCAAGACGTAGGATGCTCAGAAATTTTACATTATTTTCCAGCTGCTTCTTCTTGACTTTGTTCTTTGTCAGCTCATTAAGAAGCAAAGTGAATCTTTCATAAGTGTCTTCAAGACTCTCATTCTCCTTTGCCTTGAATTCCTCATAGTTATTGATGCAGTTGGCCACCTTTATCTGATTCCCTATCTTTGATCCCATCATCATCTTTTCCAATTGATCCCACATCTGTTTAGCATTATGTTTGAAGCTGTCAATCTTGATGTAGATATCATTTGGAATGCTTTGGAGTAAGAGAGAACTTGATTGCTTATCAGCTTTAAATCTACTCTTTTGTTCTTCTGAGTACTGAGAGAAGTCAACTTTAACTGGTTTTGTCTTTTTTTCCTTTTCTCCATCTCCATCATCACTTTCACCATCAACATTATTACCATTATCATTAGTAGGTACATTAATTGTGATTGGGTTCATTGGACCTTCAGTGATTGATAGAAATATTTTCTCTCCATTTGAATGTCTATCTATGAAATCCAGGAATCTGTCTTTCCATTGTTCGTATTCGCCTTTGAACAATACTGGAGGCTTGACATCTGTTCCGATTGAGAGTGCATCTTTGGAAGTCATCTCGTTTAAACCTGTTTGAAAAATATATCAATAAGAAACTAGAACTGATCGTTAGTCCAAAATATGAAATTACAAGAAAAATCTTGAAAAGAAAAACAGAGATTTTTATCACAGAAAGAACTATGTCCCCCTAGGCAGACTTAGCACGGGGGTCCCGCTAGAGAATTTTTTTTTCACTATTCAAGGCCATATTACAGTTTTGAAAAAATCGAAAAAAAAATGACTAAGTGTCAGAACTCGCAAATTACTATTGAACTCGCAAACCCTCAAACTCGTAGACTGAAGAACTCGCAGACTAAGACTTGCGCGTTCTATAAATTCTTAACCAAACGCGCAGGCAAACTCGCAAGTAAACTCGCAGAAATTTGCGCGTTTTGAAACTCGCAAGCAAATACGCAGATCAAACTCGCAGATGAAACACGCAGATCAACGAAACTCGCAAGCGCCTGAACTCGCTAACCACTGTTCATACTAGAACTCGCTAACTGTGATGTGCGCGTTTCCCAAACTCGCAGATCGAAGCTTGCGCGTTTGAACTAAACTCGCTTGCCACTCTTGCGTGTTTCAACACTTAGAATTATTTTCTGAATCTTCAAACTCGCAGGTCGATAAACTCGCTGATCACTGTTTCTCCTCAACTCGCAAGCCTAAGAACTCGCAAGTCACTATTCCTTCTTAAACTCGCTAGGTTCAATTAGCGAGTTTGATGAACTCGCTGGCCACTACTAGCGCGTTTCTTGAAACTCGCAAGTAGCCATGCGCGTTTTAGACCAAATTCTTCCTTCGACTTGCGCGTTTTACCCTGATGAACTTGTGCGTTTCACGAAGAACTTGCGCGTTTTGGCGATCTAGCGCGTTCTTCCGTTTTTCGACCCAAAAACCATCTTTTTCACCTTAAGTCGATCTTTTCTTGTCCAATTGATCTGTAACTTTGCAGAATCTTTTGTAATCAACCCAAGAACAAGTTACAATACAAGATTTTTACAAACAAACACTCACGATACAAATTAATTGTTGAAACAGTGAACTTCGACTCGTGTACAAAAACTCGACCAAAATCACAAATTCTATTGAAATTACAGTGCAATACGAAAATTAAAGTACATAGACTCGATCTAGTACACTTTTCGTACAACTCCTAATCAAAATCTGCTCAAAAACACTCAAAAATCAGAATCTTGATTTTCTCTTCGATGAACAGTGACGAACCACCTTTTCTTGATCTGATTTCACCTTTTGGATTTGCTCTGATACCAATTGTGTGTCCCTGAATCTAGTTTCTATATCATAACAATCAAACAAACAATATTGAACAATCAAATTTACCTGTTTGATTACTTTCTCTTTCTAAAAGACAACTGAATATTCTCCAATTCAATTCATGTACAAAAAATAAAGAAAGGAAACTATTTATACTAACTACTAATACAAGAAAACAACAAATACAACTAAACTAATACATTGACTTTTATTACAAAAGACTTTGACTTTAATGAGATTGACTTTTCTAGCTTTGACTTTCTTGAACTTTGACCTTCAGTCTTCTTGATCTTGTATCCAACAGATTTATGCTCTAACAGAAGCCAACATCACCCATTACTCATACATACACAAGGAAAAAGGTACAGAAGGTTCCTTCCCTTCTAGTATCTTCACCCCCAAAGCCTAAAAACCCTCTGATAGAGCATTTTCCATCAGAGAATATCCAAAGGGAAACCACAGGGGTGTCTCCCAACCCCAAGAAGGTGCTCAATAAAGAGGAGGAAGAGCATGTGGGCAGTGAGGCTCACACTACTGACTTTGCACACAGTGCAGGGCAGGACAGTGTGAACATCTTTAAGACCTTCCCCACGGCAACTTTGGGTGAGCAATCATCCACAGGTCCCAGGTGCCAAGAAACCAAGGGAGTAGAGGATGCTTCTGCTAGGCAGGAGACCTCTACTAAATGTTCCACGGATCCTCCAAGGGTGGTAAACACACCTAGAGGTGGTGAGGATAGATATATATACGATGAATTGATGGAAACCATAGCCAATATCAATATGGATGTCATTTCTCAAGGGCACAAAATAGAGGCAATGCAATAGGTCATAACAGGCCAACAAGAGCAGATTGCAAATCTCGAAAAGTTGGTGATGAAGTTAGTGCTCAAAAAGCAGAAATCAAAGTTTGTGCTGAAGAAAAGGAGCACAGATCATGATACTTTCAAAAAGGGGGAGACCAAAGAGGATGAATCTCAGTTTGAGGGGGAGATGGGAAAAGAAGAAGAAATGGGTACAAATGTAGAAAGCAGCAAAGCAGCAGAAATTGGCTTAGCAGAAGTAACTGAAGCAGAAGCAGTAACTAAAGCTGCAGCAGAAACTGAAAAAGCAGCAACAGAAACAGGGCTGACAGTTGAAGACATAGAGATTGCTGAAACACTGATGAAGGCAAAAACAGACACTCCCAAGGCTACTCAAAAGGCCAAGGGAGTGGAAATCAAAGAAGGAGGATTTGAAAAGAAGATAAAAGAAATAAGTGATGCTGAGGTAAAGAGAAAAGGAAAAGAAAAGGTAGTGGAACCTCTGAAGAAAACAAAGCAGTAAGTTCAAGTAGCTTTAGATGAAGAGGTAGCCAAACAGCTGCAAGCTGAAATAGAAGCAGAAGAAGAGTCTCAAACTGCCAAAGATAGGCAAATTGCTTTAGATCTGTCTAAAAAGCTCAATGAGGAGTACCAAAGGAGTTTGAGGGCTGCAACTGAAGCCAAGAAAATCCAAGCAAAATCATCTATGCCAAGGCAGCCAACACAGATAAAGAAAAGACAACCTTCAAAGACTTTTGTTTCCAACCAAGAAAGGAGGAAAATGATCAACTTTCTAAAAGGATCAGTTGGTGTTAAAGAAGGATTTTTCACTGGTATGTCTTATGGAAGATTAGAAGAGATTTACAAGAAAGAAATAACCAAGCTACAAGGAGACTTTATTCGAAGGGTTGAGGTTGAAAGGAAAATGAAAGAAAGGCATGATCTGCATATCCAACAACCTTTTCCTGAGAATGAAGAAACCACTTCTATAAAAGAAGTGGAAGAAGAACAGAAAGAAGAAACTCTTGCTCAAACAATCAAAGTTGTCAAAAGAATGAAAACCATAGCTTCAAAAAAACAGACCAAAAGGCCAAGGATTGAAGAAGTGCAAAAAGAAGTTGAACCTGTTGTTGCAACTCCTGAAGAACAATCAAGTCAACAAGGTGCAGAACAATCTAAACAATCTGAGGTACATGTTGGTTTCTATATGACAGTGACTGATAGTGAACCTGTAAAAGCTGACCCAATATCAGTCCAAGCCCCTGAAATTATCCATTGAGATATCCTGGAAGAACAAAGGAAGAAATACTTCAGGATTAAAAGGATGGGAGGCAAGTATGAGGTTTATTCTACTTGGGGCAAAATCATCAGAAGCTGTTCCAGATCTGACTTAGAAGAAATGTTCAAGGTTCGAATGAGCTTGTATGAAAAGGATTTGACAGGAGCAGGAATGAGCTTAATAAGATTAGCCATGGAGTACTTATGCATGATTTTTGATCCTAGCAAAGTTCAACATGTTGTCAGAGATCTGCATCTGGAGAATAAATTCCAAAGAATAGACAATTGGATGCTATTTGAAAGGTGTGGAGTATATGTCATCACTATTGACAGATGTTATCATGAGTACTAACTGGTGGATAAAATTTATGATCACAACAAAGCCAAATTGCAAGGTATGTTGAATGCTAAGCTGGTATATTCAAAGGATTCTGAACTGCCCAAGATAGTAGTCAAAAGAATCATCAATCAAAGCTTAGGTTTGGATCGTAATCTTGGAAATTGAGTTTAAGTTTTGAAAGTATCATGAAGACCAAATTTTGAAGAACTTAACTTCTCAATCTGAAAAGTTAAGTTAGGGGGAGATTGTTGGGTCTGAAATGAGCTAAGGATGATTAATATTGTCATATACTACTTCTTGTGTAATTAATACTGCTAGTTCCATATTACTACTGCTGGTGAGATTAATACTGCTAGACTTGAAGAGATAATACTGCTAGCATGTTAGTACTTCAAGATGGTTAATACTACTGAGTAATTACTACTGCTTATGAAGATTAAAGTTGCTGAGAAGATCATGGTGGAATGATTTGATTAATGCGAAAGTCATGGAGATTGAAGATAATTATATACCGGATGATGAAGATCAATATTTATTTTAGAATTATCTTTTAATCTGTCTTGTATATATAATGTATAGAAGGCATAGTTTAGAATAGACATTTGATAGAGTTTTTGGTATACGTTTGTTTTAGAGAGAATTAACCTCAAGATTCTTTGAAATCCTTTCTTTAGAGAAGTTCAGAACGTCTGTTGAGCCTGTTCAACAGATTGAGGTTGAGTTTGTAATCATTAAGCTAATCAATATAACTTGTGATTTGCATTCAAGTATTGTTTCATTGATTTACTGTTAAAGTGTTTTTCCGCAACTTTTTTAACATTGTTTCTGAGTGTGTTAATTAAATTCTTCATTAGAATTTTTCAATCTTGACAATAATCCCAAAATCACTAAATCTTTAGGGAGAGAAAGTAGAGAGAGTTGAAAGCGCAATGGTGAAATTCTATTAGATGTGTGTGAGTTCCCTTACACAACACAAAGCCAGAAGGGACTTAAATACCCTTGGCTAATACAACACAATATGACACACTAAACACAGTATTAGACCAAGTCTATAAATACAATGATTATTATAAAATCAGACTTAACAGTTACATATTACACTTTATATTTTGCTATTCTTCTTCATTTCTTTATTTTTAATCAGAAAGATATCTACACTGAAGTTTGTTCATGATTTCAGGGGGAGTGTGAGATAAAGATATGATGATCTATATTGTTAAACAAAAAATCCCAAGTCAATCAAGCAATCACTCAAGAACTAGAGAGAGAAAGTAGATCTTGAATATTAATGACAATACTGAATGTTTACAATGACGTGCTTACAAGATTAACAAAGACAAAACCTATTTATACAACCAAACTAACAAAGACAAGACTTAGAGGCTAAGGAAACTTAAACAAGACTAACTTTGACTTTTACAATATTGATTTTGACATTGTTGACTTTTACATTTTGACTTTTCTAATTAAATCTTGGATACAATATTTAGACTTAACAATCTCCCCCTTTGTATTCGAGATTTAATAAAAATTTGACACTAAACTTCAGCACTTGATTCTTCAGCTTTTATCTCTTTAACTTTGAACTTTGAAGCTTTCACAGTCTTTAATCTTTCAGCCTTTGAAGAATCTTGAAAAGTCTTTTTCACTTTGAAGCTTTGAAAGTGAACAAGTCTTGAACACAAATCTGAAATACTTGAAACACCTTTGAAACAATGAAACTTCTTTCATCTCAGAGAAATCTTTCAAAACTGTATCTTCATCACATTGATCTCTTGACTGTCTTCAGAGAAACAAACTTTCACAAATCATCTTGATTTATCTTTGAACAATCTTTCTTCAAAACTTTTCTCAAATCATCTTTATTCGGAAATTGAATCATCATGGAATGATATCTTTTCAACAATCTTGAATAAATGGAACATTCTGAAACTTTGACATCTTTTCATGGCATTTAATTTGAATCTTTGTAAATGTCTCCCCCTTTTTCATGATTGTGAGCATCATGATCATCAAAACATCTTCAATTTCGACACAGTCTTTGATCAACCCCTTTGTATTTGAAAAACAATCTCCCCTTTCTATGATAGTTTGACAGTCGTCGCGCTTTGATCTGAGTAACTGAATCATGAACTGTATATACCCGAATCTTTTCAAATTCAGATATAATGAACGTGATAACCCTAATTCAACAAATGAAATAGTTAGAAATGCCTGTCAGTAACACAAAGTTACTGTGTATAACGAATGTACAATTTAAGGAGCTGGCTTGATGATGACTCCCTAGGACTTCCATTCAATCATTGAAAAACACAAGGTTTATATATGAATGTTCTGACAGAAAAACAAATTTTCTGTGTCCTCGTGCTTATGTATGAAATAATTTAGCACAATGATTGTGTTTCATAAGGCTCAAATTGTATAAACTGTTGAGACAACAACATGTATTACACGGACTCAATGTGCATGAAAGAGGTGCGAAGGTGGGGCAACTTTCCTTCTTTTTCAATATCTAAATCTTCCGAGTGAAGATTTGATAGCAGATGTGCTGCGTCCCCAATGAAAATGAAACATTTCTTTTTCGGGAACGAAATGAGTGGTTGGTGGGGTAATTGCAAGAGTTGTCATGGGCTCACTGCCTGTTTCAATGATGGTCACCAAAGAATGTGAACCAATCAGTAGATGTGGTTGCCCGAATTAGAAAGTGGTAGGTGCAGAGTTCTTATATTCTTTTAACTCTATTCTCACACCCTCTTTCTTTTTAACATTATGCTCACTTCTAACCAAACTCTCTTTTCCATTTTTCCGCTCCACATACTGAGAAAAACTCAACCGGATGAGTTATCTCCCCCACTCTTTGATTTTGACCCCTCACCCCTCATTCACTCAATGATTACTTCCTGGGTAGGAAACACAGGTTTATGTAAATCGATGAAACATCTGTTTTAAGCTCACACATGAATCCCATGAAAGTCCTATAAAGCATGGTTGCTCAACAATTTAACTGAACAGTTATGCACAAAGTGTATGATATCATTGTCATATTGTATGCTCATGAAATTTGAGCAATTGAACTTTGAAGATTTCTTCACAAGTCTTTTCACTTTAACTAAACAGTTAAGCACAAAGTGTATGATATCATTGTCATATTGTATGCTCATGAAATTTGAGCAATTGAACTTTGAAGATTTGAGCAATTCTTTTGAGAATCTAACAATGTTTCAATCAGGTCAAATGAAATGGTTAGGGTATCAAAGAACTGGATATTTTGATTATATGAACGAATATAAACCATTTTGCAATGAAAGCACCAGATTAGAAATAATGATTGATGCTCAACAACATTTGAAAACAAACGGGGGTATTACCATCGAAAAATTGATTCGATATGAGACATGGTAATAACAAATTCAAATGAAATACTGAACCGGTGTGTGTGAATAGTTGATAGTATATGGACAAGATAATACACAAGTATTGATCTTTGGAAACACCCGGTCAATTAAACATTAAACCTCAAAATTTGAAAAACATTTAAAAACTCACTTCTGAATTCATGAAATCTTTATAGAATCAGAAGTAGTTTGAACATTTAAGAAACCGTTTTTCATGCTTCAAAGTTGTTCGTCTTTCAAACAATCAGAGATCTAGGATAGAAGATATTTACCTTTAAGCTTCCCCTTAAATCATGATATAATGATTTAGGTCTATTAAGCTCCCCCTGGATATTTTCAAAATATCTAAGTCTTAACGTTAAAGAACGGGTCCTGATCTGTCATGTGATCAGAAGCCATCACCTTTACCCCCCCCCCCCTTATAAATTATGCAACAATAGATTTATCAATGAAAACAAGATAAAGATCCACATTTCCTTATGGAATGTAGTCCGTCATATCAGTAAGATTTATCAGTGAAAAAGTACAGGATAGAGATCTACAATTCCTTCTAGAATGTAGTCCATCGTATCTCTCTAATGCATATATTAGAAAAGAATGTACTCCCCATTGATGTTTGATTTCCTCATTTAAGTATTTGAGTACAATCTCTGATTATGACAGGAGTAAGGTCTTTTAATCGTTGAGGTACGGGTCCTAGGTCCTAAGCTGATGTGCTTAGAAGCCATAGTCTTTCAACTTTGAAGTCCGGGTTTTGAACTGATTTGTTCAAAAGCCGTGGTTGTATTACTCCCCCTTGAATTGAGGTGCCTGCAACACATAATCAGTTTTCGGCTTTGGTACCCACTAGTATTTGGGTCCATGAATGTTAGTTGCAGTTCTTGTGGGGATTATCGAGTAAGAACCATACCAGAAATTATCACTCGTTTTGTGAATATGATCATGTATATAGCAGTAAGAACAGTAATATTTCTTACCTGAAAACCTGAGTAATTTATCCCTCGAGTAAATATGATCAGGTTTACCTTTATGCGCTTTGTTCTTCTTGGCTTTGTGTTTATGTACACATGATGTCTTTCCTTTCAGCTCATATTCCTTGTCATCCTTGAATGATTTCTTTTTCCAGATCATTTCTTCTTTCTAGTAACTTCTTCTTCTCGAATATATACCTGAACCATCTAGATATCTATCATAGAAAATGTTAGTTCGACGAATCAGATCAAAAGATTTAACTGACCTTTGTGAAGTGACAGATTTCTGATTTGATCTTGAAGCAAACTTTTCAAGCTCTTTGATCTTTGAAGCAAATTTGTCTCTTTCTTGAATAAGTAGGTCAATCTTTTTCGTGAACTCAGACATTATTTTCTACTCTTTCAGTGCATTAGCAGATAGTTCAGATAACTTGGAAGTCATCTTTTTTATTTCAGTCTCAAAGATGGATCGTTCTTCTTCAAACCCATTCTCTGCATTGTTTCTCTGGCCAGATAGCTCCTTAAAGAATCCCATATTCTTCTGTTCAATGGCCTTATTTTCTTTAGCAAACTACTCTCTTTTCAAAATAAGTACTTTCTCAAAATCGGGAATTTGTTTAGAAAGTTTTATGCATTTAATATCCACTAACTTCTTTTCTTCATAACACTTCCTTGAGAAATCTGAGAACTTGTTTGAAAAACCTTTCTTTTCAATATCAAAATCAGTTTTATTTGCAGCAATCTTTTGTTCCAAATCTGATATATTCTGTAGATCCCAGTGTAGTGCAAAACAGAATAATCAGCAATGAAAGATGAACAGATTATAGGCCACATCAACTAGTCATATGATTGATATTACTTCAAAGGGTTTAGGTTTACAGAGAGAATTTCTGATAAGGGTTTGTAAACCTAATGACTAGAAAACTGAAAACTGAAATTATGAACTTCTAACCTTACAAAAGAAATAGAAAACAACTTTAAATACTTAGGCACGCAGGCCTGACGGGCTTATGGGCTTTTAGGCCCAACAAGCTTACAACTATGAATAATTGACATTTTATACCCTAAACTTCTATTTAACCAACAAACTAGCCCTAACAATCTCCCCCTTTAAATAAAAGTTGAAACTCGCACCAGTTAGGAACATATATCTTCCGAAAACCAAAACTGATCTCGAAATATCTGATTTGCGTTCTGTACTCCAGTCGTTCTTCGATAACTCTCAGTGCTTTAAAAACAAGTGATTTGTATGTAGAATCCAGTACCTGAACTCCTTTTTCATCTTGACTCAGCGCACGCTTCAACTTGTCTTTCAGAAGCATCAATGTACCATCACAGAATCTGGCAATCTGATCAAATCGGATAAATCGTAGAACACCTTTGTTGTTCACGTATGACATACCAAACTATGGAATCTTTATTACTGTGAATGCAGGTACACATACAACATCAGGTGGAACACTCAGATCAGGCTTGAGCAGATTAATCTTAGGCTGATCGCTTTCTAACCCAATCTGAAAATCTTCCACCGAAGCAAGTTTCATTGCGCACTTCGTGTATCTCTTCACGGTTTCTAGTGAATCAATGACTTCCCCGGGTCTGACGGTTCTGGTCTTTAAGTCACGTAGTATGAACAACAGATCTTGTGGCTCCAGACATGGAAAATCAGCATCAGAAAAGCAATACTGTTGACCATCATCTCTTGTAACCATGAAGTCCGTATACTTAACCTTCATGAAGTAGGCAGGTATAATCCTATCAACTGATACAATCCTGAGCTTCGTCTTGGAGTACTTGCTCTGGAACTGTCTGTACACGAACACAAGCTCACGCTATTTTTCTATATTTTTCACTGACTGTAGACCATGGAGAACAACTTCATCATACTTTCTGATCCAGTGGGCAAAGATCTTCTTCTGGGTTTCTTCAAGGAAAGGAACTTTTATTCTCACTCTTTCCCACTTGGATGGACGAACTGGAGGAATACGTACTCGTTCTCTAACTGGTGAAGCTGGAGGAGATCACTCGGGAAAAACTGTAGAAGAGATGTTAGGGTGATTAGCCGGATAAGTCAACAATGGAACTATGGCAGAACACTGATCATCTGGATGCAGGATTTCATCAATTTCTTCTTGCATAACCACCAGAGCTCTTTCAGTATTAGCACATTTTTCTATCGTGTCCGCCACTTCATACGGATCTAGTATTATTGCCCAATCTTCAGAAACTACCGGAGAACCATCTTCAAATTCGTCAGTTTTTTCAACCGTCGGATAGTCGTATAATATCAAGTCTGTCACCTGTTCCCGTTCCTGTTCCTGTCTCTGTCCCTCTGTTCTTGTACCGGAACCCGAACCCTGTTCAACCTTATCTGATTCCACCATATGTGTCTCCGGCTCAGTTAGGCGTTGGCGCTTCTCCCCCTCATGGTGATTAGGATCATCCTGATCATCATGTCAGCGCTTGAGCCGTTTTGCTTGGCTACGACAGGTATCCTCCACTACTGATAGGCGTTCAGTCAAAACATCTACGGTTTGCTAAAGTGACTGAAGCATGGATTGTTGGATCTGGAAGGCTTCAGTAGAGACAATAGGCTGGGGGGTTGGTGGGGTAGGTGTGGATGCTTGAGAACGAAGCAGTGATAACAAATCGGCATCCTGGGTGAGTTCGGTTAGAGACTGGGCTAGTAGTTTGGCAAGAAGAATGGATTTAAGCTCAGGGATAGAAAGATCCGTAGCGGGTAGGGAAGGTGGAATAAGTGTGGGCTCAGGCTCTGTCGCAGGACCTTTGCCTTTGATCATGCGTTTGAGGTTTTCCACCTCTTCCCTCATCATAGATTGGACAACCTTCAAGGCACCGTCCATGTATTCCCTTGAGACGAACTCAGTTCAGGTAACTTCGGGGTCACTTAGACTTCCCGTTGTAGCAACGACTGTAGGAGTCGAGCCGCCTACGTTCACGGTTGGCGTGATGATAGCCATGGTAGGACTTCCACCCAATCCTCGTAAACTACCCGAAGGCGGAATTACTATGGGTGTTCCGACTGGGCCACTTAGGCGACCGGTGATAGCCGAAAATGGAATCTGTGTCCTAGAAATGGCAGGTATAGCAAAAGGCTCTAGACTCTGTGCATGCAAAGATGTCGAGAACGGGGGCAGTTGTTCTCTTGTTTCAATATCGGCACCCTCCAAGTGAGAGCCCGATAGCGAATGTGCTAAATCCCCGTGAGAATGTGAAACCACCATCTGTTGAGAGATGGTGGAGTGGCTTGGTGGGGTGTGCAAATGAGCCGCTAGGTCCACGACGGCTCCTTCAATACCCTGTCCCAACACATGTGACTGGATAGTAGATGTGGCTACCTGGCTAGATGTGGCTAGGGGGGATACAACCGTTGATGATTGTCCCGTCACTCGTGTACGCTCATGACGAGTCTTCATTCGTCCTTCCCACACTCTGCTCACTACAACTTTTTCTACTGTTTCTCCCTCCTCTCTCCTTATCTCTCCAGGTGAGGGATGATTATCGTCACCATCGGAGTCAGAAGACTCTTCATTTGAATCCGATACGTTAGTGGCTGGGTCCGACTCACTGTCGGATTTATCTGCTGCCTCCTAAGAATCGGTTGCAGCTTCCGACTGAGAGTCGGGTGAACCTGATTCCGCCGCAGGTTCGGATTATCCCGAAGTTTCCTCTGAGGCGGAATGCTCTGTTGTGTCCTCAGTAGCAGCGACAGAAGAGGAATGAACATGAAGGGCTTCAGAATCGGTTGTCTCTTCTACCGTTTGAGTCTCTATTTGCGTCGGCGAAGATGGTTGTCTAGAAGAACTAGGATGGCTCGATCCAACGGCACTGCCCACGCCAGTTCCCCTCATGATTATTTCTCTCGACACACCCTGTCCGGAAGCCCCAGCTATCCGAACGCTCCCGCCTCTCGTTTGTGGACGCGGACCCTCACGTCGCTCAGGTCGTGCTCCCTGGGCAGGTCCTGCCGGTCCTGGCCGGACCATAGGAGCTGGAATGTTGTGTGTGTGCCTATAAGCTATCACACTCAGTGCCGTAGGACGAGCATAGTCTAGTACCCCGACTGGGATTTGTCGGGCGACAACACCTTCTGGATCAGCGCGGGAAGGTATCTTGTGTGTCGGATGATGTAGGCATGTGCGGGAAGGTATCAGCGCGGGAAGGTATCTTGCGCTGTATCTCGGGATACGGGTTCATGAAATTCTGGATGACAACCTGTAAGAACCGCATGAATGGAATGAAGTTCGGTTGGCGAGATGCTGTAGACCGAACTCTCTGAACGAGTTCAAACCAAAGAAAGTCAGCAAAGTCCATGTGGCGATTGAAGGCCACCGCCTGAAATATGCGAAGAATCAGGGCACTCGTCTGATCAATGCCTTTCGTTATAGCAGAAAGGCACCGATTTATGTAGGTGAACATCGTGTACCAGATCGTCGAGAGGTACTTGCGGTTAAAGGTTGATGGAATGCGAAGTTCTGCGCCGTACCCTAAGGAGAGAAGGTCGGTGCACAGTGTAGCATTAGAAACCATCAGGTCGAAGCTATTCCTTCCTGGAATGGATCCGTCGGTCGGTAAACGAAGGAATTGTCGGAAGAGATCACACATGAGAATACTGGTGTATGATCTATCCGACCTTCAAGGTGGAATTCGCCATCGGCCTCTAAAGCACGGAGAGAGTGCCAAAACTGCTGTAAGTATAGGACTGGAACGGTCGCAGTTTCCGTAAGAGCATAAGATATTGGATGCCCCGTAAGTATCTCGATGATGAACTGATATTGAATAGCAGGTTGGGTTACATCGAGATGGTAGTTATTGGCTGTAAGTGGGAGGAACTGATCCTCGGGAATCAGTTCCGCATCGGCGGTTGGATCAATCGCTGGTGGTTGGTTTTGTGCCATTGTACCTGTGAAGAAATAGTCGATTAGTACGCAGGTTTGGGAAAATTTGATAGCCGTTGGAGTTATACAGTCATGATTTAAACCACAACGGATACTAACTCCAAAAAGTGGAAGAACAAGCCCTCATTCGAGAATTAGGGTCAGCCACCAAGGCGCATAGAACTGCACTCATTTAAGATAGTGAAAAACCAGCACACCAAATTCACCTCATAGACAAACATATGAAAAGGTATAACTATAAGCTCAGTAGAACCATAAAAGAGGATTCGACCGGATAAGATATTAGACCGGATAAGGTTTCCACCGGGGGTCTCCTAAGACCGGATGTGGTCTTCGACCGGGTGAAGTATTCGACCGGTGTTTAAACCACCGGATAAGAGTTCCACCGGTTATGGTCTTCGACCGGATAGGTATTAGACCGGGGATCATCTAAGACCGGATATCACATTCGACCGGGGCATTTATTCGACCGGTGCTTACAATGATCGGTGCTTACATTCGACCGAAGGAGTTTCGACCGGGGTTAACCAACGACCGGAGGAAACATTCGACCGGAGGTGCGTTCGACCGGGGCGTAACCCTAGATCGGAGGAAACCCCCGGGGAAGACGAGTCGTCAACAGTGCGGACCCCGGGGACTCTCAGAGGCGGATACGACGCCGATGGACACAAACTCGGCTATAACAATGGCCAATTGATCGATAAGTGATAGAAACACCCAAAAAAAAACGATGAAAAAGCTACCTGTTCGATTGAAGATGAAGTGCAACAATGGTGTTCGATCGATTGGGAGTTCGGTCGAATAGAGCTCCGGGCTAGAGAGAGAGTGAGAAGATGAGAAATGAGGGAATCGATCGAATGAGGAAGGATGGGTTCGATCGGGGTTTTTAAACCCCCGAAACTTGCTTGGGCTTGGGCCGGGTCCGGGCGATAGTGAGTCGGGGTTACATTGGGCCGGGACCAAACAAAACAAACTTAAACAAACCAAAACTTTAAAATATTTTTGTATTTTCGATAATAAAATAAACTTTAAAAAAAAACTAAGGGAGAAAAAAAAACTTAGTAAACCTATGGAATAATAAAAAAACGAAAGCACAGAAAATAAAAGCTCCCCCTAAAAAAAATTGAAATACGCACGAGACTTAACTCCCCCTCGAATGATTACCATGAGAAGAGCAAACCACATTTTCCACTTACCTGCTTCCCCTCGAACAGAGGACTCGTGAGACTTACCAACCATTTGACGAGAGTGCTCCCCCTGAACACATTATCGCTGTGAAGATCCATCACAAACCGCGGAATCCTTTCAGGGAACATCCGTATGAACTGCACAAAAACTCACGAAAAACACCACGAAAACAAAAAAACAAGAACACAAGAGAAACGAGAAACACACGAAATCTACTTTGTTGATACAGAAGTTCGTAACTGACACAAAACTGAACGAGTAAAATGCAATAACCAAGGAGTGTGAATAATAGCAACCAGAGACAAGTCACTGGTGTAGTTGTCACAGTCATTCGTTATTGAAAGAAACTCGTAGAGAGCTGTGAACGGATCAAACTTTCAGATTTAGCATACCTAGCTTGGACACAAGGTAATTAAATTGTTTTTTGTCCAAGGCTTTGGTAAACAGGTCTGCTAACTGATGCTCTGAATTAACAAAATAGAGTTCGATAGTACCTTTTTCGACGTGATCTTTTATAAAATGGTAACGCACATCAATGTGCTTCGTCTTCGTGTGCTGGATGGGATTGCTTGATATGGCTATAGCGCTCTTCGAGTCGCAGTAGATGGGGATCCATGAGTAATTGAACCCATAATCTTTGAGCTGGGTGCGCATCCAGATGACTTGCGAGCAGCAACTGGCGGCTGCTACATACTCCGCCTCGGCGGTGGAGGTGGACACGCAGTTTTGCTTCTTGGAAGCCCAGCTGACAAGACGATCGCCCAAGAATTGAACATGACCCGACGTACTTTTCCGGTCCAGCATGTTTCCAGCATGGTCAACGTCCGAGTAGGCTGTCAATTCAAAACCTGTCGCTTTTGGGTACCACAAACCAAGATCAGCAGTACCTTTTAAATATCGAAAAATTCGCTTAACCGCAGCTAAGTGAGACTCTTTAGGTTTCGACTGAAATCTTGCACACAAGAATGTCGAGAACATAATGTCAGGACGACTAGCCGTCAAGTACATCAGAGAGCCAATCATGCCTCTATAAATAGTAGCATTCACATCCTTACCGTCAGGATCGGAGTGAAGCTTTAGAGTAGTGGACATGGGGGTTTTCATAGGTGAAGATTTTTCCATCTGGTATTTCCGAAGAATATCCGAGATGTACTTAGATTGATTAATGAAAATTCTTGTTTGTAATTGTTTTACTTGAAGACCCAAGAAAAAATTCATTTGCCCCATCATGATCATTTGAAAATGTTTACTCATTAAGGCAGAAAAGTTCTGACAATACTTGGGGTTTGTGGAGCCAAAGATTATATCATCAATATAAATTTGTACGAGAATGATATCTGTCTTTTCTCTTTTAAGTAGTGTCAATTTTACCTTTAGAGAAGCCAGACTTGACTAAGAAGGATGAGAGTGCATCGTACCAGGCTCGTGGCGCTTGCTTAAGACCGTAGAGGGCCTTGTCAAGAAAGTAGACGTAATGCGGATTTTCAGAACTGACGAAGCCTTCGGCTTGCGAGACATACACTTCCTCCTTGAGAACGCCTTTGAAGAACGCGGATTTCACGTCTATTTGGAAGACGATGAAATTATTGTGAGCGGCGTAGGCGAGGAACTTGTGGATCGCTTCAATGCGGGCAACCAGTGCGAACGTCTCATCGTAATCAATTCCTTCTTGCTGGCGATATCCTTTAGCCACTAGACGTGCTTTGTTCCGGACAATTATTCCATTTTCGTCCTTCTTGTTCTTAAAAATCCATTTTTTCCCAATCACCGTCTTGTTCTTTGGCCGGGGAACAAGGCGCCACACTTTGAGGCTCTCAAATTGGTTGAGTTCCTCTTGCATAGCGATCACCCAGTCTGGATCATTCAACGCTTCGGAGACAGTAGAAGGTTCGATACGGCTGAGGAGCGAAGAGAACAAGCAGTCATTCGCGGTGGTGGATCGAGTTTGAACGGGTGTATTGGGGTCACTGACTATTTGATGCAGGGGATGGGCTCGAGTCCACTTGGTGGTGTATGGAAGAGGTTGATATGTCTGATGGGAGGTATCGGAATCCACATGACCACCAGGGGGTAAATCCTGAACTGCCTCGAGGGATGACGGCCTGTGAGATGGAGGCTCCTTAGTGGGAGTCGAGCAAGGAGTAGAAGACGACTCTGCTGGTGATGAAACGATAGAAGGATCCGGGATTGCCGGAGAGGTAGCTTCGGGAGCACCTTCAACATGAGTCGGTTTAGGGAGTAAAACTGAAGGTTGCACTTCATCAGGAACTTGATCGAGAGGATGTCTATCACTTGAGCTCGGGGAAGCTTGATCATTGGCAGTAAAAGATGGAGCACCAGGCGAGGATGGACCACCGGAGTCGGTTGGACCAGTGACTTCTGTCACTTCTGGTGCTTGAGCAATATTCCTGTCACAAGACGTACTATTAGTCTTAACATTAAATAAGTCATCATAAAAGATTCAAAGAGCAAATCCAAATCAGAAAGATGTGCTCTTGACGTGGACGCTTGATTTGTATCGACTGGAGATGGTGTAGATTCTGAACGGAATTGTCCAGAAGCTAACACACCAGTAAGCGCGGGTTCTGAACTGAGATGTTCAGAAGCCATATTACCGTCCTCGTCAAAAGTCACGTTTACGCTCTCAACGAAGGCTTTGGCGTTCTAGGAGTAGCCGACAAACACTCCTTCATCCGCTTTGGGGCTGAATTTTCCAAGATCATCCTTATCATTTAAGACAAAGCAGGTGCATCCGAAAGCATGAAAGTAGTTGATGTTCGGGAGGCGCTTGTTGATGATCTCGTACGGTGTCTTGTTGAACCATTTGTTGATGATAGACCGATTTTGAGTGTAGTAAGCGGTAGCAACGGCTTCTACCCAAAGAAATAGTGGTAGCTTGTAATGAGATAACATCGTGCGCGCAGCTTCAACAAGAGTTCTGTTTCTGATAATCATAAATCCCAATCTATCAAGCTAATTACTCAAGATTTATCTAACAAAGCTCAAGAACTAGAGAGAGAATCTAGAGAGAGAAAGTAGATCTTGAATAACAATCTGCAAATGCCTAGTTCGTTACTACATTATTACAAACACAAACCTATATATACTACCTACTAATACAAGACTTAATGACAAAGTAAACTAAACTAGCATTGACTTTAACAATACAAAGACTATGTTGACTTTTACAACGTTGACTTTCTATATTAAATCTTGGATACAATATTTAGACTTAACAATCTCCCCATTTGTATTCAAGATTTAATAACTTTGAACATTCTTCCTTCAGAATCTTTTGGCTTTGAATTTCTTTATCAGTTTTGAATTTTAAATCAACGGAAGCAATTCGAATTTCTAACTAAGCAATTCGAATTTCTAAGTTGTCTTTAAAACAGCGTTTGAAACAGCGGAAACAAATTGAACTTTAGGCTTGAACTTTGAACTCTGAAATTGAATCTTTATAATTCTCCCCCTTTTTTGATAATGTGAGCATCAGATCATCAAAATTTCTTCAATTTCAACTCAGACTTTGATAACCCCTTAGAAACAATCTCCCTTTTGATAAATGTTGTGCTTTGATCTGAAGAGCCGAATCATGAACTATATATATCCGAATCTTTTCAAATTCAGACATAATGAGCGTGTAACCCTGATTCAACAAATGAAATAGTTAGAAATGCCTGTCAGTAACACGAAGTTACTGTGTACAACGGCTGTACAATGTAAGGAGTTGGTTTGATGTTGACTCCCCAGGACTTCCATTCAATCATTGAAAGACACAAGGTAATTCTATGAATGTTTTGACAGAAAAACAAATTTTCTGTGTGCTCGTGCTTGTGTATGAAAGAATTAGCACAATGATTGTGTTTCATAAAGGCTCAAAATATGTAAATCACTGAGACAACAATGATAATACATGGACTCAATGTGCATGAGAAAGGGTCGAAGGTGGGGCAACTTTCCTTCTGTTTCAATATCAGTATCTTCCAAGAGAAGATCCGATAGATTATGTGCTGCTTCCCCAGAAAATGTGAAACATTCTCTTTTTAAGAAAAGAATGAGTAGCTGGTGGGGTTGTATGCAAGAGATGGAATGGGCTATTTGCCTATTTCAATGATGGTCACCAAAGAAATGTGAACCAATCAGTAATGTGGCTGCCCGGCTCAGAAAGTGGTAGGTGCAGAGTTCTGATATTCTTTTAACTCTGATCTCACACCCTCTTTCTTTTTATCATTATACTCACATCTAACCAATCTCTCATTTCCATTTTACCTCTGCTCACTCCCACACTCAATTCTTTTAGACCCCTCTCCCCTCAATCACTCAAAGGATTTCTTCCGGGGTAGGAAATACTGGTTATCGTGAATCCATGGAAGATCTATTAAGCACTCATACTGAATCCCATGTTCCTAAAAGTACATGCTTATCAATGATTTCTTGACATGTAAAGCACAAGAAATCATATGTCAGTGTATGTATGCTCATTTAAAAATATGAATGGAATTTGAGCATTTGATCTTTGAAGATTTCTCAAAACAAGGATATTGAATGAATGAATATGAAGTCAAGAGAATTGTTTTGAGAATCTGACAATGAATCAATCAGATCAAATCAAATGGTTAGGGTATCAAAGAATCGGATATTTTGTTTATATGAACAAATATAAACAATTTATCAATGAAAGCACAAATATGAAAAAGATGTATGATGCTCATCAACTTTGAACTTCAAACGGGGGTTTTACCATCGAAAAATTGTTTGAATTTGAGACATGGTAATAACAATTTCAAATAAAATACTGAACCGGTGTGTATGAATACTTGACAGTATATGAACAAGATAATACACAAGTATTGATCTTTGGAAACACACGGTCAGTTAAACAATAAGCTCAAAATTTTTAGAAAAACATTTAAAAGCACACTTCTAAATTCATAAAACTTTTGAGAATAAGAAGTGGTTTGAACATTTCAGAAATTGTTTTTCATGTTCGAAAGTTGTCCTTCTTTCAAACAATCTGAGATCTAGATCAGAAGATTTTTACCTTTTCAGCTCCCCCTCAAATCAAGATATAAAGATTTTAATCTTTTAAGCTCCCCCTGGATATTAGCACAATATCCGTCTTTGATCATTGATGAACGGGTCCTGATCTGTCATGTGATCAGAAGCCATCACCTTTACTCCTCCTTAAATTAAGCATCTGAAATATTACAAGTAAACAGGAAAGAGATCAAACACTCCCTTTTGAATTGTTAGACCATCAATATCAGAAAAATCTAGCAAAGAAAAAGTATAGGATAGAGATCAGATCAATTATCTTGGGATGAAGACCATCAATATCCATCGGATGCAAGCATACAGGAGTAAGGTCTTTTTGATCACTGAGGTCCGAGTCCTAAACTGTTGTGTTTAGAAGTCAAAGTCCTTTGAAGAACGGGTCCTAAGTTGATGTGCTTAGAAGCCATAATCTTTCAGCTTTGAAGTCCGGGTTTTGTCATTCTTACTCCCCCTTGGAGTGAGGTGCCTGCAACAAAGATTCAGGTTTCGGTTTTGGTACCCACTGGTATTTGGGTCCAGAAATGTTAGTTGCAGTGTGTGTGGGGGATATGGAGTAAGAACCATACCAGTAATGATCATTAGTTTTGTGAAAAAGATCATGTGTACAACAAATAGAACAATAAAATTTCTTACCGTTAGGTGCTTTGTTCTTTTTTGCTTTATGTATAAGTACACATGATTTCTTCTCTTTCAGCTCATTTTCCTTATCATCTTTGACTGGTTTCCTTTTCCACACCAGTTTCTCTTTCGTGAAACTTGTTCTCGGATAAGTATCTGAACCATCTAAAAATTCATCATAGAAAAGGTTAGTGCGACGAATCTGATTAAAGGATTTGACTGACCTTTGCGAAGAGACGAATTTCTGATTTGAACTTGAAACAGACTTTTCAAGCTCTTTGATCTTTGAAGCAAATGTGTCTCTTTCTTTCACAAGTTGGTCAATCTTTGTTGTGAATTCAGACTTCGTCCTTTGTTTATTTAGCGCAGCAGCAGACAGTTCAGAGAACTTTGAAGTTAGCTTCTTGATTTCAGATTCAAAAATGGATCTTTCTTCCTCAAATCCTTTTTCTGACTCTATTCTCTGGCCGGATAATTCTTTAAAGAACCCTACATTCTTTTGTTCTATGGCCTTCTTCTCTTTTTCAGACTTCTCTCTTTCTAAAATCAGTACTTTCTCGAAATCGAAGATTTGTTGAGAAAGTTTTAAGCCTTTAAGCTCCAACGACTTCTTCTCTTCAAAACATTTCTTTGAAAAATCTGAGAACTTTTTCGAAAAAATTTTCTTTTCAGAATCAAAATCAGCTTTATTATCAGAAAGCTGTTTTTCCAAAACAGATATTCTTTTTAAGCTCAGTGTTCTCAGATTCCAAACTTTTTTATTTTCTTATCAGAATGCCTAGAAGATCTTTTCAGAAGATCTTCATTAATAACCTTTAAAGTACAGAGTTCTTCTTTTAAAGATATGATTTCAGTAAAATATTCTCTTGACTTCTGAGAATGAAAGTCAACTGCATGAGCCAGATTAATCTTCTCTAATTCCACCTTTCTAATGTTCTCTTCAAGTTCAGCAAAATATGTCATGATAAAAGAGTACTCAGCTTACAATGAATGATCGTTCCAAACTTATGTATCAGAAAATCAAAAATCAGATCAATTTGAAATTTTTAAAAAAAATATTTCGTAAAAATTGAAATTTGAACAATACTTGTTATTTCGCAGTGTAAAAAAAAAATATTTCCAAAGATGACCAAAAAATTTGAACAATACTTTTTTTTTTTTTTAACTAAGTCTGGAGCAAGCGCAAAGTGAGGTTTGCGGGTCAGCCTTGAAACGCAAAGAAAGGTTTGCGGGTCCTGCTTGAAACGCAAAGGAAGGTTTGCGGGTCTTGCTTGAAACGCAAAGTAAACTTTGCGGCTGGAACTTGATGCGCGAAGAAGATCTTTGCGGTTCCAACTTGAACTGAAAACCTGAAATTTATGCAAAATTTATGAATGACCAACAAAGTTTTATGAAGGACACGCAAAGTTTTATGAATGACACGCAAACCGTGATGAATGAAACGCAAAGTCGAGTTCTTGACAGATTCAAACTTAAATCGATCGAAACCTGCACAATTGATCTCAAGAACCTGTTAGCATTATCGAAAAACAGTTCTAAACACACAAACACAATCAATTTTCGATTAAAACAACAAATCAAAGGAATTCGATCGAGAACAGAGGTCGAACTCGTTTTCAAGAAAAACTCACAACATCGAAAATTAACATCGAATTAGAACGAATTATGAAATGGAATCAAAACAAGAATCAATCACTACAACAAATCGAACACAATGATTCCAAATTCTTTCATTAAAAACAATTTTCACTCAAAATTCGTATGAAACAGTAAAAAACCCGTTTTCTTGAAAATTTTTCTGAAAATAACGAATTTTCAATGCAAATCACACAAATTTTAATTCAAACTCATGATAAAATATTTTCTGAAAAGTTTGGTTCAACTCTGATACCAATTGATAATCATAAATCTCAATCTATCAAGCTAATTACTCAAGATTTATCTAATAAAGCTCAAGAACTAGAGAGAGAATCTAGAGAGAGAAAGTAGATCTTGAATAACAATATGCAAATGCCTAGTTCGTTACTACATTATTACAAACACAAACCTATATATACTACCTACTAATACAAGACTTAATGACAAAGTAAACTAAACTAGCATTGACTTTAACAATACAAAGACTATGTTGACTTTTACAACGTTGACTTTCTATATTAAATCTTGGATACAATATTTAGACTTAACAGTTTCGACACTCTACCACCCCGTTCTGTTGAGGAGTACGAGCAGCTGAGAAAGCATGCGAGATACCCACTGAAGTGAGATAACCGATGAGCATTTGATTCTTGAACTCACAGTCGTTGTCCATCCTGATGGTCTGAACTACTTGGTTGAGACTGACTTGAATGCTCTTCAGAAGTGAGATTATCAACTCGGGAGTTTCGTCCTTTGAACAGAGAAATCGGACCCAAGTGTAACGAGAAAAATCGTCAACCATCACCAGGACATACTTCTTGTGATTAATGCTTTGAACGCGCATCGGTCCACATAAGTCCATGTGGATTAGCTCAAGGGACCGAGAAGTACTAGGAACGGCTTTAGGCTTATGGGACGCCTTCTTCATCTTGCCCTTTTCGCAGGCAGCGCACAGATGATCTTTTGCAAACTTTAGATCTGGCATACCCTTGACATATCCACCGAGCACCAGCTTATTGATATTATTGAAGTTCAAGTGCGAGAGATGACGATGCCATAGCCAACTTTGTTCAGCAGATGCTTTGGACAACAAACAGACTTCTTTGTCGGGTTTCCAGGATGAGAGGTCAATCGTATAGAGGTTAGTGCGACGCGTTCCAGCAAGTATCTTTTCCATCTTCAGTCCGAACGCAACACCTTTTAGCCTTGAAAGTAACCTCGAGATTCTTGTCGCAGAATTGACCGATACTGAAGAGATTGTGACCGAGACCTTCGACATAGGAGATTTTCTTTATCGTGATGTTATCTTTGACAATATCCCCGTAACCCCTGATAGGAGAGTAGTGATCATTTCCGAAACGCACATTCCCACAAAACCTCTCGGTGAAGTTTGTGAGAAGCTCCCTTCTTCCGGTCATGTGCTTGGAGCAGCCTGAATCTAGAAACCACACATGACCGTCCTGCAAACAGGTTATTTCTTTTTAGGTACCCATTTGTAAATGGGTCCTTTAGGGTTAGATTTAACACCCGACTTAGAGACCCGTTTAGATTTGGGTCTTTGTCTATCACGGGAAACATCACAATGAGATTGATTATGAGCAATATGATATGAGCCAAACCAATAAGATGCATAACGACTAACAACAAAATCATTTGATCCACAATAAGAGCAACACAGACAATCATGAGACAGTTGAAGTAATTGCGGAATTGAATAAACTTTTAAAGGAAAAGTTCCATTACATTCAACTAAAGGTTTAGAAATAAAGACATCATGATTCTTATTGTTCTTTCTAGATTTAAGACAGGATCAACTAATTCTGATGTTGTCGTACTTTCTTTTGACTTGTTAGCTACCCAAGCATATTTCACTTCTTTCCGCCGACCAAATGTATCTGAAATGCCGTTAAACCCATAGTCAGAGGATTTAAAAACAGAAGATTGTGACCGGTCTTTTTCTTCTTCTGTGAACGCGTTTTAAATTTAGACTTTGAAACTTTTGAACAATTGTTCACAGAAGGTTTTTGTGGGGCAGATGTGGAACATTCACCCATATAAAATTTAACCGGAGGCTCACAGGACTCATTTATAAAATCATCATGGCTAGGTAGAGAAGGATTAAAATCAAATTGGCTCAAATCACTATCTAAACACACCTCAGAATTCAAGAATGCGGAAAATTCTAGTTCCTCATCTGAAAGGACCTTATCACTTGAGGATTTCAGGAAAGCGGAAGAGTTTGTTGAGAGCAGATCATATGCGGAAGCATTTTTACAATCAGAACACTAATCCGATTCAAAAACTTGAGACTCTTTTCCTTTAATTGAAATGATTGGTGACGAGTCACCCATAAAAGCTTTGCAGAAAGATGTGTCAGAGGAAGGATAAGAGTTTTCAGACAGATGAGATTTCTCACTTTGGAGAATGAAAGGCTTAGTTTGAGGCTCAGCCTTTTGAAGTTGCTCTTTCAGTTGATCTGCTGCCATAGCAGCTAGTTGAGATTGTAACTTCTTTATTTCTGTCTGGAAATCTTCTTTTCCCTCATTAGACATAGTTTCCTTTTGGTTGGAAATGAGACACTCAATTTGGGATAAAAGAACTTGTTTTTCCTTTTGAAAAATTTCCCTCTCTAGTGCAAACGATTCTTCTAGATGAACAAGTTTCTTTTCTAAAATCAGAGTTGGAACATAAACTTTGTGAGCTAGAGGTTCCTCCTCAGTTTTAACAGTGTTAGCATCTAGTTCAGCTTGAGAATAACTGTGAAAATAATCGGTTGACAGAGAACGGGGTTTGTCATCATAGTAAGTAGCATTCAAAGAATCATAGACAAAAGAAACTGTCTGTTTAGTAAGAATGGAGTTTTCCCTTCTCAACTTATCTTCCAAGTCTTCCTCTTTAGTGGGTCTGGTCCATTGTATTTTATATTCTGGAAAGATTTTGTCTAATCCAAAGAATTCAGATGCATATAAAGTAGGAACTTTGGTTAAAGCCTTGTTCAAATAATTAGGGTTATCGTAACCGATACCCGCATTTCCATACTTGGGTTCTTTCGGTACGATTAGCTTTAGCTTTTGATCAGATTGAACAAATTTATAGAGTTTCTTTTCAAGTTCTTCTAACTGATTAGATAACCTTATGTTCTCATTTTTGTAAGCCACGTTTTGAGTTATGAAATCAATTTTCTCGGTCTCAGACGTATGTAGCTCATCGGTCATGTCATCTACTTTGGTCATTAGCTTTTGTGACTTTGTTGAACAACTCTCATTCTCTTCTCTTAAATTAGAAATCATGCACAGGTAGCTAGAAATTTCTAAGTTTTGTTTTTCCATAAATTCAGACTGTTTAGAGACACGGTTTTCTAGAGATGAGAGAAGTTATTCTTTTTCTTTTAAGAGTAGCTTGTAAGAGTCAAGTTTGTGCCTTGAAAGTTGCATCTGATCAAGTAAAGCTTCTTGATAAGAGGCACATACCTGGCATGGAGCATTGCGATCTTCATCATCAGTGTCAGATGGTGATGAATGTTTGCCCATGAAACACAAATGAGCTTCAACATCCTCAGGTTCTTCATCCGACACTTGCAACCAGTAATCGTCTTCAGCCATTAGAGCTTTACCGGATTCCTTTTCTTTGGCAAGAAGCAGCTTAGCTCGGTAGTAGTCGGCGTTGCGCACAACTGGTTTGCGACAATCCTTGGCGAAATGACCTAACGACCACAGTTGTAGCATTCGATCGACTCGTCTTTCGGCTTTTCTTCATTTCTCTTGTCAGACTTCTTACCCTCTTCAAAGCGTCTCTTACCTTCAGACTTTTCTCGATGATCACGGCGAGTAGAGAATCTTTGCTTGTTTGAGGACTTGTTAAAAAACTTCCTCTTTTGAAATACTTGAGTGAGAAACAACATCGCTTCTTTCATCTTGTTAAGTTCTGGATCCGAGTCACTATCGGGATCTTCAGGTTCAGAATCACTCAGCACGGGCTCTTTTCCAGATGATCGGCTGACGGACTTGCCTCTTCTCTCAGATACGAGTGCTAATGGATCAGCTGCTGGCTTTTCCTCTGCTTTCTGATTCCCAATAAGCTCCATCACTTCCTCTTCGTCCTAGAGCAGCATTTCATAGAGTTCGTGAAGGTACAGCTTCTCCAGGGTCTGAGTGTGGCGTATATGGGAGACGAACGGTTTCCACTCAGGCTGTAAGTTGTTCATAAACTTTATATTGTTTTCCGTATTCGTCTTTGTGATCTTATTCTTCTGAAGATCATTCAGAAGCATATTAAACCTCTCGTAGGTTTCCGTCAGCGTTTCACCTTTTCTTGCTTTAAACCCATCATATCTGGTGATACAGTTGGTCACCTTTAGCTGGTTGTTGATGTGGCTTCCCATCATCATCTTCTCTATTTGGTCCCACATCTTTTTCGATGAATCCTTGAAGCTATCTATACAAGCATAGATGTCATTTGGTAGACTTTGAAGAAGGTACGATTTTGCTAGCTTTTCTGCATCGTACATATCCTTTTCTTCCTTAGTAAAATCACCAATAGATTTCCGAATCTGTCGCTCTTGTCTTCCTTCAGCTGGGTTTCCTGGTACCACTTTCATTGGCCAATCTGGTGGACCCTCAGTCAGGCATTTGTATATTGCTTCATAGGTGGATTTTGCTTCTATGAAGTTCATAAATCGGTCATGTCACTGAGGGTACTCTACCCGAAAGAGCACCGGGGGCTTTTGGTCAGAGTCGATGGCTAAAGCTTCCCTTGAGGTCATCTTTACTTCTTAACTTAAGAGCACTGTAATGATCGTTAGGAAAGCAGGATGATCCAAATATACTAATAAATTGAAGAAACACAGAAACACACGGACACGGTCTAACAGGATATCTATCTAAAGAAAGACCGGAGAGTGCACTGTACCGGTCGAAGCAAAGACCAGAATATGCAGGATACCGGTCGAAGGTAAGACCGGAGTAATCAAGTACCCGGTCGAAGGGTAAGACCGGAGTAGCAAGTACCCGGTCGAAGGGAAAGACCGGGGAATACCACTACCCGGTCGAAGGAAAGACCGGAGTAAGCAAGTACCCCAGGATTGAGTAAGTACCCGATCGAAGGCTCAGGTCGAATGACTATAAATACGATAAACTGATAAGATCGAATAACTAATAGGGCCGATAAACACTAAGAATTGACCGAAGAACACGATGAATTTTTGGGATTCGACCAAGATCAAACCCAGAAACTTCAATCGACCGAATAACACAATAAATTCAACAGAAAGCAATTTGATCGATGCGATCAAAAACCACACATAGACTTCGATCGAAGGTAACACATAAAATCAACCACTAATCGACCGGAAACACCTTTTTCAGGAAAAAAATAGACCGAATGCGATAATATCATACAGATCGATAAACACAGTAAGCTAACCCTAAGACCGATAGCAAAAAAAGAAAAAAATAATTTCCCAGATTCGATCGATAAGAACTTTAATTTTCCAGAAAAAATAATCGATCGAACATAGAAAAACAACTTTAACTTTGCAGAAGTAGATTAAGCAAATAATCAGATAATCACAATAAGCATATGAAGCAATTAATATCAATAATCAATTATAGGGTTTCAGACAAACCTCTTTGAGGATCAAACCTTTTTGCCTTTCTGCTCTGATACCAATTGTAGATCCCAGTACAGTGCAAAACAGAATAATCAGCAATCAAAGATGAACAGATTATAGGCCACATCAACTAGTCATATGATTAATATTACTTCAAAGGGTTTAGGTTTACAGAGAGAATTTCTGATAAGGGTTTGTAAACCTAATGACTAGAAAACTGAATAATGAAATTATGAACGTCTAACCTTACAAATGAAATAGAAAACAACTTTAAATACTTAGGCACGCAGGCCTGACGGGCTTATGGGCTTTTAGGCCCAACAAGCTTACAACTATGAATAATTGACATTTTATACCCTGAACTTCTATTTAACTAACAAACTAGCCCTAACATATTTTTTCTTAGTTCAGCATTCTCAGATTCCAATCTCATTATCTTCTCATCATTCAGCCCAGAAGTTCTTTTTAGAAGATTTTCATTGATTGACTTCAAAGCACTATTTTCTTCTTTCAATAAGATGATTTCAGCAAAATACTCTTTTGACTTTTGAGAATGAAAGTCAACAGAATAACCCAGATTAAATTTATCTAATTCCAGCTTTCTATTCTTCTCTTCAAGATCTGTAAAAAATCCCATGATAAATGAGTAATCAGCTTAATATGAATGATCGTTCCAAACTGTATATCAGAAAATCAAAAATCAGGTTAAATTGAAATCTTTTGCAATATTTAAAATTTGATCACCACTTGTACAGGCGCAAGACTAAGATTTGCGTGAACTGTGTATGGCGCAAACAAAACTTCTCGCGAGCAGAGAGTAGCGCAAAGTAAGCTTTTCGTTATTAGTGAAAGGCGCAAAGTAGACTTCTCGTGAGCCATGGAAGATGCAAAGTGAAGTTCTCGTGATCCACGTATGGCGCAAAGTGAAGTTCTCGATAGACACAAGAGACGCAAACTAGATTTGCGTGAGTAACGAGGTTTGCGAGATCCGAGAAAGATGCAAACTTTTCTTTGTGTGAACATCTAGATACGCAAACACGACTTTTCGTGATAAGTGCAAGACGCAAAGTATATTTGCGTGAGCCGAAGGATGCACAAACTTTGCTTTGCATGACAAGCTAAAGACGCAAATGAAGTCTTGCTCAATTCAATGAAGACTCAAACTGTAATTCTCCTTAAAGCCCGGATTAAAACTCACGCAAATGTCAATGAACTCGCGCAAATCGTAGATGAACACGCGCAAAGATTAGATATAGCGCAAAGTATCCAATTCTTGCCTCTAACTATCTTAAATCGATCCAAATCTGCAAATTTGATCTCAAAAACTTATCAGTATCATCGACAAACAATACTAAATACAAATTTACTATTAATTTTTGATTAAAACCAACAATCTTCACAAAATCAATCAAGAATAGTGTTCGAGTTAGAGTTTCAAGAAAATTTCAAAAATCAAGAATTGACATCGAATTTGATCAAATTACAATATGTAATCAATACAAGAATCAATCCTAAACACAAATCGATTCTAATAATTCCATTTTCTTGCATCAAAAACGAATTTTCCACCAAAACTCGGATGAACAGTACCAAAACTCGAGTTCTTGAAAAAAAATTCGAAAAAGAAAAAAAAATCAAATTTTCGATCTAAAACTCCAGATTTCAATTCAAACTTTGATCAAATCATTTCTGAAAAGTTTGATTCAGCTCTGATACAAATTGTTAAACAAAAAATCCAAATTCAATCAAGCAATCACTCAAAAACTAGAGAGAGAAAGTAGATCTTGAATATTAACCACAATGTTGAATGTTTACAATGACGTGCTTACAAGATTGACAAAGACAAAACCTATTTATACAACCAAACTAACAAAGACAAGACTTAGAGGCTAAGGAAACTTAAACTAGACTAACTTTGACTTTTACAATATTGACTTTGACATTGTTGACTTTTACATTTTGACTTTTCTAATTAAATCCTGGATACAATATTTAGACTTAACATATATGTTAGGGGAACTTAGAAAATTTTGCATATTTCTTACACTGATATATGTTATGATGCATATTTTTAGGGGGGGTAAGGACAAGGATTTCTGATTACATCTATTCAGAACTCGTTCTTAAAATGTTTTACTGCTTTCATGTCTTTTATTTTTAAATAAATTTTGTGAATAAGACTTTGTGCTTTGACGACTTTTTGACTAAATGCAGATTTTGAGGTGGAGCTTACATGATAATATCAATTATGACTTTTGAGCTGCCTTCATGAGATTTAAGTTGAGCGTAAGGTTCATTCTAAAGTTAATCTCATACATGTCTGAAAGAAGGAGGACTTTCAGATATGAAAACATGTTCTTAAATGTTCAAACCAATTCTCGATTCTCAAAATGATTTCATGAATTTAGAAGTGTGATTTTAAATGTTTTCATTTTTCATAATTAACTAGCCGTGTTTCCAAAGATAAATACTTGTGTATTATATTTTCCATATACTTTCAAGTATTCACACACACCGGTTTAGTATTTTGTTGTTTATGTTATCACCATGTCTCAAATTAACCAATTTTTAAATGGTGATACACCCCGTTTTGAACTTCATTGATATTTGAGCGCGATTTCGTTCAAAACGTTTCTTTCAAGAATGTCTATAATTGTTCTTATTGTTGGATAAAATAATTGTATTCAAGATTAAATGGTCAAAACTGTATTTAATTGATAATTAAAGTTTGGGGTTTAAATTGTAATAAGTCAATAGTTTATTAGTAGTTGGGCCCAAGCCCATTAGGCCTTTTAGCCAAGGTATTTAAAGTTTTGTTTAGTTTAGATTTAGGGTTAACCTTGAAAAATCCTCATAATCATAATTATAATCCTATAGTGAGGTAGCTGTTTTCTTTGTATTCAAGGGTATCAAGAACACACAAGGTTTAGTTGTTTATTCAAGGGATTGGTATGTTATTCTGATCTTATATCTCTTAATTATTATTGTGTTATGTGATTGTTAATCAACTAGATTAAAGTGGGATAACAAGTGGTATCAGAGCCAAAAGAATCAAAATTTTTTTGATATTACTATTCATCGATCACTATTCACGCGAAGTTACTGTTCATCGAATTTTTTTTGTTAATCTGATTTCATGAATCTATGTGCTTTTATGTTTAAGATTTTGAACACTATCTGATTGATTAATTGCATTGTGAAGTATTAAGTGATTGAATTTATTGATTTTGTGTTTTCTGGGTTCATAAAGGAGACGACTCTGTGTTCTTAAAGTCAAGTAATAAAAAGTGATTTTTACTTATTATGTTTGATTGAATGCTAATCGATGTCTGTTTTGGGATACAAAAGACTGATTTTTGCATCTGATTTTGAGTCTCTATTGATTTCTGGGTTGATTATCTGAGTTGTTTATCGACAATCTGGGCTGGAACTAAGAACGTCCCGGTCGACCGCATCTTATCGGTCAAAAGAACCTATCGGTCCTTAGCATTATCGGTCGAACTCACTATTGGTCCACACCATCGGTCGACCACACTATATCGATCGACCACACTATACCGATCCTTTCTTATTACCGGTCAAAAGCAATTATCGGTCATATCACTTTACCGGTCGAAGCACTTTACCGGTCGAAGAACTTACCGGTCAATTTTTTTTTTTCGGTTGAATAGTACTGGTGAACAATACCGGTGAATAGTACCGGTGAACAGTACCCCCATTTAAAAACAAAAGTTTAAATATTTTGAGTGTAGTTTTTATCTTTATTCTTGATTCTAACAATCTCATCTAGTTGGTTGTCTTGGTACAGATAAGTATAATTACTAACCGTACAGCTTCTCTCGATGGGCTCTCAGTCCAAACCGCCTGTCCTTATGGCTGATGAATATCAGCAATGGAAGAAGAGAATGGTCCAGTTTCTGAATCATAAAAACAGAGACTACATGGAATCAATCATCAATGGTCCGGTAAATCCAATGATCAAAGTAGATGGCCAAGAAGCAACTAACACCTCTCCAGAAATCCCAGACAAATATGTTCCAAAACCGTATCAGTATTTTTCTGAAAAGCAGAAAGAAAGTACAAGACAGATGAAGAGGCTCTTATTTATCTGACCATGGCAATTTCGAATGACATCTACAACCGTGTGAAGGAAGTGAAGCCTCCATCCATGCTAAGCAGAATATATGCATAAATGCATACGAGGGATTTCACGCAAAAGAGGGAGAGACGCTACTAGAGACCTACAACAGATACAACATCATTCTCAACGACTTGCGGAGGAACAACATCTCTAAGTCTGCTTCGGAGATTAATTATAAGTTCATCAAGAATTTAAATCCGGAATGGAATAACTTTGCCATCAACCTTCAGATGTCAAATAACATGGCTCAGGAAAATGTCACAGATATCATCTCTACTCTATCTCAGCATGAGGACGAGGTGAGAACCATCAATCTTGAGTTCACTAAACTGAAGGATTTTGTGGCTCTCATAGCCGACAAAGCTCATGTAGCCTCTGCAAGGCCAAAGAGAAAGATGACTAAAGCATTAGTTACCGAAGTTACCGACTCTGACTCTGTTTAAAGTGATGAAGAACTGGAGATTGATTCTGATCCAGATATTCAGAAGTTCTCTGAGGACTTGGCTCTTATTACTCGAAGATTCAAGAAGACCTTTGGCAAGAAAAAGTTATACTCAAAGCCAAAGTATGAAGGGCACAAGAAAGAGAAGGCTGAACTGAGATACAAGCCCAGGCAAGGAAGGAGAGAGGAAAGACGAAAACACAGGAAGGAAGACAGAAGAGAAGATAAGAGAGAGGAAAATAAAGAAGACAGAGTTGATGAACCAGGAAGATGCTACAACTGTGGCAAATTTGGGCATTTCTCAAGAGACTGCAGATTCAAGAAGGTCAAGAATTCAGACTATTATGCGCGAAGGTCACTTATTGCCAAGAAAGCTGAAGAAGGAAAGGTGCTCATGGCTGAAGAATAAAACTGGATGTTCCAAAGTTTTGATGACGAGGAGCAGGCACACTTCACCCAAGTTTCCTACATGGCAAAGCTGAACGGTGACGATGAAGATTCTGAAGCGTATTCTAAAGACGCAAACTCTGAGGTAAGTGATAATTCTGAACTGATTGAATCTCTTATGGACCAAGTACATAACATGAAAGATGAATATGCTTTATTGAAAGGCAAACTTAGCTCCGCACAACAATCAGTGTTGAGTTTTCATGATGAAAACGCTTTGCTGAAAGTTGTTGTGGAAGAAAAAGAAAAAGAAAAAGACGGTTTAAAAGTTGAAAAGGATTCGTTGAAAAGCAAAATATCTGATTTAGAAAAGGATCTAGTGAATCTTAATGCTGAAAAAGGTGAGTTCAAAATAAAATTTGAAGTTTGTTATAAAGAAAGAAATGAAGCTTTCACCAAAATCAAGCAACTGGAGGATATTAATATGAAATGAGGTTAGACTGAGCAAACATTAAATCTGTTGACAAATAAACTCCAAGACGAAAGGTTTTATAAACTAAAACCAGGTTTGGGTGTGCCAACTAACAAAATTTTGAAAAAGGCACCGGGGCACCTATATAACTTTGATAAATTTGGCTCCGCAATCAGACCCATTCCTGACATTCGTGCGAATTTTGTTGAAGCAAGTTCTCCTAAACCTTCTAAAGAGACCAAAGGTCGAGAAGAAATGGGAAAGAACAAGTCTGGTGACACTGATTCTCAAAATCTTTTTAAATCAGTTGGTTTTACATATGGTGATTTGAATAAAAGCTATGAGACTAGAAGGATCGAATTTACTGAGTTTGAATTGCTATTTACCACACCTTCCAAAGAATCAGTAAGCACCAACACAGTTCTTCCTGAGACTGGATGCAAATATGATGAGTATGAATCGGATGTTGATCCATCTACTATACCATCAATCTCAAATCCTATTGCTTCTAAACCTTTACTCGTTGAAAAAGAACCTATCATCACGAATGAATCTTGTGTTCAAAATGATAAAACGGAGTTTATTGAGTCCATGACTAAAGAGATCTTTTCTGAAATAATGAATGCTTCAGACTCTGATCCTGTTTCTGACTTAAAGGAGTCAAATTTTGTGAATGATCATACATCTGAATTAATGAAGCAAATTGATATGTGGCAACAGTCTCTTGATGAGGTTGAAGATGAAAACTTTGATCTCAAATTTAAACTTGAAGAGTCGTTAAAAGTAAATTAAGAACTTTGCACTGAGATCAATGATTTAAAAATTACTTTGTTTAAAAATGCTTCAAATGATAAACAGATGTTCAATGATCCAACCTGGAAGGTAAGAACCAATCCAGAATTTGAGGCTCCTGCAAAACCTTCAGTTGTTTACTCTGACTGTCCTGAATATCCACCGAAATTTTTTGAAAAGGGTGAGACTTCAAATAGCACAAGAAAAGAACCACCTTCTAAGTTAGAGACTAACAAGGTTCCTGTTTCTGTTTCAGATATAAAAGGAAATGGAGTTGGGAGAAGTAAGAAGAATAAAGATAGTAGTTTGAATAAGAATGATAGGTTATCTAGTGAAACCTTTTCTTTAAATAGTTGTACTTCAGACAGTGTTATTTTGAAAAATAATTCTTTTGATAAACATGAATGTAAGGTTTGTTCCGATAAATCTAAGTTTATGAATTTTGCTCGAAAGACTCTATATTGCAAACACTGCCGGGATAACTCATTCAAATACTACTCCCCTCCAAAGTCCAAACAGGATAAAAGAAAAGCTAAACTGAACTTTAAGTCTACTTCTAATTCTAATTCTTCCGCACAACCCAAAGTGTTTCGAGCTAAGGTTGCCAATCCTACTTTTAAAAAGAACTTTCAGGAATTAAATGTTAAGATGGTTTGGAAATGGGTTCCAAAACCCCGTTATAAATGGAGAGTGAAAGTTAAACTAACTGATATTCATGAGTTGGTTGATGCTAACCGTGAAGGACCCATCCTGATATGGGTGCCTAAGCAAAACTAATTGTCTCTTTTGCAGGCCTGTCGATTGTGGGTAATAGATTCCGGATGTTCACGCCACAAGACAGGATTCAAGCACCTCTTGCATAACTATGTGGAGGAGCCTGACGGAGCAGTTAGATTTGCCAATTCTGAAGCCGAAGGACACGTCAAAGGATATGGAATGCTCGACAATGGAGTTGTGAAGATTCAAAAAGTATTATACGTAGAAGGGATTGATCACAATCTGTTTAGTACCAATTACTTCTGTGACATGAAATATCAAGTCTGCTTCACAACCACTCATTGCTATCTAGAAGATCCCGATGGTTACTAAGTTTTCAAAGTTGAGCGCCATGGAAATCTATACTATGTCGATTTTCCTACACTTTCTGCCACACGTCCAGTATGCGTATTAGCCAAAGCTTCTAAATCCCAATCGTGGACGTGGCACCGACGCTTGTCTCATCAAAATTTCAGATCTATAGCCAAGTTACAGAGACAAGATCTGGTCAAAGGTCTACCAGAAATGAGGTTCGAAAAAGACTCACTCTGTTCCGCATATGAGTTGGGCAAAATGAAGCGTAACTCATTCAAGTCCAAATCTGAATCATCAACCTCATCTACTCTGGAACTTCTTCATATGGACCTTTGTGGCCCAATGCGAACCGCATCCATCAACGGAAAGAAATAGGTATTGGTAATGATAGATGACTACTCAAGGTATACATGGCTCGAGTTTCTTCGCAACAAATCAGATGCACCAGAATTGATCATCGCTTTTATCAAGGGCAATTAAGTACGTCTTTAATTGCCAGTTCGAACCATTCACAGCGATAATGGAACGGAGTTCAAGAATGACACCCTGAAGATTTATCTTACTTCTGTGGGGATTTCACCCAACTTCTCCGCAGCCTATATTCCACAGCAGAACGACATTGTTGAACGGAAGAATCGCACGCTTGTTGAAGCAGCTCGTACTATGCTTGCATATTCAGATCTACCCATGTACCTTTGGGCCGAGGCAGTCGCAACAACATGTTTTACTCAGAACCGTACCATTGTGGTCAAGCGCTTTAATAAAACAGCATATGAGTTAATCAACAATCATACACCTAATATCAAATTTCTTCGTGTCTTTGGTAGCAGGTGTTATCTTCTTAGAGAGCGTCAAGGATTATAAAAATTTGATAAGAACACGGATGAAGGATATCTAGTTGGATACTCTCTAACATCCAAAGCTTATCGAATTTACATTATTCGAACTAAGACGGTTGTTGAGAGCATGAATGTCTCCTTTAATGAGAATTCTACGAGGACTTCTGGACACAACAGTTCAGAACTCGTAATTAAGGACAAAGCTTCTATTCAATCCAGAATAGAACAAGCTTCTCAAATATCTACTTCTTCTAACTCTAACTCTACTTCATCGTAGTTAGATTTATTGTTTATTGATGCCTTTGATGATATTTGTGCAGATTTTGATAAAGGCATATCTACATCAATAACAAGTTCGGAGGTCCCTACTATTTCTGAAGACATGTCTGGACTGTCCGAAGAAGAAGTCACTGAAACTTCATCTCCATCAGGTACAACTCAACCATTAGTTTCTGACTCTACTAATGCTAAATTTGTCTCTACAGATAGCTCTTCTGGAAAGGAAGTCACGAGTACTTCAATTGCAAGTCCAGAAGCTTCAGTATCAGAAACTCCAGTACAAGATGTCCCTAGTACATCTATGGAGCTACCTGTTGTGCACGATGAAAACGATGCGTCTAATACGCAACAAAAAGTTGAATCCTTACCAAGCACACATCGTTGGTCTAAGGATCATCCCCTGGACAACGTGATAGTTGACGTACAAACCGGTGTGTGACATCCGTCAGAAATCAAAATCTTCAAGGTTAGAATCCTTTAAGTTATTAGAGAGTAGTTCATAGAATTTACTCCTCTGGAATCTAATTAGATTGGTTAGATTAGAATTTTTCCCGAAAAATTTCGGTAGTCGCTTAGAAAGCCCGGTTCAAACCAGTAACTGACTAAAACGCCCTATAAAATGCCAAATGTCATGTCTAATATCTATCATATATAAAATAATAGGGTTTTTATTATTTAGATATAAACATTTTATTTTGTAATTTTTATTTAATTGAGAGTGCATTTGAGAGTTAAAATTTACAAATTAACCAAAATGCATCATGTATTTGTCAATATATATTACTATCTTATTTTTTAATTTTTTTTTATGAATTTGGGTTAAAATCAACCCTAAAACCGGCCCATCACTTTAAATCTCAATAAAACTCTTATTTTGTGTTCAAAAATCATTTCAAACTTTAAAAATTGGAAGATTAACCTTTCATCTCCTCATTCTCTCTCTCATTGTCGACTTCATCTTCAAACACCACCAAGAACACAAATTTCCAGCAAATTAAGGATTGTTTTAAGATCAAAACATCAAGATTATTGAGGATTTCAAGTTTACTTCATCATCTACACAAGGTACAAACCCTATTTCATCATTTCTTCATGTTTTATTCAAGTTTGATGATTGACCTTTATAAAAATACTCATGCATGTGTAGAAGTATTTCATTTATGGTTTTAGAAGTGAAATGGACATCATTTATGAATAAAACATTCATAAAGTGATGCCATAAGATGATCTTCCATGAAAAACCAAGTTAAAAAGTGAAATTTTGAGCCTCTTGTTGAATATGTCGATTTTATCATGGGTACATCATTGTGTACGAAAATTTTGATGTTTTAGTTGGTTTATAATCAACATTCTAGTAGTAATTTTAAGTTTAAACAAACTCTTATGATAAGATTATTCAATCTTGTGCGATTAAGAGTCTTGAAAATTGATAAGTGATGAAAAATCACTTATTTAGTGTTCTTTGTCACATGCAACTCACTTTGGACGAAATTTTGTAGTTATAGATGTATCCAAGGTGTATGTTTTCATTCTTAGATCATTATTTAGTGAAAAGGGGTTTAAATCCAAGTGGTTTCACAAGAAACCATGGAAAATGGACCTCTTAATGTTTAATACAAAAACTTTGTACTACACAGCTTGCTGTCAAGAATGGAACTCCCATTTCCAAGTTGTGTATCTCAATATTTACTCCATGAAATTTGGGCTTTTTGCTTCCAAACAACAGTTTAATGAGTTAGCTTTCAAATGAACCAAGAATCACTCAAAATTTTGAGGTTTTGGTCACTCAAATGTATTTTAGAAGAAAGTTGTGCAATCTGTCCCAAGCTGACAGATTGGTACACCCTACTTCTAACGACCATAACTCCCTCATGAATCATCAAAATGAGGTAAATCCTTTTTATATAGTAGATTTTTGAGTTATCTTTGCATACATATAGGGATCACTGAATTATGTTGAGTTTTGATCCTCCAAAAGCATGCCACAACAGAAGTGCGCAACTGATTCAAAAGTCAGTAACCTACTGTTTTGCAGAAATTATTTGGGGCATCAAAACACTTCCAAAATTCATGAAATTTTACCTTAGAGTTCTTAATTCAGTATTTTAGCTCTTATAAAAAAATGGTTAGGATTGTCAATTGAGAAGTTGTATTTTGAAAGCCATTATGTGGATTTAACTTCTGGACAGCAAGTGCTGAATCTAGAAAGATAGTTCTAAAAACCTCAAACTTATGTATTATGGTATAAGGATGTTATAATGATCATCAATTCTTATTTTTGACAATAAAATACATATATTGGCATTTTATAAGACATAGGATTAGTTAGTTAGGTTTAAGGGCTGGATTTGACATTCAGCACTCTTTGTGCATCTTTCTCTATAGGAACTTAGAAGCTCCAGGCTAGGGGAAATTGCTATTGCGTATCTTGCGTCATTATTCGAGGTGAGTATTCACAGCCCCACTTTTATTGTTTTGATTGAACTTGGGGTGTAAAAGCATGTTAAAATTGAATATTTAAAGATTCATGAGGCTTTGTTATAAAGCGTTACGTATTGAAATTTATGAGGCTTTGTTGTAAAGCGGTTGGTGTAGAAGTTATATGACATGTATGCCAATGATATGTTGAGTTTTAAAAAAAAATTGTTAAGTCCCCAGGTACACTACTAGTTAACCCAGAAATGGGCCTATAGTATTAGTGGATAGCGCTATTTGGTCTGACAAGCCCACCTTATACTGACGAGTAGGGGTGCACTGTACTAGAGAAATATGACTACACATGTGGTTATAGCCCACCTCTGAGGTAGATCATGGGGCGTTGATTTGGTCCGGAAAGGTTTAGTAGTGGCTCAACGTGGTTGTATCAATGCATACCTCTTGTCATATAAGCTAAATTGTGATACTCATGAATCAAAGAATTGAAGTTTGGTTTATGCGTATGATTTTCAAATGACAGCTTGCATATAAACTTGATTTGTGCATATTTAAAAACCTGTGAACTCACCAACTCTCGTAGTTGACCATATTTTGAACATGCTTTTCAGGGAACAAGAAGGTACTTGGAAATGATTAAAGTTTATCTCTTGTGTAAACCGTTTGCAATACTTTCATAATAGAGATTTTGTACTTCAACTTTTGAAGATGTAATAGGGATGTAAACTTTTGGAAC
The DNA here is from genome assembly GCA_023525745.1 of Arctium lappa. Lineage (NCBI taxonomy): Eukaryota > Viridiplantae > Streptophyta > Magnoliopsida > Asterales > Asteraceae > Arctium > Arctium lappa. The sequence continues at coordinate 75,422,878 of CM042051.1, read as the reverse complement.
TTGTTGTAAACAATGGTTGAATGTATGGTGGTATTTCTTTCTGTATCCTAGTGCTATGCTTATCGAACTGTCATATTCCGTGTTTCGGCTTTAGCGGGGTGTGACAGACTTGGTATCAGAGCCATAGGTTATAGAGAATACTGGTTTTACTATAAAACCATACACTATAACCACTATATATGTGTCGGCTTAGCATATTACAATTAGGCAAAGCCTGGTCACCTATGTCTAATTTAGTGTGCATAAGAAAGGACTCTAAATGGTTATATTAAGAGTTGCTAAAAATAGAAACTTTTTGTTCAAGAATGAAAAGCATGAGTTAGTATGTGAGTTCGCATAAGTATTTTGTGATTTCAACGTTTATTTAGCATGCTAATGTTTAAAAAACTTATTATTTATCGCAGATATCATATCTCATTCGTCGTCACACTCTGAGTCGTCCCCAGACGAGTCCGGATATATCACAGGCCGACCTAGGAGGGCACGTGTTAGTGAAGACTACGAACCATTCGAGCATAGTTACTCGGGGTCCGGACATTCACCAGCTAGGTCGTCTGTGCCCTCACCGCAGTCGGTGCCCCGACCTAGAGTCCGGGCGACCGCGCGGATCAGTGTTCCGATGCCGGTCAGGGAGACCTTCATCATTCCACCTAGGAATGAGGCGGGGCCCTCCCGACTGAGGGTTGGACGAGTTATGCCATCACCACAGGTCGAGGAGCCGGCAGGACAGCCGACTGGTATGACATCACTTGAGAGTTTATGGGTCACGGGTTTGTCCCGAGACGCGGAGATGTTTAGGGCTAGACTAGACCATTATGGTCAGTCTCTCGACGGGTTGATGGGGATTTTGAGCACACACGATCAGACCATGAGCGGAGTCTTGGCTATGCTTGCGAACACTAGAATGGAGGTTCAGAGGCTATACATAGGTTTAGCCTTGATGTTGGGAGCGATGGTAGTTGTTATAGGATGGTTTATCTTGTACTTCATACGTTAGGTGTTGGATATCCGATGATATTTTGGGAACTTTAAAACTTGTTTCTTTTGGGGGCATATAGCCCAAGAATTTGAAAATATCTTATGTTTGATGGTAAACTTATGAAATTAATGGTTGATATTTTGGAATTATAAAGTTTGGTAGTTATGATGAAATTTTAGTTGCAATTACTAATGTTTCGTATAATTAAAATGTATGTTATCATTGTATGATATGTTGAATGCATGATTAATTATTAGATGAGTATTGTATGATGCGCGACGCATAAATAGATTGTTGGTTCAGACAAATAATTAGATACCGATTTGGTTTTTTGTAGTAGAGTTATGCCTCCAAGAAGGGAAGACCCAAAAATTGCGCGATTAGTGTCCGAGCAAATTCTTGCTGCCCTCCCCAATATAGTTAGCCAGGTAGCAGCAGGCCTGAATGTTAATCAAACTAACAATCCTAGAGTCGGTGTGAATGAGAACAGAGAATGTACGTATAAGACTTTTAGATCTTGCAATCCGAAGGAGTTCCATGGCACTGAGGGAGCCGTTGGGTTATTGACTTGGATAGAAGGAATGGAGTCCGTCCTACATATTAGTAAGTGTACAGAAGTAAACAAGGTGGAGTTTGCAGCTTGTTTACTGCAAGGGCGAGCGTTGACCTGGTGGAATACTCAAGTACAAACGCGAGGACGGGAAGCAGTTAGTAGACTCACGTGGGATGAGTTCAAAGAGATGCTTAAGGAGGAGTATTGCCCGAGGAGTGAGATTCAGAAACTCCAAGCAGAATTGTGGAACCATGAGATGAAGGGAAATGATATAGACTCTTACACTGCTCGATTTCATGAGTTGGCAAAGTTAGTACCCCATTTAGTGACACCGGAAGAAAACAGAATTGACAAGTACATTTGGAGCTTAGCTTCTGAAATACGGGAAGATGTGACTTCGGGAAATCCAAAAACGATGCAGGAAGCAGTGAGTTTAGCAACCAAACTTACTGACAATGCAAATCGTTCAGGGTTGTTTTTAAATGTCAAAGCCAAGGGCAAGAGAAGGATGGAGGAACCCATGAGAAGGCAATTTGATGGGAGAAAGGGTAAGGAGCAAAGGGTGGTGGGTAATTATGGAATCCAGGCACAGGGTGCGGGTAAGGGGAAAGAGGTACGTCCTAAATGTGACAAGTGCAACTACTATTATCAGGGGCGATGTGTCATATGCTATATATGCAACAAGGGAGGTCATTTTGCAAGGGATTGCAAGGATGCGGCAAGAAGAGTGTGTTACGAATGTGGAAGCCTGGATCACGTGAGGAGCTCTTGTCCTAGATTTAATAGGAGGCCGAATGCTAATCAAGGCCGACCAGTTAACCAAGGGAATCCAGGGAGACCAACACGAGGGCGAGTGTTTGAGATCGGGGCAGAAGAAGCAAGACAGAACCCGGATGTGATTACAGGTACGTTTCTCTTGAACAAGCATTATGCATCTGTATTGTTTGATTCTGGAGCAGATAGGAGTTTTATATCATTAGACTTCAGGTCTAAAATTTGCCTAAAGTCTCAAAAACTAAAAGAAGATTATGTTGTCCAATTTGCTAATGGGCAAGAGGTTAGGGCCAAGGACGTAATTTCAAACTGTACTTTAGAATTGGCTGAAAAGGAGTTCAATATTGATCTGATTCCAATCAAATTAGGAAGCTTTGACATAGTAGTGGGTATTGATTGGTTATCTATAAACCGAGCAGAAATTTGTTGCTCCGAGAAAATTCTCCGAATTCCATTACCGGAAGGAGGGATACTTCTAGTGCAAGGATAAAAGTCAAGGAGAAATTTAAAAATGGTGTCGTGCATGAAAATGCGGAAATATTTGAGGAAGGAGTGTGTTGCGTTTCTGGCTCATATAGTGAATAAGGAGATCAAAGGGAAGCGCATTCAGGACATTCCAATAGTTCGTAGTTTTCCAGAAGTATTCCCAGATGATTTACCAGGATTACCCCCACCGAGGCAAGTTGAATTCCACATTGATTTAATTCCTGGAGCTGCACCAATAGCCAAAGCACCATACCGTTTAGCACCGTCGGAAATGCAGGAATTGTCCGAACAACTTCAAGAACTTCTCGACAAGGGATTCATCAGACCTAGTTCTTCACCGTGGGGAGCTACAGTTCTCTTTGTCAAGAAGAAGGATGGAACCTTTCGAATGTGTATTGATTATAGAGAGCTTAATAAACTAACTCTCAAGAATCGATATCCACTTCCCCGAATTGATGATTTGTTTGATCAATTGCAAGGAGCAACGTATTTTTCAAAGATCGATCTCCGATCCGGATACCATCAGATGAGAATCTCCGAAGAAGATGTTCACAAGACGGCATTTAGAACTCGATATGGACACTACGAGTTTCTAGTTATGCCCTTCGGACTGACAAATGCACCAGCGGTTTTCATGGATTTGATGAATAGAGTTTGCAGACCATACTTGGACAAGTTTGTAATCGTATTCATTGATGATATATTGATATACTCCCGAAGCAAAGAAGATCATGAGCAACATCTAAAGTCGATACTAGAATTACTCAAGGATCAGAAATTGTACGCCAAATATTTTAAATGCGAATTTTGGATTCGCGAAGTACATTTTCTTGGTCATGTGGTCAACGAGAAGGGAATTCATGTCAACCCGGCAAAAGTCGAGGCCATCAAAAAGTGGGAAACTCCGAAGACACCAATGGAAATTCGTCAATTTCTCGGTTTAGCAGGATATTATCGACGATTTATCACCAATTTTTCCAAGATTACGCAACCTATAACAACATTGACCCGAAAAGATGAGAAGTTCACCTGGGGAGAGAAGCAGGAGGAAGCATTTCAGATACTCAAGCATAAGCTTTGCAATGCACCAGTTTTAGCTTTGCCAGAGGGAACTAAAAACTTCGTGGTCTATTGCGATGCATCACGTCATGGATTGGGATGTGTACTAATGCAGAAGGATAAAGTCATCGCATATGCGTCTAGACAGCTTAAAACCCACGAGAGAAATTACACCACTCATGATTTGGAGCTGGGAGATGTAATTTTTGCACTAAAAATCTGGAGACATTATCTTTACGGCACAAAATGTACAATCTTCACCGATCACAAAAGTCTTCAGCACATTCTTGATCAGAAGATGCTCAATATGAGGCAGCGAAGATGGGTCGAGTTGCTTAACGACTATGACTGTGAGATAAAGTACCATCCAGGAAAAGCTAATGTAGTAGCGGACGCGTTAAGCAGAAAAGAAAGAGTAAAGCCCTTAAGGACACGAGCTATGGGAGTAATAGTTCAGACAAGCCTTAAGACGCAAATTCTCAAAGCTCAAGAAGAAGCACTAAAGGTGGAAAATTTGAATGGAGAAACTTTGCATCATCTGGAGAAGGAATTTGAAATAAGATCTGATGGAGTGTGTTATTTTAAGAATAAGGTTTGGATACCAAAGGTTAACAACCTGCGGTCCACAATTATGGAAGAAGCACACAAATCAAGGTACTCGATTCACCCAGGAGCAGACAAGTTGTATCAAGATTTAAGAGAGCATTATTGGTGGCCAGGAATGAAGCGGGACGTTCCCTTGTACGTAAGTAAGTGTTTGACATGTGCAAAAGTCAAAGCGGAGCATCAGAAACCTTCAGGACTTCTTCAACAACCTGAAATACCCCAATGGAAATGGGAGCAAATATCAATGGACTTTATAACCAAACTACCCAGGACTAGAAAAGGTCATGATGCAATCTGGGTCATTGTAGATCGACTCACAAAGTCCGCACATTTCCTACCAATTCGAGAAGATTATAAGATGGAAAGACTAGCTCAGATGTATATTGATGAGATCATTTCCCGACACGGAGTACCCATTTCTATCATCTCCGATAGAGATAGCCGTTTCACCTCCAGATTTTGGCAGTCACTTCAGAAGGCTTTGGGCACTAGGTTGGATTTAAGCACAACTTATCATCCACAAACAGATGGGCAGACGGAGAGAACTATTCAAACGTTGGAGGATATGTTGCACGCTTGCGCGATAGACTTTGGCGGTAGTTGGGATCAGCACTTACCGTTAGTCGAATTTTCGTACAACAATAGCTATCACGCCAGTATTCGATGTGCTCCATACGAAGCTTTATATGGTCGTAAGTGTAGGTCACCACTTGGATGGATAGAAGTAGGAGACAAGTAATTGATCGGGCCGGACATCGTTCAGGAGACCACGGATAAGATATCAACCATTAGGGATAGACTTAAGACAACAAGAGATCGTCAGAAGAGTTATGCTGATAATCGAAGGAAGCCATTAGAATTTCAAGTGGGTGACAAGGTACTTTTAAAAGTATCACCCTGGAAGGGAATAAAACATTTTGGGAAACAAGGCAAACTGAGTCCAAGGTATATTGGTCCATTTGTAGTGTTGGAAAGAATTGGACCAGTCGCATACAAACTCAAGTTACCACAGGAGTTGAGTGCTATCCACGACACTTTCCACGTGTCGAATTTGAAAAAGTGTCTGACCGGTGAATCACTAGTCATATCACCAGAAGAAGTCAAAGTTGATGAACGTTTGTGTTTCAGGGAAGAACCGATCGAAATACTCGATCGAGATGTCAAACGATTAAGACGATGCAAAATTTCAATTGTGAAAGTCCGATGGAACTCGAGGCACGGTCCGGAATACACTTGGGAGCGAGAGGATTATATGAGAAATAAGTATCCTCAACTGCTTGTAAAGGATTCATCTGAGGAAAGCAAAATGTGAATTTCGGGACGAAATTCCTTAAACGGGGGGAAACTGTGACATCCTCAGAAATCAAAATCTTCAAGGTTAGAATCCTTTAAGTTATTAGAGAGTAGTTCATAGAATTTACTCCTCTGGAATCTAATTAGATTGGTTAGATTAGAATTTTTCCCGAAAAATTTCGGTAGTCGCTTAGAAAGCCCGGTTCAGACTAGTAACTGACTAAAACGCCCTATAAAATGCCAAATGTCATGTCTAATATCTATCATATATAAAATAACAGGGTTTTTCTTATTTAGATATAAACATATTTATTTTGTAATTTTTATTTAATTGAGAGTGCATTTGAGAGTTAAAATTTACAAACACTACTACAAGAATGACTTTTTTAAACGCACAATTTTAAACGGTTTTTAAAAAAATTCGAAAAAACCGTTTAAAAAGTTGTCCACGTTTTTTAAGACTCTTTTTAAACGGTTCTGCGGTTGTCGTACTGTTTAAAAAAGTCATATGACCTTTTTAAACGGTTGTTATAAAAAAACCGTTTAAAAAGGGGTATGTATTTCACACGGATACTTGAACAAAACCGTTTAAAAAGCCGTCTAACTATTTTACACGGTTTTGTCATGCAACCGTTTAAAATACATACATCTTTTTAAACGGTTCTCTAGAAACAAGTGTTTAAAAAGGCGAAACACTTTTTCAAACGTTTTCACTATCACAAAACCGTTTAAAAAACCTATAACAAAATAGAGTTTTTTTTATATATTCATGTCCACCGTTTTTTCAATAAAATGTCTCCCCATCTTCTTTATTCACTCTCTACACACAAATTAAGGAACCATTATTGATCAATTGAAAAATATTAAATATTTCAAGGTATGTATTAATTGAATAAGCAATCCCAAACACCCCCTAATAATAATAATTATAACAATTAATTATAACATATTTTTATAATTTTATCTAACCAGTAATAATAATATTTATAATTATAGTAATTAATATTTTAAATATAACGATATACATATAAGAAATCTTTTAACTTAAAAAAAATAGAGTGAAAATAAAGAGGGAAGTTCTACCGCTTCAAAATTTACCCCCACTATCTTCTCCGGGAAGTTCTCTCGCTCCAAAATTCACCCCGTCCCATCTTCTCCACGCAGGCTTCTCCATGGACGATAAACATGGAGGACGACCTTTTTTTTAGGATGCAATTGGCAATGACGATGATGCGGCTTCTCCATCTTCTCCAGCACGTCTAGTTATTCTTCATCTTTCTAGGGTTTATTTGAAGTTATGATTGATTTGAGTATAAAGTTGTTCTTAGGGATCTGCGTCCTTATTTCCTGGAGGTAATCAAGTTGTAACAAGAAATCTCAAATGATTTTGTGTTTTTATGCTCTTTTTCATCTTGCTTTATGAACCCTAATTTTATCTTTGTCGAATTATCTTATTTGCTTCCGATCTGTTCCAGTAGGTGCTTGTCATTTAAGTTTAATTTATTTCGTTTGTACCTTTTTTAATGATTAAATTAGGGTATCGAATTAGATTTTGTAGCTTTAATTTCTGGATTTCCTTAGAGACACTAAATCTTCATAATAAATTTCAGTTTATACATGATTGATTACAAGCTTCTGCATTTGTAGATTGGAGCACTGTAGCGTACTATTAGTTTAGTTAGGGTTTATAATGTTTAACTGGATTTGATGAAATTAGTTGAAACTTCATAGAATATTGAAAATTAATTTTGAATTTGATTCTATTCAGCTCCTGTTTATATGAACTCTTTTAAATGTGATGCAGAGTCGAATGATTTCTTGGTACTTCTGTTTGTTATATCTAACACCATTATCTTTTTTGAGTATGAGTCTGTCTCCATTCGTTTTAGCAAACTCATAAGCATCATTTCCTGTCTCTATGGCTCCTGGATTTTCTTTTTTTTTTTTGTAACAGGGTTACGGGTTGTTGGTGTACAAGTCCTTGTTTGCTTTGCCTCTATCTTTTCTCACCACCTATTTTGAATTTGAGTTATTGTACACTTACTAATATGGAATATCTCCCCCACTGTTTATTAATTGTTGAACCATCAGTATTGTGAATGGGAATCTGTATAATAAACTTTCAATTTAAAGGCTCCTGGAATCAGCTCTTCATTATTGAAAGAAATTTTGAATTAGCAATTACCATTGTCATATAGCCTCATGTATGTTGTGGTCAACAACAATTATGGTTCATGTTGAGGCTAGGCACTTCCCTTGGATTGAAAAACGTCTAAATTGGTTTCCCTTTGATAAAACTATGCTTGGCAGTAACTATAAATGGCTCACAGTTTATCTAAGGTCAGGTCACAATAGGAAGGGTGATTGTGACCATCGTAGAAATAAGATAGAAGAGTTTAATATGTATTCCTTGTCTCAAAGTTGGAATTATATATAACTGAAGGAAATGTGTGTTCGGTAGTAATTATGTAGATGAAATGAGTTGAGACTCTAGTTCTTAAGCTATTGCTATATGATATTATGATATTATGACTTTATGATCGTTTAAGCTAATATAACTTGGTAAGCTCGGTAGTAAGTCCTTACCCGGGTAAGCGTTTGGTAAATGGCCCCTAATACTTTCACTTACCTTCTAGTTCTTTTAAGTGCTTACCGGTAAGACTTGTCGCCCACACTTACCGGGTAAAACTTTCGGCCCTTGCCATCGTTCTTACCGGGTAAGATTCTCGGTACGTACTTGTAATGTTCATCCGGTAAGGTAAAGTGTTTGTTTTAAAGGGAATAAGTGATATTAATTTTCAATATTTGTTGGATGCATCAATAAGATGAACTTTAGATACGATGAACTTTAGATGCGATGAACTTTAGATTTTGGAAAGAAGCAGTGAATGGGCATTTCAAATTGTGAACTTTAAAATTTATCTACCAAGCAACTAAGGGAGGATATATTCTGAATTTCATAAGTTCTGTCTCAAGGATTTGAGGCCTGAAAATATAATGCAGAACTAAAGCTAGAGCTTCATATCTTAATCAGAAGACTACAATTAATATAAAGACGGTAAGAAACCTATATGATAATTTATGGCCCGGAGTGAACTGGTCGGTTTTATCAAAAAACCGGTTGAACCGGTGGTTGAACTGGTTGATGTATTTGAATTGAACCATTTTAGTTCAGTGCAACAAATTAAGCATATATACATTCATGATTAATTCCACTAGTAGCATACAATGATACACAACAGGTTTATGTGTTTCGTTAGTGACCATTAACATATGTAAATATGTATGTATGCAAAATTTATGTATGAATGGATGTATATCCACCACCAGTAGTTCCATTGCATCCATATGTGCTTTATGTCTATATCCTTGTATATTAACCCTCATTTATATTGCTTTATGTCTTTATCTTTGATGATATACCGCCATAACGTATACGTAAGCAAGCTGCTAATCTATAGTCTATAGATAGAATCAAAACAATAGAAGTTACCCAGTAAGATTATTGGCAATGGTCGAGAGTCTAACACGGTAAGTGAGGGCGACGACTCTTACCCGGTTAGCGCTTACCGGGTAGTTTTTTGCCTATGGTAAGCACTTACCCGTTGAATTTAATGGTACCACTTACCTTATCGGTAAGGATTTAATCCATTAAAACGGTATCATAGGTAAAAAACCGGTAAGTGCTAACCGGGTAAGAGCCGTTGCCAAAGTCTAAGAATGATTTATATCCTCAATGATTTGATATTCCATTCTTTTATCAGTTTGTGGTAAAGGTATGTGTTTTATGCACTCCACTACAAGTGACCGAATTATTTATATGTTTGAATAACATAGTTATTCTTGTTATTATGTATTTGCAATATAAACTCGTATTATATGTTCAGAAAATGTGACGTTCTTATATATAGAGCCCTTTATTTGTTTTCAGGATAAGAGATCGATGAATTGAAGTGCACAGAAGAATGTTGAGTTAATCCTAGGAAGAAAGACATGTTGGGTGTCAACAAACAACCGAGAGGTAGAATTAAGGATTAATGTTTGATGATGTCTTTGAAAAAACACAAGTTTGTGGATATTATTGTAATGGCTATTAGTTTGTAGTAGGAATTAGAGTTCCATTTATATGTATATTGATGGAAGAAATTTTATGGATATGGTAGTTGTAATGGTTATTGGCTTTTAATAGGATTTGGAGTTTTATATGTGAATTTATGAAAAATGTTTTGGCATTTGGTATGTAATGGTTGTTAATATATGTATACATATACAAATAAATATATATATATATATATATATATATATATATATAAAGTAACACATTTTTACACGGTTTTAAGAATAGTCAAAAAACCGTTTAAAATTGTAAACCTTTTTAAACGGATTTAAAAAAAAACGTGTAAAATGTATACAATTTTAAACGGTTCATTCAGCATTACCATGTAAAATAATACACATTTTATACGGTTTTTAAAAAAGCCGTTTAAAAAGGTATACAATTTTAAACGGTTTTTTAGACTTTTTTAAACGGTTTAAAAACCGTTTAAAAAGGTGATTTTTTTAAACGGTTGTAAAACCGTTTAAAAAACCCCTGACTTTTTCAAACGGTGCCCTTTCAAACGGTTGTAAAACCGTTTAAAAATGTCCAAAACAACCGTTTTAAAAACCTATTTTTGTAGTAGTGAAATTAACCAAAATGCATCATGTATTTGTCAATATAAATTACTATCTATTTTTTTTTTAATTAATTTTTTTATGAATTTGGGTTAAAATCATACCTAAAACCGGCTCATCACTTTTAATCACAATAAAACTCTTATTTTGTGTTCAAAAATCATTTCAAACTTTAAAAATTGGAAGATTAACCTTTCATCTCCTCATTCTCTCTCTCATTGTCGACTTCATCTTCAAACACCACCAAGAACACAAATTTCCAGCAAATTAAGGATTGTTTTAAGATCAAAACATCAAGATTATTGAGGATTTCAAGTTTACTTCATCATCTACACAAGGTACAAACCCTATTTCATCATTTCTTCATGTTTTATTCAAGTTTGATGATTGAGCTTTATAAAAATACTCATGCATGTGTAGAAGTATTTCATTTATGGTTTTAGAAGTGAAATGGACATCATTTATGAATAAAACATTCATAAAGTGATGCCATAAGATGATCTTCCATGAAAAACCAAGTTAAAAAGTGAAACTTTGAGCCTCTTGTTGAATATGTCGATTTTATCATGGGTACATCATTGTGTACGAAAATTTTGATGTTTTAGTTGGTTTATAATCAACATTCTAGTAGTAATTTCAAGTTTAAACAAACTCTTATGATAAGATTATTCAATCTTGTGTGATTAAGAGTCTTGAAAATTGATAAGTGATGAAAAATCACTTATTTAGTGTTCTTTGTCACATGCAACTCACTTTGGACGAAATTTTGTAGTTATAGATGTGTCCAAGGTGTATGTTTTCATTCTTAGATCATTATTTAGTGAAAAGGGGTTTAAATCCAAGTGGTTTCACAAGAAACCATGGAAAATGGACCTCTTAATGTTTAATACAAAAACTTTGTACTACACAGCTTGCTGTCAAGAATGGAACTCCCACTTCCAAGCTGTGTATATCAATATTTATTCCATGAAATTTGGGCTTTTTGCTTCCAAACAATAGTTTAATGAGTTAGCTTTCAAATGAATCAAGAATCACTCAAAATTTTGAGGTTTTGGTCACTCAAATGTATTTTAGAAGAAAGTTGTGCAATCTGTCCCAAGCTGACAGATTGGTACACCCTACTTCTAACGACCATAACTCCCTCATGAATCATCAAAATGAGGTAAATCCTTTTTATATAGTAGATTTTTGAGTTATCTTTGCATCCATATAGGGATCACTGAATTATGTTGAGTTTTGATCCTCCAAAAGCATGCCACAACAGAAGTGCGCAACTGATTCAAAAGTCAGTAACCTACTGTTTTGCAGAAATTATTTGGGGCATCAAAACACTTCCAAAATTCATGAAATTTTACCTTAGAGTTCTTAATTCAGTATTTTAGCTCTTATAAAAAAATGGTTAGGATTGTCAATTGAGAAGTTGTATTTTGAAAGCCATTATGTGGATATAACTTCTGGACAGCAAGTGCTGAATCTAGAAAGATAGTTCTAAAAACCTCAAACTTATGTATTATGGTATAAGGATGTTATAATGATCATCAATTCTTATTTTTGACAATAAAATACATATATTGGCATTTTATAAGACATGGGATTAGTTAGTTAGGTTTAAGGGCTGGATTTGACATTCAACACTCTTTGTGCATCTTTCTCTATAGGAACTTAGAAGCTCCGGGCTAGGGGAAATTGCTATTACGTATCTTGCGTCATTATTCGAGGTGAGTATTCACAGCCCCACTTTTATTGTTTTGATTGAACTTGGGGTGTAAAACATGTTAAAATTAAATATTTAAAGATTCATGAGGCTTTGTTATAAAGCGTTACGTATGGAAATTTATGAGGCTTTGTTGTAAAGCGGTTGGTGTAGAAGTTATATGACATGTATGCCAATGATATGTTGAGTTTTAAAAAAAATGTTAAGTCCCCGGGTACACTACTAGTTAACCCAGAAATGGGCCTATAGTATTAGTGGATAGCGCTATTTGGTCTGACAAGCCCACCTTATACTGACGAGTAGGGGTGCACTGTACTAGAGAAATATGACTACACATGTGGTTATAGCCCACCTCTGAGGTAGATCATGGGGCGTTGATTTGGTCCGGAAATGTTTAGTAGTGGCTCAACGTGGTTGTATCAATGCATACCTCTTGTCATATAAGCTAAATTGTGATACTCATGAATCAAAGAATTGAAGTTTGGTTTATGCGTATCATTTTCAAATGACAGCTTGCATATAAACTTGATTTGTGCATATTTAAAAACCTGTGAACTCACCAACTCTCGTAGTTGACCATATTTTGAACATGCTTTTCAGGGAACAAGAAGGTACTTATAAATGATTAAAGTTTATCTCTTGTGTAAACCGTTTGCAATACTTTCATAATAGAGATTTTGTACTTCAACTTTTGAAGATGTAATAGGGATGTGAACTTTTGGAACTTATTGTAAACAATGGTTGAATGTATGGTGGTATTTCTTTTGGTATCCTAGTGCTATGCTTATCGAACTGTCATATTCCGTGTTTCCGCTTTAGCGGGGTGTGACACGGTGTCATGACGAGATCTACAACAACTAACTTCTGCATGTTTTCAAGCTTCCTCGGTTCCTTAGAGCCAAAGAAAGCGTATGGAACAAGGTATGGCACTTGATCCCACTACCTAAAGGAACAAGGTATGGCACTTGATCCCACTACCTAAAGGTAAATCTGTTATAGGAACAAAGTGGGTTTTCAGAAATAAGAAAGACGAAGACAGAATAGTTGTGAGAAACAAAGCTCGTTTGGTCGCTAAAGGGTATTGTCAACAAGAGGGCATTCACTATGACGAAACATTCGCCCCGGTTGCAAGGATGGAAGCCATCAGAATCTTCCTAGCCTATGCAGCGCACAAAAACTTTACAGTCTATCAAATGGATGTAAAGTCAGCTTTCCTGAACGGCGTTTTGCATGAGGAGGTCTACGTGGCACAACGTGAAGGTTTCGTTGATCCTCATCACCCTGATCATGTCTATGTTTTAGACAAAGTACTTTATGGTCTTAAACATGCACCGCGTGCCTGGTATGAAACTCTCACTAAATTTCTCTTAGCTTCTGGTTTCAAGAAAGGTACAGTAGATACAACCTTATTTCTTAAAAGGCAAGGTGAGGACTTGATTCTCATTCAGATTTATGTTGATGACATAATATTTGGGTCGACAAATCAGAAATTTTGTAAGAACTTTTCGAAGATAATGGAAACAAAGTTTGAAATGTCGATGATGGGTGAATTGAATTTCTTTCTTGGTTTACAAGTAAAGCAATTACCCGACGGCATATTTATAAATCAAGCTAAATACATAAAGGATATTTTGAAAAAGTTCAATATGTCAGATAGCTCAGTCATGAAAACACCAATAACTCTTGGTACACTCTTGGACGTAGATCCCTCCGGGAAACCTGTTGATCAAAAGGTGTATCGTAGCATGATTGGTTCTTTACTTTATCTGACTTCAAGTCACCCAGATATAATGTATGCCACATTTTTTTGTGCGAGATATCAGTCTAATCCTAAAGAGTCGCACTTAACTGTTGTTAAGCGAATCCTTATATATCTCAAAGGCTCTCTTAATCTAGGCCTTTGGTATCCAAAAAATTCTCGTTTTGAACTAACTGCCTTTACAGATGTTGATCATGCAGGATGTATGCTAGACCGGAAAAGCACCTCTAGATCATGTCAATTTATAGGTGACAAACTTGTGAGTTGGTCCTCAAAGAAACAAAATTGTGTTTCAACATCCACTGCCGAGGCTGAATATGTAGCTGCTGCTAGTTGTTGTTCTCAAGTCCTCTGGATGAAAACACAGTTAAGGGACTTTGGATACAACTACAAGCGTGTTCCTATTTATTGTGATTCCAAGAGCGCAATTGCTATAACTGCTAACCCAATACAACATTCAAAGACCAAGCATATCGATATACGCTATCACTTCATCAAGGATCATGTAGAAAAAGGTGACATTGAAATTAATTTTGTTCAAACTGACATCCAGTTAGCTGATCTTTTCACCAAGCCATTGGATGAAAAGCGATTCCAATTTATAATCAGCAAACTTGGTATGTTGAACATGTCTTAGACCTTACTCATGATTAAAGGCGGAGTTTTCTAAATCCTAATCTTGTGTTGTATTCTTCAACTGTTGCTAACGATAGCGGAATTATTTTCACAAATGATTACCAAAATTTGCTTTATGCAGGTTTGTTCAAGTGACTATGGCTTCTAATCACATCAGATTAGAACCCGCACTTCAGTGCTTTAATTTTTTTGTTTTCTATTTAGCAAAAAAATTACATTCAGTTAAGGGGGAGAATATCTGTCATTTAACAGATTTTTGGATACTTAAATGCTTATCTGACCGTGTGTTCTTAAAAGATAAATACTTGCGTTTTATCTTGTCAATATACTTTGTCAAGTATTCATAAACATAACGGTTCAGAACATTCTATTTGACTTTGTTATTACCATGTATCAAAAGTTAAATCTTTCTATGGTAATACTCACGTTCTTTGTCTTCACTGTTGATTGAATCAACGTCATTTCATGTGCTTTCATTGAAATTATGTTTATATATTGTTCATATAAACAACATTCGTTTTTTGATTCTCTAAAATATTATTCTTCTTGACAAATCGTCTATCAGCTTAATTGAAAAAGTCCTTAAGAGCTTAAACTGTCAAACTCTTTTTAGTTTGAGGGGGACAATTACATCGTCAAAAACAACTGTTTTGATTTCTCCATATTATTATTCTTCATGTAATTTTGTGCGTACATGTACAAAAGCCTGTTGAACAGCATGTTCTTTTAGGAAAATACATGGGATTCAGTGTGAGGACTTAACAGAACTTCCATGGATTCACAATGACCAGTGTTTCCTACCCAAGAAGTATTCCCTAAGTGATTGAGGGGAGAGGGGTCAAAAAGAATTGAGTGTTGGTGTGTGAAGAGGTAAAATGGAAAAGAGAGATTGGTTAGAAGTGAGAATTAAAAGAAAGAGGGTGAGAGAACAGAGTAAAAGAATATTAGACTCTGCACCAAAAACTTCTTTCTGAGTCGTGCAACCACATCTATTGATTGGTTCACATTCTTTGGTGACCATCATTGAAAAACGCTACTAGCCCATGCCATCTCTTGCATACAACCCCACCAGCTACTCATTCTTTTCTCAAAAAGAGAATGTTTCACATTTTCTAGGGAAGCAGCACATACGCTATTGGTTCTTCATTTGGAAGATACTAATATTGAAAAAGAAGGAAAGTTGCCCCACCTTCGAACCCTTTCTCATGCACATTAAGTCTTTGTATACTTTGTTGTTGTCTTAACAAGTTTACATATTTTGAGCCTATATTGAAAAGCAATCATCTATGCTTAAATTCTTTCATACACATGCACGAACACACAGAAATTTGTTTTTCGTCAGAATGTTCATAGATAACCATGTGTTATTCGATGATTGAATGGAAGACCTGGGGAGTCTACATCAAACCAGCTCCTTATATACTAACTTTGTGTTACTCAGTAACTTTGTGTTACTGACAGGTATTTTAACTGAGTCATTTGTTGATTCAGGGTTACAACTCTTTAACTGTTTGAATTTGCAAAGATTTAATTGGTTACTCTTGACTATTTGAATCTGAAAAGATTGAAATAATCATTCTTTCCATCCGGGAAGACTACTCTTATTTTCATACAGGGCTCGGTACATGAAGACTATGCTTACTATTGACCATATTCAAAGGAGGAGATTGTTTTCACAAGTTTTGATGATGATGATTCTCACCACTCATCAAAAAGGGGGAGAATATACAAAAAGGGAGAATTATCAAAGAAGGAGAATATAATCTGAATATTGCTGAAATTTTTAAAGAAAGAAAAGATTTTAAAGCTACAAGTTTTGAAGCTATCAACGACATATCTGAAGAAAAGTGAAGACCTGAAGATTATTACCAAAAATTTTTTAATCTTGAATCCAAAGGGGAGATTGTTGGATCAAATAATTGTATTCAAGATTAAAGGGTCTAAACTGTATTTACTTGATAGTTAGTAGTTGGGCCCAAGCTCATTAGGCCTTTTAGCCTAGGTATTTATAGTTTTGTTTAGTTTAGATTTAGGGTTAACCTTGAAAAATCCTCATAATCATAATTATAATCCTATAGTGAGGTAGTTGTTTTCTCTGTATTCAAGGGTATCAAGTACACACAAGGTTTAACTGTTTATTCAAGGGATTGGTATGTTATTCTGATCTTATATCTCTTGATTATTATTGTGTTCTGTGATTGTTAATCAACTAGATTAAACTGGGATAACACTTATAGACAATATCCAATTTTCATGACCTAAAGCTTGATTGATAAATCATTCATATTTGATCTTTTCATACAATGTTAGATTCTCAAACAAGTCTTTTGTATTTATTTCATTCTATCAATATACTTGTTTTTGAGAAAATCTTTCATGAATAAAATGCTCATTTCTTCATGATTATCTTCATGAGCATACAAATATCTGACATGTATTTCCTTTTGTGCTTTAACTGAAAAAGTTAAACCATTTGAGCAACATTTTGCTTATATGACAATTACATGGGAATTGTGTGAGCTTAACATATCTTCTATGGATTCACGTTAACCAATGTTTCCTACCCAAGAAGTTATCCTTGAGTGATTGAGAGGCGAGGAGTCAAAATATCTGAGTGTGGGTATGTGTGATGTCGTAAAATGAAAAGACAGTTTGGTTAGAAGTGAGCTTAAATGATAAAAAGAAAGAGGGTGAGATATCAGAGTAAAAGAATATCAAACTCTACACCAACTTTTTCTGAGTCGGGCAGCCGCATAATCTGTTGGTTCACAAATCTTCGTGACCTTCATTGAAATAGGAACCTACCCATGCCAACTCTTGCATATAACCCCACCAACTACTAATCTTTTTCTTAAAAAGAAGATGTTTTACTTTTTCTGGGGAAGCAACACATAATCTATCTCGTCTTTATTCGGGAGATGTGGATATTGAAATAGAAGGAAGTCTGCCCCACCTTCGTACTTCGGTCATGCACAATTGAGTCCGTGTATTACTATTGTTGTCTCAAAGGTTTACACATTTTTGAGCCTAATTGATAAAGCAATCATCATGCTTAATTATTTCATACACAAGCACGTACCCACAGGAAATTCGTTTTTCTGTCTAAACGTTCATAGTTTAACCTTGTGTTATTCGATGATTGAATGGAAGACCTGGGGGAGTGATTATCAAAAAGCTCCTTTCCAAAGTGTATTTGTTACACATAGTGGCTTTGTGCTACTGACAGACATTATTAACTGATTCATTTATTGATTCAGGTGCTACATTCATATTTGTTTAAATTTGAAAATATTCGGATGAATACATTATGAATTGACGAGTGATCAGAGGATCATATAAAAAGATCAATGGTCAGAAAAGATTAATGACATTTCTTGGTGAAGTTTTGATGATTTCGGTGCTACATCATAAAAAATGAGTAGATGGTCAAGAAATATTTGAGATGGAAAGGAAATTAAGGGAGAAAGAATTTCAAGAAGTATGATTTGAAGAAAGTTTATTGCAAGATTCTGTCACAGAATGCAAGTTATGAAGAGATTGTACAGAATTGAAAGAAAATTTTCAGCGAATCCAGAATGTTCGCTGAAATTTACAGAAATTTTCTTTGAAAATAATTTGCTGAATCAAAGAGAGCAAAATCTGAAGATAATTTCTTTCTGAAGTCTGAAAGAGGTTTCTACAACCTTTGGGGGAGATTGTTAAAGATTCTTGAATAACATACTCACAGACTTTGGGAAGATTACTGAGAGTTAGAAGATTGCTTAGACAAAAGGGGAGATTGCTCTATGATGCTGAAAGTTAACTTTCGTTTATCTGAAAGGGGGAGATTAAATTTGTGAAATAAATCTACAAAGGGAAAGATTATATTGCATATAATTTTTAAAATGATCTTGAATCCAAATGGGGAGATTGTTAGTGCATAAATATGTTGGATACAAGATCATGGTGATTGAAGATGGAACTCAAGTCAAGAGATCAAGTCAAACTCTCAAGTAGAAGTCAAAGTCTCGTGTAATAAAGAAAAGTCAAAGTCAATTAGAGTTGTGAGTGTTAGTGTGTTGTAAGTGTTTTAGTATAAATTGTTTTTTGTTTGTAGACTCATTAGGTTAAGAATGACTAGATGTACTGTACGCGTTTTGTAGATAGAGAAACAGTGAGAGCATTTCTATAAACTGATTGAAATTGAAATAGAAAATCATTTGTTCAATTTGATTAATTGTTGTCATCTTGCTTGATTTGTACTGATTGTGGGACACACACAAATTCAATTCCTCACTGGCCAAGTTGATCACCTGACTGGAGAAGACAAAAATCTCAGCGGCAAGCTGGAGAATGCCAATCAACTGCTCACTAAGATTCTATCAGCAATGAATGCACCAGCTCCCGCTTCTACTCCCTCATTTACTGATAATGACAGAGTGTCTGTGAATGTTGCAGTCGAATTCATTCATGAGGCCACTTCTGTTATTCCAGAGATAGAAGGACGACTATATAAGCTAGAGGTTGATGCCCGCAAAGTCCCTGTCGTTGATTCTACTGCTGCTACAAACATTGACCTCCCCCATGATGATGACAAATACGGGGAGAAGAATACAGAAGAAAATACAGCTGTTGAGGCTCAGGTAATAGCGGATGATCCTCCTCACGCTAAGGGGGAGAAGATAGCTGATGTATCAGCTACTAAAGATCAAGCCCCTCCTTCTTCTTCTCATGTATTATATGAAGAAAAGGATGAGGAAGAAGAAGACGAGAAAGAACTTGATCTTCAAGATCAAGAGAATGATGCAGCTACTGATGATGATGACGATGATGATGAGGAAGAAGACCATTCTCTTTGGTTCTCAGCAATAAATGCATCATCAGCGCCTACGACAAAAGGCATTGTCAGAGATGATGCAGGGGGAGACAGAAAGATAATGCTCCAGATTCCTCTACTCAAGGCTAGCAGAAGGGGATCGCTGCCGAGGGGAACCTAAAGTTACTATCACTATCTGAGGGGGAGCAGCCTTCTCAGGTATGCCTTTCTATTGTCCCTTTCTCTTTCTACTCCTACCAAACACCCATGACTTTCTAAGACTTTATCTTTCTCCTTTACAAAAATACACACTAACTCCCTGTTCTTTTTGCTTAGACAGTTCTCTCCCCTTCTTAAGGGAACACAATATCTGTAAATAATCCAAGCTTCAATAGCTGAAGATCCAATAATCCCAATCTCCTTCAATGAGGTTGATAAACAAGAAGAAGAAGAAGAAGAAGATGAATCCCTGGATCATCCAGGAAGGCCCTCTAGACCACTTCAAAGGTCAGAGGATGATGTTCAAAGAAGAGTTGATATGATCTCTCATCTGGAGAGTCAGCGACGAAAGATCCCTCCCAAATCTCTTCCTAAAGAATTGGATTTCCTCTCCGAAGCTGAATATGAAGAATCTGTCAGAACTGAAAGACTGTTCGCTGAGTGCAGGAAAGATGCCGATCTAGCACTCAACGTACATGCGTCCATGTTTGAAGACGACAAGATGAAGGAGAGTGCAGCTGTAGTTCAAGCTGCAATTTTGAAAGAGATTGAAGAGGAGCGCTCGAAAGAAAAAGTGGTCAGCCATGAAAGTCTAGAATGGTGTAAACAAAAGATGGACTATCGCTCTGACCCAATGAAGATCGTGTTGGGTTTTATATAAACTATAAATAAACAATGCAACGGAAACTATAACAAAAACCCTACAAGGAAAACTTTAGTGAATGATATTAACAACAAGAAAGAAAAAGGATCACCAACCTTTAATCCAAACTCGTAATTGGATTTATTCACGTGAAGAACTCGAACACTTCGATTCCAAATTGCTTAGGAAAGTAGTAACCAAAGGAGATTACCTCTAATGGTTTGTACCCAATTTGTCCAAGATTATTAGACTTTGGAATATCCACCCAAGTGTAGTAAGAGTACCCACAAGGAATGGAGCAAAGAGAGAAGAGAAAACTCAAGGAAAAATGCTTGAGTTGGTACCACTGATTTTGGAGTCACGGACCTCTATTTATAGTGATAAGTAGCTTTAGGATTTAGAGAAAAGTCCTTTCACTTGCACTTTTAATTGGCAAAAATTAATTCTAAATTAATTCCAATTAATTCTAAATTAATTCTGAATTAATTCTAAATTAATTCCAATTAATTCTATAAAATTCCATAAAAATTTCTAATTAATTATTATCAAATAATAATTAATAAACTACTTATCTCTATCTCTTAATTATTCTAATAACCCTTGGACAATCGAGGGCAACCCAAAAAAGACCCTACTATTAATGGAAAGTCATGAGTAATTAGTTATGACTTTGGACACCCATTCCAACAGATCGTTGCTATTACTATCTCTGGGAGAAATAAGGACCGAACATCAGTCACTATGGAGATACTTAGGGCCTGTTCGTTTATGGATTAATGGGTTGTATGGTAGATATGGCTTATTTGCACAGCCATATATACCTGTTCGATACCGACTTAATTGCTCAGAGAGTGGCTGATTTGGTCAGCTAGATTAAGGAGGTCCTTTGTGCTCAGCCATTAATATTCCCTATCTACACTTCTCCCAAATAACCCATTAAAGAAAAACCCCACCAGATACAACGATTTATCTTCTCACTTGCTTCCGACGAGTTGCTTCCGATGGGTTGGTTCCGGCGAGTTGCTTCCGACGATTCCTCACATATATGATTTTTCACATCGATTTGATTCCGATGAGCTGCTCTTCCGGCAAGTTTCTTCTGACCATTTCTCTTCTCACTTGCTTCAGTGTTCAATCTTCTCGATTATCCCTGTGTGTGATAGATTCAGAGGTTATGAATCGATTGATTGCTTGTGTATGTTATTATTCTCCATAAATATGTGCATGAATCGATTGATTGTGTGTATATATATTTTTCTCCATAAATCGATTGATTGTTTGTATGTATTTTTTACTCCAAAAATCGAATGATTGCAAGAATGGTAGGAAAAGAAGAAAACCCTAGGACCAGCGTCACCCAAGAAAACTGATGGATGAATCGAGATGGCATTACGAGATAATAGGGTTTTTGAATTCATGAGATGTTCCTCAACTGTGTATGAATCGATTGATTATGTTTGTGTATTTTTTTTCTCCATGAATCTGTGTATGTTGCTCACATCTATTTCTGCTCTCCATTCTGAGATGAATCTGTGTACACCAAAGAAAACCCTTTATTTTTTTTACTTCACTGGTTATGTGTATTAATCTGTGGATAATTTTTTCTTTCTTTTTCTGTGTCTATGGTTGTATATGAATCTGTGAACAATCATTTTATTTTTATACAGAAACAAAGAATAGGGTAAAATGGTTATTTATGCATTCAAGTTGTTTATTCAGCACAACCATCGAACAACAACTTCTCTGCTAACACCCAGACAACTATATCCATACAGATAGCTATATCCATACACGTCTTAACAGAAAATGAACCGAACAACACCTTAGAGAGGATGGAAGATCAAAAGCTATGTTCATGTCAAGGGTGGAACACTTTGGTTACGTTGAGTGGTTAGAATTCAAGGAAACACTGAAGAAATCGAAATCAACGTATAACGGCTATGTTGAAGGTCTCGTTGGAGCTCTCATCAACAGAGTTGCTACTATATTGAAAGTGCCCTCTACTATTCCACCAAAGCCAAAGGAAATAAAAAAAAGCATGCCTCCTCCTCTGAAAATGTCACAGTGATAAAAAATGATACCTCCATCAAGTTTTCAAAAGAAGCATTGTTCGGGCCTCCTTTGAATCTCTCAGTTCTAGATCTATCACTACCTCTTGGTGGACCTTATTTACCAGGGAAAGTGATAAAGAAGACTGTTGGGTTTGAATGTGCTAAGGATGGATACTACTGCTAATTGAAAGGTATTAATACTGCTTGAAGAGTTAGTGCTGCTATATGAATAGTTAGTACTGCTTGGAGAGTTAGTACTGCTGAAGATTACTACTGCAAGTGACGAGTTAATACTGCAAGCATGGTTAGTACTACCAGAGACAAAGTTAATACTACTATTGAGTTAGTGTTGCTTATGAAGATAATGACTTGAAGAGAAAGAATATGAGCTGGAGATAAAGATGAAGATAATTATGGAAGGGATTGTGAAGATCAAATTTGTTTTGATAATTATC
The DNA here is from genome assembly GCA_023525745.1 of Arctium lappa. Classification (NCBI taxonomy): domain Eukaryota; kingdom Viridiplantae; phylum Streptophyta; class Magnoliopsida; order Asterales; family Asteraceae; genus Arctium; species Arctium lappa. The sequence goes on along the minus strand of CM042051.1, from coordinate 75,400,182 downwards.
TTGTAATTAATTTTGTATATATAGTCTATAAGTTCTTGATACAGAACATAGTTTTTGATAGTCTTATTCATACGAATATATGTTTAGAGAGAATTAACCTCAAGATTTATTGTAATCCTTTCTTTAGAGAAGTTTAGAACGTTTGTTGAGTCTTGTTCAACAGATTGAGGTTGTGTTTGAAATCATTAAGTTTTATGCAATATAAACTTATGATTTAAGTTCATATTCTGTGTTTTGATTAATTGTTAAATTATTATTCCGCGACTTCTTTAACATTGTTTCTGAGTTTGTATTAAATTCTTGTTTAGAATTTTCGATCTTGACAAGTGGTATCAGAGCCAGAAAATTCAGAAACCTTTAATCATGGACAGTTCAAGCGACAACGTATTGGTATCAAAGGTTCCCATGCTCAAACCCAATGAGTTTGACATGTGGAAGATCATAATCAAGCAATATATTCTTATCACAGACTTCTCAATGTCGGACATCATTGAGAATGGTCCCTCTGATGGAGGAAAGATGGATGCAGATGGCAAGAGACCTCCACCAAAGACTGATGGAGAGAGGAATATGAGGCAGACAGAGATGAAAGCCTTGAGCACTCTGCTCTTGGCAATTCCTAATGAGTATCAACATCCATTCTTCAACTGCTCTGATGGACAAATTCTATGGAATTGTTAGAACACAAATATGTTGGATTCAAGATCATAAAGTTTGAAGACCAAAAGATCAAGAAGTCAAAGCTAGAAAGTCAACTCTTATCAAAAGTCAAAGTCTTTTGTTAATAAATGTCAAAGTCAATGTATTTGTATTTGTTTTCTTGTATTTGATAGAGGGTATAAATACCTTGTATCCTTGTCTTTGTAATCAGAAGTACACACACGAATTAGAGAGAGAGAGAGAGAGAGAAAGCAGATTAGAGAAGAAGCTATTGAATATCATTCTAGTGTGAGAAAGTAGAGAGAGAAAGTTATGATTTGTAATCTTTGTTGTTTGAGATCAATGACATATGTGATTACGAGATTCATCTTGTTTGTTTCTTATTGAATTAGACCTTGAAATATGGGAATAACAATTGGTATCAGAGCAAATCCAAAGTGAAAAATCAAGAAATTCAAGAAAGTTCGTCACTATTCATCGAAGAGAAAATCAAGATTCTGATTTTTGAGTGTTTTTTAGCAGATTTTTATTAGGAGTTGTACGAAAAGTGTATTAGATCGAGTCTATGTACTTTAATTTTTGTATTGCACTGTAATTTCAATCGAATCTGTGATTTTGGTCGAGTTTTGTTACACGAGTTGTTTTTCACTGTTTCATCAATCTTTTTGTATTGTAAGTGTTTGATTGTAAAATTCTTGAGTTGTAATCTGTTCTAGAGTTGTAATCGAGCAACAATCCAGAGTTTCAAATCATTTGAAACAAGTTTAGATCGATTTTCAGTTGAAAAGATGGTTTTTAGGCCGACAGAAGGAAGAACGCGCTAGATCGCTAGAACGCGCAAATTCTTCATGAAACGCGCAAGTTCATCAGGGTAGAACGCGCAAGTCGAAAGAAGGATTTGTTCAAATCAAACGCACAAGTTCATCTTGAAACGTGCAAGGTTACCTGCGAGTTTCAAGGAAACGCGCTAGTAGTGACCAGCGAGTTCTACAAACTCGCTAATTGAAGCTAGCGAGTTTCAGAAGGAATAGTGATTTGCGAGTTATTCGTCTTGCGAGTTTGAGGAGAAACAGTGGTTAGCGAATTCATCGACCTACGAGTTTGAAGATTCCAGAAATAATTCTAAATGTTGAAACGCGCAAGAGTAGCTAGCGAGTTTTATTCAAACGCGCAAGCTTCGACGTGCAAGTTTGGGAAACGCGCACATTTTAGTCTGCGAGTTTCATAGTGAATAGTCTTTAGCGAGTTTAGGCACTTGCGAGTTTCGTCGATCTGCGAGTTTTAATCTGCGAGTTTGCTTGCGAGTTTCCGTGTGAGTTTGTCTGCGCGTTTGCTTGCGAGTTTCTCAATCGCGCATTTATCTGCGAGTTTTAGGGCTTGCGAGTTCAATAGTGACTTGCGAGTTCTGATACTTAGTCAAAATTTTCAAAACTGTAATATGTCCTTCAATAGTGAAAATCTGCCTAGGGGGACATAGTTCTGATTGTGATCAAAAACTCTGAAATTTTATTTCAAGTTTTTCTGTATTTCTTGTGATTTTATATTTGGACTAACGATCATTTCAAGTTCTTTTTAATTGAAACATGATGTTTTCTCAAGGAAAAATGTCATCAAAAGAAGAGGTTGCTAATCTTAAAGCAGAGCTTCTTCACCTTGAAGGCCGATTTGCACAAAGTTGTAAGAAGTTGAAAGATTTACATAAGGACGTTGTTGTATGTAAAAGTCATTTGGAATATTACAAGAAGAAACATGATGATCAAGTTGACATTTATAATAAGCTTAATGAGTGGATGCATGCACATATAGGTTACCTGAAGAAGTCAACAGGTTCAGGTCAATATTCAGAATTTTTTGCCAAATACAAGGAACATTTTCAACAACTTGAAAAGGAAGTTATTCAAGTCTTGAAAGATGACAAATGGTTGGAAGCTGAGAAATTAAAGACTGAGAATTCTGATTTTCTGCAAAAGATCTCTGATTTGGAATCTCAAATAATCCAAATTCAGCAAGTAGATTCTGTTGACAGTTATGAGATGAAGATTAAGAATCTAGTGGATGCTAATGCTGATCTTCAAAAGAAAATATCTGATCTGGAGAAAAAGATGGTTGAAGAAAGATCTGATTTTGAGACTAAAAAGAAAAGATTTGCAAAGAAGTTCTCAGATTTTTCTAGAAAATGTGCTGACGAGAAGAAGACGGTTGAGCTTAAATGCGTTAAACTTTCTCAACAAATCTCTAATTTTGAGAAAGTGATCATTATTGAAAGAGAAAAGTTTGCAAAGGATAAAAAGGAGATTGAGCAGAAGAATGTTGGATTTTTTAAAGAGATATCCGATGGAAGAAAGAATGTGGAAAAGGATTTTGAAGAAGAAAGAATTATTTTTGAGGCTGAGATAAGGAAATTAACTGCAAAGTTATCTGAACTATCTGAGAATGCGCTTATAGAGCAACAAACGAAGTCTGAATTCAAGACAAAGATTGATCTTCTTGTAAAAGAAAGAGACAGTTTCGCTTCAAAGATTAAAGAGTTTGAAAAGATTGTTTCAAAGGTGGTGGTGACTGAGCAGACGACTCTAGAGTCACAAATCCACACACCTCGAAATAATTCAGTTGATTTTAAAAAGACAGCCTCAAGCTCACACATGAAGCCTGTTTCTTCAAGAAGGTTAGTCAATTCATTCAATCAGATTCGTACTTCTAATATTTTCTATGATCAAAATGTAGATGGTTCGGGTACACAAAGAAGACGAAGAAGATATAATGAAGAGAAGCTGATATGGAAAGTAAAACCAGTTGAAAATGAGAAGAATGATGAGAAAAAGGAAGAAAAGAAAGGAAAGAAGAAAGCAAACAAATCATTTGTATCTACATCAAATGCAAAGCAGAACAAAGTTCTTAAAGGTAAACCTGATCTTGCTTACTCGAGAGATCAAATGTTCAGGTTATCTAAGAAAAGGTATTGTTCTTACTGTAATACATTTGATTTTGTTCATAAAGCTAGTGATCATTACTGGTATGGTTCTTATTCAGTTACTCCCATACAAACTGCAACTCACATACATGGACCCAAATACCAGTGGGTACCAAAACCGAAGATTGATTATGTGTTGCAGGCACCACAAGTAAAGGGGGAGTAAGAGAACAATGGCTCTTGAATGACACAGTTCAAGACCCGCATCTCAATGTCAAGAACAAGGTTTCTAAATACAACAGCTTAGAACCCGTACCTCAATGATAAGAAGTGTGGCTTTTGAATACTACAGTTCAGGACCCGGACTTCAATGCTGAAAGAGAAAAATACTCCCGGGCTGATATAAGAGATTGTACTCCGATACTCCAATGAGGATATCAACCTTCAAGGGGGAGTACATATTTTTCTGAAATTCTTCATCCAATAGATATGACGAACTACATTCCATAAGGAGTTGTTTGTCTGAAAGAGGTTTGGTTACAACCTTGGGAGATTGTTAATATTCTTGAAGATCAGTTTTTGAAGAAGATTGCTGAAAGTTTTTGAAGATACTGTGCTTATCAGAGAAGGGGAGATTGTAAAGATTTCATACAAATAGGGGGAGTATGAAAGTTGGTTGAGAAAGTTATGTTTGTATCAAAAGGGGAGATTTTAAGAGAAGATACAGATTGATCCAAGGGGGAGTTTATTCAATCGAGCTTAATCAAAGAGAAGATCGCATTGCTAAATCTTTTAGTAATGATCTTGATCCAAAGGGGGAGATTGTTAGAGCACAAATATGTTGGATTCAAGATCATAAAGTTTGAAGACCAAAAGATCAAGAAGTCAAAGCTAGAAAGTCAACTCTTATCAAAAGTCAAAGTCTTTTGTTAATAAATGTCAAAGTCAATGTATTTGTATTTGTTTTCTTGTATTTGATAGAGGGTATAAATACCTTGTATCCTTGTCTTTGTAATCAGAAGTACACACACGAATTAGAGAGAGAGAGAGAAAGCAGATTAGAGAAGAAGCTATTGAATATCATTCTAGTGTGAGAAAGTAGAGAGAGAAAGTTATGATTTGTAATCTTTGTTGTTTGAGATCAATGACATATGTGATTACGAGATTCATCTTGTTTGTTTGTTATTGAATTAGAACTTGAAATATGGGAATAACAGGAATGCACTTGAGAAAAGATTTTCTGGTACCAAAAGTACCAAGAGAAATCAGAAGGCCATCCTGAAGCAGCAATATAAAAACTTCATGTTTACAATGAATGAGTCCATGACTCAAACTTTTGATAGATTTAATAAGTTAATTGGTAAATTGGCTACTGTTGGTGTCCAGATAGATCAAGATGATGTCAACAGAAATTTTTTAAGATCTCTCGGTGATGAATGGACTATATACACTGTCTCCTTCAGACAGAATGACCAACTGGAGGACAAGGAACTAGATGACCTCTATAATGACCTTAGGGTGTTTGAAGCAGAGGTAGAAGCAAAGAAAAGTCCGTCTGGATACTCATAAAATGCTACTCTTTTATCATCTTCTACTGATTATACTGCTAATACAGAATCAGTTAGTGCTGCCCATGGATCAAATCAAGATGGATCTAATGACTCAGTTTTAGAAGCTTTTCTAGTCAGTCATGCTAATCCCACTCTAATTAATGATGACTTAGAACAGATAAATACTGAAGATTTGGAAGAGATGGATATCAAGTGGCAGATGGCTATTCTCACAATGAGGGTAAAAAGATTCATCAAAAGGACTGGAAGGAATAACTTTGCTCAGAAAAGGGAAGATGGGGTTGGATTTGATAAATCCAAGGTTGAATGTTACAAGTGTAACAAGCTGGGGCACTTTGCAAGAGAATGCAGATGTGGAATGCCTCAACAACATACTAGTAACCATCAAACATCACAGTCCACTAGCTTCAACAACAAGAACTCATCACAAGCTCTTGTTTCCCAAGAAGGAATGGGATTTGATTGGAGTGACCAAGCAGAAGAAGCAGTTCAGAATCAAGCTTTAATGGCTAAAGTTTCAGAGTCAGCAAGTACTGATATTCCCACAGAGGTAACATCTAACCTTTGCTCTAAAACCTGTATTGAAACTGTTCAAAAGTACAGGGATCACAATCAGAGCATGTGTGATGACCTTAAAAGGTTAGAGAAAGATAGAAGAGAGTATGTTTTGATTGTTGAGAGGTTTGAAGAACAAATTAAGTCATACCAGGCTAATGAACTTCAACACTCTTATGATACCAAGTACTGAAAGTGGGAGAAGAATCAGTTAGAGACTGAACTAGAGAAGGCCAAAACAGAATGTGAGAAAATTAAGAGTGAGTTTGAGAAAGCTAAACTAGATATTGCAAAATATTCCAATGCCTCTAAAGCAATGGACTAACTTCTAAAAACTCAAGTTCATGACAAGCTGAGAAGAGGTATAGGCTATAACACCACCCCTCCACTATACAACAATAACTATATCCCTCCCACCTCAAATCTCTTAGAAAGACAGGACAAGAAGGAATTAACTAAAGGAGCCACTGAAGTAGATCCTTTAGAGAAAGTAGTGGTTGAGGCAGATTCTGAAGAAGAGGACTCTGAGAGTAAGAATGAGGAAAACCACAAAGATATTCCCATAGAAAACCACATACTGACAAATTAAAGGGGGGGGGTAAACCTTTTGTCAAGAGTGAGAAAGTGAAGTCTGGGGAAAAGACTGTTAAGAATGAAAAAGCTGAGACCTCTAAGAGAGGGAATGGAAAGGTACAGGGAGTCCATTACATGCAAACTACTGTTGTTAATCACTGTACTTGTAAACAGAATCAGCCCCAACAACATGATAAAACAAGGGGAAATCAAAGAAACAGAAATAATCAGTGGGCTTTAAAACAAGGAATTGATCTGAGAAAAATTAACAAACCAAAGCCTTGTTTTATCTGTGGCAAGTTAAATCATCAAGACAAACACTGTTATTTCAATCCTATTAACCAAAGGATCACTTTTCAAAGAAATATACAAAATCCTGTTGGTTATAGGAAACAAATAAGGAATCATATGGCTGAGAATGTGAGGAGGGAACCTATACAATCTCATGCTCAGAATAAGTTTGCTAATTCAAAGAAAAATACTCCAAATAAGCCAAGGAGTAACTTTAAGAAAAAGAAAGCAAACAACTTTGTCCAGGTTTAGGTTCCAAAAGTAAGGAAATCTGTTAGTACTGCTACTTCAAATAGTACTGCTGACAGAAATAGTGTTGTTGCAAGCAATACTAATGCTAAACCAGTTAATACTGGTAAGAAAGTTAGTACTGCTAATCCAATTAGTACTGCTAATGATGTTAGTACCGCTAATCAAGTTAGTACTGCTTCAAGTGACAGGCCCATTCTGCTGACAAAGTATTCAAGCAATAAGATTCCTCAGTTTGATAATGTCATAAAGTCTGAATATGAATATTTTGATGAGAATGGGAAACCCAAGACCACCATGGCTTGGGTTCCTATTAAAAAATAACTACTTTATTATATGTTTAGGGCAACCAACAACTCAAGGGAAGGAGCATTTGGCATGTTTATAGTGGTTGTTCCAGGCACATGACAGGTAACATGGTCTGCCTTCAAAACTTCAAAAGAATTGATGGAGGACATGTTGCTTTTGGTGATAATCTAGCAGGTGGTGAGATACAACCTGTTAAGTGTATCACAGGTCTATGACAAGAAACATAGCATATTATTCAATGATACTGAATGTATTATCCTTGCTCCAGGGTTCAAGGTAGTTGATGAAAGTATGATACTACTTAGAACTCCTAGAAAGGACAATGTTTATTGCTTAGACTTGGAGAGTGTAGCTTCTGATTCATCCCTAAATTGTTTATTTTCAAAAGCTTTATTGAATGAATCATCTCTTTGGCACAGAAGGATGTGTCACATGAACTTTAAAACAATGAACAAACTTGTGAAAAACAACCTTGTAAGAGGTCTGCCACAAAAGGTATTTTCATGTTATGATCATTGTGTTACATGTCTTAAACGCAAACAACACAAAACTTCTCATAAGTCCAAAGAGATAAATACAATCTCTTCACCTCTTAATTTACTGCATATGGATCTGTTTGGTCCTACAAATGTGATGAGTATTGGCAAAAAGCTTACTGCTTTGTTATTGTTGATGATTTCTCTATTCACTTGCGTCTATTTTCTGAGAACTAAGGATGAGACAAGTTGACTGATCAAATCCTTTGTTCTTAGAATTGAAAACCAAACAAATCTAAGAGTTAAAGTCATCAGGTCTGATAATGGAACTAAATTTAAAAACAATGACCTAAACAACTTCTGTGAGGAAAAAGGCATTGAGAGACAATACAGTGCTCCTAGGACTCCTCAACAGAATGGTGTTGCTGAAAGGAGAAATAGGACTCTGATAGAAGCTGCTAGATCTCTGTTGGCAGATTCAAAGCTTCCAATCACTTTTTGGGCAGAAGCAGTTAATACTGCCTGCTATGTTCAAAACAGAGTTCTAGTAGTGAAATCTCAAGACAAGACACCTTATGAGCTTTTTAAAAAGAAGAAACCTTTTATTGGATTTTTCAAACCATTTGGGTGTCCTTGCACAATTCTCAATACCAAAACTCACCTAGGCAAGTTTGATAGCAAAGCTGAGGATGGGTTTCTTGTTGGATATTAATCTCAAAGTAAGGCCTACAGAGTTTTCAACACCTCTTCTAGGATTATTGAGGAAAGTGACAATGTCAAATGCAATGAGAACACACCAAATCAACTTGGCTCAGGTCCTGATTGGCTATTTGACATTGATTCACTGTCTAATTCTTTGGGTTTCAGTAATGAGCATAATGAAGGAACAGGGACAGAAAACGTAAAATTACAAAGACAAGAGTTTGTGCTGTTCCCAACACCTACTGCTGATCCTATTGAATTCAGTGACCAAGACAAGAAAGATACTTCAGATTCAAAGGACACTGAACCAGCTCAGAATGAAGAGGACAGAGGTGAACAGGAAGATCAACCCTCAGATTCGGGAATCAAAGGTCCTGAGATGCCATGTTTGGATGAAGATGACACAGATGATGAAAATTCTTCATTATATGGTGGAAGCACTCCAGAAAAGAATGACACCAATCTTGAAGTCAATCTTAGAGAGGAGGCTGTAAATGCTACAAGAACTCAAAAGAATCATCCTCCTCAATTAGTGATTGGTGATATCAATTCTCCAATGATCACAAGGCAACAAAGCAAGATAGGGGGATTGAAAAATCTACAATCAGGTTTATTGTCATGTTTTCTATCTCAGATTGATCCAAAGAAGGCTTTTGATGCAATGAAAGACCCAAGATGTATAGAAGCAATGCAAGAGGAGCTATTGTAGTTTGTGCTGCAGGATGTATCGGATATGGTGAATCTTCCAAAAGGACACAGAGCAATTGGCACAAGATGGATCTTCAGGAACAAGAAAGATGAGAGAGGAATAGTAATAAAGAACAAGGCCAGATTAGTGGCACAAGGGTATACTCAAGAAAAGGTAATTGATTATGAAGAAGTATTTGCACCAGTGGCCAGGATTGAGGCAATCAGGCTATTTTTAGTCTATCCTTCTTTCATGAAGTTCAGGGTCTATCAGATGGATGTAAAGAGTGCTTTCTTGTATGGGAGAATTGAAGAATAAGTATATGTCTGTCAGCCTCTAGGGTTTGAGAATCCAAATTATTCTGACAGAGTATACAAATTGAAGAAGGCACTCTATGGGCTACATCAAGCACCAAGGGCATGATATGACACCTTGTCTACCTATCTCTTGGAAAATGGTTTTCAAAGAGGAATCATAGACAAGACTCTGTTCATCAGAGGAAGAAGAAGGACATCCTTATAATGCAAATGTATGTGGATGATATTATCTTTGGATCCACAAAAGATCAAATGTGCAGAGATTTTGAAGAATTGATGCACAAGAGATTCAAGATGAGTTCTATGGGTGAATTTACTTTCTTCCTTGGGCTACAAGTTAAGCAGAAGAAAGATGGGATATTTATCAACCAATCCAAGTATGTGCAGGATATTCTCACCAAATTTGGATTTTCAGATTCAAAGCCTGCAAGCACACCCATGGAGACACACAAACAGATCACTGCAAGTCTTGAGGGGGAGGATGTGGATGTTCATCACTATAGATCCATGATTGGATCCCTCATGTATCTCACTTCTTCAAGACCAGATATCATGTTTCCTGTATGTGTGTGTGCAATATTTCAAGTAAGGCCTAAGCAGTCACACTTTCAAGCAGTCAAGAGGATATTCAGATATCTTAAAGGCCAACCTAGATTAGATCTTTGGTATCCTCATGACTCACCATTTGACCTACTTGCTTATTCAGACAGTGACTTGGGTGGTACAAATTTGGATAGAAAGTCAACTTCAGGAGGATGTCAGTTTTTGGGTGCAAGACTAGTGTCATGGTAGTGCAAGAAACAAACCACAGTGTCCACCTCTACAACAAAAGCATAGTATATAGCTGCTGCAAGCTGCTGTTCACAAGTACTCTGGATTCAGAATCAAATGTTGGACTATGGTATGACTTTTATTCACACTCCAATCTTCATAGACAATAACAGTGTTGTTAGCATTGTTAATAATCCAGTCAAGCACTACAAAACAAAGCATATAGAAATCAGGTTCCACTTTATCAGAGACTATAATGAAAAGAAGCTAATTCAGGTTGTGAAAGTTCATACAAGTAACCAATTTGCTGATCTATTTACCAAAGCTTTTGATGTGGGTAGATTCACATTCTTGGTCACAAGTGTGGGCATGATAAACACTGAACAAGCCTCCATTAATCTTCTTTATGTACCATTTTTGTATAGATTCCTTCCTGTCTACTTTCTCATATTGTTTTGTGCATGGTGCTACTAACCTTATGCGTTTAAGTGTTTCAGATTGCTTCAACTGAATACTTAGTACTTCTAGTTCAGTTAATACTTCTCTGTATATTACTCATGATGTCATTTCCAATATGGTTAAGTCTGGTTACTACTGCTAGGTGGTTTATACTGCAGTGCAAAGTTACTACTGCTTGCCTTATTTCTACTGCTAATCAGTGTTACTACTGCTGGTATGTGTTAATACTGCTAGTATGTGTTAATACTACTAGTCTGTGTTAATACTGCTTGTCTGTGTTAGTACTGCCAGTTTGTGTTACTACTGCTAATATGAGTTAATACTGCGAGTTTGTTAATACTTCTAGGGTAAATAGTACTGCTTCTAACTGAAACCCTCCGCCTATAAATACCCTTTGTGACCGCCAAAATACAAACGACTCTTTGAACTTTCATTGCTTCTCTTTCTCTCTCTCTTGATTTCTTGCTCACCAGTGTAAACCACTAGTTGCAATTCGAACCCTAGAATCAATCTGAAGATGGAAGAACTAGAATTCTTTGATAAACACAATGAGGCTGCTATGCTGCAAAAACCCAAACAGGCTGAAGGCTTTCATGAGATTATGGATTTCCTAAAATCCTCACACATCGCCCACGCATTAATTGTTAATCCCACAATCTATGTGGAACACCAAAGACAGTTCTGGGCCAATGCTGTGAATCAAACCAAAGATGGCACTCAAGTCATGAAAACAAGGGTGTGTGATAAACCCCTGACCATCTCAGAACAGTGTATTCGCATCCATCTACGCTTAGATGATGCCTCAGGTATTACCTCTCTTCCTAAGAAAAATCTCTTCCATGCTCTTAGTTAAATGGGGTATGAAGGTCCCACTGATGTCTATAAGTTTTTCAAGAACAGATTTTCACATCAGTGGCGATTCTTTGTTCATACCCTACAACACTGCATTTCACGAAAAACAACTGGATGGGGTGAGTTTAGCAGTATCTTAACTTATGTTCTAGTCTGTTTAGCTACCTCTAGAAAGTTTAATTTTGCTTAAATGATTTTCAATGATTTAATGTCAAACATGGATACCAAATCAAAAAGCTTTTTTTATGTATCCAAGGTTTGAACAAGAAGTACTTGATAAGGAATTGACGGATTTACCTACCTTCACGGAGGTATATGTACCAAAACTCCCAAAGGGGAAGGTGTTCTCAAATATGAAGAGGCCCAGTAAGGACTTCTCAGGTAGAGACACTCCATTGTTCTCTACAATGATGGGTGTGTCTCATTCCCATGGTGAGGCATCAGGGTCACAACCCACATCTGACCACCTAACTGATGACCTACCTACACCACTCATTTCTATCAATATCCCTTAGATTCCTATTGACCATCCCCAATTCCCCATCACCAAAACTTATATCAGGAAAAAGGTACAAAAGGTTCCTTCCCTTCTTGTACCATCACCCTAAAAGCCTTCAAGCCCTCTAATGGAGCATTATCCATTAGATAATATCGATAGGGAAACCACAGGGGTGTCTCCCAACCCCACGAAGGTGCTCACTAAGGAGCAGGTTGAGCATGTGGGCAGTAAGGCTCACACTACTGACTTTGCACAGGGTGTGAATCAGGACAGTGTGAGCATCCCTAAGACCTTCCCTACGACAACTTTATATGAGCAATCATCTAAAGGTCCCAGGTGCCAAGAAACCATGGGGGTAGCAGGTGCTTCTGCTAGGCAGAAGACCTATACTAAAAGATCCAAGGATCCTTCAAAGGTGGTAAAAACACCTAAAGGAGGTGAGGACAAATATACGTACAATGAATTGATGGAAACCATTGCAAATGTCAACCTGGATGTCATCAAGCAGGGCTCAGAAATAGAGGAGATGAAGAAGGTTATTATATCTAAACAAACTCAGATAGTAAAGCTCAAGAAAATGGTGTTGAAACTTGTGCACCAAAAGAGAAGGAAGCAATTCATTCTAAAGAAGAACAGAAGTGTCCATGATGCTTTCAAAAAGGGGGAGAGTCAGAAAAAACAGGATGAAAAGAAGAGTACAAGTGAGATGGAATTCCAGTTTAAGGGGGAGACTGGTGCTGATAAAGAAGAGAAAGTTGGTTCAGAAGTAGAAACTTTTGAGAATGTAGCAGATATTGCAAAAGCAGCAGTAACTGAGGCTGCAGCAGTAACAAATGAACCTGAAGCAGAAACAGAATTGTCCAGAGAGGAAATTGAAATTGCAGAAACCCTTGTGAAAGCTAAGAATGAAACTCCCAAAGCCACTCAAAAGGCTAAGGGAGTGATGATCAAAGAAGGAGGATTAGAGAAGAAAAGAAAAGAGGTCAGTGTGGAGGATGCAAAGAAGAAGGGAAAGGAGAAGATGGTTGAGTCTGAGCAACCATTGAAGAAGAAGAAACAGATTGAGTTGGATAAAGAAGTGGCCAAAAAGCTTCAAAAAGAGTTGGAAAAGGAGGAAGAAATTCAATCTGCCAAAGACAGAGAGCTTGCATTGGATATGGCTAAAAAGATAAATTAAGAATATCGAAGGAGTTTAAAGCCTGTTGTTGTTAAGAAAGTAACAAAGAGAGCTATTGTGGAAAGGCAAAGAAAGTCCTCAAAGACATTTTTGGCTAATCAAGAGAGAAGGAAAATGATGAACTTCCTGAAAGGAGCTCTTGGAGTTCCTGAAGGAAGTTTTACCAACATGCCTTATGGTAGGATAGAGGAGATGTATAAGAAGGAGATGGACAATCTGAATGGGGACTTCATTCAAAGGGTAGAGGTTGAAAGGAAGATGAAAGAGAGTCATGACCTAAACATACAACAGCCCTTCCCTGACAGTGAAGAAGGCACTCCTAGCAAAGACAAGGATGAGGTGAAGCAAGAAGAGACATTAGCCCAAAAGATTGATGCTATTAAAAGAAAGAAGTCCATTGCTACCAAACGAAAAGCAAAGAGGCCTAGAATTGAAGGAGCATAAAAAGAAAGTGAAAGAAGGGAAGATGAACCTCCACCAGCACAAGAGCAGAATCAAGAACAACCTAGACAACAAACTCATGAGCAAACAAGTCAGTCTAAGGTGCAGTTTGACTTGTACATGACAGCGACAGATGATGAACCAATGAAGGTTGACCCTATCTCAGTGAATGCTCTAGAAATCATTCATTGGGATATGATGATAGATCAGAGAAAATAATACTTCAGGATAAAGAGATTGGGGGACAAATATGAGGTCTACTCAACCTGGGCAAAGATAATCAGAAGTTGTTCCAGATCTGATTTAGAAGAAAATTACAAGGTTGGAATGAACTTATATGGTGAAGTGCTGAAAGGAACTGAAATGAGCTTACTAAGGATAACCATGGAATACTTGTGCATGATGTTAGATCCAGAGAGAGTGAAGCAAAGGATAAAAGACTTGAATCATGAGTATGTTATTAAAAGGATTGATTACTGGATGTTGTATGAAAACTGTGGAGTGTATAATATAACTATTGACAAGAGTTATCATGAATACTATCTGGTGAATAAGATGAATGACCACAGCAAGGCTAAACTGCAAGCAATGTTGAAAGCAAAGTTGGTATGTCCAAAGAACTCAGAAATGGCAAGGATAGTAGTCAAGAGAACCATCAATCAAAGTCTAGGTCTGAATCCTGATTTGGGAATCTAAGCTGAAGTTTTGAAAGCATCATGAAGACTCTATGTTGAAGAACTTAACTTCTCTTTTTGAAAAGTTAAGTTAGGGGTAGATTGTTGGGTCTGAATGTGCTAAGGATGGATACTACTGCTAATTGAAAGGTATTAATACTACTTGAAGAGTTAGTGCTGCTATATGAATAGTTAGTACTGCTTGGAGAGTTTGTACTGCTAGTAGTTAGTACTGCTGAAAATTACTACTGCAAGTGAGGAGTTAATACTGCAAGCATGGTTAGTACTGCCAGAGACAAAGTTAATACTGCTATTGAGTTAGTGCTGCTTATGAAGATAATGACTTGAAGAGAAAGAATAGGAGCTGGAGATAAAGATGAAGATAATTATGGAATGGATTGTGAAGATCAAATTTGTTTTGATAATTATCTTGTAATTATATTTGTATATATAGTCTAGAAGTTCTTGATACAGAACATAGTTTTTGATAGTCTTATTCATACGAATATATGTTTAGAGAGAATTAACCTCAAGATTGATTGTAATCCTTTCTTTAGAGAAGTTTAGAACGCCTGTTGAGTCTTGTTCAACAGATTGAGGTTGTGTTTGAAATCATTAAGTTTTATGCAATATAAATTTATGATTTGAGTTCATATTCTGTGTTTTCATTAACCGTTAAAGTGTTATTCCGCGACTTCTTTAACATTGTTTCTGAGTTTGTATTAAATTCTTGTTTAGAATTTTCGATCTTGACAAAGACTTATGAAATCTTCTTTAGAGATCATGAGGAACAACTTATATTTCAGAGAGTCTCTGAAATTCCTATCTGCCCACTAAGCCATCTGCAAGATCTTTTATGCTTGTGGTGTGGATACTCTTCATCAGCGGATCCTATCAATGCTCTCATTCAACAAGAAGCCGCTGATCGAATAAGGAAAGGATAAAAAGTACCAGATTATATGATCCCTCCAGAGACCTCTTGAAAACATAGCTGATAGATTCTCTTCTACTTCTTGTAATCTATTGATTAGTCTTAGAGTAATATAGGACTTCTCTTGTACTTAAAATTCTCATGATTCTACTTTGTAACTTCTTTTTACAACTTAATGAAAATTTCAGTGAAATACTTAAACTCATCAGTACTTTAAAAAGATCCATCAGAATAGTAATTGGGACATGTATGTTACGATTCCTGACTATCCTTTTATTTTGACTTAAAGTAATTTTCTTCATAGTTACTTTGTCATCATCAAATAGGGGAAGATTGTTGATCCAACTCTCTCAGTGATTTGATAATGACCCTCTGTTATACTTAGTGAAAATTACGTTTAACTTCTGTATGATCTTGGATCCAACACTTTGACTTAAATTCCCATGATCTTGGATCCAACACATTTGTGCACTAACAATCTCCCCCTTTGGATTCAAAATCATCTTCAAAAAGAAATTTAACAAAAAATTAGCAATCTCCCCCTTGCATATCTTTAACAAGTTCAATCTCCCACTTTAGCATCTTTACAAGGATAAGCATTCAAAATTCTCATTTTGAATCAAAAGAAATTTCAGCTTCAACAAACAACCTCTCTCTTTATGTCTTGACAGACAATCTTCAGAATTACAGTATTCTCCCCGAAAGTCTGTGAATGTGTTCTTCATGAACTATAACAATGTCCACCAAGATAATAAAAACCTCTTTCAGACTTCAGAAGCAAAATTATCTTCATATTTAGTTAGCTTTGCTTCAACAAATAATCTTCAATGAAATTTTCAGTAAACTTCAACAAATTTTCTTAAATTAATTGAACTTTCTCTTTCATTCTGAGCATTCTCCCCATATTTCGGAAATATAACCTTAAAATCTGTCATCTCTTGATCACTTTCTCCCCGTAACTGTTACAAACTGTTCTCTAGACAACATTTCCTGAAATTAATTCTCCCCCTTTTTGATGATATAGAGCATAGAAATCATCAAAACTATCTTCAAGAAATGTCAAGAATCTTTTTCTGACCACTGATCTTAGCATATGAGCCTCTTAACATCCGTCAATTCATAATGTATTCATCCAAATCTTTTCAAATTCAGACAAATAAGAGTGAAAATCTGAATCAACAAATGAATCAGTTAAAATGCATGTAACCAACACTAAGCCACTTAGTACAACGAATGTACTGTACAAGGAGTTTTATTAATGATGTTAGGACTGAAAGTCCTGTGCGTTGAAAGTTGAATAAAGCATTTATAAGGGTTCAAAATGTAATTGTTTGATAGTTTAATTGTTAATGGGCCTAAAGCCCATCAGGCTTTATGCGCTCATATATAATGTCTTATTTGTTTGATAATTAGGTTAGACAGATACTTAAGTTTTCTCATATATTTGTTTGATAATTAGGTTTACATTTACTGATCAGATATTCTCTCTGTAAACCTAAACCCGTTCATTGAATATTAATCATATGACTAGAGGTTATGGCACGATTGTTCTTCATTGATTGAATACTTTTGTTCGTGATTGCACTGTACTGGGATCTACAATTGGTATCAGAGCAGAATCGAATAAAGTTTCATTCGATACGATAAAAAAGGTTTTTCTAAAACCCTTTAATCGATTATTTGTTCTAATTGGGTTTATCGTGTTTATTTGCTTAGTTTGATCTATGCTTCTGCTATATCGTTTTCTGGATCAAGGTTCTGTGATAGTTCTGCATAAATCAGTTTCTGCTAAATCTGATTATCTGAAAAAGTTATTGATTTATTTATTGATTTATGCAAAATCAATTGATCGATTTTTTTCCTGGGGCGATATATGTCCTTATCTGCAAATCGATTTTTATTTTTCCAGTGGTGATAAAATCTGCATAAGTTCTGTCGATTAATTGGTTTTCTAGATCGATTGATTTTCTGAGTTCGATCGATTTTATCGGTAGTTTATCGATTATTAATTTGATTTGTTAATAAAATTATCTGTTTGAGTTTATCTGTTATCGTTGTGTTCTTATCGTGATATCGACCGGACCTCATCGACCGAACCCGACCGGTTCCTTGTTGACCGGTAGTTTACGACCGGATCCTTGTGGACCGGTGCTTTGCTCTTGACCGGTACATTGCGTTTCCCGGTCCATATTCATCCTGGAAATATTTTTGAGTGTTCACGTGGGTTTCAATCAATAAAATTCTAAGGTTTTTTCTCTCGATCTCTCTCGGTCCAACCATCTCTCTCCACGTCGCACTCTCTCTCTATCGCCATCTCTCTCCAGTTTAGAATCAATTAGATCGGTGGTTGTATGTTTATATATATATCCATACATATCATATTCTCATTCATATCTATTATATATATATATATATATATATATATATCCATCGCAGCCATATTCATATATATATATATATATCACATACATACATATTTTCTTACATATCCATCACATACATACATTTTTGTACATCGCACTGCACTCATATATACATATATCTCGACCGGTGTCTCCCAAACTCCGGTCCCCGGCATCTATAGCCCGGGGGTCTCTCTCCTCGACCGGTGCCATCTACTCCCGGAGTCTGATTTTAATCGACCGGTGTCATTCGACCGGACCGGGGCTTAACCGGTATCCCATCTCTCGGGTCATCTCGATCGGTACGTCCTCGACCGGTGTCTAGCATCGACCGGACCATCACCTCGACCGGTGCCTCGTCGCCCGACCCCTCCATCAACCGTGTCTCCCCGACCGGTCCCTTGCGTCTCTCGGTGTCCAGCGAACCAACATCTCACGATAAGAACAAGTTTTGAGTTTTTCGAATTGTTTTTCGAAATCATTTCCGTTGACTCGGTAGAGATCGTGGACGAACTTTTCGGTTTTAAATCATTAAGGGTTGTTTACAAAGCTTAAACGATCGTTTTTTATCGTAAAACTTTCACCCGTATCAAGTTTTTAAATTCTCATTCGGTTTCCGAAAAATCTTCGGTTGCTTCGTTCAAGAGTTTGAGAGATTTTTTCCAGATTTAATTAGTTGAGGGAGTTTAAGGGAACATAAACGATCATATTTGGTCGAAAAGTTTTATCCCATACCGAGTTTTTTAAGTTGTCGTTCGTTTTTCGAAAAGTTTTCGGTTGGTTCGTTTGTGATCGTGGGTTGACCGATTGAGTTTTAATCTATTAAGGACTGATCAGGGAGCTTTAACGATCGTTTTGCATTGAAAATGTCTAACCGTTTCGAAGCTTTGCAGGTTGGCTCAACGAGGAAGACGATGAATAGTGTTTTCGTTAGTATGTTGTTAAATGCTTAACATTTTGGTCCTTTTCCGTTAAGTCTCCGTTAGTTCGGTTAGTTTGTTAGTTTGGTTAGTTTTATTTCATCTTTAATCCTCTTTCAGTTATAGTCCAGTTAAGTCCGTTAGAAGTTTTAAATTTTACACTTTTAGTCCCTCTAGTTAGTAGCTTTAGTTTGTGTCATTTTTAGTCCTTCGAGTTTTAAGTTTCAGTTTGTGTCATTTTTAGTCCGTCTAGTTTTGAGTTTCAGTTTGTGTCACTTTTTAGTCCTTCTAGTTTTAAGTTTCTGTTTGTGTCGTATTCAACCCCCGTACTTCAAGGTTTCAGTCGTTTGTCATTTGTGACCCTAAACTTTCAAGTTTTACACGGTGTCACTTTTGGTCCTTGCACTTTAGAGTTTCGTCTCTTGTCAAGTTCAGTCCCTGGACTTTAAGCTTTCCATGTAACAATGAGTAATCTTCAACTCTCTCGGTTACAGGACGACAATGACTGGCTCAAGAAAAGGAATAAAGATCTTGAAATGGAGTTAAAATCCCATTCATATCACCCTTTGTTTTTTAAACAAATAGACTCTCTTAACCAAGAGATTTCAGATCTTAAAAGAGCAGTTGATATAAAGAAAAAGGATCTACATGAAGCATCAAAGAAAATATCTGAACTTGAACGAAAAGTTGCAGATTTTGAAGCACGAGAAGGGAAGACACTAGAACTTGAAGAGAAACGTAAAGATGTGGAGAGTGAAAACCTGGAGCTGAAGAAAAGACTTGCTGTTTTTGAACAGGAAAAAACTGATTTCTCAAATGAAAGGAAGAATCTTGAAAGAAAGATTCTTGATCTGTCAAAGAAAGTTCTTGATGAAAGACAGGTTTTTGAGCTTCAAAATGCGAAACTTTGTCAGCAAATTCTGATTTTGAGAAAGTAATAATCTGGGAAAGAGAAAAGTTTGCCACAGAGAAGAAGGTTATTGAACAAAAGAATGTGGGATTCTTCAAAGAAATATCCGGCCAATGAAATGATGCTGAGAAGGGATTTGAAGAAGAACGAAGTATGTTGAGGCTGAGATCAAAAAGCTTACTAAGAAGCTATCTGAACTATCTGAAAGTGTGTTGAAAGAGAAGAATACGAAGTCTGAATGCAAGACAAAGATTGACCTTCTTGTCAAAGAAAGAGACAACTTTGCTTCAAAGAT
Source organism: Arctium lappa (assembly GCA_023525745.1). Classification (NCBI taxonomy): domain Eukaryota; kingdom Viridiplantae; phylum Streptophyta; class Magnoliopsida; order Asterales; family Asteraceae; genus Arctium; species Arctium lappa. The sequence goes on along the minus strand of CM042051.1, from coordinate 75,380,549 downwards.
TAAAGAGCTTGAAAAGACAGCATCAAGTTCAAATCAGAAAACTGTTTCTTCAAAAAGGTCAGTTAAATCTTCTGATCAGATTCGTAGTACTAACCTTTTCTATCATAGAAATATAGATGGTTTAGGTACACATCAAAGAAGAAGGAGATACAAAGAAGAGAAACTGGTCTGGAAGAAGAAACCAGTTGAAGATGAAAAGAAAGATGAGCTGAAAGGATAGACATCATGTGTACATACACACAAAGCCAAAGAGAACAATGCGCGTAAAGGTAAACCTGATCATATCTACTCAAGAGATCAATTACTCAGGTTATCAGGTAAGAAAACTATTGTTCTTATTGTCGTACACATGATCCTATTCACAAAACCAGTGATCATTTCTGGTATGGTTCTTATTTTGTTACTCACACAAGAACTGTAACTAACATTCATGGACCTAAATACCAGTGGGTACCAAAGCCGAAAACTGATTCTGTGTTGCAGGCACCTCAAGTCAAGGGGGAGTAAAAGAACCATGGCTTCTAAGTAAATCAGCTTAGAACCCGGACTTCAACGAAGTTTGGTTTCTGATCACATGACAGATCAGGACCCGTACTTCAATGCTTTTGGTTTCTGATCACATGACAGATCAGGACCCGTGCTTCAATGCTTAAAGAATAGATACTCCCAGGCTGAAATAAGAAGATCAACCTTCAAGGGGGAGTACTTATATATTCTGAAATAAGCATTAGAGAGATATGACGGACTACATTCTAGAAGGAATTGTGGATCGCTATCTTGTACCTGTTAACTGATAGATCTACTGATGCATAATTTCAGAGGGGAGTAAACTTATTACGTCTTCTGATTAATTCAAATCAGAACTCGGATTTTTAACTGTTTTTCTGCAGCTGATTTTTTCAAAGTTAAGAAATATGGATATATCCAGGGGGAGCTTATCAGAGTATAAATCATTACATCATGATTTGAGGAGGAGCTTAAAGGTAAATATCTTCTGATCTAGATCTTTGATTGTTTGAAAGAAGAACAACTTTCAAGCATCAAAAACGTTTTCTTAAATGTTCAAACCACTTCTCGATTCTCAAAAGATTTTATGAATTTAGAAGTGTGATTTTAAATATTTTTCAATTTTGAGCTTTAATGTTTAACTGACCGTGTGTTTACAAAGATCAATACTTGCATATTATCTTGTCTTTATACTGTAAAGTATTCACACACACCGGTTCAGTACATCATTGGAATTGTTATTACCATGTCTCATAACGAACAAATTTTTCGATGGTAATACTCCCGTTTGCTTTCAAATATTGTTGAGCATCAATCATCATTTCCAAATTTGTGCTTTCATTGCTAAATTGTTTATATTTGTTCATATAAACAAAATATCCAGTTCTTTGATACCCTAACCATTTTATTTGATCTGATTGATACATTGTCAGATTCTCAAAACAATTCTCTTGATTCGTTCAATATCTTTGTTTTTGAGAAATCTTCAAAGTTCAATTTCTCAAATATTATGAGCATACATTTTGGCAGTGTTATCATACACTTTGTACTTAACTGTTTAGTTAAACTGTTGAGCATCAATTATTTATAGGACTTACATGGGATTCATGTGTGAGCTTAAACAGAACTTCTATGGAATCACGTAAACCAGTGTTTCCTACCCCAAAAGTTATCCTAGAGTGATTGAGGGGTGAGGGGTCATAAATCAAAGAGTGGGGGAGATAACTCATCCGGTTGAGTTTTTCTCATTGTGTTGAGCCAAAAAAATGGAAAAGAAAGTTTGGTTAGAAGTGAGCTTTAATGTAAAAAAGAAAGAGGGTGTGAGAACAGAGTTAAAAGAATATGAAAACTCTGCACCAAAAACTTTCTGAGCCGGGCAGCCACATCTACTGATTGGTTCACATTCTTTGGTGACCATCATTGAAACAGGCAGTGAGCCCATGCCAACTCTTGTTTTTACCCCACCAACCACTCGTTTCTTTCTTAACAAAGAAATGTTTCATTTTCTTTGGGAACGCAACATATCTGCTATCTAGTCTTCACTCTGAAGATTTAGATATTGAAAAAGAAGGATAGTGTTGGTTCTATGTGCCCAAGAATGATTATAAAATAATATTGCCGGTAATTTATGATCCTATAGGGTCACACCAAAAAACAAGTAGACACTAAATTAATATTTATAAGAGTTTGATTCTTGATAAATATTAATAATTTCTTGAAAATTATTGTTGAATATGATTAATAATAATTGATGCAATAAAAGGATTCTAGTTAACTTATAAACTTATATATAACTATAATTAAAAGAGGGACTTATAATTATAAAGTTTGAATTGTTAAAATATGGATTTTAACAAATTCAAACTAGAAGGACCAAGAAAGAAAGTCTTGCATGGTCAAGTCCTAAACTAGAAGGTTAAAAAGGAAAATATGCATGGAAGGATGAAAGGTCATTAGTGGATTTGGTGGTTCTTGGATACCATCAAATCTATACCATGGGTAATTAAGAGAGTTTTTAGTTTTAAAAAGGTGTGTGTATTTTTTTTTGGTAAAAGAAGGTTGAACTTTGCTCCTTCCTTCTCCCCCTTATATATTTCGGCCAAACACCACCAACAAGTGGTGGTTGTTTTTCTTCACAAAACTATTGTAGTTTTGGTGAAGAACCTTTTTGCATCTTCAAGAAGGAACTAGCATTCTATAGTGTTCGAACTTGTTGGTGGATACCAATAGAGGAACTCTATTTTGGGTTCTACATTCATCATCAACGATCAACCTCCCGTGAGGATCCAAAGGCTTCAAAGGTTGTAGTTTCAAACTTTTATTTTCAAGTTAAATCTTTACATGCATGTAACAAGATCTTATTGTGGGAGTTAAAACTTGTTTAATTTTGTTTATGTTCAAAATTTTATTTTGCTTCCGTTGCTCAAAATTTATTTTGTGGTTTTTGAAACTCTTTTTGAACATAAAATCCCATCAAGTGGTATCAGAGCCAAGGTTATATGCATGTTTAGTTTAAAAATATACTTGGTTTTTGGAAGGCATGGGTAAATTTTTTTTATGAAATGTTCCATGCATTGCTTCTTTTGGCAATTTTTTGCTAGTTTTATTTTATATATTTTATGTATCAAAATTTAGATGGATTTTTGAATCCATGGTTTATTTTTGATACATAAAAGATTGCCATTAGAAAAACAAAGTGTTGTTTTTTCTATTTTATGTTGCATGTTTTTGTGCATAAACAAGCCATGGACCCATGTGTTGATATTCGATATGGTTGTAAAAACCTTTTCTTTTATGTTGGCATGTAATAGTAAATAGGTTTATTATTTTTTTCTCTTGTTGTATTAGATAGTTTTTTTTTGTTTTGTAAAATGTACCAAGAGAGAAAGGCCAACATAAGGTCCAAGATGGAAGCTTTTTGGGCCCTATTGGTGTCATCACCAATTTTGGGCTTTGCAAGCCCATATGGGCTAAGTGGACTTTTTCAACACATGAAGAAGGACTTGAACACTTGGATGCATGGAGATGTTGGAGCAAGTGGGAGATTCAAGACTTTTTTTTTTGTCCCTTAAGAAAGGACTAGGCATTCTTGTTCGGCTCACAAGAAATGCCATTAGAATTGGCTTGGTTTTATGTACATTCTTATGCACTTTTTATGCATGTTGTGGTTGCTTATGTTCTTTTATTATATTGCCTTAATATACAAAATATTTTTGCATTTAAAAGAACACATAATTGGTCCTATGACATTTTAAAATGATTTAAAATTATAGTAAGAACTTTTAAAATATGTTTTAAAAGTGAAATGGACCAAACCTTAAAATGGACATTTTAGGTTAAGCAAAAGTTTAAAATGGAGATTTTAAATCCATAACATGTAAATTGGTTCAATTGTGTTTTTGAATAAAAAGGTTTATTAAAAACGCTCTAACTTTAAAATTGGATTTTAAATGAACCAAACAATTTAAAATGGAGATTTCAAAAATATTTGAAGATTTTTTTTTCAAACAAAATTAAGAGTTCTTTTGACGCGTGTAGTTACATGGTACTAAGAGTTTGAAAATCAAGTTTTGACGTTTTTTTTAAGATGCTAAATGGTTTTATAAGTTTTTTTTGTTATAAAATTCCAAACTTCAAAATTTTTGAAATTAGTGAAAAGGGTTTAAAATGGAGTTTTAAGACTCATCCAAACTCATAGTCTAAATAATAAAATGTTTATTATAAGACTATAAATGGTTCTTTAGTGATCAATCATAAGTTTTAATATGTGATATTAATAAATTGATCAATTTTGGATTGATAAAAAAAAAAAAAAAAGGATTTTATTTTCTCTAAAAGGAACCATATCTTAAAAATAAAGTTTTTATAGTAACATGTATTATTGGATGCATGTAATAACTTTTAATACTAAAAATGTTTTCAAAACTATAATTATAGAACATATGAATCCCTCATACAAGGCAAGTCTATGCCGTCCTTTTGAGAGACACTCATTTCATCACTATGGCACCCTTGTGGGATAAAGGTCACCTAACCGCTTGGATTGTCTTGTGATGAGTGAGGTGATTCTTGTGTCCTTGTGGGATAAAGGTCACCTAATCACATTGATATGATTTTCACACGTTGTCTCAAGTAGGATGACTTGATCGAGAATCTTTTGTGATAAAGGTCACCTAAGCAAAAGAGACCCGAGGCAAAGATGGGATCAAACATGCCAAATTGACAAAAGTTGTTAAGGATCCCATACCACTAGAAGTTACATCTTGATATAATTGGTAAGCGTTGCCTACCTTGTTGGATTGAATATACGGGATAAAGATCACCTAACCGTTTGTTCGTTTCGCAACTTGGATTCTAGATTTGACTAAATAATGTTTAAGCAACGCAAGAGGGTATTATTTGAGTCAAATATTAAAAATTGAAAATACTAAATGAATTTTGTTATTTTTGTAGTTGAATCAAAATACCGCGATTGACCCATCCTTAAGAGCTTTTCTTATGCAAGAAAGGCTAAAAGAACAAAATTTCCCTTCTTTGTTTTCAAGGTTGAGACTTGGTCTCAGACATAAAAGGATATCACACGTACTTTTTGTTCCTCTTCCGGAAGAACCTCCTCTTACCTCCACAGAGGCCCACAATGCATGGTTAAGGCATTGTAAAGATTCATATGATGTTTCACGCCTCATGCTAGAAACCATGGATCCACTTTTACGAGAAAAGATGCAGAGGTTTCCAGACACAGCATATGACCTTATGGAGCGACTACGGCATTGTCACAAAGAGTTTGTGATAACTAAAATGCTTAAAATACGTTGGGAACTTCATAATATCAAGATGAAAGAAGACCAATCTGTAAGCTCTCATCTTGAAACCATGAGAATGCATTTGCACTACTTGGAGAAACTTGGCTATCCGTATCATGATACACTATCCAAGAGTGCGATTCTCGGGTCGTTGAACAAAAGATTCAATGGTTTTGAAGTGAATCTTGAGGAGTTTTCAATCTCGGAATTGTGTATGTTACTGGAAACATATGAGAGAAA